>CM051236.1:428047834-428782834 GCA_027917425.1 Gastrophryne carolinensis
AAGGGTTTGCCTCCTGCTAAATCCACTATTAGCAAGTGGATCCGTCAGGCGGTGGTACAAGCCTATTCTGCTAAGGGGAAGGAACCTCCCTTTAGGGTTACTGCTCATTCCACTCGTGCTATTGGGGCCTCTTGGGCTTTTCAGCACCAAGCTTCTGTTGAACAAGTTTGCAAGGCCGCTACTTGGTCTTCCGTTCATACTTTTTCCAAGTTTTACAATGCTGATGTTAAGGCCTCAGCGGATGCTGCTTTTGGCCGCAAGGTACTTCAGGCGGTAGTGACTTGAACTGCCAGCCGTTACTCATTGGGGATCCCACCCTGCTTTTGGATGTCCCAACTGTCATGAATACTGAAGCAGGCTGTGCCATGCAATAAGAAAAAGACAATTCTGTGAGTACTCACCTGTGGAATTGTTTTTGTTCTTGCATGGCATGGCCTGCTTCACCCCACCCTTGTTATCGTTATTCTTGGTTGCCTCTTTATGGTGATTGTTCCAAGTTAATTGGAGTTTTTTACCTTTTTTAAATTTTTTACCTTTATTCTCTCCCGGCTTCTTGTCTCACTGCTTGTCTACCCTGGGAACTCTATGGTCAATCCCGTTTTTATAGGGGGCCGGGAGATGCCACAGCTCTTCTGCAGTACACTGCACCACCTTGTGGCGGAATAACCCAACTGTTATGAATACTGAAGCAGGCCGTGCCATGCAAGAACAAAAACAATTCTACAGGTGAGTACTCACAGAATTGTCTTTTTTTATCCGCTGTATCAGGTAGGACAGATTAGCAACCTAGTACTCAGTGTGCTATTGTAGGACCTGTTTTAATCCAATTTTCCAAAGATAATTTTAAATTCTTGTCATAATTTATATTGATGCTTTTGTATCTACCGCTGAACCGAATGATGTTACATATTGTCATATAACGGTTCTTAATTATGTTTTATCAGTCAAAGCCGTACTAAGTATCATTGGAGGGCTTTATAATAAAGGTAAGCAGATCAGAAAGAAATGTAAATAATATAGGTTATTTGTTACTGAACAACAGACAAGTTACTGATAACAACAGACAAGAAATATATATACAGTTGATTATGTAGTATTTCCTCTGCAGTCTGTAATACTCTCTGCACGCATGGTTCCATAAACCAATTTCAGAGCTCTCTGCGGGCACTCACCATTGGCCCAACATGTACTGTTCTCCAGACTTTATTTTAATAAAAAATTTGAGATGGGCAAACCCAAACCACAAAGTTAGGGTTTCGTACTGAATTTTGCGAGTTTGAGTTCCCAGACCCAAATACGGACTTCAGCCAGAAGTCCAAGTTTGGTGTCCAGCCCCAACAAGTAAAAGCTGAACCCAAGGTTGCAGCAAAAGAAGTGCTGCTGTAACTTACCTGAGCCCCGATCCTCTTCTTTCAGCGTCAGCGGGATAGTGAAAATCCTTCCACTTTAAAGAGATTTGTCCTTTTTGCAGTATGTTGGCATTCAGCAAGATTCCCTATAAACAGAAAATGGCTGGGTATCACGATTTGGGATGCCCCACTGTGTCCCCATGGATCACCATTAAAAGCTTAGCATCCGACAGTCCCACAGCATGTGGGCGGGCAGCGAATCTTCTTGCTGCTCTGACGTAGGAGCTTAATGGAGCGAGGTTGCTGATGGTCACATCCCCATTAAACTCTAGAGCCATTTCCGCGGCCCGTGCATACGCCTTGGGATCACCGGCTATGTATACATGGCGATCTTGTGGGATTCATACCTTGGGGCATCCCAATTTAAGAAGCCCCAGGGAAAAGGGGGTCTAAAAGTCTCCAGGGCTAACCGAACTTACTCTTTGAAGGTATTCAAGTTTAATTTGCCATGTTGGCACTTGGCAATTGCAGTTCCATTTTCACAAAACTTTAAATGTCAAGAATACTCACTGGGCTGCCTTCCCAAAATATTTTCAGGCTTCTGTTCAGTAAGCAGTTCTTTTCCATGATGTTTCATTGCTTAGCTAAAGTTCGGTCACCGTGTAACCGTCTGTCCTGCCGCCCCCCCCCCATATACTTAAATGGACAGTCCAGCCAGACTGCGCCCTTTTTTTAATGTAGCCCCCGTCCTGCCTAACCACTAGGGGAGGGTGTCAGGGCAGGGTGTTACCTGGTGACTGGGCTTCCACTTCCACAGCTGAAATAGGTAACATTATGGCCTGGTAAATGTTATTGCTTACATTTGCTAGTTAACTTCTGAAAATGTCAGAGATATGTCACTGAGAGAGTTTCTGTAACCATTTATCATACTTACAGGTGTCTGCCAGGAGGACCTGTGCCAAGACTGCTGAAGAGATTACATGCCAGGCTAAGATATTCAGGGCTCCTTGGATAGCCAGATACCACCAGATGACACCAAGCGTGGCATGACGAATGATACCTATACATCTTATTTAGATAAAAATCTAGGAAAGCCTTCACAATCAGATTAAAATACCAAAAGCAACCAATCGGGGTGCAGAAATAAACCAAACTGGGAGCCATTTACTGAACATATGACATGATTGTGAAAAGCCTCAGCCTCTGCCATAAAAAGGAACGGGACGGGCAGCCCCTGTTAGAAGTAACATGGACGCCATATGTATCTGCTGGTTCAGGGGCCAGAGTTCGTCATAGATGTGACAATAGCCGGCCATGTAAGACTGATTAAATACATATCAAAAGATCGTCCATTTGGGATGCTCCTGTATGTGAAACCCCCCAGTTCACCCATTACTTTCCCCAAACCCACAATCCCACAGCACATGGGTAGGCCTCCTCCAATGAGCATTCATTCCTGTGCACTTTGCAAGGCTGCACACACCTGCCTTAGCCATACAGATATGTTACACAGAGGGAGTGCAAGGAATGCCTGCATATACCATACAATCGCAAGCTCAAAGATAAGTAATAAGCAAACTGGGGAGGTTTTGCACAGCAGGGCAGGGGAGGGATTTTACCCATCCCTAGAAATTTTTAGTTTGCGGGGTTTAAAGTGTTTTGGTCCACTTTAAACATTTACAGTCCTTAGTTTTCTATAGTGGTAGTCTAACCTGGATAATATTCTTAGTATACAGTACGTCCTGCTCCAAATCTAATACTTACACTTGGGATATACTCCGCCAGATGGCGCTGGACTGCAGAGACATCGAAAATAGGCTCCTCCCGGCCCCTCAAATACCCAGGGACCTCCCACAAATCCCCAGAATTTCTCTGCAGTCTGGCTGCAAAGGACGAGAAATGGCTCTCTACTCGCAGGTGAGCGGGGCTATTAGCCTGCGGCCCTGTAGGACTATTCCCACCCGTTCCACTAGTAATATGCCTCCCAGCCTTGGCTGCGCTGGTCGGGTGAAGGTAGGCAGCTGTTAGGTGCTTAGGAGCGCTGCTCCACCGCAATCCCCCTCCAAAGGGTAGGCGGTTCAGGCTTATGGTGAGCCTCTATGGGATGCCCCTCCCGCACTAGTGCCCCCTTGCCCCTGCCTATCGGTGGCCCTGTTTAAGTGGCCGCTGTCCTCCCTCATCCTCCTTGTAGCCTTCGGGGGAAAAGAGGGGGGGGGGGTGTTAATATCTATGCTATGCATTCTGTGTTTTACACTCTTCTTCCATTCTGTTTAGTCTTGTGTCAGCTGCCACGCTGACTTGTCTTTACTGGCATTTTAAAAATTGCCGCCGCCGTGCTCTGACTTGGTTCCGCGCTTGGCGGAGGCATTACCTCAGGCGCTGGTGCGCCATCATTGGCTGCTTGCACGTTCTGGCTTCGCGCTCTTCGGGGGGGGGGGCAGGGCCCGTCTATGGCGCGCTCCGCGTCATCGCTGATACCGGCCCGCCCCTCAAGGTATACCGACGCCATCTTTATCTATGCACGACGGACCCCTACTTACCGCGGTCCGTAAGTGCCCTCGCGGGCGGCTTTATATCTTTCACTTTTGTTACTGTGTGCTTACAGGTCTTGTCTGATTATGTCTTTCAGGCGGGGCGAACCCTTTTGGCTTCTCCCGGCCCTGTATTAGTATATAACTTGTAGGCCTTGTAAATGTAATACTCCCACTTCCCTAGCGGGTTATTGGGGCATCTGGGGTTGCTATATAGTGTTATTCCCTATCGGCGTATAGCGCCGCTATAATCACCATATGGAGGCATCCCAGGATAATGTAACCGGAGTCCCTTCGGGACAAGACCGGCTGTGTGTAGCGTGTGGTCAGCCTCATGCTGACGCTGACAAGGCGCGGGTCTGTGTACCCTGTGCTGAGCAGGTGCTTGCATTGCAATCTGGCCTGCCAGTGGCTGCACCTCGTTTCACTTCACCTTCTCCCCCAAGCTTAAACCTCACTCCTGCTGAGTTGCATACTAGTGGGGATTCTCAGCCTGATGTGTCTTCTAGACTGGCTACTGTTGAGCAGTTGATTGCTAAGTCCTTATCGCGTAAGGCCCCTGCTAAGAAGCGGCACTTGACACCTAATGTCACTGTTTTCCCTATGGGAACTGAGGAGTTTTGGAATCTTTGTGGCTTTACCCCGTCTGATGAAGGGGAGCTCTTTTCTGATTCAGGCTCATCTGATGAGAGACCAAGGGGTCATGACGATTCTGGCTCTGACCCCTGGGCCCCGGATGACACTGACAGATTATTGACCCAGATTTTTGAGGTTCTGTCCATCTCTCTCCCCGTTGAGGCTCCCAGGCAAAGAGGGGAGCTTTTCCATACAGCAAAATCACGTTTGGAATTTCCCGAGCAGGCACACTTCCATAACCTTGTGCTCAAGGAATGGGAGCGCCCCAGTAAACTTCCCGGGGTTCCAAAGAGTTGGGATATCCCTTTCCTGCTGAGGTGGTTAAATGTTGGTCATCCTCCCCCAAGGCGGATGCCTCAATTCTAGGGCTATCTAACACCTCTGTCATGCATTCCCCTGACTCTACTACCCTCCGGGATGCTGAGGACCGGCGCATTGACCAGTGGCATCCCACGCCTTTGCATGTGTGGGGACGGTGCTGCGCCCAATCTGTGCCTCTGCCATTACTGCTGTGGCCACTAGAACCCTTATGAGAAATATGCTTGATAGTGCCCCTGATGATTTGCCTTGTGAGGTGTTTAATGCACTCTCCAGTTGTGATGTTTTTGTAAATTTTGTCCTCTCAGCATTGGATGACACCATCAGAATGTGTGCCAGAACTTCTGCCCTCGTGGTGGCTATACGCCGCTCGGTTTGGCTGCGCCAGTGGGCTGCTGACAGCGCTGCCAAGAAGGCCCTCACTGGGTTTCCCTTTAAAGGACTGCGCCTGTTTGGGGACCGCCTAGACCTTTTTGCTAAGGGAGGCAGGTTACCCCAGCGCAGGCGGCAATCTCGGCCCTTTCGGGGTCAGGGTTCCTTCTCCTCCCCTTACCGTGGTGCAAGACAGGGAAGGGGGGTTTCCTTTCCTGGGGCCCTGGGAGATTTCTGGGGTAGAGGCAGAGGACGTGGACGTCCTGGCTCCTCCTGGGGTCCCAAAGCAAAATCCTCTCCCAAGCCCCCTCAGGCATGATGGGGCGCCCTCACCCATCCGGGTGGGGGGGACGGCTGCAGCACCTCGCTCACGTCTGGAGGCTTCATGTCTCAGACCGGTGGATTCAGGAGGTAGTGTCCTCCGGTTACAAGTTGGAGTTTGCTGCCGATCCCCCTCCAAGATTCATCAGATCCCGGATTCCTCAGGACCCTGTGTCAGCTCAGGAGCTAGTACAGGCAGTGCAAGGCCTCCTGGAGCTGGGGTCATCTGCCAGGTCCCCTTAAGAGAAAAAGGCAAGGGCTTTTATTCCAACTTATTCACAGTGCCCAAAAAAGATGGTTCAGTCAGGCCCATCCTGGACTTGAAGATCCTCAACAAGTTTGTCAGGGGCAGGCACTTTTGCATGGAAACTCTGCGCTCTGCCATCAGTTCCCTGCGCCAAGGGGATTTCATGACTTCTGTGGACATCAAAGATGCTTATCTTCATATTCCTGTGTTCCCAGGTCATCAAAGGTTCCTCAGGTTCGCTCTGTTGGATCAACACTACCAGTTTGTGGCCTTGCCCTTCGACCTCACTTCAGCTCCCAGGGTGTTCACCAAGGTGCTGGCTGGTGTGATGTCTCTGCTCAGATGTCAGGGCGTCCACGTGCTTCCCTATCTGGACGACATTCTCATCACTTCCCAGTCTCTACATCAGGCAGATTTGGATACTCAGCTGGTGGTGTCCACTCTGGAGTCATTTGGATGGGTGATCAACCACCCCAAGTCCTCACTGTCCCCTTCTTTGGTAACTCCATTCCTAGGAATGAATCTGGATACAGTTCAGGCAAGGATCTTCCTTCCTCAACAGAAGGTGGACAGTCTGATTGCACAGACTCAGTCCCTCCTAGCTTGTCCCCATCCCTCCATCAGGCAGGGGATGCAGCTGGTGGGCCTGATGGTGGCGTGCTTCGAAGCGGTCCCTTATGCTCAGTTCCACTTGAGGCCTCTGCAACTTCACCTATTGTCAGTATGGGACATGGACCCAGCGTCCCTGGACAGGGTCTGTGTGCTCTCCCCCCTGGTCAGGAGGTCCCTCTCATGGTGGATGGACTCAAGGAACCTGTTGGGGGGCAGATCCTTTCTTGCCCCTTCCTGGGAGACGGTCACCACGGATGCCAGTCTGTCAGGTTGGGGGAGGTTTCTGGAAGTCCCTGCAGTTCCAGGGGAGGTAGGGACCTCAGGAGGCCCACGCACCTATCAATGTCTTGGAACTGCGGGCGATCAGGCTAGTTCTGGCTCACTTGACATCAATCATCAGGGAGGGACCCGGAGCAAGGGGGCCCTCCAGGAAGAGTCTCTGATCCTGACTTGGGCGTAGGCCAATGTCCCCTGCATATCAGCTGTGTACATCCCGGGGGTGGAAAATTGCCTGGCGGACTCTCTGAGCAGGGGGACCTCTCGCCAGGGAGAATGGTCCCTATGCAGCAGGGTGTTTCAATCTCTGTTTCACCGTTGGGGCCAACCAGATGTGGATCTGTTTGCATCCCGCCACAATCACAAGCTCCCAGCTTTTGTCTCTCTGTCCCAGGATCCTCTGGCCTTGACCTCGGATGCGCTAGCAATGTCATGGCAGGACTTTCGGTTCCTGTATGTCTTCCCTCCAATCCCCCTGCTGGGCAGGGTTCTGCGCAAAATTGCTCTGGAAGGGGTGCCAGCAATTCTGGTGGCCCCCAGGTGGCCAAGAAGAGTGTGGTTCGCAGACGTGGTACAGCTGGCAGTAGATCAGTACGCTCTGCCCTTGGTGCCAGATCTGCTCCCTTTGAACCTGTGCAGGATGCTGCCTTGGCCACTACGCTCAAGGTTGTATTTCTGGTGGCTATCACTTCTGTCAGGTGTGTGTCTGAGTTGGCGGCGCTTTCCATTCAGCCCCCCTACTATGAGAGACACCAGGGCAAGGTGGTGTTTCATTTCAAACCTGACTTTCTGCCTAAGGTAGTGTCTGCCTTTCATTTGAATCAGGATATTGTTCTTCCTTCTTTGTGCCCTAATCATAGCAATGCTAAGGAGAGGGTTTTGCACTCTTTGGATGTGGTTAGGTGTCTGAAGTACTATCTGGTGGCTACTGCACCTTTCAGGAAAACTGATGCTCTTTTTGTGGTCCCTTCTGGTCTAGGAAGTGTTTGGCTCCTGCCAAGTCTACTATCAGCAAGTGGATTCGTCAGGCTGTGATTCAGACCTATTCTGCTAAGGGGAAGAATCCTCCCTTCCGCCTTACTGCTCATTCCACTCGTGCTATTGGTGCCTCTTGGGCTTTTCAGCACCAGGCTTCTACTTGGTCTTCTGTTCATACCTAAGTTTTACAAGGTTGATGTTAGGGCCTCAGCTGATGCTGCTTTTGGCCGAAAGGTTCTGCAGGCGGCAGTGGTTTAAACTGTCTGCTGCTGATTTTTATTGGGGATCCCACCCTACTTTATGGACACTGCTATTGGATGTCCCAAGTGTAAGTATTAGATTTGGAGCAGGACGTACTGTATACTAAGAATAATACAATTCTGTGATTACTCACCTGTAGAATTGGTATTATGAGTATACAGTACGTCCTGCTCCAACCCACCCCTGGTTTGCATTTTCTTGGATCCCCTGTATGGTGATTGTTATCATTTTTATAGTTGATAGTTTGGATTGTTTAATTCTCCCGGCTTCTCATTAACTGCTTTTCAATGCTGGGGATTTGTGGGAGGTCCCTGGGTATTTGAGGGGTCGGGATGCAGTCCAGCGCCATCTGGCGGAGTATATCCCAAGTATAAGTATTAGATTTGGAGCAGGACGTACTGTATACTCATAATACCAATTCTACAGGTGAGTAATCACAGAATTGTATTTTTATATTGAGTGTTTTTGACATCTGTTAATAAAGTGGAAATAAATGGAGTATTTTTTGAACAGATCAGGGACAATGATAGCTCTAAAACAGACAAAAGTCTATTAATAGTAGGAATACCGAGTATGAAAGAGCTGACACAAAAGATAGGTATGAGGACCCTCCCTCATTCAAGAAGCACAATTTAGCTGCCTTCTTGCAGGGGAAATAAACCACTTTCTCTTAGTCTTCTCCATCACTGCATCATAGATAATGTAGTTGCACAAGGAGAGGTAAGGAAATAATCTATACAACTTCAACTTTTAATACTAGAGGGTTAGTTATTACGGTATAAAGAGCTTCTCCAAAGCTTCTCCCGAAGCAAACTGTGGCCAAATATCAGTCCAGGACTTAGTGGGACCTTGCCAGCCCACAAGATGCTGAGCCCCACCCCCAAGGTACTTTCTAAATGTGTTCATCGGCCAAGTCACTGCAGGGGCATGGACAGTGGTGGATATGGCCACTATTGAAGTGATGACACCGACATTGTAGTATTGTGGGGGCAGATAGATACCGTGGATACTGTGGCAGGGGTGGGTATGACCCTTTAATGCTGTAATGCAGAGGCTATTACATAGCAGTGTCAAGATTTGGGGTGGGGTCTTGGCTAGAGAATACAAAGTGATCGTACATGGCAGGAGGGGATTAGAGGAAAGAAGGTTTCTGGGGGGTGTTAGAAGTGGAGTCCGTGAATTCCAGGCTCTGTGTGATGTGCCAGACCATTCGTTCTAAAAGTAGTGTGGCTCCCTTTGACCAGTCTGCCCCTGTTAACAGGCAATTGAGGGGGGGGGGTCCTACAAATCTGGTCTCTCTTGCTGCCTTGTAAAGAGAGTGAGTGCACCAAGGCAGTGTCTGGCACGTCCCCATCTGTTACAGTGTTACAGTGACTGGAAAGACACAGAGCTTCAGGAATAGGCTCCAGAATTGTTTGCTGCCACCAGTTGTTTATTAAATTGTGCAGATGTACTTAAGTGAGCTGTTGATTTGTGCAATTTTTCTTGCTGAAAAGCAAGCTGTTAACCAGTGATTGCCAGGGCAATGAAATAATACAGAATCATTTCATGAAAAAAATCACCATCGCATATTAGAAAAATTACCCTTGTAGCTTAGCCATACGCATGTTAATCACAGAAGACCAAGGTAGAGACTAGGCTGCACAACCCTCTCTGTGATATCTCAACTAGGATTTATTCTTTGGGGATCTTATTTGTCTCAGTTAGGGGGGTTCAGGGGTACATGGCAACCTGCTGAGATTATGTAAAAGTCCACATTCAACGGCATTTTTAAAAAGGTGCAAAACCTAGGATAGTCAAATTCCTGTGTTTTGTTCCACTTTAACAGGCCTCTAGGCTGTGCTAGGGAAGATGCAACCTAGATGTGCTCCATCTGAAAGGGCGGCCATTCATCTGGTGGGGAAGAGATTTGACCTATAATATTTTATAACAAAACAATTAAAACAAGTAACCAACACACATTGTGGACATAAAATAGGTCATTTATTGTGAATTTTGCAAAGACACATTAAAGCAACAAAATATACATTTGTGGACTTTCGATTTTCCTTCTATACATGACTAGACCAGAGCAATAAATTAAATGTACACTATTTACAGACAGAGGTCACCGTAGACAATAAGCACCACCTATCTAAAAAGAATACAAATGGATCGATTCCCCTTCACTCCACATACTTACAAATCATTTGAAAATTAGAAACCGATTTTGCTTATTGTTTTGCGTCTCGTCTAGTGCTACATTTAGGTAAAAAATATATATATGCATGCTCAGTATATACACAATCCTCTTTCATCATTTGTATCAGCAGAGAAAAGACAAAGAAACAAGCGCTGATAATAGGATTAAAATAAATTAACCAATAAACAGAATCTGACAGGTTCACAGATCACAGAATGAAATCTCTGACACTCAAAATGACGGGTAGAGATTGAACGGCTGAAGATAACATGACGATGAGCCTTCATACCATGTCCAACAAGTAAGATAATGTAACAAAATACCGTAACATCTTAACTGGTAATAACTAGTGAATTTAAAGGGGAACGTTACACTTTAGTGGTCATCTATGGATTAAATGGAATCCTCGGACTGAAATACTGACCTTGCTGGTCGAGTGGTGGTGATCAGCAAGAAGCAATTGGGAAGATGCAGCCAGTAATAAAGCTGGCATCTCGTAGGTATTTTAAATGTAGAGAGACAATGTCATTTCGATCACATATTGCCTTTAATAGATGACTGAATAACGACTAATCATTTCGTCAGTTATAAAGGGTACCTATACTTACCAACAGTGACGCTACGAGGCCTAATGATGATGCCTCCAGATTCTAGATTCCAGATCTAGATTTGTGACATCCCAATGGAATGGGAAAGTCAGCTGTTTTTCTTGCAGCTTCAACCTCCATAAGTTGCTTCAGTGCTCATCTTGTAAGTCAGGGGGTCCCCAACTCTCCTACTCAAGACCCACCAACAGGTCAGATCTCCACCCTGATGCACAGATGAAGTAATTAGTGCAGCAATAGAGCTATATAGGCTGCTATGTGGAGATCTACAAACATTACCTGTTGCCGGGCCTTGAGGAGAGGGTTGGGGAGCACTGCAGTAGGTGACATTGATTACCTAAACCTAAAGTTGGCAGTTGACCTTTTCAGGCCTGGATCTGAGCCTGGAGGCATCACGAGTAGACCTGGCTGCAGGCTTGTAGGTCCATGTGTACTTCAAAGAGCTTCATAAGCACTAATAAACTTTCACACCCTATGATAAAAATAACAGCTAATTTTGGTTGCGCAACATATGTCGCATCATATAAAGTTTCCTAACTCTCTATTTACAGTATCAATATTGTAATAACTATATCATAAATCTGACCAGATATATATTAATTTCCAATATCCTATCAACATCTCTTAAGTAGAAAAATAAAATGTCCTTTTATATGTTTTTAAATATTATTTGAAGATCAGCTGAAATATCAGACACAAAATCCAGTTTGCTAATCGTTTGATGATATATTAAAGCAAGATTGGGGATCTCCGCTCACCAGACTCCCTTCCTTTCTTAACTGGGAGCACTTACTTTGGTAATAGTTATAAGGGGGGGGGAGTTAAAGTTATGGTGAAACTAGGTTATTTTATTTTTAATAGTATGGGTATGTATGTCTATAAACTAGCGCCTCAATTTGAAAAAAAAAAAATCACTATCACTTTTTGATAAAGAAAAAAAAAAAAGCCTGATAATGTCACTGTTGCTTAATCACCAGCTAAGAAGACAGTCAAAGTCAACAGTACTTGTTTACTCTTAAGAAAAGTAGCAAACTTGTCACTATTTTTTCACTGTAGTAAAAGTGCCATTGACTTTCATTGTCTTCCTAGCTGATGATTCAGCAATACTGACATTCTTGGGCTTTTTTCACCAGTGACTTTTTTACTACCATGAGAATTCTTACTGAATCAATGCCCATATCTGTAAGTAGTATGGGGGTTCTCTCCACAATCACACGCATGGGATTTGCCTTCTGATTGGACCACTACCATGTCCATGAGTAATAGGTCACCTAAACTTGACATGAGAATAAATATTGCAATCATGTAATGGTTTAAAGCAGATCTACACCCATAAATTGATTCCCAGAAGTTCCTCCCTTTGCGGTCTCCAAAGCAGGGAGTTCAAAATCAGCTGAATCATATAAATTAGTATATATATTACATATATAGAAGGGATTCGTTGTGACATGGAGGCATACATAGGGTCATGTGTAAGATAGGGTAGGGGTAAGTTTACTGGGGACATGGACAAACTCTTCCTGCATCGGGAGCCACTGACCAGGCAGCCATTTATAGTTCCTGACATGGGCAAAGAAGAGTATAGAAAGTACACAGAGAGTACACACATTAGCCGCCTACTCTGGTAGCCATTCCAGGATGCCATTTTAAGGAAATGAAAGGCAGTCAGAAGGTTTGGAATGGCAGTTGGCCACATAACTGGTATGCATGGCCAGCAGGCAAAATAATTAAAATATTTTCAAATACACAGGTTAGCAACCAGATAGGCATTCCTTTTATAGATAATGAGGAGATGGAGTTTGAGCAGTAGGGAATTTATATAAATAGCTCTACTTTAAACATTTCCTAGCAGACTATTAATGCCAACTCCGATATTGCAAGTCTATTATGAGTCTCACCCACTTCAGCCCTTCCGACTCGGCTGACTTGTTGGCTGGAGTTGCTCTGTCTTGACCCTTTTGGACAGCAGTTGGCTATAAAGTCCAAAGGGACATTAAACCCATTCCTCATATAGGATTCTAAAGCTGAGTTAAATAGGAACTATGGTCAAAAATAGAGTCCGTTTTTAAAGCTGAACTACAAACTATGACCCCCTGCTCTGCCACCCTACCCTGGTGCTGAGGCAGGATAGGAGGGGTTACAAAGAAGAAAAACCCTTACCGCTCATTCACTTGAATGGAGCTGGCTCTGTTCTTTTGACCAAGATGGATCCAGAGCACCGCAAGAGAGATGCCGAATGTGGATAAAATAAAGGTTTATTTTCTTTGTAACGTTCCTGTCCTGCCTTAGTGCCAGGGTAGGGTGGCAGGGCAGGGGGGATCCTGGACTGAGGACACAGGTACTTCCTGGGCCAGCAGTGGCCCCTCCGTCCCAGGACTCGGCGAGCCCAGCTCAAAGCAGGTTCTCCTCCCCCCCTTCCCCCCATTTTCCCCCAAAGTACACCATGGGGACTTACATCAGCAGGAAGATTCCTTCCCAGCGCATCCCCATGGGGAAGGATCCCATGATCCTACAAGTGAAACTCTGCTGATCGTCCCGCAGGAAGGACAGGATAACCGCTGAGGATGAAGGGGTGTAGCACAAATTTCTGGTTTTCCTGTCCTTTCTAGGTAGATCCATTCCCACTTGTGTCATCATGGAGCGTAAAGGAAAAATGGCTCCTGCTTATTTGTAAGCCAAAGAGCCTCTTAGCAGCTGCTGGTGGCCACATCCTGCTGTGAACCAGCCCTCCACTATTAGGACACAATAGCTGCCTTGTGACCTTGCCCATGACCCCCTGGCTTCTAAAGAAGGTGCTACTGTCCTTCATAACTGTGTGAGCGGGAGGAGATGGAAGGACCTCTCTGCTTTATGTGGTGGATCATCTTCACACATTATTAAAAACCTAATTAGAAAAATGTCCTTATATCAAAACCCAATCAGGGAAGGAGGAATAAAAATATGTTTACTGTTTAGTGTGCTGAGGTAGAGAGGCGCTTTGATTTTTACAGAATAATAGTCAGTGAGGCAAATAGGCTTTATAATAAGGATAAAAGGCTTATCTGAATAAATAACTACTTTTAGTCTATGACCTGAGACCAAATGTTGAAGGGGGCAACCCAAAAACTGTAACAGAAAGAGTTTCTATAAGCCAAAATACATTTAGCTATTATCTAGTGTGAACAAGACAATCATTTGAATCTACTGACCTTCAAGAAATAAAAGAAAATTAATTATATAAACAAAAAGTGAACATTAATTATGAAGACACTGTAAAACAGACTGGAGTGTTGGAGACAGACACTTGTGCCTTTTATATATTTTGCATAGGGCTTAGGGTGCCTTAGGGCTGTATGTGCCCCCCTCTCTCTTTGTTTAATCCAGCCTCATATCTTGTTTGGTTACCAGAGAACAATATATAAATGACCCTTTCGGGAACAAAAAGCTGAGATAACAGCTGGGTCAGGAATGGCCCTTGTTCCTCTAATGATATTTTTGTTATACCTGTTTGGGCACAAAAACATTCAAGGTTAATTCTTAAAATGTTAGAGGAGCCTAGTAACTTATTTAAGAGTGTGCATTATGTGGGGTACCTGGTAACAAACCTTTTGAGGTACCCCATAGAGCAGGCATGCTGAACCTGTGTCCCAGGGGGCCATATCTGTCCCCTGACAAGCTGTGGAGTGGGAGGAGTAAATAGAACGGGCATATAAAGGTAGTTAAAAAGGGGCACAGTAAGGATGGGAGGTTGCACAGAGTGATAAAGGAGGGGGACATTGGGAAAAAAAGGTGGCAGTGGCAGTTTGGAGGAACACGGACACATTGGCCTTGATTCACTAAGTGAAAAAATACCATTTTGTGATTACTCACCTGTAAAATGGGTATTATAAGTATGTCACACACCCCGCTTCCACTATTCATGACATATGGGTTATGGCCCCGCCCCCTCGATACCGCAGCCTGAGGGGAAGAAGCTCCCCTCAGCGTATAACAAAAGATGCGATCTGTGCGCACCACAAGCACACTATATCACACACACACAGTATAAAGAGTGAAAAGCTGAGCAGGAAAAGACCCACCCCCCCCCCCCCCGGAGGGCTACGAGGGGGACCCGGAAGGGGGGGGGGAGATCCCGCACCATGGGTGTAAGGGATATACCATAAATATATATTAATAAATATATATATATATATATATATGGACAGGGCATCCCAAACCGGAATCACCAACCCGGATTCCGCCTACCTCTTAATATGGGGTCTCACGGGGGAGCAAAGTAAGGGGCTAGTATAGGGACTTACAATATAAAGTTCCGGGCAAAAATAGGGCAAAAAATGGCCAGGTGCAAGCCCGGCTTACCTGCAAGGAAGAGCAGCATACATCTTCTGACTTGCTCGCTGTCCTGCATAGAAGGAACTGGGAATGTGTGGGAGGTCCCAGGTATTTATGGACCGGGAGGGGCTTCTTTTTGGCTTTCATCTCTGTAGAAGTTCGCCCTCTACTGGTCCATAACCCATATGTCATGAATAGTGGAAGCGGGGTGTGTGACATACTTGGAATAAATTGGTAATAAAAAATTTAGTAATAGTTTTTCTATATTTTTTTGTGCTTAGATATGTTGGAAGTTTAGATGAGTTGATTATTGGGAACACGGTTAAGATGTGGGACTGATGGGAGAGGGCTAAACATCTGGGACCCATATATATATATGTAGATAAGACCCTCAGCATGTGTATTGGTAGCATGTGGAGATTGTTACATATGAATATTATGATGGGGTGGAGTGGTGGAAGGACATTTGAAAATAACAAATTACTCTAATGGAGTTTATGTAGACAGGGAGTGTCCTGATTGCTGTAACTTCATTCAAAACTTCATTATGCGATTTAAAATGGGAAAAATCTAAATTAGCTGTGAGTTTATTTGGCCTTTTTACTGTTACTCTTTCCCATATTAAATGTTTACCTTCTACCTGGGACCATAGTGTCTAGAAATAGACCCGCAATGAGAAGAAAAGATAATATCCACATAAGTCAAACATTTTTTCCCTTTAGAACCTTGAAAGGAAATCGGAAAGGTAATAATGCATTTTTTTTCCTGACTTTATGCTGAAAAATGGAGCAGAAAGAAAGGCAACATACTGGTAAAATGAAAGCGTCTAAGTATTTGGTATTTCTAATAATAATTATAAATACATTATACAGATTCACATTACAGTCGACTTTCCTGACTGGAGGGATTTGGTATTTTTGGAACCAAAATGAGACCTGAAGTAATCACTGTAACTCCCTCTCTTTGTGGCTAAATTCCTTCTCAATATTTTGATTTCCTTTGAAAAAGTCTTTAAGGAAAGTGTTTTGAATTTAGGGGATGGTCCAGGAAGAGTCCCTACGTTTTGTTCCCCGCAGTGCTTTCATCCTACTCCACTTTGGAAAATCTCACTGGGTGCACTCCATAGTGCAGGCATGCTCAAGCTGTGGCCCTCTGAGCCATCTGATGTTTGGAAAATAGGAAAACAATGAAAGTCAATGGTACTTTTGTACTCCTAAGAAAAGTAGAGAACTGTTTACTCCTTTCTACACTGTAGTAAAAGCTGCCACTGACTTTCACTGTCTTTTTCTCTAGTGATTCAGTAACAGTGACATTCTCAGGCTTTTTTCTCATGAATTGAATTTTTTACTACCATAAGAATTTTTTTCTACATTTATTGAATCGAGGCCACGCACTCACTTTCGGCTAAGTAGTTGAGCAGAGCTGAGTTCACCACCGTCCACATCCCCCGCTAACCTCCTAGCCATGGCATGCCCGCGCTGCCCATTCAGAAAGGCCGGGTGTGGGCACAGGCCCTGCTAGAGGTGAGCGGGCATGTGGCAGAGACGTGATGAGGGCTCTGGGAGAAAGTGCCAAGTCCCCCAAGTCCCAATTTGGGATGCCCCAAGGACTGAAACTCGGAAGGCCTGGAGTCTTCTAGACTCCAGGACCTCAGATGTTCCTCTTTAAAGAGTTCCTCTTTAAACAGTATACCACCAACCTAATGTGCCATTTTCCTAGGATACTTCTATTGAAGCTTAATTTTCTTGGGGTTTTAAACACTGGTACCCAAAATTGGCTAAAATGCTATGTTACTGGCCATGTTACAAACCTTGGACATGAGGTACCAACTTCTACAGTTGATAAAAGCTAAATGTGGCTGGGAGGTAGCATAATTTTTAGTGCACTTTTTGAAAAGTGACCTGTAGTCGAATTCCTTCTGAAGTACAAGTAAGGGTCAGCCCTGATTATATGTATTATTTCTTGGGGAAGGGGCTGTTTTGATAACCTTTTGGTGTTTTAATACTATATTCTGCTCACCCTATCTTGTCCTTACCTATCTTGTCAAGATAGGATTAAGTCAGTTTTTTAGTTAGTTTTTTTTTTTTTAAGCTAAATACTTACCTGTTCTTATGTTTGATCCTGCTGCCCACAGCTGGCCAGTTTGAGGGCTTTCAACTCTAGTTCTAACAGTATGCTTCACAACCGGTTTCAGCATACACCCCTGCTTCCAGTCACTGAGAAGTAGGCTCCCATTTTTATAAGATGCAACGGTGTACACGAATGCCACAGCACAGCACTTGCCACAGCAGGCCTAGGAAAGTGCTATCAGCACTAAAACAGAAGAGCTGTGGGCAGTGAAATCATAATGGATTAAGGCAACAGATAGGCATATTCCCCCTCATGCTCATGTGTAGGACCGCTGGTAAGATGGCCCCCCATGTTGTTCAGGAGCACAGAATCTTCATGCTATTCCATAACATCTGCATGGGGTTAAAGTGGAAGATCATTGTCCTGCCTCCCTTTTCTAGGGAGGGAGGCGGGGGGGGGGGGGTCATTGTAACACTGGACTTCCACTTTTAGTCCTTCCAAAGAGCTTACTCCACTGGGGTTTAGGAGAGCAATTTACTAAACTTTCTTTTATTGGCGGGAGGTCTGCTATACATTTTTATTAAGGTTTCGTTTAATACATTAAATTCAGTACAAATGTAAGTGTCTCATAGCTCTGTTGCTAATTCTCACTCATAACTGGGGACATTTGTGTTTCGTATGTAATATTTCCTCGAGCACTTCTCCTCAGATAACTAGAACATTCAGATACTTTGGACGTAAAGCCATGCTTGGAATGGTATGGTCGGCTTGGCATCACAGTATGGCAGATGTGAAAAAAAAAATGAGTCAGCCCCCAGGAACATCTCCAAGTCTAATCCTGGAGGAAGGAACCCGAAGCATTTGCTAACATGAGTGAAATAAATCTGAAGCACCACCTGTAGGATGAATAGCCAGTACTGTGGAAAGAAATCTTCACCGATGAAGACAACAAACTTGGCACTCAGTGATCAGATACAGGTGAAGGTTGTGCAAACAGGAGGCACCAGGTAAAATGCTCTATGCTTTAGACAAAATAAAAGACAGGTACAACAAAGAGTTAATCAAACTATCAAACAAGACTCCGTTCACAAGACAAGTGTCACAGGACACGGGAAGTGCACTAACATGGCAGTTCATTCATTGATTTTAGGAGAACAGCTCAATAATCAAACATTTCCATGAATGCGCTGTGGCAGTAACTATTCATAGAGCCAGCGTGCCCTTTTCAGCCAGTTTTTAAAATGATCGGCAGAGTTTCCTTGGTCTTTAACTCACTGTAAAACAAGAAAATGAAATATTAGATGACAGGTTCCTCTATGAAAAAACGCTGGATGATGGCAGCTAGTAAACAGCTTGGTTTGTTATCCACAACAAGAACACTCTGCACTGCACACACAGCCAGACGAAGACAGCAACAGCTGAGGGGATGCAGCAGGCGACCAGCAGGAGGTGTGGGGTAGCGACGTGCATGCCTCGATCTCTTAGCTGTATTCCTAGCTTATTTTTCTGTAAATAAGTTTAACTGTACACATATTTAAAGGGTCAATAAAGACAGATAAAAAGTACACTCACGTGCCAGCCTGCAGGCTTGACCCCATGGAGATCTGGATGGTTTCCCCGCTATCAGCTCTGCTCCCTGCTCAGCCTTGGTGCAAGCCCCTGCTGCCAGTAACAAGGGAGCAAACTCTCTGTAGGTTACAAGTGGTGCCTCACATAAGCGCCCACTTTTCTGCCTTTTACAGTGGATGCTCATTGGCATGCTAAGAGGCTTTGTTCCTCATGCCCAATTGGGATGCCCTGCTGTGTGAAAGCCTCTGGCTCACCTGTTCTGTTTACCTCTTCCGCAGTCCCAAAGAGCAAGTGTGGGCTCTCCTCCAATCTATTCTGTGCATGATACTGTTCCAGCTAGAAGGATATAGGAGGTTCTGCCATGGCCTACACATGTACTGTGGCATTAGCAGAAAGGTACGATTTTGGCTGAACCAAGGGGGTTTGAAACAGAAGGGTATCTCAAATTTTCTGGTGCTCCACAGAGAGGAGGACCATTTGACTGAGCATTTCCTGGGAGTCAAGCCCTGAGCAGACTGCTGACATCTACTGCCCCCTTTGCCCTTTGTGCACCACACACTCTGCTCTGTGTGTCCAGATTGCCCCTGCTGATGGAGGCATGTAAAAATGTGATAGTATTTTTCAATTTTATTAGGACTCTTAGGGGTAAAAGTGCTCCAATGCCCATTTAATAAAAATGTTGATCATAGGGGGTCATCCCCATTGTCGATGCCCCCCTGTGCAGTTCCTTACATGCCCAGTTTCAGGCACTTCCCCCTTGAAACCAGGTCTTACGATTGGTTGCCAGTTATCATTTAGTCCTGTGTCCTCTTGAAAACCGAAATCCTGGAAGAGGACCCCAGACCATATGTTTGACAGCAATCAATGGTGGGGCCTGGTTTTGCCGAGGAAGCTGTGCAGTGCTCAAAATTGGGTTTGCCTAGGGGTTATGCACTGCAATCAGATGGGATCAACAATTATTGAGTGATGGATTACTTTAAACATGAGCGACCAGCAATACTGCAGACCGTCTTTATGGGGCATCTTGAATTGGGATGCCCCGATGATTGAAACCCCCTAGATCACCTGATTTTCTCACTTCTTCCTGGAGCCCTTGCCCTGTCTCGGCACCGCAGCTGAATCCCAAGCATACTGTATCTGAGGCGCGTACCTGTGCCAGGCCTCCTTGAATGGCCAACAGATGCACACCCACAGCTAGGGGAGAAGGGATGTGGATGCAGCACTCTATACTGATTTCCTTGTCAAAATGACCTCAGAGTGGCCAAGGAAATTTGAATTGAATTGGCTGAGTGGTCAATGCAGGAACCAGGAAGAGGTGAGTTTTTTGGCAATCCCAGGGAATGCACACAGTGGGGCAAAATAGGGATGCCCTACCAAGGAAAAAAACATTCTAAGAAAGTGTAGTTCTTGGGTTTTAAATGAGAATTATATGCTGTATGATATGATGTATGTGATAGTAGTACTCTGAAGGTGGAAGATCCTATTTCTAGCACATACATCTAGGACCTAATTTCGTATTATTAGAAATATACTTTTAATTCATAAATGTGTTTCTAAGAGAAGATTCTGTAATACCATCAATAAATTAAACACTGAAAGGATCTTTATAATGTTTACACTCGTGTATGTATGTATGTATATATCAAGTTGTGTCATTAGTACTCATGACATGTGAAATGTAGAAAACACGGCTGCTAGGCCCCATTTAGTGTGTTAGAAAGCTCTCAGGCACTGGATTATTTGCAGCATCATGCAGAGAAAACATTGATATATATGACAATCAGTGATGTGAAAGGTTAGTAATGTTGAAAGGTCCTTACAGAGAACCCACACCCTCAGATTCATCAAGTCTGTCCGAAGGTAATTCTGGTGGGCAGCAGGAGGTTGACTTTAGGGTACTGCCAGAACTGACTTTTTGGGCAAAGGTCAGCTTTAATATAGTAGTATAGTAATATAAGAAGCATTTCAAGAAAATTGTTCCCTATTTTATTGAGATTAGGGACAACTTGCTTTACAATCCAGTATGCTTTAAAACCATTAAAAGGGTAAGTTTAATTAACAGAGGTCTATTGGGAATAAGTGGTCTAACAATAAAAATCCTTCTAAATGTGCTAGATTGCAATGACAACCAAGAATATTTCATTTGTTTCTGAAAGTATGAAGAAATGAGAGATTGTGCATGTACATAATGTTCAGCTTTTAGGGGTGCACCTTAAATGAGGCCATGTGTGGCCGTCGCCTCAGGAGGCACTGTGGGGGGGGGGCGCAATCACTGGACATCTCATTAGTGTTCAGCGGAGATTGGGTGCACTACTGAACTTGGTCATGCATTTACAGTCATTAGTGGCTCAGAGGCTGATGACCCACCCCCTGCTCCCTGTAGCCGACTCGACTGTATTGAGTAGTGGAGCAACATGTCCTTGTGGGGGAACCTATCTTTAGTTTGCCTCAGGCAGCAGAGAGATTAGGTTCACCCCTGTCTACTAAAGGCATGTCTTCCAAATCAGCCTGTGCTGAAATTATGTTTTTTTTATGTCTATTTCTTCTGATGTGTGTATACTTTTACTCATTTTATCATGCTTTTAGGCAGATATTAAAAGTGGCTATAGTGGACTAAAACATCAGAAGGGGTAGGGCACCAGAAGGGGTATTAGTTACCTTACACACCGAGAAACCATATTTGGAAGAAGCCCTATCAAATAGATATCCATCTCGTATAGCAATAAACAGCTGTAAGACCAGTAGGATTAACATATACAGTGATACTAGACAGGGATGTCTGCTTTCTCCTCTGCTCTATACTATACATCTAGAAGTCCTCCTGTGTCAGATTTTCATGTCCCCTGGGATTAAAGGGATCAAACTACACCACCCCACAATTAAAGCATTAGCCTACACAGACGATATTATGCTATGCCTTGAAGAATCCTCCCTACCTGCATGATTTCAACTCTTTCAACAATTTAGCATACAATCAAACTTCAAAATGAATCCAACTAAATCCTATATCATGCCATTCGGTATGACCGAAAATACCAAACAGAAACTACACAGTCATTCACCTTTAAATGGAATGGTAAAGCCATAGAATAACTAGGGGTAAAGATCCCATCTAAGCTAGACACTACAGTTCAACAAAATTACCTTTCATTTCTAGAAGAAACAAGATGGAAACTCAGGGAATGGAAGTGCACTAATCTATATATAAAATATATATGCAAGGCGAGTAAAGAACTAACAAACCCTATAGCACACAATATTGCAACAGCCTTTGTAAAAATGGTAAAAAACAAACCTTATGATTACCATTACAAAAAATCCAGATGTACCACTGTGCAACAGGCTAAAAAGAACAAGGGAACTTAAATCCCTACGCAACCTATTATCACCAAGGCAAATTCGAACCGAGATTCAACAGTGAATATGCAAAAATAGCATCTGATTTTCTAACAAAGGCACAGATCAACAATTGTATTAACTCTTTGAAACACAACTTCTCAACTCCATATAACATCACTAAGTTTAAAAATCTCTTTTGCATAGACCTAGCCCCCTCTTTAAAGTTGAAACCAATTTACCAAACACTACTGACAATAGGCTCGATTTAGAGACACATTCGTAGCTGTCTGTGTATGTTTTTGTGTGTGTTTGTCATTTTTTGTTTTTTTCGTTCCATTTTCCATTCGTACGTTCGTTCACGCTAATGCGTATATGCGCTTTCGATGGACGAATCTAAATCTGATCATTTGCATTAGTTCGGCTCATTTTCGGATCTAAATCTGATAATTTGCATTACTTCAGATAACTTACGTTATTGGGATGGGTTTCCGTGTGATTCAGAGACCTGATTGCCCATGGACCTCCGCCCTATAAAACAGATTATTTTCCGCTTCACTTACGGGACCTTTGAGGACTCGGATTGCTATTGTGGAACATGTTTTGCGGCTATGTGGAGGAGTCTGAGCGCCTTCAGCTCCAAGGCATTGCATGTATCAGCATGGCCGAGGCAATAAATTGTATAGCAATGCATACCTGAATCAATACATTTCATGTATGCCTTATAAAAGCATTTTAATGCTGACCTTAATTAGTCCTTAGCATGTAAACCTTTATTTTCCCACACGTCCATATAATTGGTATTTTTTTTAGACTTATGTCCTTTGTTATTTATATTTGGATTGTTGAATTGAATCTTAATTTGTTGTTGGAGTTATTGTTTTAGTTGGTAACCTTTGCTTTGTGTAATTATTTTATATTTGGTTGCAGGAACCGCAAGATGTGCCACTTGCACAACATACAAGCAGTGTTTGGTCCGGATATGTGATTCCTCAGTGCTCTTGCGGGCATCCAGGGTCGTCCCATGATGCTTATATATTGCGGAGCTCTGGCTTATTTAGTCAGTTTGAGTCAGGAGAATTATCTGGTGGATGGCTCCTGGGTAAGTTTGCTCACATTCCATCAAACCATTTTCACTGTATGGCAATGAATATAGTTGATGACCCATGTCTTAACCTATGGCTGTTTTTAGCACTTGATGACATGTCAAACAATTTTGTTGCTTAGAATGTGTATTTTATGTTAGTATTTTTAAATTCTTTCAGGGGATTCTGGATATCAGCTCCTGCCCTTGCTCCTGATGCCCGTTCTTGGCACGCAGAATGCGGGCCAGGAGTTCTATAATCAGGCCCTCTGCAAAACCTGGGTCGTTGTGGAGAGGGCCAGATTTAGGTGTTTGGACCATACGTGGGGGGGGCACTGCAGTATGACCCCAACAAGGTTATACCAATAATTTTTTTTACGTTTTTTAAAAGGGACCACACGTGCCAGAGTGGCACTACTGAGTGCCAGGGTCCTTCAGTTGGTGGGAAAGATGCAGGAGCTGCGCGACTCGTTGGGGACCACAGATGAAGAATAATGTTCTGTGTGTATATATTTTACTACGTTTTATGTTATTTTAAAAATTTAAAATATGTTAAAAGTTTTATATTTTTTAAAATAAAAAAAAAAAATTAAACAAAGTTGTAAATTTGTGGAAACAATTTTACTTTAATAAAAAAACTCTGAAAAATGCCATTTAAGATTATTAAAAAAAAAAAATTGTCTCTGTGTCATTTCCTTTTCTAAATACATTCATTAAGGGTTGGTTACCACAAAACGAATGCAAAACACTACATTTAGATATGAAGATTAGCCAGACCGGGCAGTGATTTAGGTAAGCTTTAGGTGTGCGAAATGGAAGAAGAATGAGACCGTGAAGTGATTTGGGTCAGTTTTAGGGGTTGGAAATGGAAGAATATACTGAGCGCGATGTGATTTAGCTAAGCATTGTAGCAGAAGTGAGTGAACCAAATATGTAGGCGAGAACATTAATGAGTTAAGTTTGTAGTGCGCAGGCGTAAGTTCGTAAAGATTTTCGTCTGGACGATTATTTATAGAAAAAAGAATTCAGAATCTAATGGGAAACGTAAATGATTCGTTCGAGGAGACGATGGAAAAAGGGCAAAAACGAAAGCCTACGTTGTAACATGAGTAACATAAACGGAAAACGAAAGCTTGAAAATGACATTCTCGTTTGCATACGAACGGACGGATATTTTACTGAAGGCTTCCGATGCATGCTTAGAATCACTCGTACACTCATACGCGAGCGGGAACAAAACGAAAAAAATACAGATCGACACAAAAACGAAAGTGTTTTTTTTTCTCTCTCACCCTAATGTCCTGCCCGTTTTTCATGCAAATCATGGGAAAATGGGAGGCAGACCTCCATTGCACACTTAAAATGCACCTAAAGTCAGAGGAAAGTTTATGTAATCACCTTCTATCCTCAGCCCGGTGCCCCAAAAGAGCCTGTGTTTCTTTCCTTTGTTACTAAAGGAACTGGATGCAGTCAGCCATATTGCTCTCTAGCTGAACAGCCCCCACCCCCAGAAATAATGCATTCAGTCACAGTACACACAGTTCAGCAATGGGGAGCACTTCTGCCATTGGGGCTGATACAGCACCATGGGAATTTTTTTCCTTGTGTTTTTTGTGAGAAAAAACATTTATTTTTCTCCTTGGTGCAATTTAGCACCATGTTTAGCAGTGCTACTGCAAATGTTTTATCAATTTGCACGGCTAAAAATATGCTGAATTGCACTGTGGGAAAAAAATCAAGATTACATTTTTTTTTTCTTACTTTTTTGTGAGAATTTCAAGCCAGCCAGAATGTACTCACTCAATTCATTTAGAGAGAGAGATCATCTGAGTATTGCCAGTTTGCCACTGAACCCTCAACCAGCAGAAGGAAGAAGTCTGATCTTCTTTGTGTTGCTGCATTTTAATTGTACTGCGAACAGGCAAGTCATTCCAGGCAAACAGTTAACTAAAGATGCTATCTTGTTATCTCATGTTACACAGGTATGTACACGTGTGTATTTAACAGCATAGAGCGTTAAAGCAATTTAGTCACAATTCATTATTTTTTTTAAATAGAGTGATCATTACCAAAATAAATACTTACGGCTTTAAAAATGTGCTTATGCTCACCCCAACCACTACAACATTCTGACAACATAGCTTACATGGAACAAAAAAAGCTGGAAGCTAAGCACGAAAGAGTTGGCAGACAAGAACACTCCTTCATACATTTTTTGACAACGTAAAGCAAATATATGCCACATAGAATGGTTTCTGGTTATATAAATGGAGGTCCCCCAGCAACTTTGCTTTAAAGGGCATCTGTAGGCTAAGTCAACAGGTATTTACTCTAACTCCCAGGTAACCGATTCCTCTTAGGCTACCCTACTTTCTTTCTAGCAAACCCACCATCTACTAAGAGCAAAGACAAGTCTGAATTCTACCTCCTTTTGGCATCACAGTGTGACCAGATGCAACACTCCCTAAACGTGTTTACTGCAGCTACACAGCCCACTTATAACAATATGCAGTGTTATTGCTGACAGTGAATCGTACAGAAAGCTGAAATTTACAGATGCTCCAGTCCCTGAAAGTCAACATGGGACTACGAATTTTGGCATCTTGTGACAACTACACTTAAATGACTGTCCAGGCTGCAAAAAAGGAATATATTTTGTTCATTGCAGCTCTGCAATTCTACTCTAGTCCAAAAAAACTTAAATTCAAACTTTTTGCAATTGAAGAGCATGTCAGGCCTTTGCACACCCCCTCTATTGGAGTGAATGGAGTATGCATGCTCAAATCACTGTGACTGACAGAGTCATTGGTCCCATATGCTGCCAGTTAGTACAGAAAAAATGGGGCTTAATCTCGGCATGTGGTGAGTTTTTTCAAACCAGGGTAGAATGGAAGTGCTCTGGCAATCTCTTCATTGAGAGATATGCCTCTCTACCCCAATTTTATTAGGCACCGGAGTCACCAGTTTTTCCTTGACCTGGACAACTCCCTCCAAACTACAAGTAAGGCACCTGGCAGTAGGAGCTTTACTAATTTTACTAATGTTTGTTTGAAGATGAAAATCCACATAACATGACCTAGTTGTGGGCTTGGTTTGGCAATCACTGATCTAGACATTTTAAAGACGAGATGGATAATGACTGGCTAGCACAACATTTTCTTCCCAAACTAAGAAGGAGAACAACCCAGGCCAAGCCACACATAAGTAAAACTAGCTCAAGCTATCTAGAATTGGACTCAATGCCTACAGAAACGACTACTTACTGTACTGGAGCCGGAACTTGACTGGCTGAGCTTATCAAAACGGAATTTGAGGTTGGATCTTGGGGAATTTCTACTCTTTAAATCTGTGAGAAGGAAAAACCATCAGTGTACTTCACTTGGTATTTTTGCCACTTTCGGATTTTATTTGCAGTTTTATTTTATTTCTGAATACACAAGCCTCTCAGCAGGCCTGTAATTTTTTAAATATGAGTGCAATCCCAGGATCTAATCATACAGTAAACGGAACGTTACCCACAGTGAATTAATTTGGTAGAATGTTCAGGAGGAATAAAGCCCAGGATTTTCACTATACAAGGTTTTGCTGCTCCTGCCCCCGAGGGGGGGGGGGGGGTACACACAGAAGGGCATCCCAATTTGGAAGGCACTAAATAGAGGGAAACAATTGGCCCTAGAGTGAACTCTAGGGAGGTGGTTGGTCCTCTTTAAAGTGGTCCAAAAGCAGCCCTGGAGTCTATGAGACTCCAGGACCACCTGATTCCCTCTCTCCGGTGCATCCTGATTTGGAATGCCCCACTATGTGAACCCCCCCCCCCAGTCTCCCAATATGCTTACCTTGCCAACGGACCAACGGCACGGCCGGTGGCTGCATCACTCACATCCTTTTCCGGCAGTGTGCGAGCATGCCTGCCGCAACTGAATGGCTGGTGTGGCCGCGCACATCTGAAGGATGCGAGTGATGCTGCACTCCGATCGTGTGTGCAGCTAGGATACCATCCAGCTTCTCCAGGCTCACATTAATATGTGTGGGCGAAGAAGTTGATTGGAGGAAAGCTGCACCGTGGGCACATGGAAAGGTAAGGAAAGTATTGCGAGGTTTTAGAAAGCAGGGGGTTCCAAGTTGGGATGCCCCAGGAGGATGGACCACTTTAATTGCATTAAAATCACCCCATTAAAAAGAAATAAAACTTTTAGCCCTATATATAACAGACACATAGGATAGAAGACTAATACGGTCTCCCTGCAGCAGTGAGGAATCATGGCCAGGTTTTAAGGATCACCATCCCCCTGCAGCCCAAATGCCAGCAGAGAGGCTACATTTTTTGTTAGCTGAAGAGGACCCAGCAGAAAACCCCCAGGAGCCACCGGACAGAAGGAGGACAATGCCTGCCACTAAAGAGGGGCAGTATAGTAAAAGAATATAATATTTATTAGAGTTGTACTACTTGTGAAATGGCAAGGGATCAAAATGGCAGTGGATGACTTGCCATTAACCCCCGCCTGATTACCCACAACCCCCAGGTGTGGAAGAGCCAGCAGGCTGAGTCAGGGGTACTTCAGGAGGTGCCCCTCCAGCATGGCAATTAAAGCCATTATGTCAGGTGCATCAGGTAGTAGTTTTTCCTTTTTTAAATTAATAATGTCCAACGCAGACACCTCAAATCTGCATTTTACTTGCATTTGAATTGCGCACGATACGCTTCTATGAGACTGCGTTTGGGCTCTGTAAGCATCACAATCCATCCTGGACATCATTCAGGACTTTTTAAGCCATGTTTTGATTCTTTGGCCACAGCGCAAAGGTGCCAGAGAGGAGCCATTGTAAGATCTGTTTGTGCACTCAAGAGAAATTGGCTAAATGCACACAGATCTGTCATGGTATTAACATGACTTTAAAATGGACCAATACCCTGCTCCCCACTCCTTGGGTCTGGATAAATAATTACCATTAGCTGTAACCCAGTTTCTGGCATAGTCTGCAACTTAATAATCAAAATAATGATAATGTGCTCAAATGACCAGTTTATGTTTGCACCTACAAAGGAGACCAGAAACTCTCTGAAGGCCACTGCAGGTTCATATGGTGGTAGGTCCATTTTAAAGATCTGTAAAGTAGAATTTAGGTACTTCTTTGTGAGTGACAGGTCTACCTAAACACCTATACCTGCTCTAAATATGCCACTTGAGTTATTCTAAATTATTTGTTCAGTTTTTTTAGGTCCAGCTATTACACCCACTCAGACTTATTTGCAAAGTTTAATAAGAGAAGCACCTGTTGGGCTCCTGCTCAAGATTACAGGGGAAGAAGAAGCACTATTCTCAAGAGATGGTGACGGGCTGTAGACAAACACTTCCTGTCTGAAGGGTGATGCGCTCAAAGGTTGGCTGCCCTGTGAAAAATGTTTGTAAAAATATTTATTGAGACACTTTATAAAAATCATTATATCATTTTTACAAATAGGCAAGTTATTATGGGTAGAACCAGAGTAAGCAAAATATTCAACAGAAGTGGTAAGATGTCAAATGTTCTTTCCTAGGAAATTGGTCCTACTATTTGTCACATCCCTCATATGCAAAGTTTTCAAAACCGTAAAATCTAAAACATTTTTGACCTATGACATTACAGTATGAGCATAAATGTCAAGATCTCCAGTGCCATGGGAGTTTTTAACACACATATGTGCCACGCAGTTTGATATTAGGTACAGCTGCTAAAAGTATGCTGTGAGCAAATGATTTTTTTCTTATCTATTAGAGGAGCCATCATTTCATCAAATAAATAAATATATATATACACACACACACACACACGCACACACATGCCTTTTTTTAAATACAGAGCATTGGAAGACATTTTAGTTTGTTAATTCTAAGTAATAGAGAGGTGGTTTCTAACTGGCTTCTGTTACTAGGTTACTACTAGTTATTTGGTGAGCCAATCCCCCAGGGTTACCAATTACCCTGTATTCTAGGGTTAGTTTTTGCCCTGTGATTCTTCTTCTTCCCTACTCTCCTCTAGCCTGTTTACCATAAGAACCTTAATGAAAGTATTCCTAACCCCAGCTATGGTGGTGTAACCTGTGTATATCTGTGATGGCATGCTGTAACACTTTGGCCCTTCTCGTCCCATCACAGTAGCCTTGCCTTATGTTCCTGTCTAGCCTGTAGTTTGTCTTTTCTCCTTTTTTCTTTCCATTCTCAATTTCTTCTGCAGCTATTTCTTGGTTCACTGGGCTTAATCTGTTATATATATAGATTATATATATTTATAGCAAAGTCCTCCCACTGAATACGTTTAACTTTAAAGGGATTGTCCAGCCAACAAAACAGAGCTACTCACCTTTTGTCTAGCACTGTTCCACTAAAACATACTGAGATTGGAGATCGAGATCCTCGCCAGTCTGTCTCGACAACTGGAGAGTAGTTGTCACTGGTTCTGATTCTCCTAAAGATTTGGTGACGACAATTTTTTTCTACTTTTCCTGCCTCTTCTTGCTACTTTCTACACCTAGCATTTCTTTCTACCTATATACAGGTATGGTGGATGTGCTTGAATATCACTTAACACGTTTAAACTCTATTCACTTCATGATGATTGGCTGTCCCCTGCAGCCAAGCATCACCGGCTATTTATAGATACGCAATATTAGTAACAGCCAGAAAAAGACTTAATTCCCAACTGACTTCCCTAAATATTCAGAGGCCATATTAACATAGATTTAGACATTGTTAGTCATACGAGGGCTTCATTGACAGGTTGAACATTATGATTCTAGATGGTTTTGCTATTTACAGAACAACTTTTCCAGGAAAAGGCACTAATTTAGAGACTTACCTTTCTGTGAGTAAGCAATGGGGTTCTACTTTTAAATAAAATGTTCTTTCAGTATTAGGTTGGTGTACTGAAAGAACACCAGGGACAGTGAGGTTAGCTATAATGGACTGCCATGACTGGTTCAGTTTATACGCACCACACTTTCATATTCCTCCATGGCTTCACTTTCGCCGGCTGTACTGCTGAAGCTGCTCGTACTGGATGAGGAGCGAGAAATGTTGGTGCGACCATTCTCTTTAAGCTTAATATATGGTCTAAAAAAAGATGATTTAAAGAAAAACATTAAAAAGTGTAAATCTTGGAAATACAAAGGATCTATTTGCATTTTGTAAACTTTTTTCTTCCCTCGATTAGTATAGAAACGTAATACAAAATAAAACAAAATATATAGTAAAAACAAAACCTGGAAGTGAACAGGCTGTGACAAGATTTTCTGGTCCTCTACACCATTCTGGACCTTATTACAACCTCCAAATTACATGACTGAGAGCTATCTCACAATAGTGACATATTCACAACTGGAGCAAGGTGGCTGAAAATGCAACACTCATATCAGAATATCTGTAAAGTTCTCAATGATCCAAGTCAAGAAAATTTCAAGCAAGCTTTTTCACTAGTTTACTGGCTTTCTCAATTTACAATTAAGAAAGTCTTCAAGAAAAAAAACAGCAAGTAAATGTCTTACAACTATGAATACAGACATATCATCAGCCACAAGTGCAGCCAAAGGGACAGTAAAGAGGATCGGAACCTGCCCCTTACTCTAGGGCTGGGTAAAGCCTTCCCCATGGGCCATACAGATTTGGGATGCCCAACAGTGTGGACACCATCCAGTTCATCCACACTCACCTCGTTCTGGGATCCTATAGCGGCAAAGAGTGCAAACTGTTCTAACGTGGCGTTCCCACCCTGTCTTATGAAGCAAATGTAAAAAAAAAAAAAAAAAACCTAACAGGTGCTCCCACAGCTTCTGCAGCAGCCAAGGCTTCTTTTCCTTTGGCAGGTAAGCATGGCCTATGACAGGTTGATGTCAAATCACAGATGCAGCCAATAAATATGTCACACCCACACCCTGAAACAGAATTTGCCTCCATGGAACCTGTAGGTATGCCTGTAATAGGGGATTCTGCACATTGCCTGTAATGAGGGATTGCGGAGGGGATGCTGCTTTCTGGCTGTATTAGGGGATTCTGCATACTGCCTGTAATGAGGGATGACACTCACTGGCTGTAATGAGGGATGTCATTCACTAGCTGTAATAGGGAATGCCACATACTGCCTTTAATGAGGGACGCTGCACACTACCTGTAATGAGGGATGCCGCTCACTGCCTGTAATGAGAGCTGCTGCACACTGCCTGTAATGAGGGATACTGCTCACTGCCTGTAATGAGGAGATTGGGAGGGGGTATTTTAGCACACCATTTAGTTCAGAATATTTTTTGTTTTATTTCCCTCCTCTAAACCCTGGGTGCGTTTTATGGTCAGGTGCCTTAGAAGAAAGAAAATCTCTTACCTTTCTTTGTTGGGACAGATCTCTGGGGAACTTGGATTTGATGAGGTTTCTGATTTAATATCCTGTGATGAATGTGCACAATCTGGGGTTTTCGGCGTGGTAGACACACTATCACTTATAAAAAAAAAAACATGTTATTTTATTAAGGGATGAGATCACTACATTATTTATATTGTTCTTATCAGCTAAATCAAAAAGCAAGGTTTAAATTACACAACATTGTACTTGATATAGATCTCAAGACCATGCACATTGAACCTTATTGCCTGCTGGTGGCGATATGCAGCTGTCACACATGAAGGAACACAGAAAGGTGAGTTGTGCATTTTCAGGAGACAGATATACAATGGGATGCCGAGGGGAAGGCATGGGAATGAATTGACTAGCCCTGGGCGCCATTTTGAATACCACCGGCAAAGTAATTTCCTATAGTGTCGGAAGTAGTGGCAAAGTGAACTGTGACTGTGATACTTATCCCTCTGCCAATTTATATATACAGTAGAATAAGAAGTTCTCCCTGTTCACCAAACACTTTCTATCTCTACTTCATGTACAAAAGAAAACAATATTTAACAAGCAGGTACCCTGATGAGCTTGCCAAGGGGTGATGTTCCTGCTGGCAGAAGCAGGCTCTTTAGTCTCTAGCATGTGAACAAGAACCTCTTACACTCTGTAAAAGTTACTATTTCAAAAGACAATCTAACATTTGGAAATGTCAAAGAAAATAGCAACTCTCTACACTAACTCTACACTAACAACTGGATGCATATTTTATTTTAATAAAAAAGATACACTCTTCATTGAAGGGAGTATTCCACTTGAATACATAAGGTGTTTTTCTAATAGATATGTTTTTTTTCCCAAAGGTAGCTGCATGTGGTGATTCAAAGAACATGGCCCAGGTGGTAACTGATGACTGGGGTGCAAAACACTGCTTTTGACTGGTGAAATATATATGTAAAGCGCCCATAGATTACTATAGGCAGCATATCACAGGCCAATGCAGGGTGCTCATCTGAAAGTGTGAGTGCCCCGCAATCGCGCTGCTGTGAAACCAGCCTGAGTGAATACATTTGTTGTGCTTGGAGTAATCAGAGATTATAAAAGTCAGGGAACAATTGCTGCAGCATTCGTTATTATAAAGTCAAAAATACAATCCTGTGATTACTCACCTGTAGAATTGGTTTTATTGGTATCCTGCTCGGGTCGCTTCATTCTTGACAATTGGGTTGTTCCGCCACAAGGTGGCGCAGTTGGCTGCAAGACGAAACTTGTGGCTCCTCCCGGCTCATATATAGGCAGCTGTATCCCCCATAATCCTCCAGTGTTGAAAAGCAGTAAATACAAGACAAGCCGGGAGGCCAGAGACCACAGCATAGCCCCAATATAAACTCTCTCAAATGGTAATCACCATAACAAGGCAAAAGAAGATAACAGAACAAGGTTGGGATGAAGCGACCTGAGCAGGATACCAATAAAACCAATTTTACAGGCGAGTAATCACAGAATTGTATTTTTCTTGGTATCCTTCTCAAGTCGCTTCATTCTTGATAATTGGGACATCCAAAAGCAGTGTGCAAGAAAGGGTGGGATCCCAGAGAGCAACAGCACGTAGTTCATGGCACTACTGCCTGAAGCACCTTACGACCAAAAACAGCATCAGCCGAGGCCCTAACATCAACCTTGTAAAACTTAGAAAAAGTATGAACTGAAGACAAAGTAGCGGCCTTACAAAACTGTTCAACTGAAGCCTGGTGCTGAAAAGCCCAGCTTTGGTAGAGTGAGCAGTGATCCGAAAAGGGGGTTCCTTCCCCTTGGCAGAATAAGCTTGTACCACCGCCTGTCTGATCCACCTGCTGATAGTGGAGTTGACTGGAGGCAAGCCCTTCCTAGGCCCGTCAGGAAGGACAAAAAGAGAATCCAACTTCCTAAAGGATTCCATAGCAACCAGGTAGTACTTAAGTGCCCTGACCACATCCAGGGAATGAAGGGTCCACTCCTTAGAATTAGAAGGCGCGAGACACAAAGAAGACAAACAATGTCCTCATTGAGATGAAAGGCAGAAAACAACCTTGGGTAAGAAGTCCGGCTTAAGACGAGAAACCACCTTATACTGATGCCGCTCAAAGTAAGGAGGTATAATACAAAGTGCCGCCAGCTCAGAGACACGACGCACCGTTGTGAAGGCTATCAAAAAGATCACCTTCAAGGTAAAAATGGATAAAGCAGCATCGCACAAGGGCTCAAAGGGAGGACCCTGGAGAGCAGAAAGCACTAAATTCAAATCCCACGCTGGCATCATAGGCTTAAGCGGTGGACGTACATGAGTAACTCCTTGGAAAAAGGTCTTGATAAGTCTATGATTGGCGAAAAAAAAATAGCCAAGGCCGAAACCTGACCCTTGAGGTTACGACGCTGAAGGCCCGAATCCAAACCATGTTGTAGGAACTCCAAAATCCTAGAAAAGAAAATGTGCGACAAGAGAAACCCCTAAACTCACGCCAGGCAAAGTAAGCGTGCCAGACTCTGTAATAAATCATGGAGGAGGATCTCTTCCGAGCCTGAAACATGGTACGCACGACTGAGGCAGCCAGCCCCTTCTCCGTCAAAAAAGGAGGTTGCAGCAGCAAGCTGTCAAAGCCAGCGTTTGTAAGTTGGAGAGACGTAACCGTCCCTGAGTGAGAAGCCCCGGATCGTCGGGCATGACGTAGCGATCCACTGACATCTGTACTATGTCCGCGAACCAACACCGACTCGCCAACGAGGGGCCACCAGGATGGTCGGTACCCCTTCCTGGGCTAACTGGCGCAGCACGCGACCCAGGAAAGGGAAACAAGGAAAGGCGTAGAGGAGTCGAAACTCCGTCCAAGGAATTGCCAGCGCTTCCGTGGCGTGGGCCAGAGGATCTCCTGACTGAGAGGCGAACTTTGGAAGCTTGTGATTGTGACGGGACGCAAACAGGTCCACGTCCAGCTGACCCCAGCGGCGACACAGAGCGTGAAAGCTCTAGTTGCTGGGAGACCATTCCCCCAGATGAAAAGTCCCCCTGCTCAGGGAGTCCGCCTCCTGGTTCTCCACCCAGGGGATGTAACCGCCGAGATGCAGGTAACACTCTACTCCGCCCAAGAAGGATCAGGGTCACTTCCTAGAGGGCTCGCTTGCTCCGAGTCCCTCCCTGATGATTGATGTAGGCGACCGCCGACTGATTGTCCGAACGGACCTGGACCGCACAACCCCATAGATGGGGAGTCAACTGAAAAAGGACCAATCGAATCGCTCTCAGCTCCAGGAGATTGATGGGGACATGAGCCTCCTGAGGGCCCCACTGGCCCTGGAACTGCAGCGACTGACAAAACCCTCCCTAAAAGCGTCCGTGGTGAAAATCTCCCAGCGTGGAGTCAGAAAGGACCTGCCCACTAAAAGATTCCTCGAGTCCAACCACCACGAGAGGGACCATCTGGCCAGAGGGGACAGAGCAAACTCCTGCTCAAAGGACTCCTGTTTCCAATCCCAAACAGCCAAGAGATTCAACTGAAGCGGTCTCATGTGAAACTTGGCGAAGGGTACAGCCTCGAAGCAAAACACCATGAGGCCCACCAACTGCATCCCCAGACGGATGTACGGGTGGACACGACAGCAAGGCCCGCACCTGCATCGGAAGACCCTCGACTTTCTGCAGAGGGAGGAACACCCAGACCTGAGAGGTGTCCAACAACAGGCCCAGGAAAGACCTCACCAATGACGGAGTGATCGAGGACTTGGGGTAATTGATCACCCAACAGAATGCCTCGAGAATGGACAATACCTTCTGAGTGTCACTCTCAGCCTGCTGAAGAGATTGAGCAGCAATCAGCAAGTCGTCCAGGTAAGGAAGAATACGAATGCCCTGGCTCCACAGCAGGGCCATGACACCCGCCAGCACCTTGGTGAACACCCGAGGGGCCGAAGAGATTCCAAACGGCCACAAACTGGTAGTGCTGATCCTCCAACGCGAACCTCAGGAACTTCTGGTGTCCCCGGAAAATAGGGATGTGCAGGTAAGCATCCCTGATGCCCACCGTGGTCATCAAGTCGCCGGGCCGAAGTGAACTCACCACTGACCACAAGGTCTCCATGCGGAAGTGTTTGAATCTGACAAACCTGATGAGACCCTTCAGGTCCAGGATAGGTCTCAGAGAGCCGTCCTTCTTGGGTACCATGACAAGATTGGAATAAAACCCTCAACCCTGTTCCTGATGAGGAACAGGACAAATCACAGAAGCCGTTGGACAGCCAAACTTAGGCCCTGTGCCGCCAAGGGGCTCCGGGAAATCCGTGACCAAAGAAATCTCGAGGGCAGCCAAGCTGCTAGCTCTAACTCGTACCTGGAGGACACCACCTCCTGAATCCACCAGTCCGAGATGTGCTGTCTCCAGACGTGAGCAAAAGCAGAAGCCGTCCCCCCACCCGGATGGGTGAGGGCACCTCCTCATGTCTGAGGGGCCTTGCCGGGGGGCTTGGACCTGTGCCCCCAGGAGGGACTGGGACTCCCCCGGGATCTACCTCATCCCCAGGAGTCTCTGCGGCCACAAGAGAAGGAAGAGCCTCGCCCCCCTCGAAAAGGGATGAAAGGAAGAAGAGCCCCGAAGGGCCGCACAGGCTTCCGATGATGAGGAAGCCTTCCATCTTTTGCCAGGAGATCCAGGTGCTCCCCAAACAGCCGAAGTCCCAGGATGGAAATACCAGTGAAAGCCTTCTTGGCAGCTGCGTCCGCAGCTCACTGTCGCAGCCAGATAGAGCAAAGAAGAGCGACCAGCAGGGCCGAAGCCCTGCCTCCAAGTCAGACAGGATCATCCATGGCTGTAAACACAAAGGCAATGAACTCCACGCAAGCTAGGAGATCCCTATACTCCTCCGCCCGCTTGAGAGATCTGGCGATATCCAAAAGCCATCTCACCTCTTTTTGATGGCAATGGAAACAATGGCCGCAGCACAGACAGGGCGAAGACCAGCGCCCACAAAGGTGAAAGCGTGACATGTCAGCTGATCCATGCGCCTGTCAGCATGAACGTGCAAGGAAGAAGTGTCAGGAGACTGCATAACCGTGGTGTTAGAGAGCCCCAAAACGGGAGCATCTACCTCAGGGGATGGGACCAGAGGTCGAATCAAGTCCTCCGAAAAGGGATACCATCTGTCCAGTCCCCTAGGCACCGACGGCAGTCTATTCGGCTTCTCCCATTCCTTAAAAATCATTTTAGAGAAATGACCCTGTTCAGGAAAGACCAGACGCTGTCTCTCAGGCCGAAAAAGGTACCCCTGCTCTTTGGCCGCCTTTGGGGGTACAAAGTGCAAGGTTTAAAAAAAAAACGCCACCAACAGCCTCTCTGTGTCATCGGGAAGCCAACCGTCCTCATCAGAGGACGATCCGGGGTCACTGTCAATGCTCACTCTTGGTCCCCAGAGGAGTCAGAATCATGAATAAATCACCCTCCTCCATGGAGTCTCGGCCACCGAAGGCCTCATAGTCATCATCATCAGCATCGGCAAAAAATGCATAAGCCGGCTCCAAATGTCGCTTCTTATGCCCATCTGCCCATTACGCCAATCTGCAGGCCCCCTCTAAGTAATCGGGCCCGCACGCCCCCCCTCGCATAGACGCAAGGAGAGGAGAGAAGAGAAGGAAAGGTGAGTAAAGTAACATGAAAAAGTGCACAAAACACACACCATATAATAACGCTTGTGGGAGAAATAACATAAAATGGGTCCCCAGGTGGTTCCCCCCCTCCCCATATAGGCTCACCATAGCCTATGGCTGGCTACCCTTTAGTACAGGGTCTGCGGCCCAGAGCATAGCTCTGCCGAACGCCTGACCCTCGGCGTTCCCTTACCATCACCACCATCCCCATACCCCATACCGTTCCCCAAACCATCATACCATCCCCACCTCGTTAGCCGGAGGCTGGAAGGCAGGAAGGGTCCACTGAAATAGGTGGGAATAGGGCTGCAGCGGCCGACGGGCTTGGGATGCCCCACTTATCTGCGATATCCATGGAGAGACAAAAGATCCATCTTCGCAGTCAGACTGCAAGAGAAATCTGTAGGATTATGGGGAATACAGCTGCCTTTATATGAGCCAGGAGGAGCCACAAGTTTCGTCTTGCAGTCAACTGCGCCCCCTTGTGGCGGAATAACCCGATTGTCAAGAATGAAGCGACCCGAGCAGGATACTAAGAAAATCATAGCATTGTGATGGAGAAATCCCTTACATATCACACTGTCAGCTGTTAGATTTTTACATTTACAACAGGCTCATGATTGCTATACGATGTATCACAGTAGGTGTTGCTCCTGTTACAATGACTACATCAGCCATAGCCTGTCTGTTACAATGTTATAAATAGCAGTGAGCTTTAGAATGTAAGATCACAACTTGTCTCTGCTTGATACATTGCACAGCAGGAGGGAGAAAAGCAGCAACACAAGGTGTGGCTTGAGAACCCCAGCTGTGTAGCCAACATGCTCCTATACCTGCCTAATTCTCCACTTTTCCACCAGCAGCTGCCATATTAAGGCTGTCATTTAGGAACTTACCTAGCTGAAGTTCTGCGTGATGTATGTGTCCTGGGTTTACCTGGGAGTCCAACCAGTGTCCATCAGTAGTAGCATGTTGGACATGACCCTGCCCCACCCGCATCAGTCATAGTGAAGATGCTGGGGGACTGATAAGTTTCTGAGTACCAGGACAAGCAGCTGTGGGGGGGGGGGGGGGGGGGGTGAGAAAAGGTGCCCTCAATTTATTCACTGCATTGTTGTTGGAAGCTTTTTCAATTTGTTTCCTGGAAAGAAAGGTTAGGGACCCCTGTTCTAGAGCAAATAGGTAGTCAGGTTGTAAAAGGTGAGAAATCTCTATTTTGCTGGCATTATAGAGATTGTCCATTTAGTGGGCATGCCTAGCAACTTGAAGAGTTAGGTATCTTTCTCAAGAGCACTTCAGTCATGCCAGTAGTACTTGGCCAGCTGGGAATCAAACCTGCAACAAGGTGGCTTCCTTAACTCTATGCCATGACTGCCTCTCAAGTGAAGGGCAGAGGAAAGGGGTCAAGTCAGTGCCTGGCACACTTCTTGCCCATGACAATGTAGGAGCACTTGCAAAATGTGAATGGCCTTCAGCGCCTACTTTTCAAGGAAGGTATATTTTAAAGAGGCAGATGCTGTGGGGGAGAATAGGTGAGTACAGGAGTTTTTTAAATACATTTGTTTTTAAATAAATATATTTAATCTACTATAGACTTTAAACCGCGTAAACTACAGAGTTATCCCAAACTATAGAATTCTATTCCAACAAAAATGAAAACATTGACAGTAATTCCTCTCTGCACTATTAATGAATGTTACCTGCGCGCCCGTGTTTCAGGTTGGGGTTCTGTTCCTGTGTGCAGCCGGGGAAAGAGTCCTGATCTCCGTTTAATTGGGCTTTTGGATTGTGTCTTAGTCGCCACAGTGGGAGGCTGTAAGTCAGATTTACGTGGCATATTAGCTGAAGACAATAAATGTTCTGAAACACATTTCCTTATGAAAATGTTCTGTACCCAACAGCTAACAAAGCATGGGTTGTTTATCCTGTTACACTCTTGCTTAGCTTTTTAGAAGCATGAGAAAGTGGTCCCCAACCTTTTTAGCACCAGGGACCACTTTTATTGGACTCATTTGTTCCAAGGCCCACTGGGGGCAGGGTTGGGGCGGGGCTGGGTTTTTTTGTCGGGATGAGGTTGGGGTGTGCTTGGGATTGAGGTCAGGCCTTCCCCGGGGCATGCCAATTTGGGATGTTCTGCTGTGTGAAACCCCCCAGATTGCCCTATTAACTCACCTCTTCCTGGTCCTATGGTGCATGTGCAGGCTCTTGTCTATCAGAGCCATTTGCAGTGTATATGTCATTCGGCAAATGGCTCTGACTGGGCGAGAGCCCACGCATGCGCCATAGTGCTGGGAAGAGGTCAGTTAACAGGGCGATCTGGGGGGCATTCCAAAGTGAGATTCTTGAGGGTAAGGAATAAAACCCGGGATAGTCAAACCTATCTCGGGTTTGGTTCCACTTAAAAACAGAGTGAATGCCAATGCAAATAAGACTCACTGTGCTACTTACCTTGTCACTCTTTCCTTTACCGACGGATCACGCTGCTTCCAGTCACTGCCACAGCCAGTTTGGCGTGCAGTAAAGGAAGTCACGTCACTCCAGCTCTCCTCACACAGAGCTGAGAGCCGGTGGCAAGAGGAAGGATGAGGTGGGAAGGAGGAAGGCAGGGAAAGGCAGTTGCCAGGCGCCAGCCACCAGACACACACATCCAAGAAGTAAAGAAAGTCCAGTGGTGGAGGAAGTCTGGAGCCCCGATGTCTGCTCCAGTGCTGTCTTGTACTGCACCACACTGCACAGTGCATGGGCATGAGACCCCGCTTCCCTCACTTCTCGCAGCTCTTGATGTTGGCGTTTGCAGTGCCGCAGCCCACCTGACAGTGGGCTTTGGCCTGGGGGTTGGGGACCCCTGACCTAGAGAGTGAGCACTTCAAGACCTGATCTGATCTGCGGTAATGAAAGCTGTGGTGTTTCAGGCTAATAGACACCTACATACTCAGGAGTACTGGATTAATCAGATAAACTTTAACCATTACAATGAAGCAATACAAACTCTGCGCCAGCAATTGTATCAGAGCCATATGTCGGGCCCCATTGGATTATATTATGCCAGCAAATTTATTAGTTTTTTCTATTAATTTGGAAGTGTATAGTTGTGTGGTATATTGCTTTTGTTCACATGCTGTGGCTGTGTATGTAAATGGAGTAGGTCCAAATTCAACATGCTTTCCAATGGCTTCCACTAATACAAGCAGGGCAACATATGATGCTGGGTGGATGTGAAAGCTGCCAGATTGCCCAGTAACACTCATCTCTTCCCAGTCCTATGGTGCATGTGCGGGCTCTCATCCAATGAGAGCAGTTTGACATGCTTATTAAATGTTCAGCAAATGACTCTTTTTAGGGCAATCGGGGTCTTGAGCAGCCACATCCCAGCAGTGGACGCGCCTATCTGAATGGCTGGTGTGGGAGCGCACTCACAGCCCAAAGATCCTGATATTTACGTCAGTGAAGGAGCCCGGGAGCAAACGAGTTTTGTGGCACCCCCTTGGGGGGGGGGGGGGGGGTCACACAGCATGACATCCCTATCAGGGTTGTCCCAGGGGGCGGCCACTTTGGGTTTGTTCTGCTTTACGCAGTGCCATTGGAAACACCTGTCTAAAGCTAGTAAAACACAAATGTCATCTTAGAATAAAACCCAGAGCAACTGGCCCAGGAATTGAAATGATTCCAGGGCCAGTCGCTGGCTTTCCCCCAGGGAATCCCAGTTCAGGATGCTATGCTGTGTGAACCTCTTCCCCCCAAGGTTCTGCAAAACATGGCCCCATGCTTGCATCCTTGGGTCCACAACATTTCGAATGAAATTAAAAAAAATAATTTTCAATGTCTTGTATGTGCTCTTTGTTCTGTTAATAAATATGGTTGTATGAGATTTACAAATCCTTGCACTCTACTTTTCTCATTTACATTTATGCAGAATACAAAATTTTTGGAGTTAAGAGTTTAATAATTTTATTCCAAAGCCAATATTCTTTCCCTCCCTCAGCCTTTTGCATGCCTGTAACAAGGTTAAACCGGACCTTCAGCGTGATTTAATGAAAAGCCCAAACTCTTAAAAAACGGTTCCCCAGCATCTAAAATTAATATATTTTACATTTTTAGTCACTAACTTATTATTCTTTCCCCCACTGGGCTGCAACTCTGTTCAGGAATTTAGGATACGGGCGCCGCCATCTTGACTCAGAAGCATCACACTTACTGAGAAGAGGAGAGTGGGATAAGGTACGGGGGGCGGGTTATAGATGTGCTTTGCTCAGACAGAGCAGAGCTGGGGTCAGGTAAAGTTCAGCAGTCCCAGAATGCAGAGCAGCACAGTCAGGAGGAACTTCCTGTTTGCAGGCTGCCTGATAAGATGGCGGCTTCCATGAGCCGCCATCTTGGATGTTTAAAGGCTCATAACATGCAGTAGATGCAGGTAGGATGATTTTTAATGTGGCCAATCTGTATGTACAGGGTGTGGGAAACATATAAGATAGACTCTTATTCAGAGTGAAGGTCTGCTTTAATACACCACAACCACTGTTTCATGTCGATGGGGGAGGGTTTGCCCATGATTATACCGCAGCCTAGTTCCATGGGAAGGAAGGAGGAAATTAAACATATTTGTTTTTAGGCCTTAATTAAACTTTAATGCTGTATTTTGGCTGGATAGTGTATAACTAAGAATGATTACTTTGATGCAAATTACTATAAAAATGAATGCATATATAGACTTTTGTCTGCCTAACAGGCAATGCATTCCATTACATATTCAATGACTAGTCTGGTACAATCCTATACTACTCCAATCATCTAATTCATAGTCCATAATGCATATACTAATATATATATATATATATATATATATATATATATATATATATAGCATTCTGCACTGGCAGGTATCAAAAAGATGCATCATAATCATAATTTGTAATTTAAAAACTTTCTTTTACTTTCAACTTACAGAGAAGGTAGTTTTGGTCATTTCAGCGGTCGTATGCACAATTCCTCCACTCAAACTTCCAGATATTCCCCCTGACTGATGCTTTTTCTGGCTTCCCACCATGGTTTCCATAGAATGACTGCGTACCCGAATGGCTCTCTAGGAAAAGGCAGAAAAAGAAAAAAAATATATATATATATTCATGCATGATATGTAATGCAGGATCATTTGTGATACACGCTTTGGCCAAGTTTTGTATTTGGTTCACATGTGGTAAAAGGATCATTTACAAGGAAAGTCTACATTTGATGGAATTTTTGAAATGTTTCAGTTTAGGGTTCTATCCCTATTTGCAGCCGGGGAAAGAGTCCTGATCTCCGTATAATTGGGCTTTTGGATGGTGCCTTAGTCACCACAGTGGGAGGCTGTAAGACAGATTTACGCGGCATATTAGCTGAAAACAATAAATGTTCTGAAACACATTTCCTTATGAAAATGTTCTGTACCCAACAGCTAACGAAGCTTGGGTGACAACTGCTGTAACACTCTCGCTTAGCTTTTTAGAAGCATAAGAAACTTGCCAGTTCTCTGGTTATGTCTATTCTGATTCACCCAGTCCCCTAGAGAGTGATCACTTCATTAAGTCCTGACCTGATCTGGGGTAATGAATGCTGTGGTGTTTTAAACATCAGGCTAATAGACACCTACATACTCAGGAGTACTGGATTAATCAGATAACCTTTAACCATTGCAATGAAGCAATACAGACTCTGTGCCAGCAATTATAATAGGGCCACATGCTGGGCCCCATTGGATTATATTATCCCAGCAAACGAATGTGTTATTGTTATTGATTTGGAGCTGTAAAGTTATGTGGGTATGTTGCTTTTGTTTGCACGCTGTGGCTATGTATGTAAATGGAGTAGGTCCAAACTCAATATGCTTTCCAATGGCTTCCACTAATACAAGCAGGGCAACATATGATGCTGAATGTCTGTCTGCACAAGGCATAGTGTGTTTGTACCTAGCCTCTTCATTGACAGCCACAGTGTGCTGAAAGGAGCACTCACACAACAATTCAAAATTGACAGAATCTAAGCAAGTGAGTTTTGGGGCACCCTGGGGGGGGGGGCTCACACAACATGGCATCCCTATCTGGGATTCCCCGGGGGAAGACAAGTGGCTGGCTCTGGAAACTTTTAGATTCCTGGGTCTGCAACTGTGGGTTTTGTTCCGCTTTATGTAGTTCCATTGGTAAAGCCTGGCTAAAGCCAGTAAAACAAAAATGTCAACTTTAAAGCAGAAAAAACCCAGAGCGACTGGCCCAGAAATCAAAAAGTTTCCAGGGCCAGTCTCTGGCCCTCCCACAGGGCATCCCAATTCGGGATGCCATGCTGTGTGAACCCCCCCCCCAGGGTGCCATAAAACATTGGATGGCCCCATCCCTGCATCTTGGGGTCAAATGTAAGTATTTCAAACTCAATTTTACCACCTATTTGGTGCAAGAGCATTATTTCTTCCATTGTTATCAATTGACAAGGTTGAGAATAGTAAAGATAGGAACAAAATAAAAATAAGAGGTACCACCTACAATGCAGAATGCGTATCATACACGTCTATTACTTACTGCACTTCTGATTTCCTTTGTAGATTCTTATTCTTGACCACCACTACTCCCTATGTGCTTACCTATTCCCTGAGCAAAGTAGTAGGACACCCTGCTAGAATGCTGGTTATTATTATTAATGTTTATTTATATAGCGCCATCAACTTCCGTAGCGCTTTACAAGTAAGAATACAGACAAGGTAAAACATATAGCACAGAGAACAATACAAAATTATGCCACAGGTTAAAACCAAGTGTTGTGAGCACAGGAGACAATAGGGAGGAGAGCCCTGCCCTTGCGAGCTTACAGTCTAAAGGAATGGCAAAAGGGCTATTTCTACATATATATATATATATATATATATATATATATATATATATATATTTTTGTGCCAAAAGGATGTTCTCAAGCTGCTGAGCTGATCTAGAATTTTATTTTATGTTAGAAAATGTGTGTTTTATGGAATCAGTTTTCATTGTCTCCAATCTGTTGCTACTGGCAACTATGCACCAAGTCTGTACACCCAGAAGATAGAAGTGAGTCTTGTACACACAGAACAATGCCGATGTGGCTGTTACTGAGGTGATAGCACTCACTTAACCTTACACATACCCAGCAGTAATGTTCTGGGTGTACAGGACTCACATCTCTCTTTTTGTAGATCTTGGTGTACAGACTTGGTGTACAGTTGCTAACTCCCCGCACAGTATGTGTAGTGGTTTAATAACCACACGCTACTCTGGCAATAATGTTCCATGATGGAGAGCCCATGGCGAGGTTTATTTTTTTTAACATTTAGTAAATAAATCATAATGTTCTTTTGGCAGAACTAGCAGCCAGGGCTTTGGTCAAAGCTCAAATAAAAAATGCATAAATGAGTCATCCTCTGCTGCTGAGGTGGCACGGCAGGGATTTCACTGGGTCTTATAAAGAAATATAAAGCAGTCTGAATAAAAGATACAGCCCTTCACATTATTTATCAATGACATCACACTATCAACGATTGGAATAGGCTTGTGGGGTCGTAAACACCGCTCCATGGAAGTCTCCAAAAGGCTGCCGGTGCTGGAAGGTGGAATCGCTGGCTCCGCACTATTGGTAATAATGGGGATGCCTACCAATAATATCACAGCCAGCTTTGATGCTGGTGGGTGTGGCCTGTGCCTATGGATGGTGTCCATTGTTTTCATTGGGTGCTGGCCATATGACCACGCTCATAAAACTATGGTGGCATTCATTGGATGTCAGCCATATGTTCACCTAACCGGAACTACCAACTACCAATCATCGGTCAATCATCATCAAAAAGTGGGTTTGGGAGTGCGCATGCGTGCGGGAACGTGATGGTCGGGTGAACCAGCGTCCCCGCCGACCACGGAGTATCCCGGCCCCCCCTCGCCCGTGAGACCGGCGGTTTTCAGCCTCGGAGGGTCGCGCTAGCCCGAGGACCCGGCCCCCCGACTTCCAGGCGATTCGGCGCTGGTGAGTGTGGTGCCTAGGAGGAGTCAGGCAGGATCACGCTGCCGGCGCCATCTTACCTTGTAAGACCGCAGCTTCCTGGTCCACACTGCGGGTCTGTGTGAAGCTCCACCACTCACAGCCTCCCCCCCTCCCTGCAGGCAGCTTCCAGCTTCAGTCGGTGGCTCCTTGCAGCCAGGGGAGCTCACCCTCCACGCAGCAGCAAAGCCCAGGCTGCATAGAGAGCCCTGTCAGTCAATGCAGCCCTCCCCTACACCACTCACATACCTGGGTCCAGCCTCACCTTGCTATAAGGTCCCTCATCAATGAAGGGGCCCCGGATAGACTTTCCAGTTTAAAAGAATACGGATCCGTGCTAACCTGCAAGCTCATTTTCTTAAAGGGACGGCACACATCGTCTATTTATACTGCGGGGTCCACTCTGATCCCCATGTAAAGGTGCTCCAGTCTGGAGATTTTGGCCACCCCTCTCAGTATCATCCACTGGACGGAACGCAGCTCACATAACATTATCCGTGTCCCGCCTGCTATACCCTCGGGACCCGGCTTAGCCCTCCAATATCGCACCCTTCACTACTGCCCACAATGTCGGTCCCTAACGCCTCCCATAGCGACCCACACAATACGTCAGATTTGCTTCCAGAGGATGAATCCTGGATGGATGAGTCCCTTCATGGATCGCCCCCTAAATCACATCCTTCCCCCCTCGACAGATATGAAGCAATGTTGGAAAAAGCGTTAGAAAAATGGGCGATAAACATCACAACCCAGATTACCAACTCCCTCTCCGTAGAAATTAAGGAACTAGGTCAAAGAATTGGAGAGTTGGAAATCCAAGCAACGACTCACTCCGCCGACATATCTACGCTAAGGGAGGATATAGATTCGCTGCGTGAGGAAAATCTGGTATTACTACATAAGCTTGAGGATGTCGAAAACCGATCCAGACGTGGCAACATTAGGATCAGAGGGATCCCAGAATCCGTCTTAGACCTGCAATCAACAGTTACAGCCTTGTTTCAGGTGCTTGTTCCATCAATCCCAATCGAAAGACTGGAATTCGATCGAATCCATAGGGCGCTGCAGAAGAAAAGAACCGATGGCCTTCCGCGTGACGTCCTTGTTAAGTTGCATTTTTTCCGCACCAAAGAGCAACTTATGGCTGCAGCGCGTGGGCAGGATTCATTGCATTTCCAGAACTTTTCTTACCAGCTGTATTCGGACTTGGCACCCCAGACCATAGCGAGAAGACGCGCTATGAAACCAGCCCTGCAAATCCTTCAATCGCACGGGATCAGATACAAGTGGGGATTCCCCTTCAAGATTTCTTTTTCTTATAAGGACACTCACTTTGAGGCTGCTTCTTCCCAGGAACTTGATCGGGTGCTTGCCTCCCTGGACCTCCAACCCCGCAGCACTGCCCAGGCTGCCCCCCAGCAGAAGAAAAGGGCGCTTTCCTTTTCGCCAGCCTCCAAGGAGAAGCGGGAGCTGCGGAGAAGCTCACCGATACCCGGGAAAGCGTCAGCAGCTCTGATTCGCAGATTTGGTAAGCCGGCAGCTGGGGAGGGCTGAGAGGTGGGTAACCCTGTTTCTATCTTTGCATCCAGTGGTCCCACACTCCGCTCCCCTTTGGCTGCGGCTGAAAAGGTTGTTTTACAGATCTGTTATCTGTTTGCTATGAGGTTCATCTTAGATGCGACGGAATAGGGCATTTACCCCTTTCCCTTGCATCTCTGAAGTTCGTTCCACTGTTTACTTGGTTAATTTAAAATGTTTAGAGTTGTATAGGCTTGTATACCTTGTGCTTAAATACCCGGAGCTACTGTTCCTGGGCTTTTCATCCTCTTAGTAGTGCCCTGGTCTACGGCTGATACTAGTTCTTATTGTCTTTTTTTGCAGGGGGTCGGGCGCTCCTGTGTCGTTAGTACGCGCACTCCTCGCTCCCCTTCTCTCTGTATCCCCAGTGAGAACGGAAGCACTAATTTCTAGCCTCCTCAGAGGGGTTAGTAGCTCATTTCTAAAGTGATGGGGTCCCTACCTGGTAACCCCACCCTTTTGTTGCGCTTTTCCCTGAGAGGCGGTATTTTATACCGTCTCGTTGGGACTCTTTTGTTTGGAAGGTGTTTTCTCCTTCATTACACCAGGTTTATATGTTGTATGGTTATACTCACTTTCTACTTGTTTCTCCCCTACCCCTTCCTGTCCCTATGGGTTCCTGAGCCTCCTCGTATGAGAGTTTCAAGATTGGTTGTCGATGGCGGTTAGAATAACCTCCTTGAATGTGCAGGGCCTCAACGCCCCCCAGAAGAGAGTAAAAGCCTTCAGGCAAATGAGGTCACTCCGTGCTGACATTGTATGTTTCCAAGAAACTCATTACACCAAGCAGGGCACCCCTAAATTCCTCAGTGCTGACTACCCCTTGTTCTTCTCAGCCTCCGCACGCACCAAGCAGCGGGGAGTCTTAATTGCCTTTAAGCGTTCGACTCCCTTCTCCCTGGAGCGAATGGTACGTGACCCTCTGGGCCGTTATCTTATTTTAGTGGGCGCAATTCAAGATCAGCCTGTCACGATTGCAACGTATTATGCCCCTAACCAAAACCAAAATGCTTTCCTGGAGGATTTTTTCAAGAAACTTCACTTAGTAGAGAAGGGGTTTCTCATCGTAGCTGGAGACTCCAACCAGACCCTACACCCCACTCTGGATAGGCTATCAGATGACGGATCCTCTCCGGCCGCCAGGAGTGGATCCTCCGGGAAAGCATTTCAGGCCTTACTAGGTCATCACCACCTGGTGGACGCTTGGAGGGAGTCCAATCCGACCAAGCGAGACTATACCCATTACTCGTGTCCGCATCGGGTGTCCACAAGGATAGACCACATTTTCCTGCAGCAATCCTCCCTACCCCAGCTTTCCCGGGCGAACATCGTCCCAATAGCCTGGTCTGACCACGACCTGGTCTCAGTGGACCTTCTGGCTCTCACTCAGAGAGGTCCTCAGAGGTCTTGGAAGCTGTATGAACCAATGTTGGCTGATGAGGCTCTTCTGGAGAGGGTTCGCTCGGGGATTCAGGAGTTCTTCCGCCTCAACAAAGGCTCAGTAACCTCAAACGTTACGCTTTGGGAGGCACACAAGGTTGTGATCAGGGGGTTGTTAATGCAGGAATCTGCCAGGCGTAAAGCGTTATACAAAGAGAAACTTATGGTCTTAACCGATGCCTACCAGGTAGCCTCGACTGAGTTTAAAAACCGACCCTCTAAACAGAATAGGATCCGCCTTAGCCAGGTAGCTAGTCAGCTAAACCTATGTTTATCTGGCGAAGCGGCTCGCCAACTGAACAAATCTAAGTTTCATTGGTATAGAACGAGTAATAAACCCAATACTCCTCTTGCAAAAAGGATTCGGGGTATCGCACTAAGACCCAAACCGGTACGTATTAGGACAGCAGAGGGTACCCTCTCTAGTAACCCAGCAAAGATTGTGGCTACTTTTTCCAAGCACCTGGAGAGCTTATATAAATCAAAGTCGTGCCTTAATGTAGGTAAAGCTGAGGAATTATTCGGCCAACTCAACATGCCCGCTCTTCCCACAGGTGCTAAGGAGTTCATTGATAGGCCCGTAGAGTCTGCTGAAGTGCAGGAAGCCATAACATCTTTAAAGGTTGGTAAGCAGCCAGGCCCCGATGGCTACACAACGCTCTACTATAAAAAGTTTAGCCAAACTTTGGCCCCGCATTTGACGTCAGCCTTTAACGCTCTAAGAGAGGGAGCCGCTTGGAGTTCTGACTCGCTCACAGCAGCGGTTAGTATGATTCCCAAGCCTAACACAGATGACACGGTATGGTCTAATTTTAGGCCTATCTCTCTGCTGAATGTCGATGTTAAAATTCTGGCAAAAATCCTGGCGGCACGGCTCAACGGGTTTATCAATCTGCTCATATCCAAGGAGCAGGTGGGTTTCATGCCACAACGTCAACCTGGAGATAATATTAGGAAGATCGCCAACCTTATTCACCGCTCCAAGGTGGAAGGCTATCATACTATGTTGTTGGCGCTAGATGTACGCAAAGCGTTCGATACTATTGCATGGGACTATTTGCATTTTACGCTTAATAAATGGGGGTTGGGCCCATCTTTTCTGAACTGGATTTCATCCCTTTATGCCAACCCAGGGGCGTTTGTACGTTATTCAGGTTACTCCTCGGACCGCTTTATTCTAGGTAGGGGCACTAGACAGGGTTGTCCCCTCTCCCCCCTCCTCTTTGCTTTAGCCATTGAGCCCCTTACTAGACTTATCCAGGCTAATAGCGGTATTGTAGGCATTGAGGTGGGAGGATACGAACATAAGGTATCACTGTTTGCTGATGATATCCTTATGGTGATCAAGGACCCGGTCATATCTCTCCCGAACCTCTTCAAAGACCTTGACTCCTTCTCGAGGCTTTCGGGCCTGCAAATTAACTCCAACAAGTCTCAGGCTCTTAACATCTCCTTACCCGACAGAATCTTGCGTACAGTTAAGGCTTCCTTTGATTTTCATTGGCAGGAAAGGCTTATTAAGTATCTAGGGATTCAGCTGACATCCGATTATAACTCTCTATACGGGGCAAACTACCCTCCCATCTTTAAGACCTTGAGATCCCTCCTAGGTAACTGGGCCAAATTAAATCTCTCTTGGCTTGGTAGGATTGCTGCAGTGAAAATGTCGTGGCTCCCCAAATTACTTTATTTCTTTCGGGTATTGCCGATTTCCGTACCGGCTTTAGCTCTGAAACATCTCCAATCAGACCTGAACAAATTCATCTGGGGGGGGGGGTAGGCCGCGTGTCAACCGTGGAACGCTCTATAGAGCAAAACAAAAAGGAGGATTGGGTGTCCCCAATCTCGCGCGCTACTACAACGCTTGTCAAATTGCCCAATTGACGGTCCTACATGGGGGAAGTGATAGACCTTTGTGGGTGGATATAGAGGAGTCGTATTGCTCCCCGATCTCCATACACAATTTGCTGTGGCTCCCTCCCGTGGTCTGTGGGAAAATCTCCAATCCCGTTTTAAATCATTCTCTCAGAATCTGGAGGGCTAACAAGAAGCGGGGGAATCTAACCTCGCCGCATTGCCCACTTCTCTCATTCCTTGGCAATCCTGAATTCCCCCCGGGCTTTTTGGAACCGGCGGCGTTTGAGTGGTGGAGGAGCCATAATCTCACCAGAGTCCAGAATCTCCTTTCGCGACAGGGTCTGCTCTCTTTTGCCGAATTGAGATCCTCCTACAACGTGCCGGGAAGGGAGTTCCTTCGCTTCTCGCAAATCAATCATTACGGCCGGTCCAAGTGCAAACTTGGTACTCCACCTCCTCCTCCCACGACATTTGAGAGGCTCTGTCTAGAGCAGCCCATGGGTAAAGGGGTGATTGCGTCAGTCTATAAACTTCTTTCTGAACCGGAGGAGGCGATACCTCCGAAACACACAGCTTGCTGGAGTGATGATTTGAATTTGACCCTAACAGATGGGGAATGGAGAGCGATATGGAGACACTCCTTCCTAGGCTACCTTAATGCGGGTGCGCAGGAGGTCAACACCAAGGTCCTCCTTCGGTGGTACCTTGTCCCGCAAAGAATCCACAAATTTTGCCCCTCATACTCGCAAGTGTGCTTCAGAGGTTGCGGGCTCCCCGGTAGTTACTTGCACACTTGGTGGGAATGTAGGGTAGTAAACCAATTTTGGACCAGAGTCCTTTATATCATTAATAAGGTAACAGGGCTGAAACTAACCCTATCCCCTCAGCTGTTCCTTCTTAACCTGAAACCCCCAGGCTGCACGAATTCTCAGTTTGGCCTCATAAGGCACATTAACACGGCAGCCAAGTTGATTATAGCTCAATCGTGGAAGAAACCAGCCATTCCCAGGGGAAGTCTCATCACCCGGGTTAACGAAGTTATGATGTTCGAGAAGATGGCGGCCATGATAACAGGTGATTTTGCCCCCTTTTTATCCACCTGGGAAGGCTGGATCTCTCATTTTCACCCGGGAGGTCTTAATTGTGCTCTGCTCACAATATAGAACTCCGCCATGCTCCCACCTGAGAAATGAACGAAGGCCTGGAACCCATCCCTTACCTTTTACATTTCCTCTCTATTTCTCCATTTCTTCCCTTCTTTCCCTCTACTCTGCGCATCTTTTATCCATTTTTTCTCGATGGCCCTTCTTTTGATGATGACTGAGAATTATTCTCTTTATTTTCTTGGACAATTTTTCCTACTGTTTGTTACTATTTTGTTTATAATGGTCATACTCTTTGGACGATTGTTAACCAATGGCGCTCCTTTATGGCCTCTTGCGCAGTTTGGAATACGCTCTGACTGTATGATTACGCTGCTTTGTTATCTCCAGAGTTTGTTCTAATAAAAAACTATGATTAAAAAAAAAAAAAGTGGGTTTGTGTGTAACAGTGGCGGGCAGGCATGGATCGGTTACCCTATCCGCCCACTGCTTTATTATTGTCAAGCTATCTGGGGGAGGGAGAAAGGGGGGAATGCCGCACACTGCCTGCAATACATGGATGCCCCTACTGCCTATAATGAGGGGTGCCCCTCAGTGCCTGTAATGTAGGGATGCCGCATACTGCCTGTAATGAAAGGATGCCCCTCACTGCCTGTAAATAATGGATGCTGTTCACTGGCTGTAATGAGGGGTTCCATTCACTGGCTGTATATATATGTGTGTAATGTGACATTAAGATGTACAGGTCTTTTTGAAAGTCTAGTGTGTTACTAAAAATGTTGTCTTGCTGATAAAATCATCATCCATAATCTGCCAGGGTGCTTTAACTATTGGTGTGAGTACAAGCTTATAAAAATGAAAGGTTGATTATGAAATGTAAATAGTGCTAAAATCAGAGAGCAAGACTTTAATTAACCACCCTACAGATGTGAGTATCCACTTTTAATGTCAGTACTGGCAATGATCCCGGGATTGGAACATGCCATCTGGTCATGGGGTGTCAATTAGAGGAAGAACTCGTACTCTATGTACGTGTGTGCCTGTTTAATAGGAAATATTTCTTATTTTAATGCACTGCTCCCTTCAGATTGCATTTTTCCCTAGATTAGCTTTTTATATTGAGAGTGCAATTTCATATGTATAAAACATAGTGCCCCTAACAGGCATATAACACCATTGTAATGTTTTTTTTAACTATATATATATATATATATTTTTTTTTTTTTCTTTTCCATGTTTTTGTCTTAGATCATGTCAATCAAATCAAAATCTAGGGCCTGGAACGACTGCTGATTATCCCTGCACCAGTGAGCGCCACTTTTTACTGCCATTTTTCTGGTGCTGGCAATGATGCCTGTTTCAACTGAACAGTCCATGGTATGGCACTTGGTTCACCAACATCATGTGTCATAAGTTAAAGTCATATGTCTTCTTTAGGGATGAGCGAACTTTTGAAAAATTCAATTCGGCTGATTCGCCGAATTTTCCGACAAAATTTGCTTCGGTCCGAATTTATTCGCAACGAATCGCTATTAAAAACGGCTATTTCTGAGCTTTCTAGAGCCTCAATAGGGTTATACACCATTCTGCCTTCATGTAACACGCATAGGATGTGTGCTGGGTTAGTGAAATAATACTGTAAATAATTATGACATGCAGGTCAGAGGCATCGCTATTAGAATCGCAGAGCGGAACAATTGCAGAGAGTTGAGGTGGCATCACTATGAGGGGCCCCTATATTGCCTGAAAAACACACCCTGGAGCTGGCAGCAGCAGGAGCCCAAATATTGACTGAAAAACATCCTGGAGTTGGCAGCAGGAGCAGCAGGTGCCCAAAAATTGGCTGAATGACACCCTGGAGTTGCAAGCAGCAGCAGGAGCCCAAACATAGCTTGAAAGAGACATTGGAGTTGGCAGCAGTAGCCCAAATATTGGCTGAATGACACCCTGGAGTTGCAAGCAGCAGCAGCCCAAACATAGCTTGAAAGAGACACTGGAGTCGGCAGCAGGAGCCCAAAAATTGTCTGAATGACACCCTGGAGTTGCAAGCAGCAGCAGCCCAAACATAGCTTGAAAGAGACACTGGAGTTGGCAGCAGGAGCCCAAAAATTGGCTGAATGACACCCTGGGAGTTGCAAGCAGCAGCAGCAGCCCAAACATAGCTTGAAAGACACACTGGAGTTGGCAGCAGGAGCCCAAAAATTGGCTGAATGACACCCTGGAGTTGCAAGCAGCAGCAGCAGCCCCAACATAGCTTGAAAGAGAATGTAGAAAAAGGGAAGCCAGCCAGCATTTGTTTTTAAAATCCTTCAAGCATTTTTATTGTCTTCTTTTAAAAGGTAATAATCCAACAGGCCAAAGCATCCATCAAAGTATACATGAAAGGCCCCAATGCGTTTCGGACAGCTAGTCCTTAATCATGACATTCTTAGCTTGAAAGAGACACTGGAGTTGGCAGCAGGAGCCCAAAAATTGTCTGAATGACACCCTGGAGTTGCAAGCAGCAGCAGCAACAGCAGCAGCAGCCCAAACCTAGCTTGAAAGAGACACTGGAGTTGGCAGCAGGAGCCCAAAAATTGGCTGAATGACACCCTGGAGTTGCAAGCAGCAGCAGCCCAAACATAGCTTGAAAGAGACACTGGAGTTGGCAGCCGGAGCCCAAAAATTGGCTGAATGACACCCTGGAGTTGCAAGCAGCAGCAGCAAGAGCCCAAACATAGCTTGAAAGAGACACTGGAGTTGGCGGCAGGAGCCCAACAATTGTCTGAATGACACCCTGGAGTTTCAAGCAGCAGCAGGAGCCCAAACATTGGCTTAAAGGGACACTGGAGTTGGCAGCAGGAGCCCAAAAATTGGCTGAATGACACCCTGGAGTTGCAAGCAGCAGCAGCAGGAGCCCAAACATAGCTTGAAAGAGACACTGGAGTTGGCAGCAGGAGCCCAAAAATTGTCTGAATGACACCCTGGAGTTGCAAGCAGCAGCAGCAGGAGCCCAAACATTGGCTTAAAGAGACACTGGAGTTGGCAGCAGGAGTCCAAACATTGGCTGAATGACACCCTGGAGTTGCAAGCAGCAGCAGCAGGAGCCCAAACTTGAAAGAGACACTGGAGTTGGCAGCAGCAGGAGCCCAAAAATTGGCTGAATGACACCCTGGAGTTGCAAGCAGCAGCAGCAGCCCAAACCTAGCTTGAAAGACACACTGGAGTTGGCAGCAGGAGCCCAAATATTGGCTGAATGACACCCTGGAGTTGCAAGCAGCAGCAGCAGGAGCCCAAACATAGCTTAAAAGAGACACTGGAGTTGTCAGCAGGGGCCCAAAAATTGGCTGAATGACACCCTGGAGTTGCAAGCAGCAGCAGCAGGAGCCCAAACATAGCTTGAAAGAGACCCTGGAGTTGGCAGCAGGAGCCCAATAAGTGGCTGAATGACACCCTGGAGTTGCAAGTAGCAGCAGCAGCCCAAATGTAGCTTGAAAGACACACTGGAGTTGGCAGCAGGAGCCCAAAAATTGGCTGAATGACACCCTGGAGTTGCAAGTAGCAGGAGCCCAAACATAGCTTGAAAGAGACACTGGAGTTGGCAGCAGGAACCCAAAAATTGGCCTAAAGACACACTGCAGTTGGCAGCAGCAGCAGGAAGCCAAAATTTGGCTGAAAGGCACACCCTGAAGTTGGCATCAGCAGGAGCCCAAAAATTTGGCTAAAGACATAAATATGTTTTGCACCATTTGGAAAGTGTAAAACGTGGCACCATGCTGAATCTAGTCGCATGCATCAGCCATTGGTGGGTGGAAATCCTGGCTGATCCATCCCTGATTCATTTTCACATAGGTGAGTCTCTCCACATTTTTAGTTGACAGACGAGTTCTCCTCGTCGTAACTATGGCCCCCGCCGCACTAAACACCCACTTAGATGGCACGCTACTTGCCGGGCAGGACAGCTTTTCCAGGGCAAACTCAGCTAGCTGCGGCCACAAGTCAAGTTTGGCTGCCCAGAAGTCCAGCGGATCCTCAAGGTGTGTTGGCATGGTCATGTCAAGGTATGACATGACCTGCTGGTTCAGGTCCTGCTCCAGGTCTTCATGCTGCTCATGAGTAGACTCACTATGCGGGTGTAGAAAGCGACTCATTAGCGACTGAAGACTGAGGCTGCTGCTGATGGAGCTGCTGCTGCTGCTCCTGCCAACCCCCTCCGCAGCCATGGCAGTGGAAGGTGAGCGCAGAGGTCCCCCAGAGTCAGACCTGCGAGAGTATGGACCATGGCACAGATAGGCATTGGCCAACTGACTACGGAAAATGCTCCCATTTTGTGCCGGAAGCGAGGGTCCAATAAGGTGGAGAGCCAGAAGTCATCCCGCTGACAAATGGAAACAATTCTGGGGTCACTACGCAAGCACGTGAGCATGCTTCCTGCCATTTGCGCAAGTGACTCGGAGGGACTACCTGTCTCCATCTCCACTGCATACTGCCACGGTGTGTCTGGGTCCTCTGTCTTGCCTTCCTCACACCCGTCTAGCTCCGCTGGCTGCTCCTGCTCCTCCTCTCCTGTCCGCTGACTAGATAAACCAGCCATTTCGCCAAGCCTAAACTGTGCACTGTGCCACTCCTCCTCCTCCTCCTCCAGTTCAGCTCCAACGGGGTTCATGTGGGCGTAAGATGTAGACGCCATGTCTCCAGTGCCCTGACCAGCCATGGTTTCCAACATGTGCTGTAGTACATGAAGCAGTGGAATCACGTCGTTCATCCCGTAATCCTGGTGACTCACAAATAAAGTGGCTTCCTCAAAGGGCCTGAGCAAACGGCAGGTGTCACGTATGAGCTGCCACTGGTTGACATTGAAGTTACACAGGGGAGTCCCTTATCCGCTTGGATCATCAAGAAATCCGTGATGGCTCTTCTCTGTTCGCATAGTCTGTCCAACATTTGCAGGGTGGAATTCCAACGGGTGGAAACATCGTAAATCAGACTATGTTGGGGGCTACCGTTCTGACATTGTAGCTCAAGAAGGGTGTGCTTGGCGGTGTATGAGTGGCTGAAGTGCATGCAAAGTTTCCTTGAAGTTGTTAGGATGTCTTGCAGATGGGGGGAAGACTTCAGAAACCACTTCACAACCAGATTGAAGACGGGAGCCATGCAGGGGTCAGCCTTCCTTGTCGCAGCGCAGACAAAATGTTCTTCCCATTGTCAGTAACCATGGTTCCCATTTTCAGTTTTCTTGGAGTAAGCCATGTTTGGATTTCTTGATGAATAATTTTAAGCAGTTCCTCCCCTGTTTGACTCCATTCGCCAAGACAAACCATGTGCCCTGCACACATGGTAGGCTGGAGGGGCACTGAGACTTGAGCCTACAGTGGAGGGTGAGGAGATGGCGGAGGATGAGGAGGCCGACTCGCACGGTGTCACAGGCACAACGGCCAGGGAGCGCGGAGGCCGAAGCAGCGTGACCTGTCCAAGTTGCTGCTCCTGCAAAGGGACCACATTCACCCAGTGGGCCGTAAATGACATGTACTGTCCCTGACCGTAGTTACAGCTCCAGACGTCGGCGCTGCCATGCACTTTGCTACACGCCGACAGGCTCAAGGACTGGCCCACCTTCTGTTCAACAAAAGTGTGCAGCGCTGGTACTGCCTTCTTGGCAAAGAAATGACGGCTTGGGTTCTCTGAAAGGTGCAGAGTTCACCACCTGAAAAGGGAGCGACTGCAGCACCAGCAACTTGGACAGGAGCACATTCAGCTTCTGTGCCGTAGGAAGAGTGGGCGCATACTGCTGTCTCTTGGACATGGCTTCGCTGATGGATTGCTGGTGGGATGCATGACTTGGAGGAGGAGCAGGAGCATCTGGAGCGACAGAGGATGGGTATGACGCACAGCTGCCTTCAGCTGAGGTGCTGGAGCCTTGGTTGGCAGAAATTGGGAGCGGCGTGCCACTTGGTGAGGAAGCAGCCTGAACCACCTCTTTGGAGCCTCGGTTCTCCCAGGCCGCTTTATGGTGACGCATCATATGTTGACGCAGGGCCGTGGTGCCAACATTTGGGCCCTGGCCACGCTTCACCTTCTGCCTACATATCTTGCATGTGGCCATGTTACCCTCCTGCAGATGCTTGAGGAAAAACTGCCACACTGCCGAGTAGCTACTTTTCCCACCAACAGCCCGCACTGATTCACTGCTACTGTCGCCAACTCCAGGAACCCCTGCTCCACTACCTCCCGATAAGGTAGCCTGCCGCGCAGCAGGTGCTCTACCCCAGCCCGGCCCCGTTTGGCTCCAGGCTTTACAATTCTGCCCCCCTGCTGACTACTCCGGGGCAACCTGCGCCCCTCTTCTCCTGATAATGAGGATGAAGCCCCTTCTGCACCCGGCTCCCAAGTGCGATCGGCTTCATCATCATCGAGTTGTGGCTGCATGTCACTGATGTTCTCAGTTTCCTCAACAGTGTCTGGTGCAGGAGCTGGAATGCTCGCAACAACACCCACGTCACTCTCCACATCACTATTTGTCTGCCTAGCGAAGGAAGCCACCTCCATTTCTTGCCTGGGCAGTAGCTGCTGACTGTCCTCTATCTGATCATCCTCCTCACTAAAGAGTGGAGCTGAACCCAAAGCATAGGATACGTCGCTGGGGGAGGGAACGGCGTAGGACAGAGGCAATGGGAGGACAGGGACTGCTCTCGGGGCATGCCAACTCAGGGTTGTGTCAGAGGAACCTACCGACCCTAGACTGGGGGTGTCAGATGTAACTTGTGATGATGTGGACGACCGCGTTAATCAATCTACCACGGCAGATGCGTTACTGGTGGAGACACGACCGCTAGCAGATACTGGCAGATCAGGTCTCTCCCCGCGACTCCTGCTGCCACTCACCCCTAGTCTGCTGTGACCTCTGCCTGCTGAATCTTGGCCTCTGCCACTCCTCTTTGAACATCCTGGTACTTTAAAAAGCAGAAGCTAAATAAAATGAGATACTGCTTCTCTGCACCAGATACTATGAAAATTGGCAATATGGGATACCCTGCGGGCTGGTGTTTTTACAAGACACAAAAAAAAAATTCAAAATGCAATATATTAATAAAACAGAGACTGTAGAAGCTGATTTAGTATAACAGATAGGGTGAAATGTGCCGGTTTGGGATACCCTGCGGCCTGTTGTTTTTACAGGACGCAAAAAAAAATTCAAAATGCAATATATTAATAAAACAGAGCCTTTAGAAGCTGATTTAGCATAACAGATAGGGTGAAATGTGCTGGTTTGGGATGCCCATGTGGCCTGGTGTTTTTACAGGACGCACAAAACCAATTCAAAATGCAATATATTAATAAAAGAGAGCCTTTAGAAGCTGATTTAGTATAACAGATAGGGTCAAATGTGCTGAAATAGTATGCCCATGTGGGCTGGGGTTTTTACAGCATACAAAAAAATTAAAACTAAAGTTAAAAGAAATGCTTGTGTGTAACAGATAGGGTTAAATATGCCACTGCCAAGATGGGATGCACAGTGGCCAGGGACATTTACAGCACAAAAAAAAGCAATTTAAAACTGATCTGGCAAATGAAGTGAAGTGAAAGTAAAAAAGAAGTTTCCCTGTCACTTTCTCTGCTGTCCCTGCCTGGATCGTTCCCGATTTTTCCCTATCTTTCCCTGGGTCTCACTGGCACTGTGTGAGTCTCTGTGGGTCTCCCTGACTCTCCCTGCCTGTCTGTTAGTCTCTCCCTGTCTGCAGCAACCTCCGTTCTGTCTGGAATTCAAGGCTGAAATGCGCACAAGCAAGATGGCCGCCGTTTATATAGCACTGTGACGTCACCGGGCTTCCTGGCTGCTGATAGGCTGCATGTGACCTTCCCGTGATAACTTGCCCCAGGCGACATATCCGGGCATGTCCATCCACCATTTTACAATGGCTGTAATTGAAATAAATGGAGTTTAAAGGAAAACTTTGATCGATCGAAACGTGGGGAAATTCGGATTCGTTCAGAATCAAATTTTTCCTGAAATTCGGAATGAATTCGGGTTCGTCCGGATTGATTCACTCATCCCTAGTCTTCTTCTTTCTCTAGTAGATACCTTTCTGCTTAGCAATTCTTCTGATGTCTCAGTTTCTTCAGTTTCTGCATTCTCAGGTTCAACTTCTAAAGTTGGTTCATTCGCTGGTTCAGTGGTATTTGAGTCTACGGTCTCTAATTCCATAGTTGGATCTATGGTTTCTGAGCTGTCTGCTGGTTCTTCCACCCTTACTTCTGGAGTTGTTTCGGGACTTTGTGGAATTTCTTTACACTTTGCACACTCATCTGTTGATTCTTGTGCTATAAACTCTATAGCTTCTGAGTTCTATGGAGATTATAGCGACTAGTCCTTGTTGGCATTCTGGGTACATAAGTATTCTCTTCTTCATCTGAACTTTCAGAGTTTTCCATAACAGGTGGTTCTTCCGGTTACTGTCTTCTTTAAGGTTTTGATTGATTTCTTACTTCAAGGTTGGGTTTGTCTGGTGGCAAGCAGTCACAAGGTAGTAAAAGGTTTCTATGTAATATTCTTGTTTTGTTGCTTCCAGTTTCTTGTTTGACTCCATAGACTTAGCTTCACTTTTCTTCTTCACAAACACATAGATTTTGTCTTTCCAATATTAGAGTAGGGACCACACTAAACACAGAGTGCCTTGTCGGGGTGGCGTGGCTTCCATATGTATCTGCAGATATATTCAACCAAATCTCTGTCTTTCCACATAGCTAGACATGTTTGGTGCTTAATACTTAGATGATGAGAGGCTTAAACTGGGCGGTAAATTGGTCCCCAGGCCCTGAATAATAATAATAATTTTGTATAAATAATAGTGATGGAGCTACTCCCACCCCTTTACTCAGTTTGAATTGCCATGAGCACACACAGGGAGGGATTCAGTCAATATGGATCTCTCCATGTGGAGTGTTCTAAAGGGAGGCTGGCAGCTTCCCAGGTGAGTAGCTCTCAAATATTTGACTGCATTGCATGTCCCAACTTTGGGGACTGAAAAATAAGAGTAGGGACCAAACTAACTTGGGTTTGTCTGGTGGCAAGCAGTCACAAGGTAGTAAAAGGTTTCTATGTAATATTCTTGTTTTGTTGCTTCCAGTTTCTTGTTTGACTCCATAGACTTAGCTTCACTCTTCTTCTTCACAAACACATAGATTTTGTCTTTCCAATATTAGAGTAGGGACCACACTAAACACAGAGTGCCTTGTTGAGGAGATGTGGCTTTCGCATGTATCTGCAGATATATGCAACCAAATCTCTGTCTGTCCACATAGCTAGACATGTTTGGTGCTTAATACTTAGATGATGAGAGTTAAACTGGGTGGTAAATTTGTTCCCAGGCACTGAATAATAATAATAATAATTTTGTATAAATAATAGTGATGGAGCTACTCCCACACCCTTTACTCACTTTCCAATATGAGCAAAGTTTTCCAGGTCCAATTTTTTCATGTACTGTAGATATATGACTAATATAGGACTACCCGGTGTCAATTCTGCTCAATGACATTTTCTTTCATAGTATTCTTTACTTTTGTTCTGTCCTTCAGTAACAACTTTTGAAGCAAATTTATAGGCTTCAGTCATGCGTTCTTTCAATGCACAAACATATGCAGGATAAGTTCTGTAAGTCTTTGACACTGAAGTATCAAACATGGTATCTATGGATAATCTTGGAGATCTTCCAAACAAAAGATAGAATGGAGAGTAACCTGTAGCATTACTTTTTGTACAGTTGTAAGCATGCACCATCTTTGTTAAACCGGACCTTCACCATGATTTATTGAAAAGCCCAAACCCTAAAAAAGGATTCCCCAGCATATAAAATTAATATATTTTTAGTTTTTAGTCACTTACTTATTATTTTTTCCCCCACTGGGCTGCAACTCTGTTCAGGACTTTAGGATACGGGTGCCGCCATCTTGACTCAGAAGCATCACACTTACTGAGGAGAGGAGAGTGGGATAAAGTACAGGGGGCGGTTATAGTTGTGCTTTGCTCAGACATAGCAGAGCCGGGGATCAGGAAAAGTCAGCAATCCTAGAATGCGGAACGACACAGTCAGAAGGCACTTCCTGTTTGCAGGCTGCCTGATGTCCCATGAGCCGCCATCTTGGATGTTTAAAGGCTCATAACATGCAGTAGATGCAGGTAGGATGATTTTTTTATGTGAGCAATCTGTATGTACAGGGTGGGGGAAACATATAAGATAGACTCTTATTCAGAGTGAAGGACCGCTTTAAGGAATTCATCCAGTCTCTCTTCTCAGTTCTGTTCTCAAGGTCTTGATTGATAGTAAGATACAGTTAAAGCATTTCGCTTGTCCATTACCTTCTCGATGGTAGGATGTGGTATGGGATCACTGAATCCTGCAGTATTTCCCAATTTAGCAAAGAGTTGATTTTCAAACTCTCTTTCGTAGTCATGATGTAATTTGGTATTTCAGAGCAAAGTCATTAAAGATCTTCTCCGCTGCAGTCTTTCCATACGTGTTTGCAGTTGCATAGGCTTGAGCAAATCTGGTGAAATGGTCCATCACCACTATATATATATTCATAGCCTCCTTTGCACTTACCAAGGTGTAGAAAGTCTATGGACACCATCTCAAATGGGTATATTCTAGTAGTGTTTCCCATAGGTGCTCCTGTTGGTTTGTTAGGACGTTTGTCTTTCAAACAACCACATTCTCTAGTCACATATCGTTCAATGGCTTTCTGCATATATGGCCAAAAGAAGGGTTCAAGTACTAAGTTCACTGATCTTTCTATTCCTAAGTGTCCCATTTCTTTATGAAGTTCTCTGAACACCATTCGATGATACACCTTTGGCAACACTAGTTCTGAGCATGGTCCTCTCTTGCGGTGTAGGATACCTTCTGAATCATGGTATAACTTAGGCGACTCTTTCATCAAAGTATCAAAGTAAAGTCACTTGATGTACTGGAATACTCTTCCAATTACTTTATCTTCTCGTTGAGCTCTTCTGATGGATTTTTTCTTGAAAGCTGGCACATAGAAAAAATGGAGTTCTGTTCCAGGTCTTTACAGTTTCCTCCACAGTAAGAGGGCAACTCATTGGCATGTACTCCTCTCTCTGGATCTGGACTATGTTTGTACGCTGCTTACAAGGGCTTCCAAACTAACTTACTCAGCACATTGTTGCATTAATTCATCTGGATCTATTGGCATTCTTATATAGTACATCTGCATCAGATTGGACTTTCCTGGGTGATACTTGATGCTAAAGTTGAAGTCAGCAAGTCCAGCAACTAATCTCTGACCAGTTGCATTGAGTTTTGCAGTGGTAAGAACGTGGGTAGTGGGTTGTTGTCTGCGTAGACCACAAACTCTGGACTGTAGTACAGGTAGTCTTTAAATCTTTCACATATGGCCCATGTCATGGCTAGGAACTCTAACTTTCCAGAATGCAGATGATAATTCTTCTCAGCTCCTGTCAGTATTCTTAAACAATAGCCAGTGACTCTCATCTTGCCGTCTTGGCGTTGGTACAGGACTGCTCCTACTTTAGATGTGTAACAATATAGTATATACGGAATATTTAAGTCTGGCTAACCCATGACTAGGAATGGGCTACCCCCCAAAAGTTCAGGTTTGGCCTAGCTTTGAATAAATGTGGGTTGTGTGGCGGGGGGACAGCAGAAGTGCTCTGCTGTAACTCACCTCTGCCCACAATCCTCTTCTGTCAGCACGTTGGAGCAGTGGCATCAGCATTCGAAATTGGCCCCAGCCAGGACTACAAAAAGATGGCTCTCATGAGTGAGGGCACTTCTGGTGCCAGCCGCCACGCTGACAAAAGAAAATTGCAGGCAGAGGTGACTTACAGCAGCTTCCTGCTGCTGCAACCTTAGGTGATGCTGGTTGTTGGGCTGCTCAGCGACCTGCACTCGGGCCTATACACACAAAGACACCACAGCAAATAGCACAGGGGTAAGAGTAGAGGCTTTGGATTGATGATAGATGACACAACGCTGGTTCAAGACCCCATCCATGATAGCCCTGACATTACCCCCCCCCCCCCCCATAAGACGGCCTCCAGGTAAGACCCCGTCCATGCCTGTCCTGAGAGCCAACAGATTCAGCATTAGTATAATATAGTTATTATTTTATTTTCAGAAGGAATTATATGGGCAAAGGAACTAAAATAAATAGAGAAGGCTTTTTATTTTAAAGCCGTGTTATTACAACTGAACTTTGAAATTTGCTAAAATGCACCAGCTCTTCTTTAGAGCTTTTTCTATAATTTTCATAGTGAATGTGGAAGATGAAGTCATCTTCATCTTCAGTGTGCTGCTAAATGGAGAAATAGAAGGTACTGACACAGCAGAAAGACTGGTTCATTAAAGTTGGTCAGGTGACACCACCATGGGCTTAGAAATATAAGTTTCTTCAAAGACAATCTGAGGCTTGAAAACCTTCGTTGTTTCCTGATTGTGAATGCTCAGCTAATGTCAGGAGGAGGAGGGGGGGTTCTCTTTGTAAGCACACAATCCTGTTTTTACAGAAAGATGGTTGGCAAATTAAAATTAAACCTTAAAAGCCAAATCCAGTAACTATGCTTGTGGATAGAAGGGGAAAGAAACCCATTTCGTTTTCTTTTTGCTGTCTGTGTCTGTATCAGGTCCTAATATAGTATTGCGTTTGCAGAGAAGCAAAATTACCATTTTTATACCAGCATGGTTTGCAAAGAACACCATTATAGTTTACACTTACTTTGAAAGATTCTAAGAATCCCCCGTGAGCTCCATTTTCCAGTTTATCTTCTTCTGGTCCAAGACCAAGCATGGCCTGCGTGTGCACGTGAAGGTCATCATGGAGATTATCCAAAAGGGCAGCCCTTGTCCGATCCTATAGTAACAAATATATACTAAAAAAATCAGTAATGATGAAAGCAATTCTGAACTATATGTGTTATCAGGTAAGATACGAAACCACAAGGTAATCACAATTTTTAAAACTGTGTTTTATCCTACAGTTTCTATTTAATTGTATTAATTTTTTTAGCTTACCTCCAGCTTTGCAAACTTGTCAGATTTGCAGCAAGCGTGCTCTGCATTGATGAGTTTGGTCAGCAAAAACTCCCGAAATTCTGCATTCTATCATAAATAAAAATATTATTAATGTATTTGTTATAGTTGTTGTCTAGTTACATAAACAGGAGCCTAATAATAAATAGAAAATAAAAGTCAAATATATTTAAGAAATTAAATGTGAAAAAAAAGAAAGAATGCAATAGAATAGAACTTTTGCCTAATGTCATAGTTCTTAAAAGGCGAGGCTCACTTTGGGAGTGTCTCCCCCATTTTTTTGGATACCAGTGAACTACAGTTTGAAGAACCTTTCTCAACCTTTTTTTTTTGAAGCACCTACCTGTGTGTTGAGAAATTCTCTCCAAACTCCCAGGGAGGGATGCATATAAGCACTGTTTGTTGTGTGGGTGTGGGTCTGGTATATAGTCATTTTTGACTGTTGGTCCGGTTTAAGTAACAGAGTACAGAATGCTTGGGTGTCAGGGTTCATTCATAAAAACAGCAATGAGCATTAGGAAAACTATGACTAACTGCAAAAACGTGGCACCTGTTTTTATTCCAAATGATGACCTGTCCTCTGATAAGCCACCAGCGATAGAAAGTTTGTTAGTTTTATTACATTTTTTATCTGCCTGGCTGCATGCTACCCCAAGGTATTTGCAGACAGCCTAGGTCATGTGTCTTCTGGGTAGGGAGGGGACACTTGGCATCCAAACCGCTAATGTAAACTAATAGTGGATGAGTCCCCTGACCCACAGATTTGTTCTGTCGATTCCTTTTATCATTACACAGCAAGTCATCTCAACCTTTTAGTCAGGGCTAGAAATATCAATACATCTATTAAGCACAATCAAATTCAGGGTCTTACTATATAACTGAAACCTTTAAATGAATAGAGGTATAAAAAAAGATGTTATATATTGTGTACCTTTTTGTTTAGGGCATGAATGGTGTAAAGACATATTAGGCTCCCATCTCTCCAGATTCAGCAGGCCATTTTTCACGCGCTTGATTTTTTTTTAGAGATTTTCGTTTGGTGCGAGAACTCACGCAAGAATTCTTCCCACAAGTTTAAACTCGCATGATTCGGGGAGTGTTTTTTAGGGGGACTTTTGGGTGAGATTGTTTTTTTTTCCATGCAGCCATCTCTCGCCAGCACAAGGCTGTTTTCACAGATGCCCATTTCATAGATATCATTAGACGCTCCGCCAGCACGAATTAAAGGGATACTGCTGCACTGGATGCCCAGTGAGAAAGATAAGTACCAGTTAATTTGGAACAATAAAACTATTTTTTATAAAAATGTGTGTATTTTTTTTTACTTTTACTTTTAACTGGTAAGCGGTCCCATGGACGTCTATACAAGTGTGTGGGCAGGGCAATTTCTTAAAAAGTATTTTCCTCCCAAAGAAATGAAAAATGTATGGGGCTCCCCCCCAAAAGCAAAACAGCAAACCAAGGATAGAGGCTTGTAATTCCAGGGCTCAAGGGCCAAACAGCCGCCTTTAGCCCTGGCCATTACAAGCCCTTATGCCCTATAGCACAGGCCTGGTGCTGAGCACCATCCGCGACATGGTGGTGCTGGTAATGGGCAATAAACTGGTGTAGGGGTTGATGGGGTCCTGGTATTCCTGAATAAAATGTATTCTGAGCAGGATATATCAAAGTAGTCCAGGTGGTTGACAAAATGCAATACCTTCAGTCCACTGCAAGCCACTTACCTTTTGAAACACTGGTGGATTTGGAAGTGGAGGACCGAATGATGGCACATCTTCTCGAGCTGTTACAGATACCTGGGTGACGACAATAATAGAGTAAATTTTGAATATGGTCAGATAGGTGAATGACCATTGGATGATCGGTTTAATGATTCAAAGCTGCTTAAAGTATCCAACTTCATTCAGCATATTAGGCTCGATTCTGATACACATTCGTCTGAACTTTCGTAGCTGTCTGTGTATGTTTTTGTGTGTGTTTGTCATTTCATCATTTTCCCATCAAAATCTGATATTTTGCTTTCGTTCAGATAACTTTCGTTATTGGGATGGGCTTGCGTCTCATTCAGAGAGCTGATTGCAGAGGGACCACCACCCTATAAAACCGTTTCCTTTGCGATCCACTTACGGGACCATTTTGACCTTGGATACCTTGCTTTCACCATGTTTTGCGGCTTTGTGGATGAATATGTGCGCCTCCAGCTAATGGGCATTGCATGTATCAGCAGGGCCGAGGCCAGATTGCACCGGCGACGCATGCATATCGATCGCGTGCATGACGTTGAGCTGTTCGAGCTGACCAGACTTAATCGCGCTTCTCTCCATAAGTTGTATAGTGAGCTGCGGCCATGGTTAGCCCGCACCACAAGGAAGGGGCAAGCAATTTCAGGTATGACCAAGATGCTTGGCTGCCTGCAAATTTTGGCAAACGGCTCGTTCCAGAGGCTGGGTGCCCTCTCCGTGGGGATCTCCCACCCTACGTTGAGCCGCGCACTATCCAAGTTTTTGGAAGGCATGGCTACCATTAGTCAGAAATATATATTTTTTCCTGACGACATGGTAGCGTGGAACGCGCTTAAGCTGGCATTTTATAATATCACCGACATGCCCAACATCATGGGTGCGATTGATTGCACCCACGTTGCATTGGTCCCTCCTGCAGCCGACGAGTACATCTATAGGTAAGTTCAATCGGTCATTTTGTTATATAGTTTAAACAAACTGTATTTTACCTATTAATCCCTCCTTGTAATTTGTCCCTGTGAAACAGCTTACAGTGTATACCGTAATCTCTCCTTGTAATTTGTCCCTGTGAAACAGCTTACAGTGTATAGCTTAATCCCTCCTTTTAAATTGTCCCTGTGAAACAGCTTACAGTGTATACCGTAATCCCTCCTTGTAATTTGTCCCTGTGAAACAGCTTAGTGTATAGCTTAATCCCTCCCTTTAAATTGTCCCTGTGAAACAGCTCACAGTGTATCCCGTAATCCCTCCTTGTAATTTGTCCCTGGGAAACAGTTTACAGTGTATAGCTTAATCCCTCCTTTTAAATTGTCCCTGTGAAACAGCTTACAGTGTATAGCTTAATCCCAAACATTTTCATGTGGACCTTAATTAGTCATTCGAAAGTTAATCTTTAGTTGATCCAACATACATATTCTTTTTTTGGCAAAAAATTACTTATGTACTTGGAGAATTCTCAGGTGGATGACTCCTTGGTAAATTTCCACAAATCATGTCATTCACTTTTCAATGTATGCCTATGAATATAGTTTATGACCCATGTCTGAATGGATGTTTTTACCCCTTGATGACATGTTAAACCGGACCTTAACCATCATCTTTAGCAAAGCACAAACCCTTAAAAACTGTTTTCCCAGCATTTTTAAATAATATATTTCTACTTTCTAGTAACTTACTTATTATTCTTCCCCACACTCGGCTGCAATTCTGTTTTTGACTTTATGATAGGGTCTGCGCCATCTTTGCTCAGATGCATGATACTTACTGAGTAGAGGAGAGCGGGATAAAGTGCAGGGGGCGGGTTAGAGCTGTGCTTGGCTCAGACAAAGCAGATCTGGGTTCCTGAAAAGGTAAGACATCTTAGAATGCTGAGCAGCACAGTCCTAAGCCAATTCCTGTCTGCAGGCTGCCTGATTTGCCCTCATCCGCCATTTTTGATGTTTAAAGGCTCAGAACATGCAGTAGATGTTGTTAGGCATTTTTTTTAGGTGAGCAATCTGTATGTACAGGGTGTGGCTAAAATATAAGATAGGCTCCTAGTAAGGGTGAACGCCCGCTTGTCCATAAATTTTTGTTTGAAATGTGTAATTTATGTAAGTATTTTATTATTTCAGGGGATTCCGGCTATCCGCTTCTTCCCTGGCTGATGACGCCCATCCTTCGGCCACAAAATGCGGCCCAGGACGCCTACAATGGGGCGCACCGCAAAACCCGGGCCGTTGTGGAGAGGGCCTTTGGCCTCTTAAAAACTCGCTTCAGGTGTTTGGACCATACCGGGGGGGCACTCCAGTATGACCCCCAACAAGGTCATCGATATCATACTGGCCTGCTGTGTCCTCCACAACTTTGCCATAATGCAGCGTGTCCCCCGGTATGTGGATCTTCCCCCCTCTCCACTCAGCCAGGACCCAGAAGAGAACTACCGTGGCACACCTACTGCCAAGCTGTTTGGGACAATTTGATAAACACCCATTTTGCCTAATTTTGTTTTCCTGTGTTTGTTTGTTGCATGTAATTTTTTATTTTTACTATCATTTGGCTTTGTGAATGCTTTTGTAGAGTTTTTTTTAAAACAATAGTAATGAATTAATTACTAAAATATTGACACATGATCTGAGCCTCATGCATTTTTTTTTGCCATGTTTGTTTAGAAAAACCTTCAGTAATCTCAAAAAAACCCAAACATTAATGCATCAACTTAGTCAACAACAGCTAAAGTCAAATTCAATAAATTTTATTGAAACATGAAAAATTGGAGTTGAAGGGCACTCGCAGACTTCATGTACATACATAGTACAACAGAAATATACATTGGCGTGGCAGCTTGAGCGGCAAGTTCAGTGAGGCTCTAGCTCAGACATTGGCTAGTGGGGTATCTCAGCACTCTAATGAGCTATATGGGCGAAAATCAAAATCATACAAGCAAAGTCATAAAAAAGGCAATCTTGGAGGTGGCCCATCACCTGGGCATGTGTGGCATTCATAATCTGCCACTGTTCCAACATGAGTCTATTGCTAGTTCGAACTTCCTCGAGCATAGCTGTGAAATTATTATTTAAGGTGGCCATGTGGCTGTTGCTCGTCCTAAATTCTGTCAGCATGGCGGTGAATGTATTATATAATGTCTCTAATTGTGCAGTAAGCTGCTCTGTGGTTCTTTGAGTCACCTGCCAAAATAAATGGCTCTCATGGCGCCACACTGACTCCAGGATCAGCACGCGCCTCCCCTGGGAAACTGGTCGATGTTGCTGACTACGTCGACCAATTCCCCAGGTTTGAGCGCCTGCAGATGCTGGACCTCTAGGGTGAGCAAGAGTCGCAGATGGGCTTGGCAAATCCTCTGCAGCAGAGCTACCACTGGGGACTGTAGGGTCAGTCTCTGCATGCTGCCCATGATGGGCTGGCAGCATGCGTCCAGCTTCACTCTGCTGCAGAGAATTTGGTGCAGTAGCATGTTGGGACAGTGGCAGATTAGGTTCCAGGGGGGTCAGTTCTGAAGGTCCCATCAAGCTGGCATCCTCCTCCATATCCTGGATTTCCTACATCAGTGTGTGGGTCTGTTGGGACATGTGCAAAAAAAGGTTCAGTTTGGGCCCTAAATAAATTTGTTATGCAAATTAGTCATGTTCATTCACATGCATCAGCAGTTTCATCAAAGTCCACTTACCGTATATATCTGGTCCTGGCTCCTAGGCAGCACGGAAGTTGACGGCGTGGTCAAACTGGATGAGGCTTCCACATTTGCTGAGGCTTGATGCTGGGCTGTATTTTAAATAAAAAGGCACGTAAACACCCAAAAATCCATTGATGATCTGGATTGCTACATATGCTTTAAAAAATCACATGGCCAAGCAGGAATGCCAACTCCCCCAACGGTCCAAGGTGACCTTCACTATGAATGTCATTTTTCCAAGTATACAGCACGTCCTGTTTCACAAGTTTTCTTTACGCTTGGGATATCCGCCACAAGGTGGCGCAGTGGACTGCAGAAGAGACTTGTGGCATCTCCCGGCCCCATAAAAGGACAGGAACCTCCCACAAATTCCCAGTTTCCTTCTGCAGTCTGGATTGCGAAGATAGAAGATGGCTCTCTATTACGCAGGCGAGCGGGGCTTACCAGCCTGCGGCCCTGCAGGACTATTCTCACCCGTTCTGGACCCACTGCCTCCCAGCCTCAGCTGCCTGGTTCAGGTGAAGGTAGGACAGCGCCAGGGTCAGGTGCTGGAGGAGCGCTGCTCCAACCGCAATCCCTGTACCTACAAGGGTAGGCGGTTCAGGCCTATGGTGAGCCTTGTGGGATGCCCCTTACTGCCTTATCGTGGCATTTCCCTGTCCCCCCTCCTCCCTAGCTTTGCATGCCTTGGGTGCGCCTGCCGCTGCTCTCCCTGGGTAGCTCTCTGGGGGGGGGGGGGGAGGGTAGGCGGTGTGGTTGCACATTGTTTTTTTTGTCTATTTTTTACTTGCGTTGTATGTGCCGTGCCATTTTGTACGGCGCTCCGTGGCTGGCGGCGACATTCGCTTCATGTGTTGCTGCAATGTTATTGCCGCTGGGAGGTAACGTGGAGCGCAATTCGCGCTCTTCGGGGAGGGCGGGTCCCGCAGCTTTTTGCGTCATACCTCCGCGGCCTGCCCCTCAAAGTCCTTGCGGGTGCCATTTTGTTAGAAGTTTGTCTTCTCATGACCTGCGGTACTGTGGCGTGCTGCTGGCCTGCTTGGTTGTGTGATCGACTTCTTGGCCCGTGTGTCCTCTTAGGGGTTATATTGTGCTCTTGTCACCACATTATGGGGATTTTTTGTGTGGTTTTCTTATGTCTTTCAGGCGGGATTAACGTGACTATGGTTTCTCTCGGCCCTCTTCTCCTTTGCATCTCCCACCTTCCCTAGCGGGTTTTGGGGCATCCCGGGTGGCTCTTGTTAGCCTTAACCCTATACTGGCCAGTGTGCCCACTCTAATCACCATATGGAGGCTTTCGGGGATAATGTGCTTGGGGTTCCTTCGGGACAAGCCCAGTTGTGTGCCGCGTGTGGGGTATCCCCTGTGAGTGACGGTGTCAGGGTATGTGTGCCCAGAAGGTACTTGCACTGCAGTCTGGGTTGTCTGCTACGTTGCCCAGCTCTGCACCCCTTTCTACATCACCTACCCCCCCACGCCTGCATTTGACCCCTAGTGAGGGGCATGCTAGTGGGGAATCAAACTATGACTTGGCCTTGCGGGTGGCCAGCCTGGAAAGGAATATGGCTGGGCCGGTCCGCCGTAAGGCTTCTGGCACAAAGCGGCATGTGACTCCTGCTGTTTCCCTTTTTCCTGAGGAGGATGAGGGACAGTTTTCTTTCCCTGGTCTCTACCCCCTAGAAGAGGGAGAACTTTCTCTAATTCTGAGTCCTCTGAAGAGCAGCAGGAGGTTTATGGTGGTACTGGGTCTCCTTTTGGAGAAGACCCGTGGTCTCCTGAGGATTCAGACAGGCTGTTGTCTCACATTTTTGAAGTACTGTGTATTACACCTCCTGTCCCAACTAAAAGGCAGCAGGGTGAGCTTTTTCACTCTGTTAAACAATGCTTGGAGTTCCCTGAGCAGATCCACTTCAAAATTTGGTGCTCAAGGAGTGGGAACGTCCTAGCAGATTGTCCGCGGTGCCTAGGAGTTGGGACAGGAGGTATCTATTTCCTGCTGATGTGGTTAAGCGCTGGTCGTGTCCCCCCGAGGTGGATGCTCCCGTGCCTAGGTTGTCCAATACCTCGGTCATGCATTCCCCTGACACTTCTACTCTGGGGGATGGTGAGGACCGGCGTGTTGACCAGCTGGCCTGTCACATATTTGCTTGTGCAGGGACTGAGCTGCGCCCTGTGTGCACTTCTGCCATCACGGCTCTTGCTCTTAAAGGGTTACTCAAGGGCCTTCTGGTTAATGCCTCGGATGCCAATAGGGGGGAGAAGTATAGATCCCTCCTGCTTTGCTATGAATTTGTGGCATTTATTCTTTCTGCTATGGATGATCGGTCAGGATGTGATGGTAAGACTTCTGCCCTTTTGGTGGCTATACGCCACTCTGTTTGGCTGCGTCAGTGGGTGGCTGATAATGCTGCTAAGAAGGCTCTCACTGGCTTCCCCTTTACTGGGCTACGGCTCTTTGGGGAGTGTCTGGATCTGTTTGCCAAGGATGGTAGGCTGCCTCAACGCAGGAGGCAGCCGCGGCCCTTTCGGGGGCTGGTTCTTCCCTCCCCTCCTTCCATGCTCTCAGGTCCAGATGAAGTGCACCATTTGCAGGGGCACGTAGAGACCCTTGGGGCCGGGGTAGAGGCTGTGGTCGCCCCGGTCTCTCATGGGGTCCCAAGTCCAAATCTACCCCCAAGCCCCCTCAGGCATGAGGAGGCACCCTCACCCATCCGGGTGGGGGGACGGTTGCGGCTCTTTGCTCACGTTTGGAGACTGCACGTCTCAGACCGGTGGATTCAGGAGGTGGTGTCCTCTGGGTACAAGATAAGAGTTTGCAGCATGGCCACCCCCCAGATTCATCAGGTCCCGGATGGGTCAAACTCCCTTGTCAGCTCAGGGTTTGCGGCTTGCAGTTCAAAGCCTTTTGGATTTGGGGGTTATTTGCCCGGTGCCCTTCCAGGAAAGGGGCAGAGGTTTCTATTCTAATCTGTTCACTGTTCCCAAAAAGGATGGGTCCCTGAGGCCCATCCTGGATTTGAAGCGTCTCAACAAATTTGTCAAGTTAGGCATTTTCGCATGGAGACTCTGCGCTCGGCGGTCAGTACCTTGCGCCCAGGGGACTTCATGACTTCTGTGGACATCAAAGATGCTTACCTTCATGTTCCTATCTTTCCAGATCATCAGATTTCTCAGGTTCGCTCTGGAGGATCAGCACTACCAATTTGTGGCCTTGCCTTTCGATCTTATCTCAGCCCCTCAGGTCTTCACCAAGGTGCTGGCGGGGGTGATGGCTCTGTTGAGATCTCAGGGCATTCGCATCCTTCCTTATCTGGACGACATTCTGATTGCGTCTCAGTTCTTCCATCAAGCCAAGCTGGATACCCAGATGGTGGTCTCCACGCTCCAGTCTTTCGGTTGGGTGATCAACTACCCCAAGTCTTCTCTGTCTCCGTCCTTGGTGACGTCCTTTCTGGGCATGACTCTGGATACATCTCAGGTCAAGGTTTTTCTGCCTCAGCAGTAGGTGGAGAGCCTGCAGACGCTGGCACGGTCTCCGATTTCTTGCCCTCATCCCTCCGTTTGGCAGGGGATGCATCTGGTGGGCCTGATGGTGTCATGCTTCGAGGCCGTTCCCTATGCTCAGTTTTACATGAGACCTCTTCAGTTGCACCTCATCAGTTTGGGATCGGGACCCTGTGTCCCTGGATCAGACCTTTGTTCTGTCCCCTCTGGTCAGTCAGTCCCTCTCGTGGTGGCTGGACTCAAGGAATCTCCTAGTGGGCAGGACCTTTCTGCCTCTTTGCTGGGAGACTGTCCCCACAGATGCCAGTCTGACAGGTTGGGGGGGCTTTTGGAAGTCTCTGAAGTTCTAGGGTCAGTGGGGCCCTCAGGAGGCCCATGTTCCCATTAACATTCTGGAACTGCGGGCAATAAGGTTGGTTCTTTTCCAGTTGACTCCGCACCTTCGGGGTCGGGCTGTTCAGATCCGCTCGGACAACCGGACGGCGCTTGCCTACATGAATCCTCAGGGAGGGACTCGGAGCAAGCGAGCCCTCGAGGAAGTGGCCCTGATACTGTCCTGGGCAGAGGAGAATGTTCCCTGCATATCAGCAGTTTACATCCCGGGAGTGGAAAACCTGGAGGCAGACTCCCTGAGCAGGGGGATGTCTCGGCTGGGGGAGTGGTCCCTCAGCGTAAGGGTGTTTCACTCTCTGTGCCTCCATTGGGGTCTGCCGGATGTGGACCTGTTTGCTTCACGTCTCAATCACAAACTTCCATTCTTTCTCTCTCTGTCTCAGGATCCTCTGGCCTTTGCCACGGATGCGCTGGCAATGCCTTGGAAGGGGTTTCAGCTCCTCTATGTGTTCCCTCCATTTCCTCTGTTGGGCAGGGTGCTGTGCAAGGTAGCCCAGGAAGGGGTGCCAACCATTCTGGTGGCCCCCTGTTGGCCAAGAAGGTTGTGGTTCGCTGACACTCAGGGGGCAGCTGTGCCATCCCAATTTACAAACGCTGGCTTTGACGGATTGGCTGCTGAAACCTCCATCTTGATGGAAAAGGCCTGTCTCTGTTGTTGATACCATGATTAGGGCTAGGAAGAAGTCCTCGTCCTTTATCTACTACAGGGTCTGGCATGCTTACATTGCCTGGTGTGAGTCCAAATCTCTTCCCTGTCGGGTGTTTTCTGTTCCCAGAATTCTGGAATTCTTGCAACATGGTTTGCATTTGGGCCTTCAACTTAGTACCCTCAAAGGTCATGTTTCAGCTTTGGCAATTTTCTTCCAAAAATCTTTTGCCAGTCACCGTTTGGTTTTTTTCCAAGGAGTTTCTCATGTGCGTCCGCCATGTAAACCTATGTTACCAGTTTGGGATTTGAATCTGGTGTTATCTGCTCTACAGAGTCGTCCTTTTGAGCCTCTCCGTGAGGCTGCTATGCCCATTTTGACTCTCAAGGTAACCTTTTTGGTGGCTATTACTTCTGCCACGCGTGTTTCTGAGTTGGCGGCGCTTTCCATCAAACCTCCTTATTTTGAGCGACACCAGGACAAGGTGGTGTTTCGTTTTAAACCAGATTTCTTGCCTAAGGTTGTGTCTGCTTTTCATCTCAATCAGGACATTGTCTTGCCTTCCTTGTGTCCTAATCCTGCTAATTCCAAGGAGAGGACTCTGCATTCTTTGGATGTGGTCAGGGTTCTGAAGTTTTACTTGGTAGCTACTGAATCTTTCAGGAAGACTGATGCTCTTTTTGTTCTTCCTTCTGGTCCTAGGAAGGGTTTGCCTCTGGCTAAGTCCACTATCAGCAAGTGGATTCGTCAGGGGATGGTGCAAGCCTATTCTGCTAAGGGGAAGGAACCTCCCTTCCGCCTTACTGCTCATTCCACTCGTGCTATTGGGGCCTCTTGGGCCTTTCAGCACTAGGCTTCTGTTGAACAAGTTTGTAAGGCCGCAACTTGGTCTTCTGTTCATACTTTTTCCAAGTGTTACAAGGTTGATGTTTGGGCATCAGCTGATCAGCTGCTTTTGGCCGCAAAGTTCTTCAGGCGGCAGTGGTTTAAACTGCCCACTGTTGTTCTTGGGGATCCCACCCTTCTTTACGAACACTGCTTTTGGAGGTCCCAAGCGTAAAGAATACTTGTGAAACAGGACGTGCTGTATACTTGGAAAAATACAATTCTGTGAGTACTCACCTGTAGAATTGATTTTATAGTATACAGCACGTCCTGTTTCACCCCTCCCTTGTTATCATGGTGACTTGTTCAAATTTTTGGTTGGGGTTCCTTCATTTTTATTCTCCCGGATTCTTGTCTAACTGCTTTGTAACACTGGAAATTTGTGGGAGGTTCCTGTCCTTTTATGGGGCTGGGAGACGCCACAAGTCTCTTCTGCAGTCCACTGCGCCACCTTGTGGCGGATATCCCAAGCATAAAGAAAACTTGTGAAACAGGACGTACTGTATACTATAAAAAAAAAAAAAAGTACTCACAGAATTGTATTATCTGTTATATGTATGCCTCACCCTGTACATACACACTGGTCACCTTAAATAATACAAACATGCATGTACTGCATGTTATGAGGCTTCACACATCCCTAATGGGCCATTAGGGGCCCACACTCAGATTGCAAATAGCATTTGTCTTCAGAGTATGCTGGTGGGCATTCTTCCTATGTAGACCTTTCCCTGACCCCAGATCAAGTATTTTGAGACCATAGCACAGCTAAAACCCAAGTGGGATAAAGACAAGGAAGGAAGTGTTGTATATGATTGACTAGATTCACATAACAAGCAGTGTTTTGCTAATATAAAGACTTTAATAGTGACCATAAATACTGTCCAAGGTCGTGTATGGGCTGCAAAATTTGAAAATGAACATTTTGCAGACATTAAACACCCAGCTCAAACTGTGACCTCCCCTACAAGCCACTCCCTAGGGGCATGTGTTCATATATGCCTGTGAGCCTCATTTCACACATTTAAATCATTTCACATACACACTAACATTACTAACCTGCAGGAATGGTAGGGATGTCCGTGTCCCGTCGGCCAGAGAGGCCCTCTAATGCTACGGGATGTATCAACGCCAGCACCATCTCCTTAGCTCGTGTAAACTGTAATTTTGTGGGGAAGCCTCCGCCAGTATGTAAGCTGAAAAATATAGGTTTGCAAATTTAGGGAATTGTGGTCAATACAACAAGCAGACAAATGCACAACTCAAATATGTACCTGTAATTGCGCCGTTTATTTTCTTACTTCCGTGCTGCATACTTCAGGTCAGAAATTTAGCTCTGTATCTGCTCCACATCTTTAAGCTCCTCCCCCGCTGCATTGACCTGTCTGGTGAGCTCCTCCCAAGATTTCTGCTTTTCTCATTTTGCTTGTAGATTTTGATTTTCACCTATATAGCTCGTCATAATGGAGTGTGAGCCCACTTGACAATGCAAGAGTTTGGGCCTCACCAAACCTGCCACTCAACTGTCCTGGCTGCAATGTCCGGCCTATTACTTGCTGTTCTGGCTCATCTCTGTATGTAGGCAATTCGGGGGACATTCTGGGCTGGCTCTGTTGTGTTGAAATGTGGGACACGTGGCTTGAGAACGAATGGAATGGACTTGCAAACGGACTAGGGGTCCTTGCCTGGGTGGCCACAGAACTTCCAGGCGTGGATGTGGCATATGGATAGTTGGTTGCCACCTGTGCCGGTGGCAAATGTGGCCGAGGAGGAGAGGGTGTGCTTGAGAGTGTGATGCTTCTGGCCCTGTGTCTCTTTGTGCCCTTGCCACTTGTGGTTCCATGCCCCTGGCAGGTACTTGCACGTGGCTCAGGAGATGCAGAGCTGGCTGGGCTGGGGCTTCTGGGCCTGTGGCTCTTGGTGACCTTGCCACTAGTTGTTCCATGCCCATGGGAGCGTTTAACACGTGGCTCAGGAGATGCAGAGCTGGCTGGGCTTGGGCTTCTGGGCCTGTGGCTCTTGGTGGCCTTGCCACTAGTTGTTCCAGGCCCATGGAAGTGTTTAACATGTGACTCAGGAGATGCAGAGCTGGCTGGGCTGGGGCTTCTGGGCCTGTGGCTCTTACTGGCCTTGCCAGTGCAGCGTGCTTGATGAAGGGATGTGCTAGGCCGGGGAGGAGGGGAGGGTGTTTTTTGGGGGCTGGGGCTTCTCACCCTCTTAGTGGCCTTTCTTGCGGGCGTACCTGCCTGCTTTGTGGTTGGCTTCTGCTTAGCCGCTCCCTCCTTGGCTTTGCTGGTTGGTTTGGGTTTAGCGAACTTGGTGGGTAACGTTGCCTTGGGTTGGCCACTGTGGCTGCGTGTTTCCCGCACCTTCGGAGTTGTTAGGTGTGACCGAGGGGTCGGACGTGATGAAGGCTCCTCAGGCCGCTGTGGCCTTTTGCTGGTGGCCTCCTTGGCTGGTGTGGCCTTTCCGAGGGCTTTTTTAGCTGGTATGTTGAAACTCTCAAAGAGAATGAGCTGTGTGTCCAGGACCCTTTAAATACTAATGCCTGGGTATGACGCTTACGCGTTCGCGTACGCGTGCGTACGGCCATTCGTCCGGCCGTACGGAACCCGCAAACCGCTGGGGAATTACTTATCTGCTGCGGACAAGAAGAAAGATGGCGCCCACGATCTTCACCCGCCAACAACAAGAGCTGATTATGCTCGTAAGTGTATTGTAAGGACCTTGATTTGCCATCTAAATGCATGCCTAGGCCTTAAGGAAGCGCAGGAAGCAAAAGTTTGGTTTAAAAGTTAGTAAAACTCCGTGCAAAACAGAAGTGCGCACATGTGCGAACCAAGTCACTTGCATCTAGAAGGATAGTTTGAGGCTAGAAATGTGTCTGGGAATGTCATTTAGGCAACTGATCTAATTGTGACAGATATTTGTATGCAGTTTGATCTAACAATTATGTTTATTTTTTGTTTTTTAGACCATGCTTCAGCGCAGGTATGACTACCTGCCCAACTCGTTTGAGAAGAGGAACGTCGCCCTGGAGATCGTTTCCCGGATCCAGCAGGAGACGGACACCACCTTCACACATACGCAGATCATGCAGCATTGGTCGGACCTGAAACGGCTCCACATGCGGAGATTTTTCGGGCTCCATTTCCCAAGTAAGTACAGAGCGGTTGCATGCTAGATGTAACTAATACAGAAGGTAGGCCTTTATTTATAAATGCTTTGCTTTTCTAGTTTTGGAAATGTAATATCGAATCCGACGCACCCAGAGGCGCACAGGCCGACCAGTGCTGCATGAATCTGCAGCACCAAGTGAAGGTGGTGGATCTCCAGGGCGACGTTCCTACCCCTCCTCTGTAGCGGCGTCCGACCAGCCCCTGGACCTTTCGACAGAGGAGGGGCATCCCGTCATGGTCAGGGAGTTGGCCCAATCGACGGAGCCATTAGCCTCTGGTATGTGACTCTTAATGTAACCGCACACACATACATGCTATTTAAACCAAAGCTGATTCCCTTAATCTCTTTTTCTAGGTGATTCGTTAGCGGGTGAAGGATCTGGAGCAGGAACTGCAGCAGATCAGGCCCAGGAGGCACATGTAGAAGGTGGGTGATGTCACACACACATTGGCATTTGCTTACTGTTGACTCAGACATTAGAAGTGACCCTATTTGACATGTCTCTACAGCCTCAACTTCCCAGCAGTGGCAGGTCCCAGAACCGAGGGTGGTCCCCGAAGCAGACGTCGGCCACCAACGAAGTAAGTTGTAATGTCTATATTATTTAGAGTATGTGGGAATTGACATGATCACCAAGATACCTAAAGCCATAGTCAATGGCATTAGCATAATGACATATGCCCTCTTCCTTTGATTAATTCCTTAGCATAATGACATATGCCCTCTTCCTTTGATTAATTCCTTAGCACAATGACATATTGTAAGGGACTTACCTCTGCCAGGGGGCCGGCGGCGAGCGTCCGCGGAGCGACGCGGCACTCCTGCTGCTGGGAGCGCAGCGTGTCACTCTGGCAGTCTCCCTCGCCCCTCTCTAGCTGTGCAGGCACGCGTCCCGCAGTCTGTAAATTTCGCCGCTAGGAGGCGCTGTGCTGCAAGTGGCAGGCAGCACAGAGTGCTCCACACCTGATTGGAATCAGGGGCTGATCAGCCTTGCAGCCAAGACTGACCAGCCCCTGGATAGTTCCTCCAATCACTAACAGTGTTGTAAGTTACACCAATCAGCACATACACTGCCCCCCAGGGAGGCCATTGGTCGATTCCCAAATAAATATGGAGTCAGCCCAGTACTCAGTGCCCGTGATAGTCGCTTGTGATTAGGGTGTGATTCTGTTAGTTGTTATCTGATCCTGACCCGGCTTGATCGACCATCCCTGTCCGCTGCCTGTACCGACCTCTGCTTTGTCTGACTATGAACCTGCCTGCCCCTCTGGATACCCCGTGATCTCTGACCTCCCGGCTTGACCCATTGGCTACCCCTGACTACGTACCTGTCTCATCCCTGTACTCTGACGCACCCTCCGGATTGACTACCTGTGAACAACCTCGGCTTCGGGATACCCTCGTGGTTCATCGGCCTTCACCGTAAGCAGCCATCCTTTGCGCCTATTAAGACCTGGGGGCAACAGTGTCCGGTGAGGCGTACCTAGCGTCCCAGCAAACGGGGGCTTGACTATAGGCAGAAGCGGCGGTGGAGATTGGGGGTTGCCTGCTTACAGAAGGTTGGTGTCCACTGGGCATCACACATATGCCCTCTTCCTTTGATTAATTCCTTAGCATAATTACATATGCCCTCTTCCTTTGATTAATTCCTTAGCATAATTACATATGCCCTCTTCCTTTGATTAATTCCTTAGCATAATTACATATGGCCTCATGAGTTAGCTTGCAACCTAATAAACATTCCATCCCCAGCTAATAAACATGTATTTGCCAACAAAAAAAGTTTTTTTCATTTTTATACAGGGACCACACGTGCCAGAGTGGCACAACTGAGTGCAAGGGTCCTTGCGTTGGCGGCCGACATGCAGGAGCTGCGCTACTCATTGGGGACCACAGATTTTAAAATATTTTAACAATTTTATGACATTTATAAAGTTTATTTTTTAAACCCAAAAAACAAAAAAGTTGTTAAATTTTAAAACTATTTTTTTTTTTTTTTAAATAAGCCCTACATAAAGTGGCATTTGTTAATACAAAAAAAAAAAATACCTGTTTCTGTGTCATTTCCTTTTCGAAATACATTATTTAAGGGTGGTTACCTCAAAACGAATGGGTCAAGAAATCTTTAGAGATGAAGATTCGCACAACCGCGAAGTGATTTGGGTAAGTTTTAGGGGTGTGAAATGGAAGAAGGAGACCACGAAGTGATTTAGGTAAGTTTTAGGGGTGTGAAATGGAAGAAGAATGAGACCGCAAAGTGATTTGGGTAAGTTTTAGGGGTGGGAAATGGAAGAAGAATGAGACCGCGAAGTGATTTTAGAAGAAGAATGAGACCGCGAAGTGATTTGGGTAAGTTTTAGGAGTGTGAAATGGAAGAAGAATGAGACCGCGATGTGATTTAGGTAAGTTTTAGGGGTGTGAAATGGAAGAAGAATGAGACCGCAAAGTGATTTAGGTAAGTTTTAGGGGTGTGAAATGGAAGAAGAATGAGACCGCGAAGTGATTTGGGTAAGTTTTAGGGGTGTGAAATGGAAGAAGAATGAGACCGCGAAGTGACTTAGCTAAGCACTGTAGCCAAATTTAGTGAACCAAATATGTAGGCAAGCACATTAATGAGTTAAGTTTGTAGTGCGCAGGTGTAAGGTCGTAAGGATTTTCGTCTGGACGATTATTTATTGGTAAAGGTAAACAGAATCTAACGGGAAACGTAAATGATTCATGGGAGGAGACAATGGAAAAAGGGCAAAAACAGAAGCCTACGTTGTAACATGAGTGACATAAACGAAAAACGGAAGGTGGAAAATTACATTCTTGTTGGCATACGAACGGACGAAGACTTTACAGAAGGCTTGCAATGCATGCTTAGAATCACTCGTACACTCATATGGGAGCGGGAAAATTAAAAAAAAAAAAAAACAGATCGACACAAAAACTAAAGTCTTTTTTTTTTCTCTCTGAATCAACCCTATTCTGTTCTGAAGCTCTCAAACTTTCTATGAAGGGTGGATACATCCAATTCCACGCGCCCCAAAACTTTGACGAAAGCAGCACTTTCATAAAAAAATAGTCCAATAATAAAAATTCCATATAAATATGCTAGAAAGGATGGGGAGGGGTCATTTATACATCCTATATACAAATCCAGTGACATGTTCCTTCTTCACCCAAAATCAGGTTTATTTGTTTTTAATACACACATTGCACAGTTATATGGGGGGGGGGGGAGTGTAGTATAAATAAATATATATATATATATATATATATATTTAAATCATTCTGCAGCCATGCAGATGCTATAATCACCTTTTATATCACCGCAGGCGATTCTGGCACCCAGACATTTACTGGACTGGCTGATCCATTCCCGCACCATCTGCCGCCGCCATATCATCACACATTTTTCTTACGTGCAATACCCGATGGACTCTGGACCAGACAGTCCGGTAAGTGTCTGAGTGCCAGAGCAGCGGCAATCGTCTGCGGGGATAAAAGGTAAGTATGTTTTTTTTAATGTTCATGGCTGCAGATTGACTTTAAGTATTTTAATGTTATGAATACTGTATTATACTGTACGCAATTCTGCACCCCCCAAATTTAGGGTCCATATTGATTTCAACTGGGACTGCGTTCAGATTCAGGTTTGGGTCAAGTTAAGGTACCCAAACTAAACCTTTGCACAAAGTTTGGCCGAACTTGTGAACCCAAACCTCCAGGGGTTCACCCAACACTAGTTATGAATGATTAATTGTATTTTTATTTTGTTTTTATTCTGCTGCATAGCAACTCTAAAGCAAAGTTTGTCAGGTTTATGCTACTTTTAGAGCAGAAACATACAGCTGAAATCTAATAGTCCAGTCATGTATATCATGTATAAGTAAATATCATACATGCACGATAATGTCTAGACAGTAGAAAGACCTGGAATGTACTTCATACTGTATTAGCTTTTAGTAGCCTCTCTCAGAAAGAAAAATGTAAGACAGGGAGGTTGGACAGGTTCTACTTCATTGTAAAGTGTTCCTTTTTTAGTCATGGCAGCTACTAGTGGAAGGATAGAGCAGATTTGAGACATATGATCATACAACCTAGGACACAATTAAGAGGAAGATGACATCAACAGGCTGCATAAATGCCACAGGTAACAGTGGTGTCACCTTGTTGGCTGAGCAGTGTGTAGGTCAATGAAATGAATTGGCAGTGAAGGTGCCTGAAGCAGACCTACACCCTGGTCTTTCCACTCTCCCTGTGGAGCACCACAATGCCCAGTAATTGAGGAGTGCACTGTACAGTTGACTTTTTGGTTTACTACAGTATTCTGATTTTTTCTATCAAATGTCATCTCTTTCCCCCATGCTCCCTATCTTTGTTTCACGTTTCTCATTCTGGCCATGCTATGCCACATGTCATTCTGTGCCACATACTCACTTTTTACATTCCATGGCAGTGATCTGGGTGAGCTCTGCAGTGGAATTGCTGAGCTGAGTAGTTGGGAGTAGTTAAGCACATAGCCAGCCAAATGAGCATGGGGAAGGGCCATTTGCTCTTCAATACAGCAGATTAACCTTGCGGAAGACACAAATTGCGCTTCTCCCGTGCACTTGCCAGTTGGTGCAACGTGCAAGTGCACCCGGGGTGTGCACGCAGCCATGAATCTTGCACCTAGGCGCATGCAGAATTATTTGCGCTCCATCTGAGCATTTTTGAGCACCGACCATGAATTAAACCCTTATGTGGTGATATTCAGGGGGCACTCTACAGGGCATGGATCATACAATGTGAACTGTTTATAGGTCTGCTTTAAAGATATTTTTCAGGCTGCTATGGGTGCAGGGGCCACTGCCCAATTTTATCTACCTGAAAGAGAAATCCCTGATTACAGAGTGTTCTGTATTACAGAGTGAGGGACACAGAAAACTGCTGCACACTGCAAAGATGCACCCCACTGATTGGTGGAAGTGTTGCTGCCATACATGTGCAGAACTGTGCGGCAGTTTCATGTGTTTCCCCTGCTGGAGGCTGGCTGACATGGATTAGTAAATATGCTTTGTGTGCATGTGACTTGACACACTGCAAAGGAGCTCAATAAGCCTGGCGGTGGCACTGCTTCCCACTTCTCAGACTACCATCCTGCCAGTATACTTCCTCTCATGGTTCATCAGCTGCTCCAGCTTCATACCAAGTGTTTGCAGCAGTATCAGAAGGTGATGCTAGCTTAATGGTCTCTGCTGTGGACCAGCATTTCCTGCCAGCTGCAGAGACCCAGAATACAGTGGCTATTAGAGTAATTTAAGAAAGGCTAAAGCAACGTAGTGCCAGGTAGTGCCAGATGAGTGTCAGGTCCCAGTCAAAAACGTGTATTTATTAAGTCAGAAATCCAAAGCGCCTGTAATAGTGCCAGGTAGTGTCCCATCTATCAACAGCGCCAGTGATGGGATGAGTGACTGAGTTCCCTACAGTGCCAGATAGGACCAGGCGCTCACCCTGCACTGTGTGGCCTTATCCCAAACATTTCAATGGGCTGAGATGGTTACAATTATTTAAGCATTTTAGCATCATTTTTCTTTAATTTTTGGGGGCTGGTGCATGTGCCATGGGATTCCTGGGCTGGTATGGATTATTTTTATATGCATTTTTTGTACTTTTTTCACAAGCAAACGTGTGATTTGGGGCGTGATAAAGATATGTCATGTTAATCTAATATCCCTAATGCAATTCCCATTTTTAATTACAAAAAATAAAACCCTATAAAATAAAACATAGGGAATCCAACAGACGTGGGCCTGAATTCCATTTTTTAAGCACCTCTTGGAGCGCCCGGTATTGTTTTGATACATTTTGTCAGCTTGCGGCACTCTCGGGTGTCGCTAGGTGATGCTAGCACATAGGCTTATATAAGCCCTGCATGCGAACGCTGCCTGGCCAGGAACGCTACAGCTGACAGTGCCAGCGGTCAGAGGCCGACGCTGTGGTGCGGGCACTGCTGAGCGACTCAGACAAGGCGCTTAAGTGGCGGCCACACATATAATAATAAATTAGAATCCCCATCTCTGCTGAACAAAAGGGGGAAAAATATATTGAAAAGGGGGGCTGTCACTTTAAAACTTTTCTTTTAAGGTGTACAGAATGATTGTGTAAGTTAGTAGTAGATGCTTGGAACAAACTTCCAGCAGAGGTAGTTGAAAAATCAACAGTCACTGAATTTAAACATGCCTGGGATAAGCACACATATATCCTAAGATAAAGAGTACATACAGTATAAACATAAGGGAAGACTAGATGGACCGTATGGTCTCCTTCTGCCGTCAACCTTCTATGTTTCTATGGATTAAGCCCAAGGAATAATACCACTGCAGTCTAATTTGTTTTCCAGCAGCTTTGTTGATAAATGGGCTGTGCCTTATCAGAATAAGAAGTCTCTGGTTTTCTGTGATAAGCCTGGAATGCAATGAGCTTGTTGTCTCTTATATCGAGAATCTTTATGATAAAACAAGAGAAGCGCTGGTAGGGGCAGATATAAAAATGCTTAGCAGGCAGCTTTGCATAAACATACTGAATAAAATTTTAGGCAAAGTGTCCATCACATTCCTGGACACCCTTGTGCCTGTTGCTGGTTTCTTTATGCCAAGCCCTGCCCTTCTGGGAACTGCTCTAAATTTTGGTGACATGTTTGTATTGAAAATTGTGGCACAATTTACCCTCTCTGTAAACGTCTTACCCAGTACTCCAGCATCACCGGCTGTGCATGCAGGAAAATGGACATGGAGTAATTATTACTATGACATACAGTAGGTCACCATTCATGCAGTATCAAATGAAAACTGGAGCTGTATACAGGGCCAAAATTACAATGAGCTTGTTGGATCCTCGAGCTCAATAGACAAAGCCCTAGAGCTGTATTCCCTATGTGAACCAAGGTGTTCAAGGAAGGGATCTCCTTTAAGAATGTCCCCACAGAGGCCAGTGAGTTTGAGGCCCACTGGGGAATTCCTCTATGGGCCGTTCCGAGCCTGTACAGTAATAATCCTAAACCTTTCTGTGCCCAAATATTTTAGCAAAAACATTTCCCCCATTTAACCAACATTTAACCCATTCTCTCACTAAAAGGTGGAGAAGAACTATAAGTGAGGTGCAGAAAATTTTGAATAAATGCCCCCCATCGGGCATTCACCAAGCTGACGTTTCTTGTTAAACCCTGGAGGTAATAAGCAAAAATACTGCACCCTGAGTTTAACTAAGATCTGTGTCCATGTGGCTCAGTTGCCATCCCTTTCTAGCAGAAATTCTATCACTATCAACATAGACTTGAACCGGACCAACAACTTGGCACAGTTGAAAAAAGAAAGGTAGCGGCCATTTTGGACCTTCCTCTCCCAGCTTCTCACGCATGCTGCTGCCTGGATTCAACTGACAAGGCACAGGAACAGGAAGCCTAGGAGAACTTCCTGTTTGCCGGTGGCCTGCAAATGCATGAGCCACCATTTGATTTCTAATATTTGCTACAGTAGGAGTTAGAAAAAGGTAAATTTATTTTTATGTGCAGCAATCTAAATTGCCCTGGGGGGAGATGCATATGAGCACTGTTTGTTGTGTTGGTCTAGTTTAAATCATTTTGACTGTTGGTGTGCTTTAAAGGGACTGGCAAGAGGTGGCATTCTGACAAGACAGCCACTAGGACACTAATCTCAACTTAGATCAGCATGCTACAGACAGATGTAGTTGCTGCTAATCAGTGAATGGAATGCATTTGGGGAAAAAATGGCAAAACAATTTGGGCTACAGGTACTATGTTTCAAGGAAAGAAATGGCCTATTATCAGAATAGTTGCCAGCAGGGTGGACCAGGGCCCAAAAATCAGCCCAGGTTTTATTTTCCTAGGCCAGCCCATGACTACTTAATGAGTTTCCAAGCTCCACCCCGAATGTGCTTCCAAATCAGTCAATAGCAATAGGTCCTTACTGACACAGGTTACATGTTAGGTGGGCCGCCTGCCTGTGTTTATGCCCAGCAGAGCCAGCCCTAAAGCAGTGTGTGAAAATTCTCCCTGTGCTCCCTATTGACATTTTTCCTTTAAACATGATTCCCTATAGATGGATATTATTATGAGGGCATCCATACAGAACCAATAGCAAACAATATGCTGTGTTTTATCTTTATTGGTCTACAGGCCATCCACGCATCTTCATACCAAAGCAGCTGCTATGTTGCTGTTTGTGATCCTGTAAATGATCAGGTCAATACAATTTAGACTGACATATGCTTTCCGCTAAACAGGCCATTATGGTTTGGCTAAGGATGTCTCATCTCCATTATCCTTGTAAAGCAACGATTCCTCTCCTAATACACCTCATTTCTGTAACAGCCCCATGCAAGCCTCTGCCTGGTAACCATCCTGCACTGGGAAGTTCTTGTCCTCAAATAATATTTGCACTAGAATATTGGCTGGGTAAAGCCAGCTGCTTCTTGGAAACAATTAACCGCGCAAAACCCACCAATCTGTTCCTTTCAGGAAGCCTCACAAATGGTACATACTGTAATACATATAAAACAGCAATTTATAAAATAATACAATTCAAGACAGATCACTGGGCGACACTAGCTAAGTCTTTTGCTGAAAGCTTATCGCTTTATTGCTGCAAAGCTTATGCACCAACGCCCAGCCCTGCTGCCGGCTCTTTCACATGGCATTTGCCGAGATAGAGAATGGACACCGATAAAGAATGTCAGCTTGATGATGGATGCAGCTCATTTTCTCCTTTATTTATTTATATGCTACAGGTATTTATAGAGAACATTTCACTTGGAAAAATGAACAAACCCCCCAACCCTCATTAAAGTTTTGTGTTTTGGGCCCTGAGGCATCCTGATTTGCTGTGCAAAACCCAGGTCACCAATTAAACTCATCTTTTTCCAGTCCTACGGCACATGTGCAGGCTCTCGTCCAATCAGGGCAAGTAGAGTCTAGCCTAGAGGAGCCGCATGCCCATTACCCTTTAACAGGGTGCATGCCTGTGCCGGCCATGCACAAATGCCTGTCATGGGCACATTTCCTGCTAAAGGTATAGCTGACCGCGGCTGCGGCTCGCTCATGTGTCATCAGATTAGGGAGACAGTACGTTCTACAGGGGACTGGGAGTGCAGAATCCCAAATCTGGATGCCCCAGGAGAAGAGAATAATAATCAGTTACTGGAACTGATAATAATAATAAGTTGACCAAACTGCATCAGATCATAAGCATATTCCAGAAATACTAACTGCTCCACTTCATCAATTATTCCCCTTGACTCTGAGGACCTGATTTATGCCAGCTGCTACTTTCCCCTGTCCCCTGTCTTCTCCCCAGGGCCTGCATCATCCAGGCCTAAAAAAGCAAACCATGCCTAAGATAATATTGTAAATGGGGGTGCTCAAATCCCCAAAAAGAGCCTGAACCAGAGACTTAACTTTGCACACACAATGTTTTTCTGAAAAGTTTATTCAATCACCATAATACAATATATTAAAAAGACCATTTAAAAAAACAAGACGACAACATTTTCACAATCTGTCATGGGGGGTGCTGTTGTAAAGTGCAGCCATAAAATCCTATATATAAAGCTCAAAAAACCTAAACCCTTCTAGGGGCATTCATCCTTAACCATAAATAAAGTGCCTGTGCTTCCCAAAATTGTATCACATCCTAGTAAACCATCAGATAAATGCAGTGCAAAAATACGCTAGAAAATATGAGATAGGTGCAAAACATATAAAAAATGCTTATCTTACATATCCATAGTATCCATAGTGCTGGCCGCCTCACATCCCCCCAGGAAAAAGTGTTTCGTTACGTATTGTCACTTTTTTCAAGGCAGAGTACGCTCACATGCCTAAGATAAAGTTCCCCATATGGATGCGGCTGGTGCAGACCAGGACCCTTTGTACGTTTCTGAGGACCAGTTTTTAATGCCCTTCGAAGTGCAGGACAGCAGATCACACTGAGATAATTATGGTGGCCTGTTCTGTCTGAAGTACTGGAACTGCTTGGTTGATAAAACAACTCATAGACCAAGAGGAAGACCTGTTGAGGTCATCACTGGAGAGACTAACCTCATACATACATTTTTTATTCCATACATTTTTCGGTCCAGCCATAGATGCAATTTATGGCAGTCACTATTTGGCAGAAGTCATTTAACTGACCAGCAAGTTTGCACCAGAGAATGATGCAAACTCCATGCAGATGGTGTCCTTGGTGCGAATCAACGCCACTTCCATAATTTATGCTTATAGAATGGAGCAGTTCAAAGGGCTGTAATGATTGCTATTATTTTAATAATTTATAGTTAGAAATCTCTGTATTCTCTAGGTGTGGTAGAAACATTTAGTAGAAGCATTTGTCCCTTCCATCCAAGGGTAACCTTTCTGCAGTACTGGTACAGATACAGTACATTTCACACTTTAAGAAACAGACAGATAAAAAACTTAAACAAGCAAAGCTACTGACTTAGATCAACTTTTCAAATGCCATCCCAGCAGCTTAACATGTTTGTACTTTAAATTTCATTTGTGTTTACCCAGGGGGTATAACAAATTGAATGCCTGGAAATACAAAACACTTTCCTTTCACTCTTTAATCTGCCGTGGAAAGATGATTTATTTTTTGTATTTATATAACAGTGACATATTCGCTTAACAGAGAAAATTCATGCAAGTACCTGTCTAAAAAACGTACTAAGAAGCCTGCTTCTGACAAGCAATGCAATCCCCGATTCTACCATTGGCACCATGATGGGGTCTTGCAATTATGTTTCTCCACCTGGCCTAGCGGCATCCCATGTTGCCGAAAGCTGATGCTAGCTGGCAGGTATGTAGCATCTAAAGAACACAGTATTGCTGGTAGGAAAGTGCACACCCTTGGACCGAGGGGAATACTAATATTTCTTTAAACTAATCTTCACCTCCCTGGAGAAAGTTATAATGGGTGGTACTTGAGATAACAGGAAAATTGAAAGTGGTACGCCATGAGAAAAATTTGTTAAACCCTGGCTTACACCACATTTCACTCTACCATCTGCTCTTCCAAGGTTTTTAGATGTTTTTGCAGTGAAAAGCAGTAGCCTTGCCACTAAACTGCCAGATCACCAAAGCACATTAGAATTCTTTAGCCTGTTGTTGGCTGTCCTATCCATATATCTGTCAGGCCAAAAAGCTGTTTTGCTTAGTACCTAAAAAGGTGGCTGATCAAGAAGAGCCTATAAAATCCAAATTTTTAACAGGACTCGTGGTCAGTCAAGTAGGAGCTCATCAGGCTCGATTTAGAGACACATTCGTCTGCACTTCCGTAGCTGTCTGTGAAAGTTTTAGTGGGTGTTTTTCATTTTTTTGCTTTTTTTCGTTCATTTTTCATTCGTACGAACGTTCGGGAAAATGCGTATATGCGCTTTCGATGAACGAAAGCAAATCGGAACATTTCCATTAGTTAGGATCATTTTCCAAACAAAATCTGATATTTTTCGCTCATTCAGATAACTTACGTTGTTGGGATGGGCTTGCGTCTGATTCAGAGAGCTGATTTCCGACGGACCACCACCCTATAAATCCGTTTCATTTCCGATCCACTTACGGGACCTTTGAGGGCTCAGATTGCTATTGTTGAACATGTTTTGCGGCTATGTGGAGGAGTCTGCGCGCCTTTAGCACCAAGGCATTGCATGTATCAGCATGGCCGAGGTCATAAATTGTATAGCAATGCATACCTAAATCAATACATTTCATGTATGCCTTATAGAAGCATTTTAATGCTGACCTTAATTAGTCCTTAGCACGTAAACCTTTATTTTCCCACACATCTATATAATTGCTATATTTTGTAGACTTATGTCCTTTGTGAATTATATTTGGATTGTTGAACTTGAATCTTAATTTGTTGTAGGAGTTATTGTTTTAGTTGGTTACCTTTGCTTTGTGTAATTATTTTATATTTGGTTGCAGGAACCGCAAGATGTGCCACTCCCACAACATACAAGCAGTGTTTGGTCCAGCTATGCGATTCCTCAGTGTTCATGCAGGGCATCCAGGGTCGTCCCATGATGCTTATATATTGCAGAGCTCCGGCTTATTTCGTCCATTTGAGTCTGGAGAATTATCTGGTGGATGGCTCCTGGGTAAGTTTGCTCACATTCCATCAATCCATTTTCACTGTATGGCAATGAATATAGTTGATGACTCATGTCTTAACCTATGGCTGTTTTTAGCCCTTGATGACATGTTAAACAATATTGTAGCTTAGAATGTGTATTTTATGTTAGTATTTTTAAATTCTTTCAGGGGATTCTGGATATCCAATCCTGCCCTTGCTCCTGATGCCCGTTCTTTGCCTGCAGAATGCGGGCCAGGGGTTCTCTAATCGGGCACTATGCAAAACCCGGGCCGTGGTGGCGAGGGCCCTCTGGCTTTTGAAGTCCAGATTTAGGTGTTTGGACCATACGGGGGGGGGGGGCACTGCAGTATGACCCCAACAAGGTTATACCAATATTTAAATTTACGTTTTTTAACAGGGACCACACGTGCCAGAGTGGCACAACTAAGTGTCAGGGTCCTTCAGTTAGTGGGCGAGATGCAGGAGCTGCGCGACTAGTTGGGGACCACAGATGAAGTATAATGTTCTGTGGCCTGCCATTGCTATGTATTTTGTTTTTTATAGTTGTAAAAACTTTATTAAAAAGTTACTTACTAAAAATTTTATATTTTATGATGGAATAAAAAAAAATGTTACAGTGTCATTTCATTTACAAAATACATTAACACAAAACTAATGTGCCCAGAAATATTTAAAGATGAATATTCACATGACCGAGAAGTGATTTGGGTACGTTTTAGGGGGCTAAAATGGAAGAAGAACCTAACCGCAAAGTGGTTTGGGTGAGCTTTAAGGGTCCAAAAGGGAAGATGGGGGATAGTGCTAGGTGATTTAGCTAAACATTGTAGTAGAAGTAAGGGTGGCAAATATGTAGGCGAGCACTTTAATCAGTTAAGTTTGTAGTGCGCAGGCGCAAGATCGTAAGGATTTCCTTCTGGACGATTATTTATTGAAAAAGGGAAAGAGAAACTAACGGGAAACGTAAAGGATTCGTGGGAGGATACAATGGGAAAAGGGCAAAAACGAAAGCCTACGTTGTAACATGAGAAAATGAAACGGAAAAGTCACGCTGGAAAATGACATCCTCGTACTCGTACTCTGCCGTACGAACAGACGGAAACTTTACAGAAGGATTGCAATGCATGCATAGAATCGCTCGTACACTTATACGAGAGCGGAAACATTTAAAAAAGAAAAAAGCCCCAAAAACGGAAGTATTTTTTTGTCTCTCTGAATCGAGCCTATCATCCAAAACAAAAACAATTTGGCATAAAACGAACAACAGGACTAAAAGATTCTCTCTAATTTGGTCTGTCTAACCTCTAGAAAAGAAGAAAAGTTCTATTAAATTTGTGCCATATGAGTCGAGTTAGAAATAAAGTGGATCAGACATCATATCTTTAATCCTTTTATTCAGGGGTTTCCAATCAGTGGTAATAGTACCAATGGTGGTGCTCGATATTCTATCAGGTGTTACTCAACAAGGCTGCCGACTGGCCTGTTCCCCAACCTGATCTGCTGCCATCCATAAGTTGCCCCAGAAAGTGATGAAAAATATTTATGTGCACTGTTGACTGACAACCCACAGGCTTCACCCAGGTTGAGACATTGTTCCTAATGTACTGTATCCAGTTATTAACATGTATTTGTTGCATTTCTGCCGCATCCAATTCCTCACACTGTATCCTGCATATCATGAGAATATTATTTGTTTTACCCTTTCTGTAATTTTTATCTTGTGCTTCATACAATTATAGCATAATAATAATAAAACTAGTAAATTATAATGCCATTGTCTTTGGTTTTTAGGATTTCCAGCTCCACTCGCTATGCATACACTTGTATGATATGTCTCCACCCAGTATATAAGCGTCATCACTTACCTTGTAAGTTGTGTTGTCTGTCTCTGGGTTTTCTACTTGCACCACGATATACGCATGAAGAAAGTTGGATGCAATCATATCTGGGACAAATGGAGTGTTCTCTTCTTGAAAAACAATAGCCACAATATCATTACCAATGTGCCTTTTTCTCTGTAACTGAAATAAAACAGAAATGTAAAAACTGAAATAAATTACAAATGACAAAATAGGTTTACACAAGTATGGCACATGAATAAAAGGCAACTGCTCCCAAACTACCTAGCAAGTAATCACTTTCAATATGTGTAATCAGAGGCGGACTGGCCTTAGGCAGCACAGGTAGAATTCCTGGTGGGCTGCACTGCTTTGGGGCAGGTTAAGGAGAATATTCTTGTCCTCATTGTACCTCCCTCCCAGCCAAGACACCCCCAGCCCATGTTCTTCTCCTGCAATGCCATATGCAATGCAGTACCATTTTGTTCGGTTTGGTCAATTTAGTTTGTATAGTGTGTGTGTGTGTGTGTGTGTGTGTGTGTGTGTGTGTGTGTGTGTGTGTGTGTGTGTGTATGTGTGTATGTGTGTATAACGGGCAAAAAAAAAAGACTCCATGTTTTGTGTAACCAGCCAGCTTTAAGGGGCTGATTGTAAGGGGCTATATAGGGCCTTGGAGTCTTCCCAGAAAGGGAAGCTGGGTGGGTTCTGCTAGCAAAGTAGTCCGGTTCTGATCCAAGCTGATAGTGCTATAAAAAGGCTGATGAGCCTCAGACAGGGGCTGCTGTGTGGGCTGACCAGTTGCAGGAGGCACAGGATCTGGGCCATGTAAAAGCCTGTAGCCAGAGGTGCTTGTCTGCAGAAGTTGAATCCCATGTTATGCCTTTATCTGTGATGGACAAAAAATCCCAAAGGCTTACAATAAGTTGGGGCATAGTTAGATCTAGGTGACAGCCAAGCTAAATACCTGCATAAGTGTATTTACCACAATGTTTTATTAAGTACCCACAAGCGATTAGCAGAAAGGTTCAGACACCTTAGCAATGCCTTGGCTATTATAAAGAAAAAAAACTCAGATAATCCAATCCTAACATAGTTTAGACAAAAGGGTGTTTTGTTTATTTAAAATCTACTTTAAAATAAAACTTCAGTGTAAATGTAATTATTAGTTGACTGGGAAAAAATACCACACACCCCGCTTCCCCTTTAATTCTTACGATCGGGTTACTCCACCAGCAGGTGGCGACGTTGCTAGAGAGAAGTCTTGAAAACGAGCCCCTTCCGGCCTATATATACCTGAGACCTCCCACTCCCAGTGATTTAAAAAGCAGAAAGACAAGGTACCAGGAAATCCAATGGTAACCTCAAAATAAAGAAAAGCTTCACCATATAAAGGATCCAGGATACCAAAAAGGGCAGGTGAAGCGGGGTGTGTGGCACACTGACAATATCCATTTTTCAGGTGAGTACTCACAAAATGGTATTATTCTCAGTGTGCCACACACCCCGCTTCCCCTTTAATTCTTACGATCGGGACATCCAAAAGCAGTGTCCACAAGGGATGGGTATCCGAAGGCAAAATGAAGCATAACTTAAATAACTGTAGTCTGCAGAACTTTGCGGCCAAACACAGCATCCGCTGAGGCCCGCACATCAACCTTGTAAAACTTAGAAAAAGTATGAACAGAAGACCAAGTAGCAGCCTTACAAACTTGTGCAACAGAAGCTTGGTGCTGAAAAGCCCAAGACGCTCCAACAGCGCGAGTAGAATGAGCAGTGATACGAAAAGGGGGAACTTTCCCCTTAGCAGAATAGGCCGCAATAACGGCCTCATGTATCCATTTGCTAATGGAAGATTTGGCCGGCGCCAAACCCTTCCTAGGCCCACAGGGCACAACAAAAAAGGCATCAGTTTTACGAAAAGGAGAAGTAATAATCAAATAGTACTTAACACACCGTACTACATCCAAACAATGCAAAACCCTCTCCTTGTCATTCTTAGGCTTAGGACACAAGGAGGGAAGAACAATATCCTGATTCAAATGAAAAGCAGAAACAACCTTAGGAAGAAAGTCCGGTTTGAACCGAAAGACCACTTTATCCTGATGCCTCTCAAAGTAGGGCGCCTGAATAGACAAGGCCGCCAACTCCGAGACACGCCGAACCGAAGTGATAGCTACCAAGAAGACAATCTTCTGAGTCAGGGTAGACAAAGCAATATCTTGCAAAGGCTCAAAGGGAGGAGCCTGAAGAGCAGAAAGAACCAAATTCAAGTCCCAAACAGGGTTTCCTGGGAGGCCGCACATGCGTAACCCCCTGGAAAAAAAGTTTTAACTAAAGGATGAAGCGCAAAACGCTTCTGAAAAAAGATAGATAAGGCAGAAACCTGCCCTTTAAGAGTACTCAGCTGAAGACCAGAGTCCAGTCCTGATTGTAAAAACTGGAGACCAAAAAGACCCTACAAGGCAAAGATCTAACCTCACACCAAGCGATATAGGCTTTCCAAAAGCTTTCGGTGCCCGAAAGAGGTCTTCTTCTATCACCTATAGTAGGTGATAGAAGAAGACCTCTTTCGGGCACCGATCAGAGTTTTAATAATCGAGTCAGAAAGACCCTCCTCCTTCAAGATGGAGGTCTCAGCAGCCAAGCCGTCAAACCCTAGCGTTGGTAAATTGGGGTAATACAACCGACCCTGAGAGAGCAGATCGGGCCGAAGAGGCAGAATGAGCTGATTCACTGTCAGCCAAACGATGTCTGCGCACCATACTCGTCTTGGCCATCTTGGGGCCACGAGAATGGCGGACACCCTTCCCAGAACCAGCTTCCGTACCACCCTGCGTAGCATGGGTATCGGAGGAAACAGGCACAGAAACCCCGGGTCCCCCCAGCTCAGGGATATGGCGTCCGCCGCCAGAGCCAGAGGATCCTGGGAGAGCGACACAAAGATCGGGAGCCTGCAATTGTGACAAAAGGCAAACAGGACCACCTCCGGTGTCCCCCACCGGAGCGGACTGCAGACTGCAGAGAGACAAGGAACATGTGCCTTCACCCAGGTCAGGATCAGGGACACCGCTCTGAGGGCACCCAGACTGCGAGTCCCTCCCTGATGACTGATGTAAGCAACCGCTGTTTGATTGTCCGAGCGAAGCCGAACCAGAAGGCCCAGACCATGTTGGGACAAAAGAGCAAGAACCAGACGGAAGGCTCTCAGTTCCAGAACAGACGGCCGAGGATTGGAAAGAAGGACCCAAGCCAACTCCTGAATCAGACAAATTTTGGACTGAGTGAGAAACGCCCTGTGTTGACCGGAATCCGACCGCATTCTCAGAAAGGACACCACCCTGGCCGGAGCAAGGGAGGACTTGGGAAGGTTGAAAAACTTCAGATCCAGGACGAGGCGAGCCGACCCGTCCTTTCTGGGGACTGTGAAGAGATTGGAGTAAAAACCGAGGCCCACACCTAAGCGCGGCACCGGCCGGATGACCGCCATTTCCAGGAAAAATCGTGAAGGAGGGCGAGACTCGAACTCCGGATTGTAACCGGACGACACCACCTCCCGGATCTACGTGTCCAGAATCTCCCAGTCCTGAACCAGGGAGAAGTGTAGCAATCGTCCCCCCACCCGCACGGGTGAGGGCAGCCCCTCATTGCTGAGCGGGCTTACCAGTAGGTTTGGGCTTGGCGCCCCCAGGACTGACCGGGATGGCCACAACCCCTTCCCCGGGACCAACCTACACCCCCGGTAATGGGAAAGGAAGCCCCTCTGCCCGCTCTGGCTCCTCGAAAGGAGGTACTAAAAGAACTCGCACCCCGAAAGGAGTGACGAGGCCTCTTGAATTGAGGCAACTTACCATCCTTGGTAACTGTATCCAATTTCTCGCCAAAAAGGCGTAAACCTAAGAAAGGTAGCGCTGTAAGCGCCCTCTTAGAGTTAAGGTCCGCCGTCCACTGGCGCAGCCATATAGACCGACGAATAGCAACCAGCAGTGCCGCTGTCCTGCTACTCGTCGCAAGAGCATCGTCCTGAGCGGTCAGGACAAAGGAAACAAACGACTCACACTGCTTGAGAGAACTAAACACATCACAAGCGGGATCAAGACATGCGTACAGATCCTTAATAATGGACCTAACTGCCAACAGAAGAAGCGCCGAAGCACAAACTGGCCGTAGTGTCGACCCGACACTGATAAAACCATGGCGAGCCAATTGATCAATCCGACGATCCTCACCATCTTTAATGGTAGTGGTGTCAGAAGAGTGCAATGCAGCCGAACCAGTCAGCCCTAACACAGGGGTATCGACGTCGGGGGGCACTGACCAAAGCTTCACCAAGTCCTCCGGAAAGGGATAACGCTTATCCCAGTTAGGAGGGGTTCCAGCCAGGCGCGCGGGTTGTTCCCATTCCTTAAGGACAACCCTCTCAAAGTGCTGTTGCCTGGGAAACACCAAACGCGGCTGGGGCACATCAAACAACTCACCCTTTGGTGGAGGAACCACCGCGGGCGGATCCAAAGCCAAAACTTTAAACATTTGAGCCAAAATGGAAGGGACACCCCCACAGCCTGATCACCAGCAGTGTCAAACAATAGCTGGTCTGCAGGCTCATCCGATTCCTCAAGGAATTCCCCCTCCTCATCAGGGGGACAATCGGACCAATCCAAAGATTCAGGTACCTCACCCTCTGAAGCAGGCACTGCCGGAGAAAGGTGCTTCCACTTTGCTGTAGCCTTCTGAGCTACCGAAGCGGAAATTATCTTCTCGAGGTTGGCCAACCACGCATGCACCTCGGAATGCGAATCCCCCTTCTTGACAATGTCACGCGGGGTCCGGAATAAGGAAGGGGGGGTAGGAGATGACGGAAGTTGCGAGGAGCCAGAAGCCGGAGCGACGGACTGGCGCACAATATTCTGCCTTGCACATGGAACGCATAATATGACATCATCGCCTGGGAGCGGAGCCCCCACACAGCCTGGATAGCCCCGAAGAGCCATTTCCGGTAACGTCGGAAGCCTCCATATGGTGAAATTATGGTATTCGCAACAACCCAGGGTTTTACGCATTAAGCAACCCGGGATGCCCCTTTGTAATTAAAGTCCCGGAAGTGGGAGGATTTTTTTTTTTTTTTAAGCCTAGAAAAATCCCAATTTAGAGACTAAGACTAGCCAGGTATAACAGACCGGGGGAGCCACTGCAGTGAGGGGATCCCAGAATCTGTGGGGGAAAAGAGACCTATTGCTATTTAAGGCTAACAAAAGCCAGAGAGTGCATCAATAATAATAAAAGTATATACATGCATAAATATATATATATATATACATACATAAACACACATATATATATATATATATATATATATCCACATATACCTACACCCATACACACCTATATACAGACAATTAAACCCAAACACAAAGAGCAAAGTGTCCTCAGGAAAACGCTAGGCATGGCAGGCAAATACAAAGTAAAAGGACGGCCCCACGTGCGCGATGGTGGGGACTGTTTTCCTTTACAGTTAGAGCCGCACTGGACGCGTCCTCTTCCCCCACCAGCTGCAGCACACCTGTCTCTGATGAGACAGAGGAAGTGAAGGACGGGCCCGGACACAGCGCGCCCCGGCCACGCCCCCTAATCACCGAGCGAGGCCGCAGAGAGCGCAGCCCCGCCCCTCCAGTGACGCGGCTCGCCCAATGGCGAGACCGCAAGCAAAAAAAGGGGGGAAATTTGAAAAGTGAATAAAAAGAAAAGGCCCCAGCAGTCCAGGCCACGCGCCACCAACGCGGCGCTGACCCTGCCAAAGCACTTCCTATACATAAACACACACAAGTAAAACACCTCATGCAAACAAGCACCCCCCCCCCCCCAGAGAAGGGACCGAGCGGGAGAAGGTGGCCAAGGGGAACATCGGGACAGGGGCATCCCAAATCCGGATCACCATGCCGGATAGCCGCATTGCCCCACACGTGGGGTAGAGCGGAGGAGATAAGCTCCTAGGCACCTAAAGTGCCATCTACCTTTGCCCAGCCAGCAGCCTAGGCTGGGAGGCTTCCGTTTAACTAGGCATACAACACAAAAGAAATAGACCAAAATAGACCAAAAGGGGATGCCGGGTTTGACCCCGGCTACCTGCAAGCAGGAGACTTGTCGCTGACTTGTTCTGTCTTGTCGCCTCATGAAGAGAGAAAACACTGGTGTTAAGTGGGAGGTCCCAGGTATATACAGGCTCGTTTTCAAGACTTCTCTCTGCAACGTCGCCACCTGCTGGTGGAGTAACCCGATCGTAAGAATTAAAGGGGAAGCGGGGTGTGTGGCACACTGAGAATATAGGAGGATCCCTTCTGAATTCACTGCTGTCTGTGATCCTCTTGTTGGAATATGCCATTACCAGTGGCCAAAAATCCGCCCTGGATTTTACCTGCCCCTGGCCATCCCGAGACATCCCTGCTAACCCCCCCCCCCCAAACAAGATGCCAGGGCTATAGCATTGGGGACTGTGGGGACTGGAGTTCCTTGACCCCAAATCAGAACGGCCCACCGGGCATTGTTTCAGGTCTCCCTATGACCAGTCCCTGGCAATTACCTTCTGTCCTAGTGACAAAGTTACCTCCATTACCTCCTGTCCTTTGGTGACACCAGGGACAGGAAGGTAACTTTAGTTATCACTTGTAATAGAACATGTTGGTAAATGTCCCAAATAGGAACATAGCTTGAAACTGACACTCTTACTATCAATTAAATTGAGTGGAATATAATATAAACAAGAAAAGGGAAATAAACCCAGCAACAGGCTGTAAGCGTGAAGCAAATATGCACTATTGGGTGTATTGGCTGCCTCTAATATAAGCAATCAACCACAAATATTTAATATGTTGCAATGCTTTAGTTTATCAGCAGTGATACATTGTCTGATGTGTTTGCAATTGAATATGCCACTTGTATTTAGTGACAAGCAATAAATCTCCATATGTCAGATTGCAAAACAGGGCAGATAAGAATGATTTAATCATCGTTATCATGATCTCTGAACCATCTACTAACTCCAGCTTTTAGGATCCTCAACTCCAAGTTCAAACCATGTTTAACCTTTGATAACATGATAAGAATAGCGAGAGTCTACTCTAAAGTTCATGTATATGTTCTCAGCAAATGAACGTCATAAACACCAACTTTCTAAGAAACTGTACTACAAGACTGTTTATCAGTCTTTTACTGTAGGGGCAGATACTGTAAGTGTTGGGATAGATAAGAGAAATTAAATAGCTTATGCAGACAGAATTGTTGATGACCATAGGTAAATGTCTACCAACAGAAGACATAACTCGACAATCGACAGCTAATTATACAAATTTCTCCCTGTTAAATAAGTCTTGTGCTCTGCTGATACTCCGTTACCATAGAGGCAGGGGAGGCAGCTGATTCCAGGTCCGTGGCAGTACCTGTGGCAACAGCATCAGACTGGTGGCAACATAATATGCACTGTTGGCCCACTAGGAACACCAGGGAATAGAGCTATAGGTTACGCATGACATACACTGGTGGCAGTGTATTGCCCCCCCCTACAATGGGTACAGAGAATTCAAGGAAACAAGGTGCCTTTGAATAGGCTTCAAGGTGCCCAGGGGTGGACCCACTCCCCGTTTCCTTCCCTAGGTGTTCTCCCCCCCCCCCCCCCCTGTAATTCCTCCCCATCACTTATTTTGCTTTCTCTTACTTTTCCTTTTGTTATTTCCTCTGCATCCATAAAATCTCTATCCTCTCTATCTTTGTATCTTTATTTTAATACTTAGTATGGTTCCTGGGCCTGAAGCTTCTTCACTTGTTGCATTATCAAGCCAGGGCAGAAGTATAACTTAAATTAGCAGAAATAAAATGCAACATTTAGCTGTCAGCCTTTCCCCAGGAGATGGGGATTTGCTAAAGCAAGTCATGAGCACTATTCATTTTTTTTCCTTCTACTTGCCTGGGAAATTTTTCTCACCATGTCTATTGTTGAAAATATTGTATTTTTGTAACTGTCCTAATCCATCAATCAGACTATTACCTGCCCTGTGTGTAACAAAATATGCATTTTGTATTGAGTTTCCTGTAAATCCCACTTTATTCAATAAAAACGATTGTACAAGGAAACAAGGTGCTGATATCTTAGTTACTCTGCAGAACCTATAGATCAGGACCTGGCGGTCCCTGTAGACAATGCATCAGCACTGCATACTGCAAGAAGATGACATCACTGGACCCCGCTATTACAGATTCAGGACCCACAGCATTTCAACACTGGCTAGAACTCAAATCAGACCACAATTTGTGAGCAGACCAATCAGTCAGAAACTAAGGCTGCAGTCCCTGTGCGTAAACACGGGTAATCTTCTTATAGTAGGGGCTTAGGTCTTTTTTTGGAGGAGGGCTATGATTTTTGCTGTTGTATACCCCTGAATTTGGACATCATCAATAATATATAGATTTAATAATCTACAATGCAGGAACATATCAATCTGCCATTCTTAATGGAAAAGGTTTTACCTGCTGCATATCTCCTTCTGTAAAAGGTAACTTTGTGGACACATGAAACATGATCTCCTTATCTCTGAACACTGTGTATATGGATTCTGTGCCCGTCTGCCCATGGGCCACATCCAGTCCTCCCCGGAATCTGTAAGGAAAAGCTATCCATCACTTAACTGGCAAACTTCACAATCATACACAGTTACAAAACTGAGGAAAGACTTAGAACATGACAGTAATAGGTAATGTCAAACCCTGATTGCTAATAATACTGCAACTTCCATTCCATTGAAAGACACGTCAAAAGGGCCATCAAATCCAGATACAGAACACTTTTAAGGGGACAATTTGAATCAGCAGAACTTTTCGATGTACAAAATATTGATTTTCTAACCATTACATATCACTTTAGAAAGACAAAAACAAAGCACATCAATCATCTTGATGACTACAACATATATTAGAGTAGCATTATTGATCTCAGTAGAAAAAACATTTCTTTCCACGGGGCTGCTACAGCTCTCTCATGACTCACCCTTTAAAGTCTTGTAGTTGTACATTATCACCCAGTAAACTCAAGAACTCTTTAAATGCCGGACTTTCTTCATTATTGCTGAATAATTCTTCTTCTAATGTCTGTAAATGTAAAAATCAAGATGTGAATAGTTGTACTGGATTGATTGAAGTCAAACAAAGCCACCTCTGTTGTTTTAACAGGATAGAGGTGCATTATAATGATAATGGGTGCTATTGATAATGGAAATTTAGCTGAAATTTATATCATGTCCTTTCAGGGAAATGACTAATGAATCCATTGCTAGGTACTTGGATGTAATTACTCACGTGTTTGCATCCCACTAACCATCATTCCAGTTTTCCTTAGTTGTTCATTATCCCAATTTACTTCTTTGAAAACATCATAGGCCCTCCCATTCCAAACTCTGCAGCTACTTGGAGCCATGAGCCTTGCAAAGTAATTCCCGGTTACAATTCAGCTGATGGTCTCTTCTGTAGGTGCTTTTGGAGGCTCCAGCCTTTAGTGTACACTGCTCCCAGTAATCATATTTAATATCTGGTTAATTACTACTCTGACTACACTTAAAGCGGTCCTTCACTCTGAATAAGAGTCTATGTTTCCCACACCCTGTACATACAGATTGCTCACATTAAAAATCATCCTACCTGCATCTACCGCATGTTATGAGCCTTTAAACATCCAAGATGGCGGCTCATGGAACATCAGGCAGCCTGCAAGCAGGAAATGCTTTCTGACTGTGCTGCTCTGCATTCTGGGATTGCTGACCTTCTCCTGACCCCAGCTCTGCTCTGTACCAGGAAAGCAGAGCTATTACCCACCCCCCTGTACTTTATCCCACTCTCCTCTCCTCAGTAAGTGTGATGCTTCTGAGTCAAGATGGCAGCGCCCATATCAAAGTCCTGAAAAGAGTTGCAGCCCAGTGGGGGAAAGAATAATAAGTGACTAAAAACTTAAAATACGTTTATTTTAGATGCTGGGGAATAGTTTTTTAAGGGTTTGGGCTTTTCAATAAATTATGGTGAAGGTCCGGTTTAAATGTTGCCTTCTTTTGCATCTGGACTGAGTACTCGATGTTCCTTGTTTCTATACCTAGACATCAACCTGTACTTTTCTGTGCCAATGCTAAATGCAGGGTTCCTTCTCCAGTATGTTTCCTGGTTGTTGGAAGCTAAGAGGGTCCATTACCTGTACTAGGATTCAGAGATTTAGGTATTATGTTAAAGGTAATGCAATGGAGGAATAGAAACACCTTTTAGTAACAAGGTGGGAAGGAAATTATAGAAGGCATCGTTTACTGATAAAGTCTCCTTGACAACATTAACACAGTTAACTAACTTAGCTTGAAGTAGATGATAAAAATGTAAAGATGTGGAAAGCTTTTCCATCTTACTTACAGAGTTTCTTAACCTCAATCACTCAACAAAAACAAACAGCAATTGCTTTTGTGCCTGACTGGATCTTGAGATGGAAAACCTCTCCAAGTGATTGGTGGAGAAGCTTTCCAGGTAAAACAGACATGACTGGCCCATAAATTAATAAATGCTGTGAGCAATGTTGGGTTTCTTAGGATTGCCATCTTGATATCAGGTGCAGGTCTAATATAGAATTCTCCAGTCTATTCTCCAATATTGAAATGTATTCGGGTATGATTCTCTGGAATATTTATTGACTTTTATTACGTTTGTATTTAACTTTACCTGTGTGTGTGTGTGGGGGGGGGGGGGGAGGGGGTGTTCTAAATACTGGTTGCCTTGGAGCACAGTTAAAAACTAGGGACCGAGCCATTACGCTATAGGTTATTTGGAGAGGGGTGTCCACGATAACTTATAATGTGACGATAAGGACCCTAGTTGACATTTTAGTTTTCAGTATATTTTTTCAATCTTATACATGGAAGCTTGTGCAGGATTAACCTTGAGGCCCTGGGAAGGGTATGGAGAAGAGATTGTAGTTGTATAGGGACAAACATCCAAAAACAAGTCCAGTTTTTAATCTAAGCCCCTGATACCTTTTTTAAAACTTGTTGGGCTGCTGTCTGTACACTGGTAAGCTGATATTACTGTTCATCAACAAAGAACATTTTTTTCTGATTCTAAAATATAATAGAAAAACAAGAGCATCAGTGATGTCAGGCACTGACGCTCTTGTGGCAGGTGGGGTCAGTCAAGTTCTTACACACCTTTTTCTAGACCAGATAGTAGACTAGCTTTTAGCCTAGAAGACACTGTCATGATGAAGTAAAAAAGCGCTTTCCCAAACTTATTGCCACAAAGCTAAATGCACTATAATATTAATATTTTAAAAATCTAGTAGAGAGAAAGCCTTAGAGGTTTAGTCCTATATCATAAAACTTTCCATAACTCTGTCATCTTCCAAACCCAATTCTGCTTAGAAAACATGTTTCTAGTGCACCCAAATTGGGATTGGCTCTGTTTGCAGCTGCTGGATTAGAAGGCCATGACGCTTAGACAGTTTGAAAAGGAGTTTGGAACGGAGTGGTGAGTCTGTAACCAAGTTTGTGACCAAGCATAGATGATACTTCCAAGCAATGTGCTTTAAAGTGGACCAACACCCAGGATTTTGACTATCCTGGGTTTTGGTCCACTTCAGCAGGGCACCCCGATCGCTGTGTGAAACCCCCCAGAAAGCCCCAAAATCTTACCTGTCCCCGCTCCCACGTGACTGGACGGTCCAATCCCCGCCAACGTCCAGGCGGGGATCAGGAACGTCCAAGCGGCTGCCGCCGCCGCCGCCGCCTCCCTCGCGTCACTTTCGGCGCGCGCGCGCCCCCGCCGGCCATTCGCAGACGGCCGGCGCGGGCGCGCGCACGCCTACAGGGGCGCGAGGGAGGCGGCGGCCGGCCGGCCGCCGCCGAAGATCAGGTAAGCGATTTGGGGTGTCTGGGGGGGTTTCACCCCGCGGGACATCCCGATCTCGGATGTCCCGCGGGGTGGGAGGTGATCGGCCCGGGAATCTTATAGATTTCCGGGCCGATCACCTCTCGGTGTTGGTCCACTTTAGAAGGACAGTCCAAGCAATGGCAATAATAGGACAGAAAGGAGCTCATATAAAGCTTGTCCTATGTGCCTCTACTCCATTTCCTGTAGTCCACTGTAGATGCTGTAGATGCTGTAGAAAGTCTCCAAATGTACCCCTCTTTTCAAATCCAATCAAAAGTGCACACTTCTGCCCCTATCCCTCAGTGCCCCGGGATGAGCACAGCAAGCCACAGTGTTCGAACTTGTCGGACTCACATATGCTGGGCGCACTGAGCGACAGGGATGGCCATGCAACCATATTTGGAAAATTTGGAGACCTGCTGCAGCACCTACAATATGCTGCAGGAAATAAGAGAGAGACACATAGGACAGGCTTCAGGTGAGCGGCTTGCTGCATTATTATTGCCATTATCTGGACTGCCACGTTAAGTTCCTTGTCTGTAATATGATGTGGCCTATGGCTTTATGACTTAGCTTTTCTGCCTTACATTTACAAATAGTAGACTAGGATAGATGTAGCGGATAAGAACTTTGTTAAATTGACTGTTATATGTGAGCTCCCCTGTATAACCCAGGCTGAGGGGTTGCATAGCTATATGTATATTTTGGCTAGCATAATGTACAATAAATTAATATATATGTTTGTGTGTAAGTAGTATTCAGCACCATGTAATCAAATGGTGATTTCAACATTTCTTTTCAAATCCCATCTGTTACTGCTGGCCTTGAACATCACATTATTCCTAAGCTATAAGACTCTGCAGCTTCACATATCTGGCAGAGAGGAGAGGTACAACGGATAATGATTAAGATGCCAGACAGAATTTTCTCTCGCAAATTAGAGGATTCATTCCTGTCTGCCTTTCGGATTCTTAAGCCTTTAATTGCAGCATTTCCATTACACACATAGCTTCATAGACAAAAAGGTGTAACAATAGAAGTCATGGTGACAGCTACACAATTGATACAGCCTCATAGGTTTATGACATAGTAACGTCCTATACTGACACAAAGATCTGTCATTTGTTTTCAAGGGTCACTGACTGTATTTATTGCTTACTTGACTTGAGACCATTTGCACTAACAAAACCTTTTTTTTTCAGTGCAGACAGCAAGTTTATCAAAACTTGGTGTAGTTGGAAAAATAGGACAGACAATTCAATATGATCACAACATATTGTGAGTGCAGTTAAATTATAATGTAAGAAATTGTATTAAAATGACTTAAAGTAAAAGTCCACTTTAATGGACGTTTCCTCAGACCAAACAAGAGCCAGGGGGCACATGGCAACCTTCCTTACCTCACTGCCAGTACCACTCTGTTTTTTGGCACCCGGCTGTACATAGGCCACACTCACCCACCTGCTGGCTGTTCAGTGGCGTGGGACCAGCAGTGAGGTAAGCAGGTCTCCTTGTGCCCATTAGCACTTGTCTGGACTGAGGAAGATTCCCCAAAGTAGTATTTTGGTTCCACTTTTTGCTTCCAAGTCCTTCCCAATTATATACAAAACTAAATCAAATCTCAGATTTAACTATGCTTTAACACGGTGAATAAAAGAAATTGTTTAATACACCAAATGTGTTACACAACAGGCAAAACATCGTAAAGGCCAGTGTTCCTTCTTGGCCGGCTTGTTTCAGCACCATGGACAGAGAAACAACCTATTTGTGGAGTAGTTGGGAACATGCTGAACTTGTTACATCACCATTTGCAAATTCCAGTTTCATGGCAGTAGAAAAAAAAGCGAAAGGCAATTCTGGTTCCCAACTGCAATTGGGAATTGGGATGTCTTCACAATAAAACGAAGGCATAAAAACACATGGAAATGTGCAGTGGGACATGTGACACACACACACACATATATTAGAAAGCAGTCATGGAGCTGGACAGTCTTGAGATCTGATGCATACCTGAACCGCTTTGTTCTTTGTTGTTCCCATTAAGATTAAAACATTTAAGAGGAAGTAAAATCTATACTTATAGGTAGCATAACAGTATCATGGTAACGGATGACCCACTGCATCTATTAATACTTTTGTGTCTCAGCAATGGTGGCCTAATGAGTTACGGCTGTTGACCATTAAGATTTGCTGGGTGCGCGTGCCTGTCCCTATTGTCCAACCCACCAAACAAACCTGACTAGTGGTCAAGTGTTCTTTGGAATAAAATATAGGCTCTCTTCCACTCAGAGCCATTTGCTGTGCATATTTAATGTTTGTCAACGGGCCCTGTTTAATGCAATCGGGAGCGACAGCATCCACATCCCCAGCAGTGGGAGCATTCCTGTCCCCAGCCTACCTGAAATCTTTCTACAATTTTATAATGTATTAAGGCTAGTCTATCTGTGCATTTAGTTACATTATTCTTCTTGTTTATACTGAAGAATGTAAGAGAGTAAGTTATTCTAAGGGCAAGCTGACACTTGCTAACCCAAACAAAAATTAAGAAGGGGCAATCAAAAAGTAGGAAGCAGAAGTTGGGTCCTCCAGTCCCATAGTATACTGCTATGGTAGAGGGCATTGAAAAATACTTGTAGCGCCATGATTACCATTGATTCACAGGGTTCCACTTAACTGAAGCCCATTAGGGATGAATTAGAGCCAAGTGAGAAAATTCTACTACTTTTTAGAAGAGAAAACTGACATGTACTTTGTCTACCCTGGGAGTGCTACAGCAACTGGATGTAAATGTTCATCCCAATTCCACTTGCCCCGCAAAATCCCTCCAAGCGGTGTTTTTGCAGAAATGGCACTTGAGATTGCTGTATAGCAAATAGCGAACACTATTAAAATGCTAGTCAATCGCATGTACACACTAGTGAGGCACGCCGGCAGCGGTTATTGTTGTCGCTTTGCATCACCCCCAGTGTGAAAATAGCCTTATGGACCTTGGCAACCTTTTAAGTAATACATATCAAAATTTAATTGACTATTAGCTATATATATATATATATATATATATATATATATATTAACATGTAGCACCTTTTTATATAAACCATCAAAGAAAGTTAAAAAGAGTCCTGTAAGAAAAATAATATTATATTAAAAATTAATATGAATAAAACTACTAGATGGCAAATCGATGGGTTACTTCTGCCCCCATTCTGAAAAAATCAGCTAAACCCCTATTACGTGCCACTAGAGCTTTTCAGTGTACTATTTCACTTATACAGGGCGGTGACATTTTTAAATATAACTTCCTGTCTTTAAAATACAGGGTGTATATACAACCTACAAACCATCCTCTTGCCATCTGGGATGTTTTTTAAAGTTTTTAATATTAGATTTTTTTCTTCTTTGAATATATATTTAAAGCATTGCTGTTGTAGAAGTTTCTCCCCTCTCCTACAAGGCACACCAACAGGCAATTAGTACAGCACAACAGGCAATTAGTAATTAGTACAGCAGCAGAGCTATAGAGGCCACTGTGTGGCAATTCACAAAACATTAGCTGTTCGTGGGCCCTACAGGGATCTAGAGCCACGGCTCTAGAAAACTGAGCACCACTGCTGGCAATTATTCGATATCTTCAATAAAATATACATTTTGAAATAAGTTGCAGAATTGGGGAAGTGTACTTACCTGTCTTAGTTTTTGATATATAACACCAAATTTGAAAGTGTTATTAATTTCATGCTCATCGTACGTGACAATGAGTTGAGATGCCTGAAAAAAATATCAAAGGAGATACTATAACATTAAATGTGTTTATTTATGCTCAATATCTAAACATCAAATTAGCAATATTTTGTTTAATTTATTAACTTTATTAATTTGTAAGACATTGATTAGTCAACAGTTCTTTTGGTCAGATATTACAAACTTCAAAGCAAAAAAAAACATCAATTTGATATTCGTTAATTTGACATACCTTGGGGTAAAGAACTGGATTAAACTTCAGTCCAGTGGCATCATCACATAAGGCCTGTAAAATAAATAAAAAACTCAATACCAAAATTGTAATAAGGAGAAAAACTTTGAAATGAAGACGTTTGTAAATCCAAAATGGTTATTTGATTTCTCCAGCTGTACATTTCAGTCCTCTGCATCCATGCTGGTGTAGACCACTGGGGGGTATGCAAATGATTTTTGGATTCTGGAAAAGATGTGTTTTAAAGCGGACCAAAACCCATCATTTTAACTAGCATTTCCTGAATAGCTCCTCCCATAAGGAGTACCTTTAGGCAATTTTCCCTGCTCCGAACTTACCCTGCTCCCCACTAATACTGCTTGTTCTAGCTGTAAAGCTCCGCCTCCTCCATTCGTTGCCACTGAGTGGGTAAGATTGCATTGCCGCACCTATGCAATGACTAATAGTCTGCAATCTTACAAAGAGGGGCAGCAAAAAAATTCTTGTTCCTTGCAGGCGAAGATATCCATTTCTAGGTCTAAACTCTAAAGATCGGACTATTGGCAGGGGCTTTGGCCAAATTTATTTCACAACCTCAGTGGATTTTGACCTGCTTTAAGAGACAGTCAAAGCTTTTCGGACTTAAAACAAAATAAAGTGAAATAAAACATAGTTTTCTCTAACATCTATTGAGAAATCTTAAAAATCAAAATCCCCTGGTCTATAAGTGGAGTGCAACTAGTAGATACGTTTTTTGAATGGGTAGTGCTTCATACTGAACTTTGCGAGAAATCCATGTTCAAGTTTGGCATTCGGCCCAAACCGAGAAAAGCTGGTTGATAGCCCATCAACCAGCGCTTTCTCACTACCGGCCTACTGCCCCACATGGTTGCTGGGAGCCCCCTGAAAATAACCTAGCATCTATCCTGATGCCAGGCAGTGCTACCCACTCTCAGAAACGGTCCCTAGCTATTAGTTGCCAGTTGACAGATGGTTGGAAGGCAATGCAGAAATGTGATGTTTCCTCCAGTATCAGGCATGATGCTAAGGGCGAGTAGACCATTTTTGACTGACTGTCTGGACTTAAGCCTGAATTTGCCGGCCATGAAGTCTAAAATACTCTTGGGCCGGCTGGCCCTGTTGGTTGGGGGTGTAATATGCAGCAGCCCAACTGACCCTAAAGCAGCTCTGCCCACCTGGAATACTCCCGGGTCTCCTGATGGCCAGTCTGCCCCTGCACAACCAGTTTGGCCGCTAGCCTGACTCTGGGGCTGAGGTCCTGTGCCATTGGCATAGGGTTGGTCCTTGTACCACCAGCCATCTATTTGGAGTCCACATACTTCTTGAGTCCCAGACGGGCATGATACATTTATATTGGCCTTTTCCTTTGAAATACTTTCAGTACAAAAAAAGTAGCTTGGAGTTTATAAGAAATAAAGGTAAAAAGCAATACAAATAGGAGGACTAGACAGAGCATTTAAGTATCTCAAAATAAGGAACAAGGCACTGAAACATTCATGTGCTGTTAGAAAGACCATTCACACTTACCTTTGCAATTTGAGGGATGCTGGGAAGTTTATTAAATCCTGCTAAAGGGATTCGCTCGTGCAGAGTTTTTGTTCTTGACCTTATCAAATAAAAAAAAAAGTAATAATGATAAGATTAGATAAGAAGTGGTGAAATGTGGGAGCTTATATACATTATTTTAATAGCTCCTGGAGAAGCCCAGACATAAGAGGCCTCTGGAGCTTCGCTCACTCAATATCAAAACCTTCTGCACCTGCATCTGGGCAGTTCTACAGGTGAGGTGGGGAATGATTTTAATGAGATACATCTTTTATTTGGAACAACAGCCTACATGGAACTCAAATAGATTAATAATTACCTCTCCAAATTGTTCGAATTCTCCATAGAACTCAAATAGATTAATAATTACCTCTCCAAATTGTTCGAATTCTCCATAGAACCTCAGCCTCTCCAGAGGCTCCTAAAATTATTTGAATAACCTCTGTATTATCCTGTAATATTATTTTGCTGTAATAAAACAATGTAACCATGGATACAGTCTCTCATCTATATCTGGCTATAAACCATGAACAACCAACCAAGCGTTACTATATTTGGCCTAAACCTGGTGTTGACAGACATTTTATTTTGGGTAATCAAAGGCATTGTTAGGAACATATTTTTTGCCAGCTTTAGACTAAAAAGTAAAAGGAATTACAAAGACTGTTTGACATACCTGAGTATAATTCTTAAATATTCTATTCCGTCTGCTTCTTCACATTTAATAGATAGTATCAAGTTTCCAAGGCTGCTTCCAGTGCAGTAAAAATTTAGATGGTCCTAAAAGAAATACAATAAACATTAGAATTCTGAGCTTGGAAAGGATTTATGCTGATTAAATTTTCCCTGAAATAGGTAAGAAAAATAAAACAAAAAACTTAACTGCAGTCTCGTAATCCATACCATTCCTCGATCTGCAGTGCTTCTGAGCCCTCACTGCCCCCCCGTTACTCACAGCGACATCATGCATCGGAAGCTGAGGGGAGCGCCCACGTCCATCCATCCACTGAGAACCTGTCCACCCACCTGCCCCACCTAACCAATGAGAAGCCGGACACAGTGTGCCCCACCCACCTGCAGAGAAGGCCTGCCCGCCTCCCACTCACATCAAAAAGCAGGGAGTCCTCCCACCGTGTAACCAGCCGGGGGCAGCCCCCACATGCCAACAATCTGGGTGGAGACAGCCCACCCATCTGAGAGATAAGCGATTTGTAAAGTTCAATTCGGACCAACCCAAACTTCTTGGAGAAGTTCGGCGAATCGTCCAAATCAAATTTTTAGAACATTCACTCATGTCTACTTGGGATGCAATGTACTCTTACACCACTTGAAAGGTTCTATCTGCAAAGCTTTGCCCTTATGAAGAAAGTACCCATTCCTATTCCACCTCTCTATTTTGCCTGACCACAATTGAAGATGTAAAAGGCTGACAATCAGCTAAAAATAAGTTAAAGTTTACATAGCACAGTACTAAATATATAAATGTTTTTATATATAGATTATATAAAATAAAGATGAATTTCATGTGCTGGTACGTCTGTAGAACTTAAAAGAGGGTAAAGCAAGTCATATACTTATAATATACAGGGTAATATTATTATTATTAGGATTCAGATGTGACATAAAGGCAAAAAATACACATGGCCCCATGAGTAAACTCTGCCCTCTGCAAAAGTTGAAAAGACATTAAAAGCATCTTTAAAATAAAAATGTTTTAAAGACTGTAATAAATGCATATGTCAGCTTTTCATGGGCTTAAAACAAATCAAATATCCACATCTAGACAATATTAAGCAATTATGTTAGCACTTTTTCAACTTCTGTAACTTTAAATGTATTTCTATCCAAGACAAACACAGGGGGCAAGCCAGTTTATGGAAAGAGTTATGTTATGTGAGAATTTCATAGGACATAGAGATTCATTCTGGGTGCTCCCCATACAGTCATATGTTCCATTCTTCTACTGATGAGGGCCAATAGCCCAATTCACATGTCCACAAGTAGGAAGTGATGAATGTGTAAATATTAGAAGCTATATTTAAACATTGCAGCCAGCTCAGCAAGCCACAGTAGACCCACAGCTGTCTCCTACCACGGCAGAAAATGCTCATAACTCATAAAGCTGCCCCATGACATGTACTTCCCAGCTCAGAAATTGAAGTAAAGAAACAGATTCAACTAAAATACATATTGTATTTACATATAATCACCATTTCTGAGATGCTTTGAAATGGCTCATGCTACACAGTTCCAAAAGGGAATAAGATGGGAGAAAGTTGATGTGTGCCTGAACATGGACTTTAAAATACAGAATGATAGCTACACATCTTCTAAGAAACATTAAACACAGGAGGACTGAACGCTTTAACATGATTAAAGTACAAACCTTCCCCAAGAGGTGTTTTCTGTAGGCTCGAGCAGACCCTTTGTATTCAAGTTTATAGCCATATGTGCTGGGGCTCATGGGCTCTTCCTCATCATCACAAATACTGCTGCTGGATGAAGTTGGAGTACTTATATTTTCTGGGTCTTCTATCCAATAACCCCCAAACTGAGGCAGGATGATTAAAGGGTATGTCGTATCTTTCTCTAAAATCTTCAAAACAGTAAAGAGTACAAAAAGTAATTAGTGGGTAGACCTATACCAGGCCAAGTTGCACAACTTTGCATTGTTACACTAGCTGTTAAGACTGCTAACAACTTAAACACATAAAGGGAAAAATATTTTGTAATGTAACAAGAAATTTGGGACATTTTTTTCATTTTGGAGAAAATAAAACCTTAAATCAGTTTTGAGATTTTATTTTCGTTTTAGACACATTTTTGGGATATTTGTATTTTGGATGGTGAAATTTTAACCAGAAAGTTATGTAGCCCACTAGTACCAGAAAGGATGGGCAAGCAGAGGAACCCAATTGTTTTACTAGTCATCATCTTTGGTCCAAATGCCATCCATGTATTTTTGTGAAATGTTCCTCCCTTTTTCTTTACCCACACAAAGCCCTTATAGCAGAAGCATTATTTTATTGTAATAATTAAAGCTACTTAATAAAACATAGGTATAAATCCTCAAATCTTTTATGTGAGGGGTCAAAGATAATGGTACTGCACAACAAACATCATGCATACAACATATATTGCCGTAAATGACATAATCGATTAAAGACATAAATATAAAATGCATCAAAGAATGAAACCGCTGGGGGGAACCCTGGTTGTAAAAAAATTGTACTGTATGTAAAACATTGATTAGGTTAATTTTATTAAATTTTCATGTACTTAATAGTTGTTTGTTCTTAGTTACAGCTTGCTTTAATACTATAAGGACTTACCTCTTCTATGCTGGGATATGGTATATAATCTTCCTGAAACAAAAAAAAGAACATTTATGTAAGTTATTGTTTGACATTATCCACCACTGACATGGACATGGAAAGTTCATAAGCAAATTCCACCCCAAAAGCCTATTAAAGAAGTAGGAAGGAACATTGAAGTGTTATGGAGGAATACAAAGCAAAAGCTCTGCTCTGTATGGATCATTCACAGTCTAGTATGGTGGTGAATCTCTGAAGGATAAATTAAGGTCAGACAGATTTACAAAAAACACAGAAAGGATCACTGGATCTCCACTGATTCCGATCAATTCAAATCCTCTTTGATTGCAGGGTGTTATTCAGAGCTAGACGGATATTTGCTAATCATTCACATACAGGATATTCCTTTTTTCCAACTCCTCCCTTCTGGTCATCACTACTGTGTCCCATCACTAGGAACATCTAATAGTGATCTATTGTTTGGTAGAGAAAGCTGCCATGACTTTTGTCAAATGTCAAATGTAGTTATCAGTTCGCTTATATTTGTCACAATTTTTGTGGACAGTGGTGGCCTACTGGTAAGGAAGTGACCTTCTGACCGGTTGCAGGTTCAATTTTCAGTGTACACTCACTGCACAGATGGGTTAAATGCAGAGAAAAAAATCCTAAGTGTACACAAGCACACAATGGCTATCTATGCACCCCCCCAAAAAATATTTTAAAATGTGAAATCCCTGATTTTGGATAACCTGACAATTATAGAGCAAAAAGAAATTGTAATTGGTTAAACTAAGTTGTGGGCCTGTGTTTTCACACCTCTCATACATCAAATGTGACCAGTTGCGGCTATAGGTTCTCTATGCAAAAATGTGTGGCGCCATGCAGGGCATATGCAAGTCCACACAGTGAACCCCTTGGCTGCTAGAGAAGAGGGGAGCACAAGAGTGCTCCAAGAACACATACCAGGTGCAGCTGCTCCTGTCTAAGGACTATGAAATTGTGAGAATTAAAAGCTTCCTTTTTCCCTAATTAGGATTCCCTCATTGCCTTGAAGTCATATCTAACTGGAGGTTAGATATCTGTGCTATCATTTCATCAACCAAGACATGAACACTCTAACTGTGTAATATTAATATTAACATGTCTTCTGCTGTTGAATCAACGCTCTCCCTATACAAAAGCTTTTATGAACTTTCTACCTCCAGAGATGACGTTGTTGATTAAAGTTTATCATATAAGTATTTCCTTTGTTGTGCCTACACAGTAAAATTACAGACTGAGCATTAAATATATTAAATCAGAAAGGATACAATGGAACAATGAGGATACACTTTAAAATAAGACCAGACAAGGCCTAAGGAAGGTCAAAGAAGAGTCACCAGCTTTAATAAACATTAAATCAATAACTATGGTCCAGCCTTTCAATACATTCTCTATGTGGTCTGTTTCTATAACTTGAACCAAGCCCTTATCTATATCACATTATTTTTTAGTTTTACTGGTAATGTCTGAGGGATATAATTTGATCATAGCTTCATTATTTACATATAAATAGGCCAATCAGAAAGGAACTTCATATAAAATCTGTCCCTTTTGAAATATCTGATTTAATAATAAGCATGCCACAAGCTATGACATTTTAGAATATATGTTTATTAAGTCCAGATGCTTGCTGTTTCTATGGAAACAAATGGCCTGACATCCATCAGAGAACCTGACAATTTTCTCAGCTACAGATTACAATGATCTTCTATTAAAATGCATTTTTTCAGATAAAGGTCACAAATTTCAAACTAGTTGTACTTTAAATTGGCAGTGGCTGGGTCATTCACATTAAAAGCTAGACTAAATGTGCTTTGGTGTAAATAAGAAACAGTGACCAACAGTGTAGGGCCCAAGATGTCTGAGAATGTAGAAATCGTGGCACCTTCACACCACTCTTCACCTACCCTTATGAGCCAGTAAGCAAGCACTGAAAAGAGCACAATTTGAAGATTTGTATTCACAAGGATGCTAATTAAACCCATTGATGGGGGCTATTGACATAGATAGTTCTGGACAGTCCAGTGATCAAGTATTCACCTTCAAGTGAATGGATGCTGCTACTGTATAATCAACTATGCAGCTGCGACGAGGGCCCAAGAATGCATAAAACTGGAATACAAATTGCCCAGCAGGTCTACATTTGTTTTATCATTCTGAATAAAATAATATTCAGATGACCTTGCACAGAAATAGTATGATTCTAACAAGTGTGATAAAAGTACCCACAGGCAACAGCAAATTTGCTTTGTGAAAGAAGATAGCCCATTATATTGACAGAAAGAAACTGGGACAACCCCCTGGGCATACTACATAAAGACAGCTCCCCTCCTTTTCATTCTATTGCTAAAATGTACTTATTCCTTAGAGACACCCTAGATTACAATATTAGAAACTCAGGTCTGATTGGGGGGGGCTAAGTTTTCGTCTTTCTCTACATAGGTCATCACTTACATCCACACTTACATGGATATGCATATCACCTACATCATACAGGGTTATACTATTTAACATATGTAGAACTTTTTTTAATGGGACTTTCAGAAACAGATTCTTGTCTAAAATGTGGAGCCACATAAGCAGATCTATTTAATCGGTTCTGGGATTGGCAGTTAGTAAAAACAATTCTTGCAGCAGAAAAAAAATGTAGCCTGAAATATATTAAAAAAATATATATCAACTATGTACCATACACACCACAGTTGGATGTGGCCCCTGGCCTGCTGTGGGGAATGTGGGAGGGGTAAAAAGAACTGGTATGTAAATGTAGATTAACAAAGGCTTACTAAGGATGAGATGTTGCAAGTGTGGTAAAACTGACAAACAGAGGTGTCAGTGGTGGCTTGGAGGAGCGTGGTGACAATAAAAGTGCAACAAAACCCCTAGGTGGCATCTCTGGTACAATAACATAAAATTGTATATTTAGCATTGACAGCCATTTAGATAGGTTGAGTATTACTGTTATGGTTTGGGACTGAAAGGGGATGGGCTATAAATTTGGGACCCATATTTTTGGAAAGGTGAGGCAATCAGCACATGTATTACTAGCATGTGGGGATTGTCAGATGTAAATGTGGTGATGGGGTGGGTTGCTGTGGTGGAATATAATTTAATCTAATGTAAAAAAATAAATCTAATAGAGTTGGTGGAGACAGTAGGTATCATGATTGTTGTAGAAAATCTTCAAAATGAAAAATTAAAAATGTTGAGCCTCATCATTGTGGCCCACAACCAGTTTCCAAATGGCTAAAGTGGCCCACACTCTTTAAAAGGTTGAGCACCACTGGTCTAGAGGAAGTAAAAATACAATTCTGTGATTACTCACCTGTAGAATTGGTATTATAAGTATACAGTACGTCCTGCTCCAAATCTAATACTTACACTTGGGATATACTCCGCCAGATGGCGCTGGACTGCAGAGACATCGAAAATAGGCTCCTCCCGGCCCCTCAAATACCCAGGGACCTCCCACAAATCCCCAGCATTGAAAAGCATTTAATGAGAAGCCTGGAGAATTAAACAATCCAAACTATCAACTATAACAATGATAACAATCACCATACAGGGGATCCAAGCAAATGCAAACCAAGGGTGGGTTGGAGCAGGACGTACTGTATACCCATAATACCAATTCTACAGGTGAGTAATCACAGAATTGTATTATTCTTAGTATACAGTACTTCCTGCTCCAAATTTAATACTTACACTTGGGACATCCAATAGCAGTGTCCATAAAGTAGGGTGGGGTCCCCAATAAAAATCAGCAGCAGGCAGTTTAAACCACTGCCGCCTGCAGAACCTTTCGGCCAAAAGCAGCATCAGCTGAGGCCCTAACATCAACCTTGTAAAACTTTGAAAAGGTATGAACAGAAGACCAAGTAGCGGCCTTGCAAACTTGTTCAACAGAAGCCTGGCGCTGAAAAGCCCAAGAGACACCAATAGCACGAGTGGAATGAGCAGTAAGGTGGAAGGGAGGATTCTTCCCCTTAGCAGAGTAGGCCTGAATCACAGCCTGACGAATCCACTTGCTGATAGTAGACTTGGCAGGAGCCAAACCCTTCCTAGGACCAGAAGGGACCACAAAAAGAGCATCAGTTTTCCTGAAAGGTGCAGTAGCCACCAGATAGTACTTCAGACACCTAACCACATCCACAGAGTGCAAAACCCTCTCCTTAGCATTGCTAGGATTAGGGCACAAAGAAGGAAGAACAATATCCTGATTCAAATGAAAGACAGACACTACCTTAGGCAGAAAGTCAGGTTTGAAACGAAACACCACCTTGTCCTGGTGTCTCTCATAGTAGGGGGGCTGAATGGAAAGCGCCGCCAACTCAGACACACACCTGACAGAAGTGATAGCCACCAGAAATACAACCTTGAGCGTAGTGGCCAAGGCAGCATCCTGCACAGGTTCAAAGGGAGCACCCTGCAAGGCTGACAGAACCAAGTTCAGATCCCAAACAGGCACCATAGGCTTACGTGGGGGGCGCACATGAGTGACCCCCTGGAAAAAAAGTCCTGATCAGAGGGTGCTGAGCAAAGGACTTCTGGAAGAAAATAGCCAGAGCAGAAACCAGACCCTTCAGAGTACTGAGTAGGAGCCCCATCTCCAACCCATGCTACAGGAACTGAAAGTCCTGCCATGACATTGCTAGCGCATCCGAGGTCAAGGCCAGAGGATCCCGGGACAGAGAGACAAAAGCTGGGAGCTTGTGATTGTGGCGGGACGCAAACAGATCCACATCTGGTTGGCCCCAACGGTGACACAGAGATTGAAACACCCTGCTGCATAGGGACCATTCTCCCTGGCGAGAGGTCCCCCTGCTCAGAGAGTCCGCCAGGCGATTTTCCACCCCCGGGATGTACACAGCTGATATGCAGGGGACATTGGCCTCCGCCCAAGTCAGGATCAGAGCCGCTTCAGGATCAGAGACGGGTCCCTCCCTGATGATTGATGTAGGCAACTGCCGTCTGGTTGTCCGAGCGCACCTGAACAGGCAGGCCCTGAAGGTGAGTAGTCAAGTGAGCCAGAACTAGCCTGATCGCCTGCAGTTTCAAGACATTGATAGGTGTGTGGGCCTCCTGAGGCCCCACCTCCCCTGGAACCGCAGGGACTTCCAGAAACCCCCCCAACCTGACAGACTGGCATCCGTGGTGACCGTCTCCCAGGAAGGGGCAAGAAAGGATCTGCCCCCCAACAGGTTCCTTGAGTTCCTTGAGAGCACACAGACCCTGTCCAGGGACGCTGGGTCCTTGTCCCATACTGACAATAGGTGAAGTTGCAGGGGCCTCAAGTGGAACTGAGCATAAGGGACCGCTTCGAAGCATGCCACCATCAGGCCCACCAGCTGCATCCCCTGCCTGATGGAGGGATGGGGACAAGCTAGGAGGGACTGAGCCTGTGCGATCAGGCTGTCCACCTTCTGTTGAGGAAGGAAGATCCTTGCCTGAACTGTATCCAGATTCATTCCTAGGAATGGAGTTATCAAGGAAGGGGACAGTGAGGACTTGGGGTGGTTGATCACCCATCCAAATGACTCCAGAGTGGACACCACCAGCTGAGTATCCAACTCTGCCTGATGAAGAGACTGGGAAGTGATGAGAATGTCGTCCAGATAGGGAAGCACGCGGACGCCCTGACATCTCAGCAGAGACATCACGCCAACCAACACCTTGGTGAACACCCTGGGAGCTGAAGTGAGGCCGAAGGGCAAGGCCACAAACTGGTAGTGTTGATCCATCAGAGCGAAACTGAGGAACCTTTGATGACCTGGGAATACAGGAATATGAAAATAAGCATCTTTGATGTCCACAGAAGTCATGAAATCCCCTTGGCGCAGGGAACTGATGGCAGAGCGCAGAGTTTCCATGCGAAAGCGCCTGCCCCTGACAAACTTGTTGAGGATCTTCAAGTCCAGGATGGGCCTGACTGAACCATCTTTTTTGGGTACTGTGAATAGGTTGGAATAAAAGCCCTTGCCTTTTTCTCTTAAGGGGACCTGGCAGATGGCCCCCAGCTCCAGGAGGCCTTGCACTGCTTGCACTAGCTCCTGAGCTGACACAGGGTCCTGAGGAATCCAGGATCTAATGAATCTTGGAGGGGGATCGGCAGCAAACTCCAACTTGTAACCGGAGGAAACTACCTACTGAATCCACCGGTCTGAGACATGAAGCCTCCAGATGTGAGCGAAGTGCTGCAGCCGTCCCCCCACCCGGATGGGTGAGGGCGCCCCATCATGCCTGAGGGGGCTTGGGAGAGGATTTTGCTTTGGGACCCCAGGAGGAACCAGGACGTCCACGTCCTCTGCCTCTACCCCAGAAATCTCCTCGGGCCCCAAGAAAAGAACCCCCCCTTCCCTGTCTTGCACCCCGGTAAAGGGAGGAGAAGGAACCCTGACCCCGAAAGGGCCGAGATTGCCGCCTGCGCTGGGGTAACCTGCCTCCCTTAGCAAAAAGGTCCAGGCGGTCCCCAAACAGGCGCAGTCCTTTAAAGGGAAACCCAGTGAGGGCCTTCTTGGCAGCGTTGTCAGCAGCCCACTGGCGCAGCCAAACCGAGCGGCGTATAGCCACCACAAGGGCAGAAGTTCTGGCACACATTCTGATGGTGTCAAAATTTACAAAAACGTCACAACTGGAGAGTGCATTAAACACCTCACAAGGCAAATCATCAGGGGTACTATCAAGCATATTTTTGATAAGGGTTCTAGTGGCCACAGCAGTAATGGCAGAGGCACAGACTGGGTGCAGCGCCGTCCCTGCACATGCAAAGGCGTGGGATGCCAGCTGGTCAATGCGCCGGTCCTCAGCATCCCGCAGGGTAGTAGAGTCAGGGGAATGCATGACAGAGGTGTTAGATAGCCCTAGGATTGGGGCATCCACCTCGGGGGGGGGGGGAGGGATGACCAACATTTAACCACCTCAGCCGGAAAGGGATACTTCCTATCCCAACTTTTTGGAACCCCGGGAAGTTTACTGGGGTGCTCCCATTCCTTGAGCACAAGGTTATGGAAATGTGCCTGCTCGGGAAATTCCAAACGGGATTTTGCTGTATGGAAAAATACAATTCTGTGAAATACTCACCTGTAGAATTGGTATTATAAGTATACAGTACGTCCTGCTCCAGATAGATTACTTGGGTTATCCTTCGCCAGATGGCGCTGCACTGCAGAGACATGTAAAACAGGCTCCTCCCGGCCCCTCAAATACTCGGGGACCTCCCACAAATCCCCAGCATTGAAAAGCAGTGAAAAGGAAGCCGGGAGAATTTAACAACCAAAAAACTGGTAACTATAACAATGATAACAATCACCATACAGGGGATCCAGAATAATGCAAAAACCAGGGTGGGTGGAGCAGGACGTACTGTATACTTATAATACCAATTCTACAGGTGAGTATTTCACAGAATTGTATTATTCTTAGTACAGTACGTCCTGCTCCAGATAGATTACTTACACTTGGGACATCCAATAGCAGTGTCCGTAAGGTAGGGTGGGATCCCCAATAAAAAGGTAACAGCAGACAGTTTAAACCACCGCCGCCTGCAAAACCTTGTGGCCAAAAAACAGCAACAGCTGAGGCCTTAACATCAACCTTGAAAAACCTTGAAAAGGTATGAACAAAAGAGCAAGTAGCGGCCTTGCACACTGGTGCAATAGCAGCCTGGTGCTGGAAGGCCCAAGGGAGCACCAATAGCACGAGAAGAAAGAGCAAGAAAGCGAAGAGAGGACTCTTCCCTTTAGCAGAGCAGGCCTGAATCACAGCCTGACGAATCCACATGCTGATAGTAGACTTGGCAGAAGCCAAAAACCCTTTTCATAGGACCAGAAGGGACCACAAGAAGAGCCTCAGTGATTTTGAAAAGGTGCAGTAGCCACCAGATAGTACTTCAGACACCTAACCACATCCAAGGAGTGCAAAACTCTCTCCTTAACATGGCTAGGGTTAGGGCACAAAGAAGTAAGAACAATATCCTGATTCAATGAAAGTCAGATACTACCTTTAGGCAGAAATTCAGGTTTCAACAAAACACCACCTTGTCCTGGTGCCTCTCAAAGTAGGGGGGGTGAATAGGCAGAACCGCCGACTCAGACACACGCCTGACAGAAGCGATAGCTACCAGAAACACGACCTTGAGTGTAAGAATAGCCAAGGCAGCAACCTGCACAGGTTCAAAGGGAGCACCCTGCAAAACAGGCAAGACCATTTTCAAATCCCAAAAACAGGGACCATAGGTTGAAGTGGGGAACGCACAAGAGCAATCCCCTAACGGCAGTCTAAATCAAGGAATGCTGAACAAAAGACTTCTGAAAGAAGACAGACAGGATAGAAACCTGACCCTTCAGAGAACTGAGTTAGAGAAAAACTCCAACCCATGCAGTAAAACTCCAGATCCCTGGGAACTGAGAACACCCAACAGGGAAGAGACCAATACTCAACCAGTCAATGAAGGTAAGCCATACCATATAACAGATAGAGGAAGAAATCATCTTCCTAGCCTTTACCATGGACTCAACCAACGAGGTAGACAAACCATTCTCCATCAAGATGGAGGTTTCAGCAGTCAGGCCGTCAAGGCCAGAGTTAGTAAATGGGATGGCGTAAGTGGTCCTAAGTGAGCAGATCTGTCAATCCAGGCAGAAAGCACAGATCTACTGCCATCTGCACCATGTCTGCGAACCACACTCTTCTTGGCCCCTGAAGCCGCCAGAACAACTGGCACCCCTTTCAGAACAATCCTGCGCAGAACCCTGCCTAGCAGGGGGAATGTAGAAAGACATACCGAAACTGAATGACCCACCATGACAGTACTAAGACATCCATGGGCACGGCCAGAGGATCCTGGTATGGGGAGACAAAGGCCGGGAGATTGTGATTGTGACGGAACGCAAACAGATCCACATAGGTTGGCCCCAACGGTAATACAGAGATTGGAACACCCTGTTGCAGAGGGACCCCCCCCCCCAGAATGTATACCGCTGAAAAGCAAGGAACATTGGCCTCCACCAGATCATAATCAGAGACACTTCCTGGAGGACCCACTTGGGCCGGGTCCCTCCCTGATGATTGATGTAGGCAACTGCCATCAGAGTGACCATGCGCCCCTGAACAGGCAGGCCCTGAATATGAGAAGTCAAGCGAACCAGAACTAACCTGATCGCTCACAGCTTCAAGACATTGATAAGTGAATGGGCCTCCTAAGGGCCCCACCTCCCCTGGAACCGCAGGGACCTCCAGAAGAACCCCCCCCCCCCCAACCTGATAGACTGGCATCCGTGGTGACCTTCTCCCAGGAAGGAGCAAGAAGGTTCCGCCCCCCAACAGGTTCCATGAATCCATCCACTACAAGAGGGACCTCCTCACCAGGGGGGGGAAGACACCCAGACCCTGTCCAGGGACGCTGGGTCCTTGTCCCATAAAGACAATAGGGGAAGTTGCCGAAGCCTCAAAAGGGACTGAGCACAAAGGGCCGCTGCGAAGCACGCCACCATCAGGCCCATCAGCTGCATCCCCTGCCTGTGAAGGAACGGGGACACCTAGGAGAAGCTGAACTTGTGCAAGCAGATGTCCACCCTCTGCTGAGGAAGGAAGTATCCTTGCCTGAACAGTGTCCAGATTCATTCCCAGGAATGAATTACCAAAGAAGGGGACAGCGAGAACCTGGTGGTGGCTGATCGCCCATCCAGATGACTCCAGGATGGACACCACCAGCTGAGTATCCAACCAAGCCCGATGTAGAGGCTGGGAAGTGATGAGGACGTCCAGGTAGTGCAGCACGCAGACGCCTCTTGGCCTCATCAGAGACATCACCCCCGCCAGCACCTTGGTGAGCACTCTGGGAGCTGAAGAGAGGCCAGATGGCAAGGCTACAATTGGCAGTGTTGATCCTCCAACGCGGATCTAAGGAATCTTGGTGTCCTGAAAACACAAGGATGTGAAAAGTAAGCATCTTTGATATCCACAAACAGCATGAAGCCCACGGTACGCAAGGAGCAAATGGCCGAGCGCAGAGTTTCCATGAGGAAGGCGCCTGTACTTGACAAATTGCTGAAGATCTGTGCATCCAGAATGGGCCAGACTGACCCATCTCTTTTGGGAACAGTGGGAAGGTCGGAGTAGGGTCCCTTGCCTCTGTCTGTTAAGGGAAATCTGCAAATGACCCCCATACCCAGCAGACCTTGCACGGCCTGCGCCAGCATCCGAGCAGAAGCAGGGACCAGGAGTACCCGGGACCTGGTAATCATAGGGGGGGGGCGCACAGCAAACACCATCTTGTAGCCGGAGGACACTACTTCCTAAATCCACCGATCTGAGGCGTGGTGCCTCCATACTTAAGCAAGGTTCCGCAGCCGTCCCCTCACCCAGGCGGGTGAGAGTGCCCCATCATGCTTGAGGGGACTTGGGAGAGGATTTGGGCATAGCCCCCCCAGAGGAGCAGGGGTGTTGTCTTCTGCTCCTGGGACAGGGAGTTGCGGGAGCCCCCACGAAGGACGCCCCTGGTTCCTGTTTAACACCATAGTGGGGGGTGGAAGGGGGGCCCTGGCCCCGAAGGGCCCGAGACAGCCGTCTACGCTGGGGTAACTTACCTCTCCTGCCAAACAGGTCTAGGCGGGCCCCGAACAGATGCAGCCCTTTAAAGGGGAGCCTGGTAAGGGTCTTCTTCGCAGCATTGTCGGCACCCCACTGTCGCAGCCAGAGTAAGCGACATTTAGCCACCACAAGGGCAGAAGTTCTTGCACACATTCTAATGGTGTCATCCAATGCTAATAGGATAAATTTTACAAACACATCACAATTGGAGAGTGCATTAAACACATCCCAAGGGAGATCATCAGGGGCATGGTCGAGCATTGTCCTGATGAGGATTCTAGTGGCCACAGCAGTAATGGCAGAGGCACAGACCGGGCGTAGCGCCGTCCCCGCACATGCAAAGGCGTGGGAGGCCAGCAGGTCAATGCGCCGGTCCTCAGCATCCCGAAGGGTAGTATAGTTGGGGGGAAGCAAGAAAGGGGTGTTAGATGGCCCTATGATCGGGACATCCACCTGAGGGGGGAACGACCAACATTTAACCACTTCAGGGGGAAAAGGGTACTTACTATCCCAATCTCCTGGAATCCCTGGAAGTTTACTGGGGCACTACCATTCCTTGAGCACAAGGGTATGGAAATGTGCCTGCTCTAGAAATTCCCAGTGTCGTGATGCTGTATGGAAACGCTCCCCTCTTTGTCTGGGAGCCTCACCAGTGGGAGAGATAGACAGAACCTCAAAGAACTTGATCAATAATCTGTCAGTGTCATCCTGAATCCAGGGGTCAGGGTCAGAGTCTTCATGAGCCTCAGGTCTCTCATCAGATGAGCCTGAGTCAGAAAAGAGTTCTCCTTCATCAGAAGGGGTATAGCCACACAGAGTCATAAACTCCTCAGTTCCCATAGGGAAAACAGTAACATTAGGAGTCAAGAGCCGCTTCTTACAAGGGCCCTTACGCGCTAAGGACCTCGCAAAAATCTGTTCAGCTGTAGGCAGTCTAGACGCCAATTCAGGCTGAGAATCCCAACTTGTGTGCGGCTCAGCAGGAGTGAGATTTAAGCCAGGGGGATTAGGTGAAGCAAGGCGAGGTACAGCCACTGGCAGGCCTGATTGCAAAGCCATCGCTTGCTCAGCACAAGGTACGCAGACCCGCGTCTTGTCAGCATCAGCATGGGGTTGTCCACACGCCATACACCGCCGGTCATGTCCCAGAAGGACCCCGGTCACATTATCCTTAGATGCCTCCATATGGTGATTATTAAGCACAATATGCCAGTAGGGATTGACGCTATAAAGCAACCCTGGATGCCCCAATGACCCGCTAGGGAGTGGGAGTAAATTTACAAGGCCCGCTACTCAATCACACCGGGCCAGGAGAAGCCAATGGATTCACCCTCTGAAAGACACAATGAGAAGAAGGGTGTCAGCACCGAAACACACTACAGTGAATTATAAAGCCACCCGCGAGGGCACTTACGGACCACGGTAAGTAAGAACGTCACACACACACACGCGCGACCAGACAATATGGCGCTGAGAACCTCGAAGGGCGGGCCAGCGCGAGCCGTGACACGAGGCGCGCCATGCCAGGCCCCGCCTCCCCGAAGAGCGCGAAGTACACAGACAAGCAGCCAATGAGGACGCAGAAGCGTCTGAGGTGACGCCGCCGCCCGGCGCGGAACATCCAAATGAAGGAAAAGGCGCGCGCGGCGGTGGCCTTAACAGTGTAAAAAGACAAGTCAGCGTGGCGGTTGACACCACATACACCAGTCCAAGCAGACATTACAAGGAGGACCATAAGCGTGTAATCACAGTACACGGACATCCACATGCAAACACACACACACCCCCTTCTCTTCCTCCCGAGGGCTACTGGGAGAATGAGGGTGGATGGGGGCCCTTTGCACGGGGCCCACGGTTACCGGGGCATGGGACAATAATGCGGGAGGGGCATCCCATAAGGCTCACCATCAGCCTATACCGCCTACCCTTTGGTGGGGGACTGCGGTGGAGCAACACTCCTTAAGCACACATGGTGCTGCCTACCTTCACCCGACCAGCGCAGCCCAGGCTGGGAGGCACATCACATCAAGGACGGGTGGGAATAGTCCAACAGGGCCGCAGGCTTTAATAGCCCTGCTCACCTGCGACAGAGTGATAATTTCATGTCTTCGCAGTCAGCACTGCAGAGATATCTGGGGATTTGTGGGAGGTCCCCGGGTATTTGAGGGGCCGGGAGGAGCCTGTTTTACATGTCTCTGCAGTGCAGCGCCATCTGGCGAAGGATAACCTAAGTGTAAGTAATCTATCTGGAGGTACTGTATACTAAGAATAGCTCCCCTCTTTGCCTGGGAGCCGCAACAGGGAGAGAGATGGACAGAACCTCAAAAATCTGGGTCAATAATCTGTCAGTGTCATCCGGGGCCCAGGGGTCAGAGCCAGAATCGTCATGACCCCTTGGTCTCTCATCAGATGAGCCTGAATCAGAAAAGAGCTCCCCTTCATCAGACGGGGTATAGCCACAAAGATTCCAAAACTCCTCAGTTCCCATAGGGAAAACAGTGACATTAGGCGTCAAGTGCCGCTTCTTAGCAGGGGCCTTACGCGCTAAGCAATAATCTGTTCAACAGTAGCCAGTCTAGAAGACACATCAGGCTGAGAATCCCCACTAGTATGCAACTCAGCAGGAGTGAGGTTTAAGCTTGGGGGAGTAGGTGAAGTGAAACGAGGTGCAGCCACTGACAGGCCAGATTGCAATGCAAGCACCTGCTCAGCACAGGGTACACAGACCCGCGCCTTGTCAGCATCAGCATGAGGCTGCCCACACGCTACACACAGCCGGTCTTGTCCCGAAGGGACCCCGGTTACATTATCCTGGGATGCCTCCGTATGGTGATTATAGCGGCGCTATACGCCGATAGGGAATAACGCTATATAGCAACCCCGGATGCCCCAATAACCCGCTAGGGAAGTGGGAGTATTATTTTTACAAAGCCTACAAGTTATTTACTAATACAGGGCCGGGAGAAGCCAAAAGGGTTCGCCCCGCCTGAAAGACATAAGCAGACAAGACCTGTAAGCACACAGTAACAAAAGTGAAAGATATAAAGCCGCCCGCGAGGGCACTTACGGACCACGGTAGGTAGGGGTCCGTCGCGCATGGGCCAACCAAGCAGGATAAAGATGGCTTTGGTTTACCTCGAGGGGCGGGCCGGTATCAGCGATGACGCGGAGCGTGCCATAGACGGGCCCCGTCCCGCCCCCCTCGAAGAGCGAGAAGCCGAGAACGTGCAAGCAGCCAATGATGGCGCACCAGCGCCTGAGGTAATGCCGCCGCAAAGCGCGGAACCAAGTCAGCGCGCAGTGACGGCAATTTTAAAAAGACAGTGAAGACAAGCCAGCGCGGCGGCTGACACTAGACTAAACAGAATGGAAAAAAAAGTGTAAAAATACCATTTTGTGAGTACTCACCTGAAAAATGGGTATTGTTGGTGTGCCACACACCCCGCTTCACCTTTAGATATTCATCCACTATTGGGTTAATCCACCGCAGGTGACGTAGTGCAGAGAGGAAGTCTTGTAACGAGCCCCCTTCCGGCCTATATATACCTGGTACCTCCCTTCAATCATCAGTATATTTAAAAAGCAGTAATACAAGGTACCAGTATTCCACCAGTAACCTCAAAATCAAATTTGATATGAACAAAAAGCTTCACCATATAAAGGCTTCGGTAATACCGAAAAGGGTGGGCGTGAAGCGGGGTGTGTGGCACACCAACAATACCCATTTTTCAGGTGAGTACTCACAAAATGGTATTATTCTTGGTGTGCCACACACCCCGCTTCACCTTTAGATATTCATCCACTATTGGGACATCCAAAAGCAGTATCCACAAGGGCTGGGCAACTCAAGGCCAGGTGAAGCATAACTTAAATGACTGCAGTCTGCAGAACTTTGCGGCCGAAAACAGCATCCGCTGAGGCCCGCACATCAACTTTGTAAAACTTAGAAAAAGTGTGAACAGAAGACCAAGTGGCGGCCTTACAAACCTGTTCAACAGAAGCTTGGTGCTGAAATGCCCAAGACACCCCAATGGCGCGAGTAGAATGAGCAGTGATACGAAAAGGGGGAACTTCCCCTTAGCAGAATAGGCCGCAGTAACGGCCTGACGTATCCACTTGCTAATGGCAGATTTGGCTGGTGCCAAACCCTTCTTAGGCCCATGGGGCACAACAAAAAAGGAATCCGTCCTACGAAAAGGAGACGTGATAATCAAGTAGTACTTAACACAACGTACTACATCCAAACAATGCAAAACCCTCTCTTTGTCATTCTTAGGATTAGGACACAAGGAGGGAAGAACAATATCTTGGTTCAAATGAAAAGCAGAAACAACCTTAGGAAGAAAGTCTGGCTTGAACCGAAGGACCACTTTATCCTGATGCCTCTCAAAGTAAGGCGCCTGGATAGTTAAGGCCGCCAACTCTGAGACACGCCGGACAGAAGTGATAGCTACCAAGAAGACAATCTTCTGAGTCAGGGTATACAAAGCAATATCTCGCAAAGGCCCAAAAGGAGGAGCCTGAAGAGCAGAAAGAACCAAATTCAAATCCCAAACAGGGAGTAATGGTTTCCTGGGAGGCCGCATATGCGTAGCCCCCTGGAAAAAAAATTTTAACTAAAGGTTTAAGCGCAACACGCTTCTGAAAAAAAAAGATAGATAAGGCAGAGACCTGCCCTTTCAACGTACTTTAATTTATTTTAGTTAAAATACAAACACAAAAGTTTGTTATAGAAGAATATCCTTGGTGCTTGCCATGCTACCAATCCAATTCCCCATTGAATTCCACAATGCAAATGTAATCATCATTGTACTACAAAAAAATATTTTTTTTTTTTTTTTTTTCACAGTTGTCAACTGTCTTACTTGCCAATGCGCAGGTTATTACTAACACAATTGAACCTATTGTACATTACAGACAATTAAACTTGCTCAATGATTCACTTGCCCAAATCATAGCAGTGAGTAATATCATGTAATAAGCGGTAAACTAGTTTCACCCCCACTAGGGGGCTTCTTCAGTACCAAACCGCACTTAAGGGCACTTGATCAGCCCATCCAGGCCCGTTAGATTATTACCAAAAGCCTCATGTCCAGGTGCACAATCCCAAAATTGATGCTGGATGGACAGGTTTAGATATCCCAAGTTAGTTAGTGCTCCGTTCGCCAATTATGAAGGAACGGCGTCTGCCCTATGTTGCGAGGTTCCCTATTCCTCAATGATAAGGGAAGCAGAAATACAGGCTTGGGGTCCGCTCTCTCAGCTAAGATGTAATCCGCTGGTCTGCCTGGTAACCATCCAGGGCAGATCTAAAGGAGCCCGCCCAGCAATACACGTCCGTGCATGTTGTGCTGTATGCTTGACCCGGATACTTAGCTGGAGACCAGAGTCCAGCCCTGATTGTAAATCCTGGAGACCGAAAAGACCCTACGAGGAAAAATCTTATCTCACACCAAGCGATATAGGCTTTCCAAGTCCTATAGTAGGTGATGGAAGAAGACCTCTTCCGGGCACTGATCAGAGTCTTAAATGACTGAATCAGAAAGACCCTCCTCCTTCAGGATGGAGGTTTCAGCAGCCAGGCCATCAAACCCAGCGCTGGTAAAATGGGGTAACACAATTGACCCTGAGTGAGCGGATCGGGCCGAATAGGCAGAACGAACTGGTCCACTGCCAGCCGAACGATGTCTGTGAACCTCACTCGTCTTGGCCACCTTGGGGCCACGAGAACGGCGTACACCCTTTCCAGAGCCAACTTCTGAAGAACCCTGCCCAGCATGGGCATCGGAGGAAACAGGTATAGAAATCCTAGAACTCCCCAGATCAGGGACATGGCGTCCACTGCCAGAGCCAGAGTATCCTGGGAGAGCGACACGAAGTTCGGGAACCTGTGATAGTGATGAGGGGCCAACAGGTCCACCTCCGGGGTCTCCCACTGGAGACACAGTAAGCGAACCACCTGAGGATGGAGAGCCTATTCTTCCAGACGGGGAGAGCCCTTGCTCAACCGGCCCACTACCTGTTTCATCACCTCTGGAATGTGAACCGCCGAGAGACAGGGAACATGGAACACTGCCTATGTCCGGATCAGGGACACCACTCTGAGAGTACTCAGACTGCGCGTCCTTCCCTGAAGACCAACGTAAGCAACCGCTGATTGATTGTCTGAACACATCTGGACCAAAAGGCCCAGAACGTACTGAGTCAGGAGAGCAAGCACCTGACGGATGGTTCTCAGATTCAGAATATTGATGGGACAGTGGGGCCTTTAAGCTCTCCACTGCCCCTGAGACCGCGGCTCCTTCCAGAATCTGCCCCATCCCGACAGACTGGCGTCCGTGGTGACAATTTTCCAAAAGGGGGGTCAGGAAAAGCCTGCCCTACACAAGATTGGTCGAGACCAAGCACCACAGGAGGGACTGCCGTACACGGGAGGACAACTGGAAGGACTGATCCAGCGACTGAGGTTGCTGGTCTTAACACGCTAACAGAAATAGCTGAAGCGTTCTCGTGTGAATTTGGCAAAAGAAAGACACACTCTGTCTTGATGAGAGTTCAGGCCAGGATGAACCGACCCATGAACGGACCGTGAAGGAGGGTGAGACTCGAATTTCAGGTCGTAACCGGGCGATACTACCTCCTGGATCCATCTGCCTGGAACCACTTGGTTCCAATGGTAGAAGTGTCGCAATAGTCCCCCCACCCGCACGGGTGAGGGCAGCCCCTCATTGCTGAGTGAGCTTATCAGCAGGTCTTTGGGCTTGGTGCCCCAGGACTGAGTGGGCCGGCCACGGCCCCTCCCCCGAGTCCAACCTGCGCCACAGGTAGCGGGAAAGGACGCACCCCTGCCGGCTCTGAATCCTCGAAAGGAAGGCCTACCGGAACTTGTCCCCCTGAAGGGACCACGGGGCCTCTTGCGTTGTGGCATCTTACCACCCTTTGCGACAGAATCAATTTTCTCCTCGAACAGACGCAACCCCAAAAAGGGGAGAGCTGTGAGCACCTTTTTGGAAGCCGTGTCCGCTGACCACTGACGCAGCCATACTGACCTGCGAATAGCCACCAGCATAGCTGCCGCCCTGCTACTCATAGTCAGCGCATCGTCCTGAGCAGCCAGGACATAAGCCACAAAAGATTCACACTGCTTAAGCGCAGTGAACTGTTTGCAAGCGGGATTAAGATCCTCATATAGCCCTTGAATTAAGGATTTAATTGCCAATAGCAGAAGGGCTGAAGCACATACCGGGCGCAACGCTGACCCGGAATAGATTAAAACCATGTCGAGCGTATTTGGTCAATCCGACGATCTTCCCCATCTTTGGGGACAGTGGTCTCAGCAGATTGTACCATAGCCGAGCTGGAGAGCCCTAGTACAGGGGTATCCCCAGGCGGTCTCCCATCCAAGTACTGACCAGGCCCGACACTGCTTAGCTTCCAAGATGAGACGAGATCGGGCGCATTCAGGGTGGTGTGGCCGTAGGCCTTAATAAATGTAATTAGCATATGCCCCCTTGTGCTCTTATAGTCAACAAAACATTAGCACAATGGCCAACTGGAAGGAATTCCAGATAACCGCGTGGGATGTTCCCATTCCTTAAGAACCACCCTCTCGAAGAGGTGTTGTCTGGGGAAAAACCAAACGCGGCTGAGGCTCTTTAAACAACCGACCCCTTGGCGGGGCGGGTGCCTCAGGCATATCCAAACTCAAAATTTTAAACATTTGAGCCAGAATAGAGGGGGTGTCCAAAACAACCCCCTCTGACCAATCGCCAATCTCATCAGCCACAAGCTGACCTGTCGGCTCATCTGACTCAGACGGAATTCATCCTCGTCCGGGGATCCATCGGACCATTCCACAGGTACACAAAACTGGTCCTGTGGAGCCGAAGGTACCGGAGTCAGGTGCCCTCGTTTTGCAGCGGCCTTTAACGCTGCTTTAACGGGCATTACTTTCCGGGGGCTGGGCTGTGCTGCCACCTCGGAATGCGAATCCCCACTTTGACAGTGTCATGCGGGGTCCGGAAATAGGGAGGGAGAGGTAGGAGAAGATGAAGGATGCGATGGCCCCGCAGCCGAAGCAACGGACTGGCGCGCAATAGTCTGTTTTGCACAAGGGATGCAAATAAAGACATCATCAGCTGGGAGTGGAACCCTATAACCTACGCACCCCCCAAACGGCTCACAGAACCGTTTCCGGAAATTACGGAAGCCTCAATATGGTGATTTATGGTATTCGCAATACTGGGACTTTTAAGGCATAAGCCAACCCGGGATGTCCCTTTATTAGTAATGTCCCGGAAGGGAGGATTTCTTTTTATTTATTTTTTTTTTTAATTTTTTTTTTTTTTTTTTAAGTTAAGGTCCCCTTTAAAGAACTATATATATATATTTATATATAGTCTATGTATATATACATTCACAAAGATATCCCAATAATTAGCCAGGCACATAGAGCCGGAGGGCCACCATAAGCAGGGATCCCAGGATCTGCAAGGAAAAACCATCAGATCCTCACATGTGTATAAACAAACAAAAGCATGGCACCAAAGTGCCCTTAAATCACGCCCCCTTAATACAGAGTGACTCCCCACTATATTACTGCAAGGAATGCATTCCCCATTTAACGGCCCCAACGGGAGGGGCCGCTTACCTGGTCAGCGAAGGCAGCAGCCGGAACAAGACTGCAGCCAGCAGCGAGCATGGAAGACAAAGTGCGGCCGTGCGCCCATGCGATTTCCTGCATTGAAGGAAGCAAAACGCTGGGCCCGCCGCAGACGCCGCGCGTCAGCGGGACCCGCCCCCCCCCCCTACGCCGATCAGCTGGAATCACTTACAGCTGGGCCACAACACGTGCGCCCAGGCGGCGGAGGGGGGAGGGTAAAAACCGCATGGTGCTATACAATGCAAACATGAATGCCAGGCGAGGAGAGGGGAGAGGGGGGAGGGGGCAGGGGGCCACAAAGCAACAAACTGCAAGAGAAGTGGCCAGCCTTTACCCAGCGCAGCCTGCCCTTAAAGCAGACCCAAAAATATACACATGCTACAGTGAATGCATAAACATGACACATATGTTAACATGCAGTGATACAAGTGAAACACACATACTAAAGCACACCCTCATACACCCCCCCCCCCCCATAGTGAAGGGAGAAGGGACCGTAACGGGAGAGTAAGGGGCTACGGGGACCCTCGGGACAGGGGCATCCCATTTCCGGATCACCATGCCGGATCGCCGCATAGCCCCACGCATGAGGACGAGCGGTAGGAGATAAGCTCCTAGGCACTTAAAGTGCTATCTACCATTTGCCCGGCGAGCAGCCAAGGCTGGGAGGCTTCCAATTCACCATAAAGGTATACAACTCAAACCGGGCAGAAATAGACCAAAAGGGGGGTGGCGGGGTAAGAATACCCCGGCCTACCTGTAAGCAGGAGACTTCCAACTTCTGACTTGCCAGCAAGCAGAGAGAAAAATACTGATGATTAAAGGGAGGTACCAGGTATATATAGGCCGGAAGGGGGCTCGTTACAAGACTTCCTCTCTGCACTACGTCACCTGCGGTGGATTAACCCAATAGTGGATGAATATCTAAAGGTGAAGCGGGGTGTGTGGCACACCAAGAATACACAGATTGCATAGCATACATATTTACACCCCCCGCGCCGGTCGGTGGGCGTGCCCCATATGGCCGGCGTCCATTGTTTTCATTGGACGCCGGCCATATGGGGCACGCCCACGACCAGCGCGCAACAGCCGGGAAGTGCCGGTAAGCATGTATGTGTGTTATTTTGTGTGTGTGTGAGAGAGCGGCGGCGCCGGCAGGAACCGCAGGGCTGAGCAGGCCAGCCGGGCGGCCGGCTGCTCCCCCCGCCTCCAGCATCTTTTCCATGGGGTCGCGGCCCTCCCTGGCACCGGCCTACCGGGATTTAGCCCGGTATGCCCTATGGCCAGCCCGCCCCTGACAGCAGCCTATAGAAAATCCAAACACTATTAGGTTGATGAAGCATCAGCCATTAAAAGCTCACTTTAGGTGACTGGAAAGTACACTCGTTCAGGTGATTCCTCAACACTTTGTACTGGCTACATGTGAATATGTGATACAAAAAAACACCAGGACTGAAAACAACTATTGTATACTACAAAATATTGATTTTTTAGGTATGAAGACTAGGGATGAGCGAATCGATCCGGATGAACCCGGATTCGATCCGAATTTCATGAAAAATTCGATTCGGATCGAATCCGAATTTCCCCGCGATTCGATCGCTCGAAGTTTTCCTTTAACATCCATTCATTTACATTACAGGCATTCTAAGATGGCGGACGGGACATGTCCAGACATCAACCCCGCGCCAGTGCAAGCTGGGGCAGTCACATGCAGCCTATCAGCAGCCAGCAAGCCCGGTGACGTCACAGCGCTATTTAAGTCGGCGGACATCTTGCTTTTCCTCATTTCTGTAGTGAGGGAGAGGCAGTTAGACAGACAGGGACAGGCTGGAGACAGGCAGGAGACAGGCAGGAGACAGACAGAAAGTCAGCGAAAAGCAGGGAAAGTTAGGAAAAATCGGAGGCAGTCACAGGGAGATTTTTTTTTTTTTCATCCAGCCTGAGTGTTACTGGCTGGCTGACTGGCTTTGTTAGCGTTTTCAGGCTGCTTATACACTAACTGTGCATATATACTGAACTGATCTCAAGTCTGCTGTGAGGCATCCCATTCTGTGACTACACCAGCCTCTATTTACTGCTGTAACCCTTTGCACTTATTCTAATAGAAATTTGGCCTGATAAACACACTTGCTGTGCATAGTAGTACTGCTGCCAGGTGCTCTCTGGTTGTTGGGGCATCCCATTCTGTGACTACACCAGCCTCTATTTAATACCATAACCATTTGCACTTATTCTAATAGAAATTTGGCCTGATAAACACACTTGCTGTGCATAGTAGTACTGCTGCCAGGTGCTCTCTGGTTGTTGGGGCATCCCATTCTGTGACTACACCAGCCTCTATTTAATACCATAACCATTTGCACTTATTCTAATAGAAATTTGGCCTGATAAACACACTTGCTGTGCATAGTAGTACTGCTGCCAGGTGCTCTCTGGTTGTTGGGGCATCCCATTCTGTGACTACACCAGCCTCTATTTAATACCATAACCATTTGCACTTATTCTAATAGAAATTTGGCCTGATAAACACACTTGCTGTGCATAGTAGTACTGCTGCCAGGTGCTCTCTGGTTGTTGGGGCATCCCATTCTGTGACTACACCAGCCTCTATTTAATACCATAACCATTTGCACTTATTCTAATAGAAATTTGGCCTGATAAACACACTTGCTGTGCATAGTAGTACTGCTGCCAGGTGCTCTCTGGTTGTTGGGGCATCCCATTCTGTGACTACACCAGCCTCTATTTACTGCTGTAACCCTTTGCACGTATTCTAATAGAAATTTGGCCTGATAAACACACTTGCTGTGCATAGTATTACTGCTCACAGGTGCACTCCTGTTGGGGCATCCCATTCTGTGACTACACCAGCCTCTATTTACTGCTGTAACCCTTTGCACTTATTCTAATAGAAATTAGGCCTGATAAAGACACTTTTGCTGTGCATAGTAGTACTGCTGCCAGGTGCACTGCTGACTGTTGGGGCATCCCATTCTGTGACTACACAAGCCTCTATTTAATACTATAACCCTTTGCACTTATTCTAATAGAAATTAGGCCTGATAAAGACACTTTTGCTGTGCATAGTAGTACTGCTGCCAGGTGCTCTCTGGTTGTTGGGGCATCCCATTCTGTGACTGCACCTGCCTCTATTTAATACTATAACCCTTTGCACTTATTCTAATAGCAATTAGGCCTGATAAAGACACTTTTGCTGTGCATAGTAGTACTGCTCCCAGGTGCTCTGCTGTTGGGGCATCCCATTCTGTAACATACCATACCCCTCTTTATTTACACTAAGCAGCTCTCTTATTTACACTAAGCAGGCCTGTTGGGGGCTGAGTGTTACTGCTCACTTTTGCTGTGCATTATATTCTGTTTCATATAGACCCACCGCTGCCTGGGGGTTCTTAAAATATCACCTACTACCACGCCAGTTAGACTATGTCGGGCAGACAAGTGCCTGGAAGTGAAAAGAGGAGTGGCAGAGGCCAAGATTCCGCAGGCAGAGCTCGCAGCAGACTGGGGGCCAGTAGCAGCAGGAGTCACGCTGAGAGACCTAATCTGCCAGTATCTGCTAGCGGTCGGGTCTCCACCAGTAACGCATCTGCCGTGGTAGATTGGTTGACGCGCTCATCAACAACATCATCACAACTTACGTCTGAGACCCCCAGTCTAGGGTCGGTAGGTTCCTCTGACACAACCCTGAGTTGGCATGCCCCGAGAGCAATCCCTGTCCTCCCATTGCCTCTGTCCTACGCCGTTCCCTCCCCCAGCGACGTATCCTATGCTTTGGATTCAGCTCCACTCTTTAGTGAGGAGGACCATCAGATAGAGGACAGTCAGCAGCTACTGCCCAGCCAAGAAATGGAGGTGGCTTCTTTAGCTAGGCAGACAAATAGTGATGTGGACAGTGTCGTGGGTGCTGCGAGCGTTCCAGCTCCTGCGCCAGACACTGTTGACGAATCCACGAACATCAGTGACGTACAGCCACAACTCGGTGATAATGATGATGACGATGAAGCCGATCGCACTTGGGAGCCGGGTGATGAAGGGGCTTCATCGTCATCATCAGGAGAAGAGGGGCGCAGGTTGCCCCGGAGTCAGCAGCTGAGGCAGGAAGGTGGTAGCAGTCAGCATGGGGGCACAATTCCAAAGGCTGGAGACGGCCGGGGCCGGGGCCGGGGTAGAGCACCTGCTGTGCGGCAGTCTACCTTATCGGGAGGTAGTGGAGCAGGGGTTCTTGGAGTTGGCAACAGCAGCAGTGAATCAGTGAGGCCAGGGGGTGGGAAAAGTAGCTACTCGGCAGTGTGGCAGTTTTTCCTGAAGCATCCGCAGGAGGGTAACATGGCCACATGCAAGATATGTAGGCAAAAGGTGAAGCGTGGCCAGGGTCCAAATGTTGGCACCACGGCCCTGCGTCAACATATGATGCGTCACCATAAAGCGACCTGGGAGAACCGAGGCTCCCAAGGGGTGGTCCAGTCTGCTTCCTCACCAAGTGGCACGCCGCTCCCAATTTCTGCCAGCCAAGGCTCCAGCACCTCAGCCGAAGGCAGCTGTGCGTCATACCCATCCTCTGTCGCTCCTGCTCCTCCTCCTCCTCCTCCAAGTCATGCATCCCGCCAGCAATCCATCAGCGAAGCCATGTCCAAGAGACAGCAGTATGCGCCCACTCATCCTACGGCGCAGAAGCTGAATGTGCTCCTGTCCAAGTTGCTGGTGCTGCAGTCGCTCCCTTTTCAGGTGGTGGACTCTGCACCTTTCAGAGAACTGATGGCTTGTGCCGAGCCGAGGTGGAGAGTCCCAAGCCGTCATTTCTATGCCAAGAAGGCAGTACCAGCGCTGCACACTTTTGTTGAACAGAAAGTGGGCCAGTCCTTGAGCCTGTCGGTGTGTAGCAAAGTGCATGGCAGGGCCGACGTCTGGAGCTGTAACTATGGTCAGGGACAGTACATGTCGTTTACGGCCCACTGGGTGAATGTGGTCCCTTTGCAGCAGCAGTAGCAACTTGGACAGGTCACGCCGCTTCGGCCTCCGCGCTCCCTGCCTGTTGGGCCTGTGACACCGTGCGACTCGGCCTCCTCATCCTCCGCCATCTCCTCACCCACCACTGTAGGCTCAAGTCTCAGTGCCCCTCCAGTCTACCATGTGTGCAGGGCACGGAGGTGCCACGCAGTGCTTCACATGGTTTGTCTTGGCGAACGGAGTCACACAGGGGAGGAACTGCTTAAATTTATTCATCAGGAAATCCAAACATGGCTTACTCCAAGAAAACTTAAAATGGGAATCATGGTTACCGACAATGGGAAGAACATTTTGTCTGCGCTGCGCCAAGGAAGCCTGACCCATGCCCCCTGCATGGCTCACGTCTTCAATCTGGTTGTCAAGCGGTTTCTGAAGTGTTCCCCCCATCTGCAAGACATCCTAACAACTTCAAGGAAACTTTGCATGCACTTCAGCCACTCATACACCGCCAAACACACCCTTCTTGAGCTACAGCGTCAGAACGGTATCCCCCAACATAATCTGATTTGCGATGTTTCCACCCGTTGGAATTCCACCCTTCACATGTTGGACCGATTATATGAACAGAGAAAAGCCATCACGGATTTCCTGATGATCCAAGCAGATAGGGGGACTCCCCTGTGTAACTTCAATGTCAACCAGTGGCAGCTCATACGTGACACCTGCCGTTTGCTCAGGCCCTTTGAGGAAGCCACTTTATTTGTCAGTCGGCAGGATTACGGGATGAACGACGTGATTCCACTGCTTCATGTACTACAGCACATGTTGGAAACCATGGCTGGTCAGGGCACTGGAGACATGGCGTTTACATCTTACGGCCACATGAACCCCGTTGGAGCTGAACTGGAGGAGGAGGAGGAAGAGGAGGAGGAGTTGCCCAGCGAAACACAGTTTAGGCTTGGCGAAATGGCTGGTTTATCTAGTCAGCGGACAGCAGAGGAGGAGCAGGAGCAGCCAGAGGAGCTAGAGGTTTTTGAGGAAGGCGAGACAGAGGACCCGGGCACACCGTGGCAGTATGCAGTGGAGATGGAGACAGGTAGTCCATCCAAGTCACTTGCGCAAATGGCAGGAAGTATGCTCACGTGCTTGCGTAGTGACCCCAGAATTGTTTCCATCTGTCGGCGGGATGACTTCTGGCTGTCCACCTTATTGGACCCTCGCTTCCGGCACAAAATGGGGGCATTTTTTAAACCCACCGAGAGGGAGGACAAACTGAACTACTACAAAGACATTCTACGTAGGCAGTTGGCCGATGCCTATCTGCGCCATGGTCCATACTCTCGCAGGTCTGACTCGAGGGGACCTCTGTGCTCACCTTCCACTGCCATGGCCGCTGGGGGGGTTGGCAGGAGCAGCAGCAGCAGCTCCATCAGCAGCAGCCTCAGTCTTCAGTCGCTAATGAGTAGCTTTCTACACCCGCATAGTGAGGCTACTCATGAGCAGCAGGAAGACCTGGAGCAGGACCTGAACCAGCAGGTCATGTCATACTTTGACATGACCATGCCAACACACCTTGAGGACTTCTGGGCAGCCAAACTTGATTTGTGGCCGCAACTAGCAGAGTTTGCCCTGGAAAAGCTGTCCTGCCCGGCAAGTAGCGTGCCATCTGAGCGGGTGTTTAGTGCGGCGGGGGCCATAGTTACGGTGAGGAGAACTCGTCTGTCAACTAAAAATGTGGAGAGACTCACCTTTGTCAAAATGAATCAGGGATGGATCAGCCAGGATTTCCACCCACCAATGCCTGATAGATGCGACTAGATTCAGCATGGTGCCACGTTTTACACTTTCCAAATGGTGCAAAACATATTTATGTCTTTAGGCCAATTTTTGGGCTCCTGCTGATGCCAACTCCAGGGTGTGAATCATCCAATTTTTGGGCTCCTGAAGCCAACCCCAGGGTCTCTTTAAAGTAATGTTTGGGCTCCTGCTGCTGCTGCTGCCAACTCCAGGGTGTGATTCATCCAATTTTTGGGCTCCTGAAGCCAACTCCAGTGTCTCTTTAAAGTAATGTTTGGGCTCCTGCTGCTGCTGCCAACTCCAGGGTGTGATTCATCCAATTTTTGGGCTCCTAAAGCCAACTCCAGTGTCTCTTTAAAGTAATATTTGGGCTCCTGCTGCTGCTGCTGCCAACTCCAGGGTGTGATTCATCCAATTTTTGGGCTCCTGAAGCCAACCCCAGGGTCTCTTTAAAGTAATGTTTGGGCTCCTGCTGCTGCTGCCAACTCCAGGGTGTGATTCATCCAATTTTTGGGCTCCTGAAGCCAACCCCAGGGTCTCTTTAAAGTAATGTTTGGGCTCCTGCTGCTGCTGCCAACTCCAGGGTGTGATTCATCCAATTTTTGGGCTCCTGAAGCCAACTCCAGTGTCTCTTTAAAGTAATATTTGGGCTCCTGCTGCTGCTGCTGCCAACTCCAGGGTGTGATTCATCCAATTTTTGGGCTCCTGAAGCCAACCCCAGGGTCTCTTTAAAGTAATGTCTGGGCTCCTGCTGCTGCCAACTCCAGGGTGTGATTCATCCAATTTTTGGGCTCCTGAAGCCAACTCCAGTGTCTTTTTAAAGTAATATTTGGGCTCCTGCTGCTGCCAACTCCAGGGTGTGATTCATCCAATTTTCGGGCTCCTGAAGCCAACTCCAGTGTCTCTTTAAAGTAATGTTTGGGCTCCTGCTGCTGCCAACTCCAGGGTGTGATTCATCCAATTTTTGGGCTCCTGAAGCCAACCCCAGGGTCTCTTTAAAGTAATGTTTGGGCTCCTGCTGCTGCTGCCAACTCCAGGGTGTGATTCATCCAATTTTTGGGCTCCTGAAGCCAACTCCAGTGTCTCTTTAAAGTAATATTTGGGCTCCTGCTGCTGCTGCTGATGCCAACTCCAGGGTGTGATTCATCCAATTTTTGGGCTCCTGAAGCCAACTCAGTGTCTCTTTAAAGTAATGTTTGGGCTCCTGCTGCTGCTGCTGCCAACTCCAGGGTGTGATTCATCCAGTTTTTGGGCTCCTGAAGCCAACCCCAGGGTCTCTTTAAAGTAATGTTTGGGCTTCTGCTGCTGCTGCTGCCAACTCCAGGGTGTGATTCATCCAATTTTTGGGCTCCTGAAGCCAACCCCAGGGTCTCTTTAAAGTAATGTTTGGGCTCCTGCTGCTGCTGCCAACTCCAGGGTGTGATTCATCCAATTTTTGGGCTCCTGAAGCCAACTCCAGTGTCTCTTTAAAGTAATATTTGGGCTCCTGCTACTGCCAACTCCAGGGTGTGATTCATCCAATTTTTGGGCTCCTGAAGCCAACCCCAGGGTCTCTTTAAAGTAATGTTTGGGCTCCTGCTGCTGCTGCCAACTCCAGGGTGTGATTCATCCAATTTTTGGGCTTCTGAAGCCAACTCCAGTGTCTCTTTAAAGAAATATTTGGGCTCCTACTGCTGCTGCTGCCAACTCCAGGGTGTGATTCATCCAATTTTTGGGCTCCTGAAGCCAACTCCAGTGTCTCTTTAAAGTAATGTTTGGGCTCCTGCTGCTGCTGCTGCTGCCAACTCCAGGGTGTGATTCATCCAATTTTTGGGCTCCTGAAGCCAACCCCAGGATCTCTTTAAAGTAATGTTTGGGCTCCTGCTGCTGCTGCCAACTCCAGGGTGTGATTCATCCAATTTTTGGGCTCCTGAAGCCAACTCCAGTGTCTCTTTAAAGCAATATTTGGGCTCCTGCTGCTGCTGCTGCCAACTCCAGGGTGTGATTCATCCAATTTTTGGGCTCCTGAAGCCAACCCCAGGGTCTCTTTAAAGTAATGTTTGGGCTCCTGCTGCTGCTGCTTGAAACTCCAGGGTGTGTCAGTCAATTTTTGGGCCCCTGCTGTTGCCAACTCCAGTGTCTCTTTCAGCCAATGTTTGGGCTCCTGCTGCTGCTTGCAACTCCAGGGTGTGATTCATCCAATTTTTGGGCTCCTGCTGCTGCCAACTCCAGTGTCTCTTTAAAGCAATGTTTGGACTCCTGCCCCTCATAGTGATGCCACTTCAACTCTCTGCAATTGTGCCGCTCTGCGATTCTATTAGCGATGCCTCTGATCTGCATGTGATATTTATTCAAAGTATTATTTAACTAACCCAGCACGCATCCTGTGCGTGTTACAGCAAGGCAGAATGGTTTACAACCCTATTGAGGCTCTAGGAGGCTCAGAAATAGCCGTTTTTAATAGCGATTCGTCGCGAATAAATTCGGGTCGAAACGATTTTTGTCGGAAAATTCGGCGAATCAGTCGAATCGAATTTTTCAAAAGTTCGCTCATCTCTAATGAAGACACATATTTCTTTATTATATGAATAGATAATATATTACAAATATATAAAATAAGTTACATTAGGGCAAAACTACCCATTTTGTACAAACTATACCAAGCCTACATATAAGAGTAAAATACAACCTGCAGTGCTATTATAACATCAAAGCAGTGACCCTATATGAATAATCATACAGGGAAGTAGTATAAGTGTGAGGTGTAGGTACTCACATATTTCTCTCCTGTAAGGACCTAGAGGGACTTCCCCCTGAAGCAGCTTGCCTGCGACAAGCATTGGGAGCAATGGTGGCCCACTAGTTCTTTACAGGAGATAATTATTTGAGTATATTCACTTTACTCTTATACTACTACCCTGTGCAATTATTGGTGTAGTGTCACTTCTTTGATTGTTATAATAATAGCACTGTAATGTATTAGACTCTTTTGTGTAGGCTTGGTGTTTTTGCCCTACTGTGACTTATATTACCTGGGAATCAATATACTTACCTCTCCGCAGGCTCACCCTTTTTCTCTGCTCCTGTATTTTACTGATCTTGTTACAAAGGCTGTCAGAGCTAGTTTTAGTCTTTTTAAGTGGTCTTATGTATTTTTGCATTGTGTGCTCTATATAATCAAAAAAACATGTGTATGCAACCTAAAATGTCATTCTTTAGTAAGATTTGTACATGGTACTACAGTACTTTAGATTACATAGTGTGAATTTGACTTGGTCCAACAGCATTTGATACATTCCAACATAAAATTTGGGAATTAATGCTGAGCTGTCTGTATTTTACACTGTACCAACCCGGTCCTGTGACAGATGCGATATTAATTTAAATCTGTCCTTTTTTAAATTAATATAAAAAATGTAGTGTTTTTCCCTCTCTCCTAAGGCAGTCAATCTGGCACTCCAGGCTGAGGGGCTGGTAAATCTATAACTCAGAAGCTGCAACAGTGGGCCGCTGTAGTGAATACCAGCCAATTATGCCCCTTCAGCGCTGGTCCAGTTTCCATGTTGATGAGCACAGGGCCATTCTACAAACCCTTGGCTTAGTGGGTGTGAGATAACCAGGCAAGGGTATTGGCAAGCAACCTGCAAACATGCTGGCAGGCAACATGCTGCCCCCCCCCCCCCCCAATTTGAACTGATATAGGGGTTCTGGCACCAATTCATAGGTAGTTAATGTAAAAAAACACACACACACCAAATTAAAAAAAATATAAAAAAAAATATTCTCACCTCCATCGTCTTCTTCCACCAAGACTGAGTGACAGGTTCAGCAACTCCAGTAGCAGGTCCAGGACTCCTCATCTCCACCAGTAGCTCCTCTTCTGTTGGGCAGCCACAGTCTCTTCTTCACCTGGTGCGTCCTTTTCGGAAGCAATGGCTATGGTACTTCTTCTTTAGAGGAACCTAGTCCCCCTTTCAACCTGAGGGATAACCCTGCCTCCAGGGGAAGAAGCTTTTATACACTGGAAAAGTGGGCTCTGGGTGATGCAATTTGCACTCACTCCAACTAATAGCACTGGATTCGAAAAGAAATTGGGAACAGGGAGGAGTACAAGAGCATTCTTAGGTTTATGGTCAGTTGGGTTATAAAAAAAAAAAATAGAAATCAAAGTAAGTAAACTTTAAATCATTACCAGCTCAAGTCCTGCATTCATGGTGGTAGGAAAATGGAAGCTTATAATGCATTGTTTATTTTCTTTGGAAAACTTTCAATAAAAAGGATTATTTCTTTTCTCAAGTGGCAGTAAACAACATATGGAACAAGAGATAATAGATGATGTATGTGCATGATGGGCAGCGAAACAAAGCCTAAGTTCGAGTTGAGTGAAAATATGTTCTCCCTTCTCCCAAACTAACCTCACCACTGTTCTGCTGTTCCTCAGGTAGACACGACCCTTTGTTATCCCTTTCACTTTGCATTGATGATGAGAACATTACAGTGAAAACTCAGGACTCCATGTGTGCAGGCAGTCCCGCATGCATTATAAATGGATGAAACATGCTGTATAATCATGCTCGAGTTTTATTAAGCCAGATGGTAACACAAAACCAAAGGATATTGTTTAGTTTGGATTTGAAACTAACCACTGGCTGTAAATGTATAATGAATGTTTTTCCAGCCTTGTTAATTTAAGAGATCTACTGCTACACCAAGATTTCTCATACAGCAAAAACAGAAGACCACCCAGCTGTTCCAAGAAAGACCCAGGAGGAAACATACAGGGTTCTGTGCCATTATTTAGTCTCTTTTAGAAAGTGTAGGCAGGTCCTGTGCTTTTCAGAGAGTTTGGATATTTAAATAAACATGCCACAAGTTGATATTCATGGAAGAAAAAAGGCAGTAGAACAACTGCACTGTTCGGGTCTGTGCCGAACATCACGGGTTCAGCCAGAAGTCTATGTTCAGGTTCAGTGTTCGGCTGACCAGTAAAGCATTTTGATGGGCAACGCATCAACCAGCTTTTAGCCCATAGCAATCACAGCCATGCCCTACTGTACTTTCCCTACCCCAGTTATTGCAGGGCAACTGTCCTGTTATTACCCCCCAATTTGCAGCCATCTACCGCTTACTACCCCCATTTTACAGCCATTTTTGCATCACCAAGTTTATGTCCCCATTGATTCCAACAGAGTTTGGGTTCAGGTCAAAGTCGGGTACCCAAGCCAAACCGAGTTTGGCCGAACTTGCTGAACCAAAACTTTTGTGGATTCTATACCCAGAAAAGGGATTCTATACCCAGAAAGAAAGTTTGTATCATCAACTCCTATCCCTAGTCCAGTGCCCCAAAACTTTGATTGGCTACCAGCGCATGTGAGTGGCGGCAGCAAATTGGAGGACTGCATTTTGGTCAAGAATCGAGGCTAAGGTAATTATTTCAGTGTTGTAGGGGGGAATTACACATGGGGTTCTAGCAATCTGGGCCCCCTCCCAAGCCTGTCACGATGCAGCCCCACACCCGTTCAAAAATGGGTGTGGGACTGCTTTAAATACAGCTGTCAACCTCATAATAGGAATACAACCACTGTGTCATTTTAAGCCTTAGACTTGAATGTTGGGCTTTATTGTATATTACTGTTATGATGATAAGATGTTATTGCCTTTACTCAGCTCAGGTTTTAAAAAGCCTTTCAAAGCTCAAGTAAAGTAGAAAAAACTACCCTCAGGACACCCTGAGCACAACATTTACCACTCAAATAAACAGAGCTGTTGCTTGGGGAGGAATATTAAAAAACATTATAATCAAGCGCTCAGAAGAACATTTTAGGTTTTATCACAAACCCGCCCTTAGCAAAACATAAGTACATCGCACACTGCTTAATGTATGTATTGTACATTACAGAAGATGCCTAATGTCCTTTAGTTCATGGACTAAAGAGGGTCATAACTCGCTTAAAGCGGACCAGCGGTAACATAATAAGTAAATCATTTTCAGAAATAATTTAAACAAATCTAAGGGCCTTATTTATGAATCGTGCCTTTAAGCATTATTTTTGTGCTATAGCACCAGCTTCGGAGTACCGACATTCCTGTCTTATCTGGCGCTGTGCTGTGGACTAGCAGTCGCTGCACAGAATGCTACTAATTAGCTTTGATTGTTGCACCAGGTATTGGCCGGTCAACTTTTTTGACCTTAGCGGCACTCAGCATCCGATTTAAGAAATAAAATAACGGCAGCTCCTATGCTTCTTATTTAACACTAGCACCGAAAAGGTTGCAGCATCTGGTTCTGTGGTCGAACCAGCACCAGGTAAAACAAGTCCCAATGCAATTATGTATTATATTATTATGTATTATGTATTATATTAATTATAACCATAAAACACTTCAATCCATTTCTGCCCATTGTGCTCTATGGGATTTTGAGCCAGGACATGATTATGAGGGGTGCAAGGGGTGCGTGCCCCGGGGCTTCCACCACTTTCCCTGCAAAGGGGGCCTCCACCAACCTTTGCGTTATGGTCTGGTCCAGGTGGCTTCAGTCTTTGGTCTGACGGGCTGCGAGGCCAGCAACAAAGCTATCAGTGGAGAGAAGGGGACCTGCACCTGGGCAAACCTTTTGTTGTTTTTGTAAACCTGCAGCCAAAGCCACTACAGGGCAAGACGGAGAGTGTAGAACAGCAGCAAAGCCGCCATCAGCAACGCTACAGTGATGGGTGCGTGCATAAGTATCAATAGGTGGCCTTTCACTGCACATAAGCAACCAAGCACAGCTGGCAGCTCAATGCAAGGAACTGTTTTCTGCTGGACCAGCTGGGCGACACTACACTAACCCCTGCCCAGAATGGCAAAGCCGGAGTTCCCAAGCAGCATGCACCCGCACAATGGGGGCACAAGGGGACTCGATCTGAAGTTCTAGTAAGTAGGCTGGTGCCAGACAACCACCAATCAGTTACTTGGCTGGACTATTATTTAAAAATACCATTTTGTGATTACTCACCTGTAAATGGTTATTACAAGTATGTCACACACCCCGCTTCCGAATATTCATGACACCTGGGTAACTGTCCTGTAGAGGGTGATCTTGCAGAGATGACATAAAAAAAGGAGCCCCTCCTGGCCCATAAATACCTGGGACCTCCCACCATTCCCCAGTGTAAGACAGCAGTAAAGGGACCAGGAAGAGCCAAATGTAAACAGCAAAGAAAAAGGTTCACCATATAAAGGATCCCAGAAAACCAAAAAATGGCGGGATGAAGCGGGGTGCGGGGTGTGACATACTTGTAATAACCATTTTACAGGTGAGTAATCACAAAATGGTATTATTCCCAGTATGTCACACACCCCGCTTCCGAATATTCATGACACTTGGAACATCCAATAGTAGTGCCCATAATGGGTAGGGATCCCAAAAAGGCAATAATGCAAACTTAAACTACTGCAGCTTACTGAACTTAGTGGCCAAAAACAGCATCCGCTGAGGCCCGCACATCAACCTTATAAAACTTGGAAAAAGTATGAACAGAAGACCAAGTAGCAGCCTTACAAACTTGTTCAACAGAAGCCTGATGCTGAAAAGTCCAAGATGCTCCAACAGCACGAGTAGAATGAGCAGTACCACGAAAAGGGGGAACCTTCCCCTTGGCAGAATAGGCCCCAACAATGACCTGTCGAATCCATTTACTAATGGAAGACTTAGCGGGCGCCAGACCTTTCCTGGGCCCGGAGGGCACTACGAAAAAGGCATCCGTCTTACGAAAAGGAGAAGTAGCCACCAAATAAAATTTCACACATCGAACCACATCCAAAGAATGTAAGGTCCTCTCCTTGTCATTACTAGGCTTAGGACACAAGGAAGGGAGAACTACATCCTGATTGAGGTGGAAGTCCGAAACCACCTTAGGAAGGAAGTTCGGCTTAAAGCGGAAAACTACCTTGTCCAGGTGCCTCTCAAAGTAAGGAGCCTGAATAGACAAGGCCGCCAACTCAGAGACACCCGAACAGAGGTAATAGAAACCTGCCCCTTCAAAGTACTAAGCTGGAACCCCGAGTCCAGACCATGTTGAAGAAACTCCAGAATTCTGGGAATAGAAAACACCCTACAAGGCAAGGCCCTAGCCTCGCACCAGTTAATATAAGACCTCCAAGTCCTGTAGGAGACGTTAGAGGAAGATCTCTTCCTAGCTCTAACAAGAGTCTGAACCACCGCATCAGAAAGACCTTCCTCCTTTAAGATGGAGGTTTCAGCAGCCACGCCGTCAAAGCCAGTGTTGGTAAATTGGGGTAGCGTAGCTGGCCCTGGGTGATAAGACCCGGAAGAAAAGGCAGATAAAACTGATCCACTGCCAGCCGCACGATGTCTGCGAACCACGCTCGTCTTGGCCACCTTGGAGCCACCAGAATTGCTGGTGCCCCTTCTAGAGTCAGCTTACGCACCACTTTGCCCACCATGGAGAAAGGGGGGAACAGGTACAGAAACCCCAGTTCCCTCCAAGCCAGGGACATGGCATCCACTGCCAGGGCCAGAGGATCCTGAGACAGAGACACAAAGGCAGGAAGCTTGTGATTGTGACGAGAGGCAAAAAGATCCACCTCCGGAGCCCCCCACTTGTGACAAAGGGACTGGAATACCTTGGAACTGAGAGACCATTCTCCTCGGTGAGAGGATCTCCTGCTCAGGGAATCCGCCTTCGTGTTCTCCACTCCCGGGATGTAAATGGCTGAGATGCATGGGACTCTCTGCCCAAACAAGGATCAGAGATACCTCCCTGAGGGCACTCCTGCTGCGAGTCCCTCCTTGGTGATTGATGTAAGCGACCGCCGTCCGATCGGACCTGAACTGGCAATCCCTGCAATAGAAGAGTCAAGCGAGACAGAACCATCCAAATGGTCCGTAGCTCCAAAACGTTGATAGGGGTATGAGCCTCCCGAGGCCCCCATAACCCATGGAACTGATGTTCCCTCCAGAAGCCCCCCCAGCCCGACAGGCTGGCGTCCGTGGTGACCGTTTCCCAACAAGGGGTCAGAAAGGATCTGCCCTTTAACAGATTGCTTGACACTAGCCACTACTGAAGGGACTGCTGAGCCCGGGGAGACAGCAGACAAGACTGATCAAATGACAGCGGACACTTGTCCCAAGTCGCTAGAAGATGGAGCTGAAGCGTCCTCATGTGAAACTGGGCAAAATGGACTGCCTCGAAGGAAGCCACCATCAGACCTACCAATGTCATCCCTAGCCGAATAGACGGGCGAGGATTGGAAAGCAGAAGCCGAACCAAATCTTGGATCAGAAGAATCTTGGGCTGAGGAAGGAACACCCTGGCCTGAAAGGCATCCAGAGTCATGCCCAGAAACGAAACCTCCCTGGACGGGGAGAGGGAGGACTTGGAATAGTTGATCACCCAACCAAACCTCTCCAGCGTGGATACCACGACTCTGGTGTCTAGCTCCGCTTGGCTGAGAGAGGAAGCCAAAATGAGAAGGTCGTCCAGGTATGGTACAATGCGAATGCCCTGGACTCTGAGGAGGGCCATCACCCCCGCCAATACCTTGGTGAACACCCTCGGAGCCAAGGTAAGCCAGAATGGAAGGGCCACAAACTGAAAATGCTGATCATCCACCACGAACCTGAGGAATCTCTGGTGTGCCAGGAAGATAGGTACATGCAGATAAGCATCCCTGATGTCTATGGACGTCATGAAGTCCCCCTGACGAAGAGAATCGACGGCTGACCGCAAGGTTTCCAGGCGAAACTTCCTGAAGCGGATAAACCGATTGAGGAGCTTCAGATCCAAACGTGAATAGATTGGAATAGAATCCCAAGCCCCTTTCCGCGAAAGGCACTGGGCAAATGACAGCCATGTCCAGCAGATAACTTACTGCCAAATAAAGTAAAACAACCCACAGGAGAAAAGGCCTCCCCCCCCCAAGGGGCACAGAGGGACACGGTAGGGGGGAGAACCCACACCAATAGGTGAAAGGGTAAGAGGGACGGGGCATCCCAAGCCGGGATCACCAACCCGGACACCGCCTACCCCTTTGTATGGGCTCTCACGGGGGAGCAAGCTCCCATATACACCATAAGGTGCAGCCTACCATTGCCTGGACCTTCAGCCTAGACTGGGAGGCATACTGCTATAGTTTAAATTAAAAAAAAAAAGGTTCAGGCAGCAATAGAAACAAAAGGCCGGGGGGTTACCCCGGCTACCTGCAAGGAGGAGACAACCATCTTCTGACTTGCTCGCCGACTGCAGAGACCAAAGACTGGGGAATGGTGGGAGGTCCCAGGTATTTATGGGCCAGGAGGGGCTCCTTTTTTTCATCTCTGCAAGATCGCCCTCTACAGGACAGTTACCCAAGTGTCATAAATATTCGGAAGTGGGGTGTGTGACATACTGGGAATATACTGTATCTCGGGCCGCCACCAGATTTTGTGCCCAGGGGCTTTCACCACACTTAATCCAGGCCTGTCTCGAGCAACAGAGTTAGGTTTCATCAGCCCCCGACGCTAGTGTTAAATAAAATACTAGGTGGCCGCCACATCGGCATTAGCATTTTTTAGTTGAGTACACTGTACACTGGTGCTAAGGCCAAAAAAGTGGCACTGTGTGGCGTTGACGCTTCTTAAATAAGGCTTCTAATTCACAATACATAAGAAAATAAATATATATGATGTTTAGTATTTTCAAACTGGTAAAGACCGAAAACATTTTTGTGGGGCTGTACTTTCACTCAGTTATATCATCTTACAGTGTGTGGGCACATTGCTGAACATGCAGTGACTGCACAGAGAAATAAACCAACATTCCTTGTCTTAAAGGAGCCACAGCACTCAAACCTGTTAGCTTGCAGACAACCCTATAATCTGTCTCTAAATCTGGTTAAAAACAGAGGACTCGGTCACACACATCTGCAGAAGTATGCTGAAGCTGCACCACCAAGCACCAAGGTGCTTCTGTGGGGTGCAGTCCTAACTCTAATCTCTGAGAGCCCCCTTTGGGACATACAATACAATAGATACATTGGGAGCAGGCTTACCTGAGGTTGCCCTATAACCTCGAGTGCAGCCCATGGGGTGGATGGGTCAAAGACCTCGCAGTACAGCCTAGACTCCACACCCCACGTGCCTGCACAAAATCAAAAGAAACAGGAGGGGTGGCAGCCGCTTAGACCATTTTATAACTAACCTGGGAGGTGCACGTGAGGAGGGAAATTAAGATACACAAGCCTTAAACAAGCCTTTCAATCCTGTTAGCTTGCACCATTCCTTGTGTAACTGCAATGGCTGTTGCTAATTTTGACGTGGTCCCGGTCCGAACATTAAATAGGACCCTTTCACGGCTCATAGAGTAAACATTTTCTGCATTTTGACTAAATTTAATGCTAGACAACTAAAGACTGAAACAGCAGAAGATACATAGTGCTTCCATCATCTAAATTTTGCCTGCTTGGTCCCAGTGTGGTCGCATCCCCTGCAGCCTCTCCAGTTCCACCCCTGGTTAGGGGTCCTCATATTACATAAAGCTCAGGCCTGTATGCAATGAATCAGTCAACCAGGCTCTTCTTTCATTTCAGTTTACAGTGACTTTTATTTTACCTGATATACGAACACAGGATGACATCACATACATACATTAATTTGGTCTTTCAGAAAGAGATTAGAGAGAGCTGATGTGGACTTTCTAGTGTTTTTTTCAAGTGAATTAAAAGCCATGTACTCATATATTGCAAAGGTTAAAATGAATTAATCACACTCTGCAATTAACTAGGTATTAAACGAAGATATATGCAAATTCATGTTTTAATTAAGTGGATAAAGAAAGTAGGAGGGTTATAAGGTGGGTATTATTATTTATTTACTTTAGCATACTGATAGGTTTGAATTATTTGTTATTATCATAAACCTTCTAGGATTCTGAACCAATAATAGCAAATAAACTTAAACTGACTTATGCTGCTTGCAGTAGCCCCAATAAATTCATATGAACTATTCAACACCCCCGGTGTTCCCCTGGTTCTCCAGGGTTACATCCTTATTATTGCACCCTAGCTGAGCTGTGTGGTATCCGAGCGCCTGTTAGGTTGATATTGTTGTGACTAGGGATGGCCGAACCTGAAGTTTGGGTTCGTCAAGTGCAGCTGAACTTGCCGCAAAAGTTTGTTTCGGGACCCGGACCCCAAGTCAATGAGGACCCAAACTTGGTGGTCCAAAAATGTCTGTAAATAGGGGGTAATAAAGGCTAGAGGGCTGCAAGAGGGGAGGACACACCAGGGTGATTGCCCTGCACAAAATTGGTTAGAGAAAGTACTTTAAAATAATAACAGAAAACAAAAAAATGTAAGAGATACATAAATAAAAACATTTGAAATTTTTTTTACAGGTAGCAAATCACTGGGTAACACCAGGGAGATTGTCCTGCACAAAATGGGGTAGTGAAAGTACTCTGAATAATCACAGAAAACAAAAAAATTATTAAATACATAGATAAATAAAAAATAAAAAATAGTTTTCTGTGTTTAATTAGCTCCCGCTACAGGTAACTACCTGCAGGTTTATTTTTTGGGGGCATTTCTGGTTCGATACAATTTTTATCTAACAAAGAATTAGCTGGACTTTTTCAGTTTCAAGTGTTTTACTAAATGGAGCTTATAAAAGGAATTCAATTTAACTTTGAAACTGCTTAAGGGTTTGTTTTTCAATATTTTTTGTTAGATACAATTTTTGGTTAGATACAAATTTTATCTAACAAATTATAGCCTGACTTTTTTCTTTATTAGATAAAAATGAGGAGCCTTAATTAAGAAGCGCCAGCACCACACAACGCTACTTTTTTGGCCTCAGCGGCACTCAGGATTTGATTTAAGAAATAAAATAATGGCAGCGTCTATGCAGCCGCCAGTTAACTTCTTATTTAACACTAGTGCTGAAAAGTTTGCAGCGTCGGGCGATTTGGTTGAAGCAGCACCAGCGTGTGGGTCAAGATCCCATAGAGCACAATGGGAAGAACTGGAGTGAAGTGTTTAATGCTTATAATTAAAGTGGACCAAAATCCAGGATAGTCAAAAGTTTTGACCCCCATCAGGGTGCCCTCGGGGAAAGGACCAAAACCCAGGATAGTCAAAATCCGGGGTTTTGGTCCACTTTAACACATTTATTTGTACAGAACTTACATTGTGGCTTGTCAAATATTGAAACGCAGGTCCGAGATGTCACAAAATGAATTTATTTGGGGGGTTATTAAAATTATTCTTTTGCTTAACAATGTGTAATTTGGACAACGACTAAAACAAAGTGTAAAGGCACTGTAAAGTTTGTCCCCTTTTTCCCCAGCAGTGATTTCTTGTAAATGTAATGATTCCGGGCTACAAAAAGATGTCCGCTGGCTCCCGTGAATGAGGACACTTCTAGTTTTATCTGGCAATGCTGGCACTAGAAATATCCTCACTCATGGGAGCCATCTTTTTGTATTCCTCTGCTGGGGCCAAATTCAAATGCTGCTGCTGCACTGCTGCCACCGCTGAGGATCGTGGGCTGAGGTGAGTGCACCCTTAGGTGAAGCAGCCCATCAACCAGCCTTTCTGTGTTTGGGCTTAACGTTGAACTCAAACATGAACTTTTGGGAACCCGAACTCACAAACCTCAGTACGAAGCCGAACTTTGCGTTTCGGGTTCGCCCATCTCTAGTAATGGTGAAACACCGACAAGCCCCAGAAAATTACAACGATTCAATTGGACTTTGAACTGACTCGCAGCCCAGACAAAATCTATTTTCCAGTTTTTCCCCTTTTTTGGGTTGAAATTACCATAGCCTTTAGTTCTTTTTAAAATAGAAGAAAGTAAATATCTTCCTCACTGGAAAAAAAACGGTTCATCACCTGTAGAACAGACCCATTGAAGGGGCACAAGAAAAGAAGATTTTTTTTTTGTTTTGAGTTGAAGTCTTTCAAAACTCTCCTCTCCAAGAAATTTGAGAGGCTCTTAAAATCACTGGATACCCTTCTAATGGCTCCTCGCTATAACAATAGTGTCCAATAACTGGTAATCTTTAAGGTTATTAAATGTGACACTTACCTTATTTTTATGCCCTTTCTGCTCCTCCAGCTTTGGAGCCTGTATTGGGAAAATAGACAAAACATTAAAAAGAAATGTAGTTGTCAATAGCATAATTAAACTTTAAATGACAGCAGGATAAACACAGTCTCTATTTATCTGCTTGTTGAAGCAGCCTAGACACCTTGAAATGTTATGCATCATACTTTACTTTGAGAGGTTGTTGAATGTGATTTTGTGCTTTATAGCGGACCAAAGGATTTACCAGTATCAGTTGTTCTAAGCTTTTATGGTGCCAAAAGCCAGATCAATGGATTAGAAATGTTGGGGCTTGCTGGGAGTTTCAAAACACTTGGTCTCCCATGCATGAAGTACACAGATGATCAAACCTTGGCTGTAGAGAGTATTAATAAAAATATATACCAGTGCTCCATTTTACAAAGTGATTTACATCTACGTCATCATCCTCAAACATGCTACAACATGTCAACATGAGGCTTGTGTCCAGAGCAAACTGGAAAAATGTGGTCTTGTTGCTAAAAAGTGAAACTCCAGGGCTGACCCCCCCCCCCAAAAAAAATACATACCATATGTATGTGTAGACCATTCTTCATCACTGCTTTCGATTTCTTAATCCTTCCCTCTGCCCCCTCAATCTTCCTGTTCCCCTTTCCTTTACTGCTATCAATTTCCCCCCATATTCCTATAGTCTTTCATTACATCTTTTCCTATTTCCCCATTTCATTGTTGTTCCCTGCTCTCCTTTCCAAAGCCTTATGTATATCAATACTATCTACCCCTCACTATCACTGCCATCCATTTCTTCATTGTCCCCTGCCCTCTCTCCATCAGCTTCCCATACCCTCTTCATCACTGCTTTCCATTGAATTAGTATTATTTGCTTTCCTCTACTGAGCCTTATACATCATTCTCCATTTGCTATCCATTTTCTCATTGTTCCCTGTTCCTCCGTTCTTCTCCCCAAACGTACCCCTCTCAGCCATTGCTATTCATTTCATCATTGACTTCTATACACCTGTTCACCTTTCACAGCATCATGTACCCTGCTCTTAACTATTCATTTCATCACTGTTCCCTGTTCTCCTTTCCCCAGCTTATTGTACTGCTCTTCATCAATGTTTTCTCTAACCCTTCCAACACTGCTTTCTATACCCCTTCTTCATCACGTTTGTGCATTTTGTCATTGTTTCCCATTCTCCCCCCTCATCTTCCCATACCCCTCTCCATCACAGCTATTCATTTCATCATTGTTCTCCATTCCCCCCCTCCAGCGTCCCATACCCTTTTTCCATCAAATCTATTCATTCCATTATTGTCCCCCATTCCCCTCCAAAACTTTCAGTACCCCTCTTCATCACATCTATTCATTTCTTCATTATTTTTCATTGTTCTTCATTCTTCTCCCTCAGCTTCCCATACCCCTTCTTTATCACTTCAATCCATTTCATCATTGCCCCCCCCCTTTCTCCTGTCCAATTTTCAGTACCCCTCTTTATCACCTTTATCTTTTTTATCTTTGTTCCCCATTTTCCTTCCCAGCTTTCAGTGCCCCTCCTCATCACATCTATCTATTTCATCATTGTTTCCCATTCTCCCCCGTAGCTTCCCATACCCCATCACATCTTTCCATCTCATAATTGTCTCACATTCTTCTCCCTCAACTTCCGATATCCGCTCTTGTAACATCTTTCAATTTCATTATTGTTCCCCATTGTCCTCCCTCATCTTTCCATACCCCTCTTCATCACATCTATCCATTTCATCATCTGTGCTCCTCTTTCGCTCCAGCCCTTCATAACACTTCTCCCCTTCTAGTAACTTATATCCTTCAACTCTTTTAGCCCCCTTCATAGATATCACACACCTGCACCTTTGTAAGCCACTAATCTATCATACATAAAACTCCACAATTCAAGGCCTAATTTAAATGTAAAATAAAGAGGCAGAACTATACACAGTACAGTGTCACTGTTGTGACATTAAAACAAAAATCCTGGAGGTAAGCTGACTGCCAGTGTTTGCACCTGGATTGGACGGCTGTCAGAAACCCAATTAAGAGGCTTTGGTTCTCAGCAAGACACATAACAAACAAAACATTAGACCTTTTAGCATTCAACAGCAACAGATATGTGAATAATAACAAAACAAAGTTCATACCGCTAAGTGACAACACTTCCTGTATAAAACAGTGTGCATAATACGTAGGTAACAGCTCGTTAAACATTTGAAATACTCTCTTGCTGAGTATAAAGTCATTCATTAACGTGTGTCAAGTGATAATGAAAACAGTATTAAAATAGTTTCTGCAAGCTGAGAGTAGCCTTGGATAAAAATTTGGAGTAGACATGTGACAGAACCAAGTATCTTCAGATAAAAGTCCAACATCGTGTAGTTATTATTTGTAGTGGAAACAATGTTTTGCATTGACTTCATTAGAGATCCTTTAAAGCGGATCATCACCCTGTGGGTTGCGGGTGTTGGCCGCCACAACCACCACAGACAACATGACCGTTTGGGGGGCATCCAGAACGTTGAAGCCCCCCCACAAGGTGGACCAAAAACCACACCCCCAATGGCCGTGGAATCTATAAGATTTGAGGGCAGATAGATTTCCTCCCCCAGGAGCATACATAATTGGGATGCCCCACTGTGTGAACCTCCCCAAGTCGCCAGGGAGCTCACCTTCTTTTCCAGTCCAATGGAAATCTGCATCCCCGCTATCCCTTTAGCAGGGCGCGTGGCTGTGCAAGGCATTTGTGAATTGGCATAGGCACGCTCCCTGTTAGAGGGTAGCAGGGGATGCAGCCGCCAGCATGCCCAAATCTGCTTGCCTTAGAAGAGCAATTAAACGAAGGGACGGGAGCAGATCCATGCACCCTGATTGGACGGGAGGATGCGCAATTGCTGTAGGACTGAGGAAGAGTGAGTCAGATCGAGCGATCTGGGGGGGGGGGGGTTCACACAGTGGAGCATTGGGATGTCCTGGGGGCAAGGACCAAAACCCAGGATTGTCAAAATTAAAGATGAAGTCTAAGCATTTTGTAACACTCCACTCACCTCTATCTTCCCCTGTGCTAAGCCAAATTTGTCAATTTCATAAAAAACTCACTGGGTAGCAAGCAATTTTCCTGAAGCTGGGACCTTTAGTGACAGGTCTATCACCCAACCCTGTGCAGTTGTGCCTGTACTGGCCTGTCATTCAAATCCAACAGTCACAGCAGACCCACAGTCAAAAAAAGAAAAACTATTTATTCCATACTGAGCACTGGGGAGCAGGGCCTCTATGGGCGCTCCCCCACATGATTAATGACCTCACAGGAGAGGAGGGCCTTAAGGGTTAGAAAATCCCACCTAGGCCACGCTCCTCCTGTGATGGTATAAATGACAGGGGAGATTCCATGGAGGCCTTGCCTCCTAGTATAAAAGTCGATTCCCCCGGCCCTCACTTCAGTTCCTTGCTGGGTAGCAAGGATGAAAGAAGGGGGAACCTATGCCCCCCTACTCCAAGTGACAGTGTAGCCGTCACATTCTGACAGCCCACGCCACCACAAGAAGATGGCGGAGAGGGTACAGAAGAACCCTAGGGACCGGGGGCCAGCGTTGGGGACCACGACAGAAGAGGAAGACGCCCAGTAATGGATGAGAAAATTAAAGGCGGGATTAAGTACATTAAATATTTTTGGTGCGGTGTCTTTATTTTATACTACTTTGGGTGAACTGGTATAGGGGACCCTGATACCAGTTCACCTGAGTCGGGAGCCGGCATGGCACCTGCCTGACTTGGTGGGTGACATGCTGGTAACCCGACTTATTACCCGCACCCCTATTTGGGCCATCGGGGAGTATTGGTATGGGCATGGGGCAAGCTGAGAGTAGCCTTGGATAAAAATTTGGAGTAGACATGTGACAGAACCAAGTATCTTCAGATAAAAGTCCAACATCGTGTAGTTATTATTTGTAGTGGAAACAATGTTTTGCATTGACTTCATTAGAGATCCTTTAAAGCGGATCATCACCCTGTGGGTTGCGGGTGTTGGCCGCCACAACCACCACAGACAACATGACCGTTTGGGGGGCATCCAGAACGTTGAAGCCCCCCCACAAGGTGGACCAAAAACCACACCCCCAATGGCCGTGGAATCTATAAGATTTGAGGGCAGATAGATTTCCTCCCCCAGGAGCATACATAATTGGGATGCCCCACTGTGTGAACCTCCCCAAGTCGCCAGGGAACTCACCTTCTTTTCCAGTCCAATGGAAATCTGCATCCCCGCTATCCCTTTAGCAGGGCGCGTGGCTGTGCAAGGCATTTGTGAATTGGCATAGGCACGCTCCCTGTTAGAGGGTAGCAGGGGATGCAGCCGCCAGCATGCCCAAATCTGCTTGCCTTAGAAGAGCAATTAAACGAAGGGACGGGAGCAGATCCATGCACCCTGATTGGACGGGAGGATGCGCAATTGCTGTAGGACTGAGGAAGAGTGAGTCAGATCGAGCGATCTGGGGGGGGGGGGGGGGGGGGTTCACACAGTGGAGCATTGGGATGTCCTGGGGGCAAGGACCAAAACCCAGGATTGTCAAAATTAAAGATGAAGTCTAAGCATTTTGTAACACTCCACTCACCTCTATCTTCCCCTGTGCTAAGCCAAATTTGTCAATTTCATAAAAAACTCACTGGGTAGCAAGCAATTTTCCTGAAGCTGGGACCTTTAGTGACAGGTCTATCACCCAACCCTGTGCAGTTGTGCCTGTACTGGCCTGTCATTCAAATCCAACAGTCACAGCAGACCCACAGTCAAAAAAAGAAAAACTATTTATTCCATACTGAGCACTGGGGAGCAGGGCCTCTATGGGCGCTCCCCCACATGATTAATGACCTCACAGGAGAGGAGGGCCTTAAGGGTTTTTTTCTAGAAAATCCCACCTAGGCCACTCTCCTCCTGTGATGGTATAAATGACAGGGGAGATTCCATGGAGGCCTTGCCTCCTAGTATAAAAGTCGATTCCCCCGGCCCTCACTTCAGTTCCTTGCTGGGTAGCAAGGATGAAAGAAGGGGGAACCTATGCCCCCCTACTCCAAGTGACAGTGTAGCCGTCACATTCTGACAGCCCACGCCACCACAAGAAGATGGCGGAGAGGGTACAGAAGAACCCTAGGGACCGGGGGCCAGCGTTGGGGACCACGACAGAAGAGGAAGACGCCCAGTAATGGATGAGAAAATTAAAGGCGGGATTAAGTACATTAAATATTTTTGGTGCGGTGTCTTTATTTTATACTACTTTGGGTGAACTGGTATAGGGGACCCTGATACCAGTTCACCTGAGTCGGGAGCCGGCATGGCACCTGCCTGACTTGGTGGGTGACATGCTGGTAACCCGACTTATTACCCGCACCCCTATTTGGGCCATCGGGGAGTATTGGTATGGGCATGGGGTTCTTGCCTGGGTTACAAGCCCTTATGCTCAGTGCCCAAGCTGGTTGCCTTTGGAGGGCGACCCCATGCATTTTTGTTCATAAAAATAAACTCGAAGAAAAAGCCCCAATGTCAGTTTCTATGATAAAATGTATGCCGGTTAAAGCAGCATTCATTTTATGACTGAAAATAAAATAAATACATTTAAAAATAAAAAGGGTTACTCCCCCCCCCCCCTTATTGACCCCTACTTACCTTTTGGATCTTACCACTACCTGCTGCGGTGACATCCAGCTGCTTCAGGGCCCAATCATCACCCCGCCATCTGCTTAGCTGTCTGTTAACAACAAGCACGGCTTTAGGTCTAAGGTCATGCTCGTCAATGCCCCACGGCGATCTTGCAGCTCAGCAAAGTCTCACAGGTTTTCAGGCACGCAGATGGGATGCAAGATGGCGCTGCCCATCGGAAGGTCGCCCAGAAACCGAGGTACTGGAAGATGGATGCCTTGGCAAGGTGAGTAAAGAATGCCCAAAGGTAAAACTGGAGGGGTGGCAGCAGTTTGTTGAGGCTTGGGGGAGGTTTGAAACTCGGTCAATGTTCCTCTTTAATGGGCACATGCACTAAGCACTGCATTGTGATAAAACAGAGCATGCAACCTTCTGACCACAAAGCACCCATTGCAGCCCATTAAAGGCAATGCAACACAAGTAAAGGGCAGTGCTTTGTATTGTAGAGATAACTCCCACTCAGTCTGAAACTATATAAAAGTGTTGTCTGGAGTCAGGCTTCAACTACTGACAGATAATTCTGTAGGCTGACCTCTGTCAGACGCAGCCTAGCAGGATGTAGGCTCACGCATGAAGCTGCCCAAGGACATTGCTTGGGTACCTTTAGCCTCACCTCAGCAGAATCTATCATCAGGGTTTCAATCAATACAGATAAATCTACACAGAATACAGATAGGGCTGCCGCGTTCATGTTATTCGTATTGTTACTATGGTTTGTACTCTTACCTGCATTCTCTCCAGCATCTCAAAGAACTCTGCTGACTGTAAAGACAAAAAGGGAACATGTGTTTAGTTGATTTAGGAAATCGAATTCAAACGTGCTAATTCAAAATAATATCATTTTGTTATTACTCACCTGTAAAATGGGTATTATAAGTATGTCACACACCCCGCTTCCAATATTCATGACATGTGGGTAATGACCAGTAGAGCGCGAAATTTGCAGAGTTGACAAGAAAAAAAGGAAGCCCCTCCCGGTCCATAAATACCTGGGACCTCCCACACATTCCCCAGTATAGGACAGCAGTAAGGGGACCAGGAAGAACCAAACAAAACAATCAGAACACTAAAAGGTACACCATATAAAGGATCCAGAATACCAAAAGGGTGGGATGAAGCGGGGTGTGTGACATACTTATAATACCCATTTTACAGGTGAGTAATCACAAAATGGTATTATTCCAAGTATGTCACACACCCCGCTTCCAATATTCATGACATGTGGGACATCCAATAGCAGTGTCCGTCATGGGTGGGGATGCCAATATAGCAAAAGGCAAAAATGCCACCAAATAGTACTTCACACAACGAACCACATCCAAAGAGTGCAAAACCCTCTCCTTGTCATTGCTAGGCCTAGGACACAAGGAAGGGAGAACTACATCCTGATTGAGGTGGAAGCCAGCGTTTGTAACGTAGTTAACCCTGAATGATCAGATCCGGAAACAGGGGCAGCCTGTACTGATCCACCGCCAACCTTACGATGTCTGCGAACCAAACCCGTCTAGGCCACCTTGGGGCCACCAGAATTGTTGGCGCACCCTCTAGAGCCAGCTTGCGCACCACCTTGCCTACCACGGAGAAGGGGGGAAACAGGTACAGGAACCCCAGATCCCTTCAGGCAAGAGACATGGCGTCCACTGCCAGGGCCAGAGGATCCTGAGACAGAGACACAAACGTTGGGATCTTGTGATTGTGACATGAGGCAAAAAGAACCACCTCCGGAATCCCCCACTTGTGACAGAGGGACCGGAATACCTTGTGGTTGAGAGACCATTCCCCTCGGCGAGAAGATCCCCTGCTCAGGGAGTCCGCCTCTGTGTTTTCCACTCCCGGAATGTACACTGCTGAGATGCATAGAACATTGCTCTCCACCCATGCAAGAATCAGAGAAACTTCCCTGAGGGCACTCCTGCTGCGAGTCCCTCATTGGTGATTGATGTAAGCTACCACAGATCGATTGTCTGATCGAACCTGAACCGGTAAGCCCCGTAGATGATGCGTCAAGCATGACAGAACCAACTGAACAGCTCTCAGCTCCAAGACATTGATGGGGGTGTGAGCCTCCTGAGGACCCCACAGCCCCTTGAACTGATGTTCCTTCCAAAAACCTCCCCAGCCCGACAGGCTGGCGTCCTTGGTAACCACCTCCCAACAAGGGGTCAGAAAGGATCTGCCCCTCATCAGATTTCTTGGTTCCAGACACCACTGAAGGGGCTGCCGAACCCGGGGAGACATCAGGAATGACTGATCCAATGACTGCGGACATCTGTCCCAGGCCAACAACAAATGGAGCTGGAGCGACCTCATGTGGAACTGAGCAAAGGGAACTGCCTCGAAGGAAGCCACCATCAATCCCACCAGTCTCATCCCTAGCCGGATAAAAGGACGAGGATTGGACAGTAGAAGACGTATCAGATCCTGAACCATCTGCATCTTGGACTGAGGTAGGAACACCCTGGTCTGAACGATATCCAGATTCATGCCCAGAAACGAGATCTCCCTAGAGGGGAGAGAGAAGACTTGGGGTGGTTGATCACCCAGCCGAAACTCTCCAGCGTCGCCACCACCAACCTGGTGTCCAGCTCTGCCTGACTGGGAGAGGATACCATAATTAGGAGGTCGGCCCAGATACGGCACAATGCGAATGCCCTGGACTCTGAGAAGGGCCATTATGCCCGCCAGCACCTTGTTGAACACCCTTGGTGCCGAAGTCAGCCCGAAAGGGAGGGCCACAAACTGAAAATGCTGATCTCCCACCACAAACCTGAGAAATATCTGGTGTGCTGGGAAGATTGGTACATGAAGGTAAGCAACCTTGATGTCTATGGACGTCATGAAATCCCCCTGACGAAGGGAATCGACGGCTGAGCGCAGAGTCCCCATGCGGAACTTCCTGGTGCTGATGAACCTGTACAGAAGCTTCAAATCCAGAATGGGTCTTATGGATCCATCCTTTTTGGGCACCGTGAAGAGGTTGGAATAATAGCCCCGGCCTCTCTCTGAGAAAGGCACTGGGCATATGACTTCCATGTCCAGAAGATTCTTTACGGCCAACAAGAGCCCCTGCGCAGCCTGGGGATCCGAGGGCACCCGAGACCTTAGGAATCTGGGAGAAGGCCGGTACTTGAACTCCAGTTTGTACCCGGAAGAGACCACTTCCAATATCCACTTGTCTGTGACCTCCTGAGCCCAGACCTGGAAGAAGTGCCGCAGCCGCCCCCCCCCCCCCCCACCCGCAAGGGTGAGGGCGTCCCCTCATTGCTGAGCTGTCTTGGCAGCAGGCTTGGGCTTGGCCCCCCAGTTAAGGCCTGGACGTGCGAGTCCCCTGCCTCTGTTCCAGGAATCACCTCTGAAATTAGAGTAGGTAAAGCCTCTGCCTGCTCTGGCACCGCGAAAGGAAAGATTGAAGGAGCCTGCCCCCCGAAAGGAGCGACGCTGCTTCTTACGCTGAGGTAACCTTCCACCTTTCGCCACTGAATCCAATTTATCCCCGAACAGCCGCGTACCCAGGAAGGGTAGCGCTGTGAGTGATTTCTTAGCCGCAATGTCAGCCGCCCACTGGCGTAACCAGACAGATCGGCGAATAGCCACCAGCAAAGCTGAGGTTCTACAACACATAATAATTGTGTCATCCATAGCAGATAAAACAAACAATTCACACCGCTTAAGGGCTGTGAATTCATCACACTGACCAGAGGGAATTATGCTGTTAAAGCAACCCGGGATGCCCCTATAAGTCCCGAGTGGGAGGATTTGAGTGATACCTCAATTTAACACCAAGGGACCCTAGGACCGGGAGAACCCCCCTTTTAAACACCTGCTAGGGGATCCTCCTGAAATTAAAAAGGGGCCCATAAGCGCAGTCATACACAAGCACAGTCAGAAAGTCAAAAGGGGAACATATAACACAATATAGATATATATATATAATTATATAGTATATAATGGCAATAACATGTAAAGGCCTGGTACGCTGTCCCCAGCGCAAGAAAAAGTGCAAGAAAACCATAAAACAAAATGGTGAAAGAAGGAGCCCACAGGGCACTTACTGATACCAAGAAATGGCGTCCAGCCAACAGCAAACCACAAGCGAGAGAGAGAAGAAGGGCGGGCCAGCGCAGGACGCGCGCCGCGCCTGGCCCCGCCCCCCCTCCCTCAGAAGATGAAGACGCGGCTGCCAGCCACTGGCTGGGCTCCGCGACAAGAGCAGGGGGGGGTGGGCCGTGCGAGTGCGCCGAGCGCCCGGCCCTGCCCCCCCTCTGAGGAGAAAACGAGCCTGAGGGGAAGAAGCTCCCCCACCGCAATGGCTGACAAGTGCGGCCAGTGCAATAAAACTGGCCAGTAAAAAACACAAGTATGCACCAACAGCAGAAACACACACACAACGCGCACACTGCACAAACAGCCACAGAGAAAAACTATAGGTAGGGACACGGGGAGACCCGGAAGGGGGGAGAATCCGCACCTCAAAGTGGAGGGGAAAGGCTAGGGATGGGGCATCCCAAACCGGGGTAACCAACCTGGATACCGCCTACCCCGTAATATGGGGTCTCAGGGGGGAGCATGGCTCCCTGTATACACCTCGAAGGTATAGCCCACCTTCGCCCGGACCCACAGCCAAGGCTGGGAGGCATAGTAAGGGGTCAAAATAATAAGGTCCGGGCAGCAATAGTAACAATTGCAAGGAGGAGATACAGCCATCTTCAGACTTGCTCGCCGTCTGCAGAGACGAAAACTGGGGAATGTGTGGGAGGTCCCAGGTATTTATGGACCGGGAGAGGCTTCCTTTTTTTCTTGTCATCTCTGCAAAGTTTGCCCTCTACTGGTCATTACCCACATGTCATGAATATTGGAAGCGGGGTGTGTGACATACTTGGAATAATTTACTTTGTTTAAAGCAGATCCAAACCCCGGATTTCCGGTCTGCTGTGTGTGAAACCATCTAATTCTCCCAGTGACTCATCTAATCCAACCCTTAACAGCACATTTGTGAACTCTCCTCCAATCAGCATTTATTGCTATGCATATTAATGCCCGACAAGCAATGCTGAATGAATAGTTTGCTGGGTGCCTCTACCAGGCATGTTGCTCAGGCTTTGCGCACCTGCTGCCAGCCCTTCAGATATGCCTGGTTGGGGTGCGCACATTGGATGTGGCGGTGCTGGGGATGCCTGTGGGCACCTTAGTTATCAAATCTCACTTAGACTTAACTTAGACTAATTTAAAATAAGAATTCTGGCTTGGCTAGAATCAAGCATTTCTGGTAGACGGTAAGTACTGGATATCAGTATGGCCCTGATTTTTATAGAGGATGTCAGTGCAGCTTTGCTTCAGAGTCTTTTTGTCTAGTAGATAATAGTGCAAATCTGTGAAACAAGGTAAATGTCTGAGTGGGCGTAAAGGTGCCGGGATTGTACATGTTTCTAACAACTTATACAATGTAACAGTTTTACCTCATGTTTGCTGGCCATTGAAGAACATTTCCTACCTGGAGATTAACATGAATATCAACTGGCTCACACAAGCTATGCAGGAACAAACATTTACACAGCACTGACAGATCTATAGCACTAACAGTCATATAATACAAATGGTACTATCACACAAGGTACTGATCACCGGCAGCCAATGATAACTATCACACAAAGTACTGATCACCTGGCAGCCAATGACAACTATCACACAAGTTACTGATCACTTGGCAGCCAATGTTAACTATCACACAAGGTACTGATCACCTGGCAGCCAATGATAAGTATCTCACAAGGTACTGATCACCTGGCAGCCAATGATAAGTATCTCAAAAGTTACTGATCACCTGGCAGCCAATGATAAGTATCTCAAAAGTTACTGATCACCTGGCAGCCAATGATAACTATCACACAAGTTACTGATCACTTGGCAGCCAATGTTAACTATCACACAAGGTACTGATCACCTGGCAGCCAATGATAAGTATCTCACAAGGTACTGATCACCTGGCAGCCAATGATAAGTATCTCACAATGTACTGATCACCTGGCAGCCAATGATAAGTATCTCACAATGGTACTAATCACCTGACAGCCAATGATAACAATCACACAACAGTATTAATCACCTGACATCCAATGATAACTAACACACAATATGTTAATCCCCTGTCAGCCAATGATAAATATCACACAAGTTACTGATCACCTGGCAGCCAATGATAACTATCCCACAAGGGTACTAATCACCTGACAGCCAATAATAGCTAACACACAAGATGCTAATGCCCTGTCAGCCAATGATAACTATCACACAAGGTACTGATCACCTGGCAGCCAATGATAACAATAACACAAGGTACTGATCACCTGGCAGCCAATGATAACTATCACACAAGTTACTGATCACCTGGCAGCCAATAATAACTATCACACAAGTAACTGAACACCTGGCAAACAATGATAACTATCACACAAGGTACTGATCACCTGGCAGCCAATGATAACTATCACACAAGGTACTGATCATCTGACAACCAATGATAACTATCACACAAGGTACTGATCACCTGGTAGCTAATGATAACTATCACACAAAGTACTGACCATGTTGCAGCCAATAATAGCTATCACACAAGGTACAGATCACCTGGCAGCCAATGATAACAATCACACAAAGTACTGATCACCTGGCAGCCAATAATAGCTATCACACAAGGGTACTAATCACCTGACAGCCAATGATAACTAACACACAATGGAGCTGATCACCTCGCAGCCAATGATAACTATCACACAGGGGTACTAATCACCTGGCAGAAAACGATGACAATGATGACAGTCACACAAGGATACAACAGACTCCTCAAAATAGCGTAGCCAAAGGCAAGTGCCTGTCATTTACAGTGATTTAAAAATGTAACTTTAAAGGCTCCTTGCTATTTTTTTGGGGTCTGTAAAGCTTCTCAGGAAAACAAGAGAAAAACTTCACCCAGATTTGATGTACAGGGGTAAGATGAGTATAGGATTTGTTTTATGTTTACCTACAGAAAAAAGTATTAATGTTTCTGCCTGGGGTAAATAAAATAATGTCCCCTACAGCAGCTTCCTCCAAATTGTCTGCTAAAAACATACTCCCTGAATACAATGGGTTATTTTTTTTTTTAATTTCAGCAATAGCACCAGTATGGTGTAGCTCACAAACCTGGGGCTGGCATTTTTATTTCAGTGGTGAAAATATATAGTTTTGTTTGCATTTCTTATGTGTGTTGTATGTTTTATAGATACAAAAATCACAAATCAACCTGGCTACCAAGGGATGGAAACTGGCAAACAGCCAGTAGCAAATTGGGTTAAGGAAAAGTCTACATTCATTGCAAATATCGCTCATGGTAAATTCCCCTGTAAATAGTGAAGATTCCTGTAAAGGTTAATGAAAATAAACAGGGTAATGCTTGTATGCAAAAGAGCATAGATATTCTACCAGCTCCATTTTCCACATTGTATTATTAAATCCCATTACCTAACATTATGCACAGTCTAAAAAGGACTCCTAATTCCCACTGGTGGGCCGTGGTGACATTTTGAGTGAGGGTGTAGGGAAGCTGTACTCAACTGGCGGACTGGGGCCCGAATGCGGACCTTAGCGTCAGATTTCTGGACCCCTGCCCTCACAGTCCTGCATTCAGTTGCTTTTGCTTTGCCATGGTCAGCGTTGTAGTGCATAGTCTCCCTGCCAGTGTCATGACTGCGGAAAGTGGCATTGCAAGGTACACACAAACTTTGTTTCATGGTCTCTTTGCCCCATCCAATCCTTTCCCACCACCCCAGCTAAGCCCCATCCATCCCTGTTCCCCCAGCTCTGCCTCATTCATCCCTGTCCCCTCAGATCTGCCCCATCCAGTCCAGTCTCTTTGCCCCGTTCATACCCTGGGACTCCTAGCTTTGTCAATCCATTACCCTTTCTTCCAGTTCTGCCCATTTATTCCAGTCCTTCTAGTTCTGCCCATATATCCCTTCTCCCACCTCTCTCCATCCCTCCCTGCCTTTCCTGTTCTGTTTATCCATCCCTCTTCCTTACAGCTCCTCTCCCATTCATCCCTCTTCCCTGAGCTCTATCTAGCCATCCTTGTTACCAGACCTTATTGCCAGTAACATTTTGGGCCCAAGGCATGGGAGGTTATAACCAGTGTGACACAGGCCAGAGCTGTAGGTTCTGTGAGCCTCCCCCCCCCCCCCAAAAAAAAACAGTTTTTCCCCAGTGTCCAATAGGATTCTTGGGGTGGGGGAGCGAGCAGCCTTTTTTAGTTTTGCCTGTAGAATCTATAGCCCCTCCAGTCCACCCCCCGTGCTGATTTCTAACTATCCACTCGTGCGACAGCCCCCTGCCCGGACCTTCACCTCTCACTGGATGCCTGTAAATGGACCTTTACAGAAAGTAGTCGAGTACCCCTGGTGTAGAGGCTGAATACTGTAACTCTATAATGTATTTTTTTTAAAAGAGAGACTATAACAATAGAAAAGCTTACAATTTATTATGGAAGTGTTTTGTGGATCTACACATAGTTGCACAGTATTTGGCTTATGCAGTGCTACAGAACTATGTGGGAGATCAACAAACCATCACATGTTGGTGGACCTTAAGGATGTGTTTTATGGAGGATACATAATGAAGTTGATACTGATACTGATATTGATAGGGCAAACAAGGAATAAAGAAGGAGGGGCTTACAGTCTGTGCAGAAAAAAGCGAACCATGAGGAGCAGAACTTTGACATTTGACCCTTAATGACATGCGGAATATACTGGGCCAGTTGGTTGAGTTCACCTCTCAGACCAAAAATTCATCCTCTGTACAAGTGATGTCAAAGAAGGTGATGGAACTTATATATTACAAGGAAAAAGTTGTATCCAGAGCACAAAACAGTTTACAGTCTTTTAAACCAGTGTTACCCAAACCAACTCTCAAGGCCTGGGAATTACACAATGGAAAGAATGTGAAAAATACCTGGAGGGGAGAGGGAATGTGAAAAAAAAGAGTGAAACAGGGAAAAAAGGGAAACACAAAGGAGGGAATGTGGAACAAAAGGGGGAGATGTGTGAAAAAGTAAATGAAGGAGAAAATGTAACAAAGAGAAAGAGGGGGGAAGTAAAAGTGAAAAATATAAAGAGAATGTGCAAAGGAAAGAAAGATGGAAAGAATGTGAAAAAGAGGGTGGAGCAAATGTGGAAAAGAGAGAAGAAAGAGGATGTGAAAAATGTGAGGAGGAGGATTACATAGTGCCTAATGACATAAATGTTGCAGGTTGGGAGGGGAAAGGAAACACTTCATCTATAGGTCTTGTTCTCGATCTGTGGAGCTGTATATGTTTACCTCAACTGCCAGAGACAACAAGTAGTGCAGAGGATGTGGCAAATATGTGGGCCTCAGTTTTCCTCTGAAACCAACTGACCAACTATGTCTAAAAGTTGCTATGGACACAGAGGTTCTCAGACTAGACACACCCTTAAAAACTACAAGTAAGGATGTCAACGTACATCTGATCTTTGATATAAAGAGTTTTTGCAGCCTTTTATTACCCATGCTCCTATCGGGGCTGGTGTTGCTCCTATCAGGGCTGGTGTTAGGTTAGGAGGTGCCCCCCAACACCCACACATATACATTCACTCTAAGAAAAGAATAATAGAAGTAGACAAAGAGAAAAAATTACGAAAGATTGAGTGAAAGTAGAAGACAGATCTGCAGTTAAAAACATACCAGCCTTTTTTTCTATCAGCAAACTTAAACACAACCCTTCCTCTCCTTCATTGGTTCACCCTTTATTTGCACAAACCCACACAAAAGAAGCCAAGCGCTGGATGCTGGGAGGTGGGTGTATGATGGAAAGTATGAGAATAAGGTTCAGACAAAGGATTGATAGCCAATGGGAAAACATGTCTATTCAAGTACCGCATGACATCTCTTTTCTACAAGACATAATAGTTTTCTACTCAGTGATTAAATGCAAGTCCTGTGGTTTTGATGGACAAAACATCATGCTGTGGAGAGTTCTATGTTCATGATGGTGGGATTGGTTTATAATTGCCGCAAGAAAAAGGAGCAGCATTAAATGCACTTAGGGGACCTGCACAGATTCACATGTACATTTTCGAGAACTTCGGTTGCTAAGGCAATACAGGTAACAATTGAGGATGCACCAGAGATACAAGAAACCCACAGCAATTAATATGTATAATGAACATGCTGTAATAGGTTGTGCACCAAGATGCTGGAAAATGGCAAGAAAATCCATTCTCCTGTGCCTGAATACTGGATTGTGTATGTGGAAGGGCCATCAGAAAAGAGTGATTTTTTATATGTTACTGGTCCATTAAGAGGTTGAAGGCACTTGATAGGGACCTGGAGTATGACAAGCAAGGGAAGCTGGGTGGGTAATTCCAGGACTCCAGTCCACTAGGCCTATAAAAGGTTGATAAGCTCCAGACAGGGTGCATGAAACACCAGGAGCTGGGCTGTGTGGAACCCAGAAATCTGTTGCGCTGCTGGGAAGCAATCAGCAACCTAAAGCCTGAAAGTCTTCAGTAACTAATGGAAGCCTGAGAAACGTGTGACCAGTGGTAGCCATTAGAGATGAGCGAACTTTTGAAAAATTCGATTCGACTGATTCGCCGAATTTTCCGACAAATATCATTATGACCCGAATAAATTCGCGACGAATCGCTATTAAAAACGGCTATTTCTGAGCCTCCTAGAGCCTCAATAGGGTTGTAAACCATTCTGCCTTGCTGTAACACGCACAGGATGCGTGCTGGGTAAGTTAAATAATACTTTGAATAAATATCACATGCAGATCAGAGGCATCGCTAATAGAATCGCAGAGCGGCACAATTGCAGAGAGTTGAAGTGGCATCACTATGAGGGGCAGGAGTCCAAACATTGCTTTAAAGAGACACTGGAGTTGGCAGCAGCAGGAGCCCAAAAATTGGATGAATCACACCCTGGAGTTGCAAGCAGCAGCAGGAGCCCAAACATTGGCTGAAAGAGACACTGGAGTTGGCAACAGCAGGGGCCCAAAAATTGACTGACACACCCTGGAGTTTCAAGCAGCAGCAGCAGGAGTCCAAACATTGCTTTAAAGAGACACTGGAGTTGGCAGCAGCAGCAGCAGGAGCCCAAATATTACTTTAAAGAGACACTGGGGTTGGCTTCAGGAGCCCAAAAATTGGATGAATCACACCCTGGAGTTGGCAGCAGCAGGAGCCCAAATATATACTGGAGTTGGCTTCAGGAGCCCAAAAATTGGATGAATCACACCCTGGAGTTGGCAGAAGTTGGCAGCAGCAGCAGCAGGAGCCCAAACATTACTTTAAAGAGACACTGGGGTTGGCTTCAGGAGCCCAAAAATTGGATGAATCACACCCTGGAGTTGGCAGCAGCAGGAGCCCAAATATTACTTTAAAGAGACACTGGGGTTGGCTTCAGGAGCCCAAAATTGGATGAATCACACCCTGGAGTTGGCAGCAGCAGGAGCCCAAATATTACTTTAAAGAGACACTGGGGTTGGCTTCAGGAGCCCAAAAATTGGATGATTCACACCCTGGAGTTGGCAGCAGCAGCAGCAGGAGCCCAAATATACACTGGAGTTGGCTTCAGGAGCCCAAAAATTGGATGAATCACACCCTGGAGTTGGCAGAAGTTGGCAGCAGCAGCAGCAGGAGCCCAAACATTACTTTAAAGAGACACTGGGGTTGGCTTCAGGAGCCCAAAAATTGGATGAATCACACCCTGGAGTTGGCAGCAGCAGGAGCCCAAATATTACTTTAAAGAGACACTGGGGTTGGCTTCAGGAGCCCAAAAATTGGATGATTCACACCCTGGAGTTGGCAGAAGTTGGCAGCAGCAGCAGCAGGAGCCCAAACATTACTTTAAAGAGACACTGGGGTTGGCTTCAGGAGCCCAAAAATTGGATGAATCACACCCTGGAGTTGGCAGCAGCAGGAGCCCAAATATTACTTTAAAGAGACACTGGGGTTGGCTTCAGGAGCCCAAAAATTGGATGAATCACACCCTGGAGTTGGCAGAAGTTGGCAGCAGCAGCAGCAGGAGCCCAAACATTACTTTAAAGAGACACTGGGGTTGGCTTCAGGAGCCCAAAAATTGGATGATTCACACCCTGGAGTTGGCAGCAGCAGGAGCCCAAATATTACTTTAAAGAGACACTGGGGTTGGCTTCAGGAGCCCAAAAATTGGATGATTCACACCCTGGAGTTGGCAGCAGCAGGAGCCCAAATATACACTGGAGTTGGCTTCAGGAGCCCAAAAATTGGATGAATCACACCCTGGAGTTGGCAGCAGCAGCAGCAGGAGCCCAAACATTACTTTAAAGAGACCCTGGGGTTGGCTTCAGGAGCCCAAAAATTGGATGAATCACACCCTGGAGTTGGCAGCAGCAGGAGCCCAAATATTACTTTAAAGAGACACTGGGGTTGGCTTCAGGAGCCCAAAAATTGGATGAATCACACCCTGGAGTTGGCAGCAGCAGCAGCAGGAGCCCAAATATTACTTTAAAGAGACACTGGGGTTGGCTTCAGGAGCCCAAAAATTGGATGAATCACACCCTGGAGTTGGCAGCAGCAGCAGCAGGAGCCCAAATATACACTGGAGTTGGCTTCAGGAGCCCAAAAATTGGATGAATCACACCCTGGAGTTGGCAGAAGTTGGCAGCAGCAGGAGCCCAAACATTACTTTAAAGAGACACTGGGGTTGGCTTCAGGAGGCCAAAAATTGGATGAATCACACCCTGGAGTTGGCAGCAGCAGCAGCAGGAGCCCAAAGATTACTTTATAGAGACACTGGAGTTGGCTTCAGGAGCCCAAAAATTGGATGAATCACACCCTGGAGTTGGCAGGAGTTGACAGCAGCAGCAGCAGGAGCTCAAATATTACTTTAAAGAGACCCTGGGGTTGGCTTCAGGAGCCCAAAAATTGGATGAATCACACCCTGGAGTTGGCAGCAGCAGCAGCAGGAGCCCAAATATTACTTTAAAGAGACACTGGGGTTGGCTTCAGGAGCCCAAAAATTGGATGAATCACACCCTGGAGTTGGCAGCAGCAGCAGCAGGAGCCCAAATATACACTGGAGTTGGCTTCAGGAGCCCAAAAATTGGATGAATCACACCCTGGAGTTGGCAGAAGTTGGCAGCAGCAGCAGCAGGAGCCCAAACATTACTTTAAAGAGACACTGGGGTTGGCTTCAGGAGCCCAAAAATTGGATGAATCACACCCTGGAGTTGGCAGCAGCAGCAGCAGCAGGAGCCCAAAGATTACTTTATAGAGACACTGGAGTTGGCTTCAGGAGCCCAAAAATTGGATGAATCACACCCTGGAGTTGGCAGGAGTTGACAGCAGCAGCAGCAGGAGCCCAAATATTACTTTAAAGAGACCCTGGGGTTGGCTTCAGGAGCCCAAAAATTGGATGAATCACACCCTGGAGTTGGCAGCAGCAGCAGGAGCCCAAATATTACTTTAAAGAGACACTGGGGTTGGCTTCAGGAGCCCAAAAATTGGATGAATCACACCCTGGAGTTGGCAGCAGCAGCAGGAGCCCAAACATTACTTTAAAGAGACACTGGGGTTGGCTTCAGGAGCCCAAAAATTGGATGAATCACACCCTGGAGTTGGCAGCAACAGCAGCAGGAGCCCAAATATACACTGGAGTTGGCTTCAGGAGCCCAAAAATTGGATGAATCACACCCTGGAGTTGGCAGAAGTTGGCAGCAGCAGCAGCAGGAGCCCAAACATTACTTTAAAGAGACACTGGGGTTGGCTTCAGGAGCCCAAAAATTGGATGAATCACACCCTGGAGTTGGCAGCAGCAGGAGCCCAAATATTACTTTAAAGAGACACTGGGGTTGGCTTCAGGAGCCCAAAATTGGATGAATCACACGCTGGAGTTGGCAGCAGCAGGAGCCCAAATATTACTTAAAGAGACACTGGGGTTGGCTTCAGGAGCCCAAAATTGGATGAATCACACCATGGAGTTGGCAGCAGCAGGAGCCCAAATATTACTTTAAAGAGACACTGGGGTTGGCTTCAGGAGCCCAATAATTGGATGATTCACACCCTGGAGTTGGCAGCAGCAGCAGCAGGAGCCCAAATAATACCATTTTGTGAAATACTCACCTGTAAAATGGGTATTATAAGTATGTCACACACCCCGCTTCAGATAACCATAACACATGGGTAATACCAACCTGAAGAGGCGTTCCTGCAGAGATGATAGTAAAAAAGAAAGCCCCTCCCTGATCCATAAATACCTGGGACCTCCCACTCATTACCCAGTATACAGAAGCAGTAAGATAGGGACCAGGAAGAGGCAAATATAAAAACAACCAAGTTCACAATATAAAGGATCCCAAATACAAAAAGGGCGGGTGAAGCGGGGTGTGTGACATACTTATAATACCCATTTTACAGGTGAGTATTTCACAAAATGGTATTATTCTAAGTATGTCACACACCCCGCTTCAGATAACCATAACACATGGGACATCCAAAAGCAGTGTCCATAAAAGGGCGGGGATCCAAAACAAGGCAACAATGCACAACTTAAACAACAACAGCTTGCAGAACTGTACGGCCAAAAGCAGCATCCGCTGAGGCCCGAACGTCAACCTTGTAAAACTTGGAAAAAGTGTGAACAGAAGACCAAGTAGCGGCCTTACAAACTTGCTCAACAGAGGCCTGGTGCTGAAAAGCCCAGGACGCTCCAACAGCACGAGTAGAATGAGCAGTAACACGAAAAGGGGGACTTCTCCCCTTGGCAGAATAGGCCCCAAAGATGGCCTGACGAACCCATTTACTAATGGAAGATTTGGCAGGAGCCAAACCCTTCCTAGGCCCACAGGGCACCACAAAAAAAGGCATCAGTCTTACGAAAGGAAGACGTAACCACCAGATAATATTTCACAGCGCGAACCACATCCAAGGAGTGTAGCGCCCTCTCCTTGTCGCTACTAGGATTGGGACATAGAGAAGGCAGAACAATATCTTGATTCAGATGGAAGGCCGAAACCACCTTAGGAAGAAAATCAGGCTTAAACCGAAAGACAACCTTGTCCTGATGCCTTTCGAAGTACGGAGCTTTAATGGATAAAGCCGCCAGCTCAGAAACACGCCTAACTGAAGTGATAGCCACCAAAAAGGCCACCTTTTGAGTAAGTGAAGACAAAGGCGCCTCATTCATAGGCTCAAACGGAGGGCCCTGAAGAGCAGAAAGAACCAAGTTCAAATCCCAAACTGGAATAAAAGGCTTCCTAGGAGGCCGTACATGCATAACTCCTTGGAAAAAGGTCTTGACAAAGGGATGAAGTGCAAAGGACCTTTGAAAGAACACCGCTAGGGCAGAAACCTGCCCCTTCAAGGTACTGATCTGGAGCCCCAGCTCCAGACCATGTTGAAGAAACTCCAAAATTCTGGGGATGGAGAACTCCCGGCAAGAGAAGGACCTACCTTCACACCACTCAATATAGGACCTCCAGGCCCTATAATAAACAGTAGAGGAAGACCGCTTCCTAGCGCTGATAAGAGTCTGAATCACCGCATCAGAAAGGCCCTCCTCCTTCAAGATTGCGGTTTCAGCAGCCAAGCCGTCAAAGCCAGAGATTGTAAATTTGGATGACACAGCCGACCCTGTGTTAGCAGGTCCGGCCTCAGAGGCAGGGCGAACTGATCTTTTGCCAGCCTTACCAGATCTGCGAACCAAACGCGCCTTGGCCACCTCGGAGCCACCAGGATCGCTGACACTTCTTCCAACGCCAGTTTGCGCACCACCCTGGCTAGCATCGGGAACGGAGGGAACAGGTAAAGTAGTCCCAGATCCCTCCAGTCCAGAGACATGGCATCCACCGCCAGAGGATCCTGTGAGAGAGACACAAAGCATGGAAGTTTGTGATTGTGACGAGAGGCAAAGAGATCCACTGCCGGGAACCCCCACCTGAGACAGATCGAGTGAAACACCTTGGGACTGAGAGACCACTCCCCCTGACGAGAGGAAGCCCTGCTCAGCAAGTCCGCCTCCGTGTTCTCCACTCCCGGAATGTAGACCGCCGAGATGCACGGGACGTTGGTCTCTGCCCACTCCAGAATCAAAGACACTTCCCTGAGGGCACTCCTGCTGCGAGTCCCTCCCTGGTGATTGATATAAGCAACCGCCGTCCTGTTGTCCGACCGGACCTGAACCGGCAATCCCCTCAGCTGACAAGTCAAGCGGAGCAGAACCAGCCTGATGGCTCTCAACTCCAGAACATTGATGGGCTCGTGAGCCTCCTGCGGACTCCACAGACCCTGAAACTGAAAGTCCTTCCAAACACCCCCCCAGCCAGAGAGACTGGCATCCGTGGTCACCGTTTCCCATCGGGGGGCCAGGAAGGATCTGCCCTTCGACAGATTGACCGACCTCAACCACCATATTAGGGAACGACGAACCCGGGGAGTCAACCGAAATGATTTGTCCAGAGATGACTGCGACCTGTCCCAAACCCTCAGCAGAAGAAGCTGAAGCGTCCTTGTATGGAACTGTGCAAAGGGGACCGCCTCGAACGAGGCCACCATTAACCCCACCAGCCTCATCCCCAGCCGGATGGACGGATGAGGGGCCAACAAGAGAAGCTGAACCAGCTCTTGAATCAAAAGAATCTTGTCCTGGGGCAGGAACACCCTGGCCTGCGAGGTGTCCAGAGACATCCCCAGAAACAGCGCAATTTTGGATGGAGAAGAGAAGACTTGGGGCGGTTGATCACCCAACCGAACCTCTCCAGAGTGGACACCACCACTCCCGTGTCCAACTCCGCCTGGTTGAACGAAGAGGCCATGATCAGCAAATCGTCCAGATAGGGCACGATCCGAATGCCCTGCACTCTGAGCAGAGCCATCACCCCCGCTAACACCTTGGTGAAGACCCGGGGGGCCGAGGTGAGGCCGAAGGGCAGAGCCACAAACTGAAAATGCCGATTCTCCACCACAAACCTGAGAAACCTCTGGTGCGCTGGAAAAATCGGAACATGTAGATACGCGTCCTTGATGTCTATGGACGTCAGAAAATCTCCCTGACGAAGAGAATGAATGGCCGAGCGCAGTGTTTCCATGCGGAATTTGCGCGGCCGAATAAATCTGTTGAGAAACTTCAGATCCAAGATAGGACGGACTGACCCGTCCTTCTTGGGGACCGTGAACAGATTGGAATAGAAGCCCCTGCCCTGCTCCGCAGGGGGCACTGGGCAAACGACCGCCATGTCCAAAAGATTCTTTACTGCCACCAAAAGCCCCTGCACCGCCAGAGGCTCCGAAGGCATCCGAGACCTGAAGAACCTGGATGGGGGGCGGAGCTCGAACTCTAGCTTGTAACCGGAAGACACCACTTCCCGTATCCATCTGTCCGAGACTTCTTGATCCCAGACTTGGGAGAAGTGTCTCAGCCGTCCCCCCACCCGCAAGGGTGAGGGCGCCCCCTCATTGCTGTGCCGGCTTAATAGCCGGCTTGGGCTTAGAACCCCAATGGTATCCGGAACGGGCACGACCTCTGCCCCTGTTCCCAGAATCTCCTCTGGAAGATTGGAACGCAGATCCTCTGCCAGATCTGACCCCACGAAAGGAAGTAGTAAAGGTAGGCGCCCCCCGAAAGGACCGGCGCTGCTTCTTACGTTGAGGCAATCTGCCACCTTTAGTGACGGAATCCAAAGTTTCACCAAAGAGCCTCAATCCGACAAAGGGTAAAGCCGTCAGCGACTTTTTTGACATAAAGTCTGCCGCCCACTGGCGCAGCCAGACCGACCGCCGAATAGTCACCAACAAGGCCGAGGTCCTACTACACATCATTAAAGTGTCATCCAAGGCGGTTAAAACAAAGGACAAAAACAACTCACATCGTTTAAGACTAATGAATTCAGAACTACCGGGGCGAAGCCCAGAAGATGTCAACAAGTCCCTGACCACAGACCTGGCAGCCAACACCATAAGCTCAGAAGCGCACACAGGCCGTATGGCTGACCCAACGCTAATAAAGCCATGACAAGCCATCTGGTCAATGCGTTTATCCTCCCCGTCCTTAAGGGTGGAGCAATCAGGTCTATTTAAAACCGAGGAATTAGACAACCCCAGAACCGGAGCATCGACCTCGGGAGGGGAAGCCCAGCGCTTAACCACCTCCGCAGGGAAAGGGTATTTCTTGTCCCACCCCTGAGGAATACCAGGGAGCCTAGCGGGCCTGTCCCATTCCTTGTCAATAATCTTATGAAAATGCCGTTGTGACGGAAACTCCAAGCGTGGCCTGGACTCCTCAAACAACTCACCCTCCTGCTGAGACTCCGCCTCAGGAGGGGAAATCTTCAGAACCTCCAACATCAGCGCCAGAGCGTGAGGAGAATCCGAGGATCTCCCTAACTCACTAAGCTCATCAGCGCCCGCGGACAGGTCATAATCCGAAACCTCTGAGCCCTCAGAAACCTCACCTTCCTCTAGCCCAGAATAATCAGACCAATCCAAGTTATTAAACTCGTCCAGGTCATCAGCCGGCAAGGCCGGGGACAAATGCTTCCTCTTGGCCGGGGCCTTACGGGCGGCCGAACTGGAAACAATTTTCTCAAGGTTGGCCAATCTGGCGCACATCTCAGCTTGCAGGTCCCTGCCCATGACCACGTCGCACGGAGCGCGTGTCAGGGCGGAAGACTGAGAAGACTCGGCCGGCGGTGCTGACCCAGACGGCTGGGCTCCCGACTGCCGTGTAATAGTTTGCTGTGCACAAGAAATACAAAGTAATACATCATCCCCCGTAATGGATGCGCCACACAACATGCACTTTTTGGGATGCCCCGAGGGGGCCCCTGCCCCAGTATCCGGGGATGCCTCCATAAGGTGAACTTTATTGGTCGCAATGACCCAGGGAATTACGCTAATAAGCAACCCGGGATGCCCCTTTAATGTCCCGAGTGGGAGGATTTAAGACTAAGTGGACCCAGGGATCTAGGACCGGGAGAAACCCCCTAAATACTAATGAAGATCCTCAGTAATGGCCTTCGCCTGAAAAACAGAAGAGAAGCCCCATAAATTTCAAGCAAGAACCCACAAAGGAGAATAAAAGACAAACAGAGGCCCAATGGGCCACTCACATATCCAGAGGACCGGAGCAATGGAGTCCGCAGCACGAGATGAGGCCGGGACGACAGGGGGCGTGGTCAGCGCGAATCCGCGCCAATAGCGTCATCACCCCCCTCGCCCAATAGCAGACGTCCGTACCGCCACAGCGCTGCAGCAGCGCAACCAGAACAGAGGGGAGGGCGGAGCCGTGGCGAGGGCGCCGAAAGCCCGGCCCCGCCCCCCCCCCCCCTCCGACGAGGAGAAGATGGCTCCCTCGCCATCATAGCGCAGATACCGGCGCCGCCGTATGCCGCGGCGCCGGTCAGCATCACACTGCGGGCGGGTGCGGCCGCACCCGCCCTGCCCACAATGTGTGGGACAGCGGGAGGGAAGCCAGCCGCGGCAGCGCCACGGCCCGGCCCCGCCCCCCCCCCAAAAAGAGCGTGAGGGGAAAGCTCCCCTCACACAGCAACCTGCGCCCCGGCCATAATGGCGGCCGCGGCGCCGAAGTAAAACAGCACACACACACGCACAAACACTTTAAAGAGACATAAGCAGAGAATGCTGCAAGTAAAGACACAGACACAAACCCTGAGGGAGACCCCCCCCCCCCCCGACCCCCACTGAAGTACAGGGGAAACTAGAGGGACCCCCCCCCCGGGGACAAAGACCAAGGGACGGGGCATCCCAAACCGGGATCACCTAACCCGGCATCACCGCCTACCCTCTTATTAGGGTCTCACGGGGGAGCAATGCTCCTAGGCACCCGAGGCGCCGGTATACCTTCGCTCGGGCCCGCAGCCAAGACTGTGGAGGCATGTAATTGAAGGGCTAATAGGGATAGCAAGGTCCAAGCGGAAATAAGCACAAAACAGGCCGGGAGTTACCCCGGCTACCTGAACTCCCCCAGTGCAAGGAGGAGAGATCATCTTCTGACTTGCTCGCCGTCTTGCAGAGATGGAACACTGGGTAATGAGTGGGAGGTCCCAGGTATTTATGGATCAGGGAGGGGCTTTCTTTTTTACTATCATCTCTGCAGGAACGCCTCTTCAGGTTGGTATTACCCATGTGTTATGGTTATCTGAAGCGGGGTGTGTGACATAATTAGAATATACACTGGAGTTGGCTTCAGGAGCCCAAAAATTGGATGAATCACACCCTGGAGTTGGCAGAAGTTGGCAGCAGCAGCAGCAGGAGCCCAAACATTACTTTAAAGAGACACTGGGGTTGGCTTCAGGAGCCCAAAAATTGGATGAATCACACCCTGGAGTTGGCAGAAGTTGGCAGCAGCAGCAGCAGGAGCCCAAATATACACTGGAGTTGGCTTCAGGAGCCCAAAAATTGGATGAATCACACCCTGGAGTTGGCAGCAGCAGGAGCCCAAACATTACTTTAGCCCTTTTGTTGCCAAGCACGTAACACCTACGTGCTGGCTTGGCTGGGCCTTAAGTGCCAAGCCCGTAGGTGTTACGTGCTTGAACTTCCTCGCTTCTAGTTTAAAAAGTCAAAATAAAAAATACTCACCTGACCCCTTGTTGGATCCGGCCGGGTCTCCTCTTTAATTTGGTGCCATCCGATCCCCCGTGGGGGGTCGGATGGCTCCAGGAGAGCCCCCGGAATAGGCCGCCCCCCCCCCGCTTCTGCAGCAGCAGCTTCTAACTGTAAAAAAAAATAAAAATAAAAATGACATTCACTTACCTGTGTGTGCGCTGGCTCCCGCTGTCCCTCCTCTTCACCTGGGGGGCCTCCGATCCCCCCCCAGGACTTACCGATCTTCAGGAGAGAGCCTGGGAGGCTCTCTCCTCTCTTCTTCTCGATGGCGGCCGCCATGGGGGCGGGGCTTATGAAGTCATCCCGGCCCCGAACGGGCTTCAGCTTTCTCAGCTTCTCAGATGCCGGTGATCGGCGCTGGGGAAGGAGGTGACAGGAGATCCTCTGATCTCCTGCCTTCTCCTTCTCTGGATGCCGATCACCGGCATCTGTCAGCTGAGCGGCGAGGGACAAGAGCTTGCAATCGAAGGTAAGTACAGTAAAAAAAATTTTTTTTTTTTCTAATAAAATACTTTTATTACTTGTGTGGTGTTTTTTTTTTCACAGTTAACCCTTTGTGAGCTGGTAAGGGGTCCATGAGACCCCTTATACCAGTTCACAAGGCTGGGGGGGTGGCAAGTCACCTGCCCTAGCACCCCCATTACCTGCCTCCCCAAAGGCCAGGGGGGGGCAGAAGAGCCCGGGCCCACATAGGCTATGTGGGCTCGTAGGCTGCAGGGTGGGGGGGCCACCAAAGCTGGCCCCCCCACTCTGTGCCTACAAGCCCCCATAGCTGGTCCCGGGCTGGTTACTTTGGGTAAGGGGGACCCCACGTCATTTTTTTGGGGGGGATTTTTAAGGGTTTTTAACCCTTAAAAATCCAAAAAAAAATGGGGTCCCCCTCCCCGGGAAGGGGGACCCTATGTCATTTTTTTTTTAATTAACCATTTGTCATCCAGCAGCTATAAAAGGCTTCTGGGCAGGAAAGGGTGTCTACCTATACATATGTGGTATCGCTGTAACCGGGAGAAATTGGGGTTTCTCACGCAATAAGATTTTATTGACAAACTTACATTTTTTATTACAAAAAAACTCTACAAATTGTAAAAAAATATTTTTTTTTTATTTTTTTTCACACATTTCACCCAAAAATATTGAGAATACACCTAAAAAATACAAACAAGACATTTCATGTTAAAGCCCAGACTCTGTTGAAAAAAACAATATATAATTTTCCTGGGAAATCCCTGGAAATCCTTTCAAAAATGACAGTTGAATATGTGTAGCGCAAAATAGTGAAACATCGTCTGGCAACAGGGAGTGGCAAATGCTGCAGGTAGGCTGGCAGCGAAAGGGTTAAAGAGACCCTGGGGTTGGCTTCAGGAGCCCAAAAATTGGATGAATCACACCCTGGAGTTGGCAGCAGCAGGAGCCCAAACATTACTTTAAAGAGACACTGGGGTTGGCTTCAGGAGCCCAAAAATTGGATGAATCACACCCTGGAGTTGGCAGCAGCAGCAGCAGGAGCCCAAATATACACTGGAGTTGGCTTCAGGAGCCCAAAAATTGGATGAATCACACCCTGGAGTTGGCAGAAGTTGGCAGCAGCAGCAGCAGGAGCCCAAACATTACTTTAAAGAGACACTGGGGTTGGCTTCAGGAGCCCAAAAATTGGATGAATCACACCCTGGAGTTGGCAGAAGTTGGCAGCAGCAGCAGCAGGAGCCCAAACATTACTTTAAAGAGACACTGGGGTTGGCTTCAGGAGCCCAAAAATTGGATGAATCACACCCTGGAGTTGGCAGCAGCAGGAGCCCAAATATTACTTTAAAGAGACACTGGGGTTGGCTTCAGGAGCCCAATAATTGGATGATTCACACCCTGGAGTTGGCAGCAGCAGCAGCAGGAGCCCAAATATACACTGGAGTTGGCTTCAGGAGCCCAAAAATTGGATGAATCACACCCTGGAGTTGGCAGCAGCAGCAGCAGGAGCCCAAGTATTACTTTAAAGAGACACTGGAGTTGGCTTCAGGAGCCCAAAAATTGGATGATTCACACCCTGGAGTTGGCAGCAGCAGCAGCAGCAGGAGCCCAAATATTACTTTAAAGAGACACTGGGGTTGGCTTCAGGAGGCCAAAAATTGGATGAATCACACCCTGGAGTTGGCAGCAGCAGCAGGAGGCCAAATATTACTTGAAAGAGACAATGGAGTTGGCTTCAGGAGCCCAAAAATTGGATGATTCACACCCTGGAGTTGGCAGCAGCAGCAGCAGCAGCAGGAGCCCAAATATTACTTTAAAGAGACACTGGGGTTGGCTTCAGGAGCCCAAGAATTGGATGATTCACACCCTGGAGTTGGCAGCAGCAGCAGCAGGAGCCCAAAAATTGGCCTAAAGACATAAATATGTTTTGCACCATTTGGAAAGTGTAAAACGTGGCACCATGCTGAATCTAGTCGCATGCATCAGGCATTGGTGGGTGGAAATCCTGGCTGATCCATCCCTGATTCATTTTGACAAAGGTGAGTCTCTCCACATTTTTAGTTGACAGACGAGTTCTCCTCGCCGTAACTATGGCCCCTGCCGCACTAAACACCCGCTCAGATGGCACGCTACTTGCCGGGCAGGACAGCTTTTCCAGGGCAAACTCTGCTAGTTGCGGCCACAAATCAAGTTTGGCTGCCCAGAAGTCCAGCGGATCCTCAAGGTGTGTTGGCATGGTCATGTCAAAGTATGACATGACCTGCTGGTTGAGGTCCTGCTCCAGGTCTTCCTGCTGCTCATGAGTAGCCTCACTATGCGGGTGTAGAAAGCTACTCATTAGCGACTGAAGACTGAGGCTGCTGCTGCTGATGGAGCTGCTGCTGCTGCTCCTGCCAACCCCCCCAGCGGCCATGGCAGTGGAAGGTGAGCGCAGAGGTCCCCTCGAGTCAGACCTGCGAGAGTATAGACCATGGCGCAGATAGGCATCGGCCAACTGCCTACGTAGAATGTCTTTGTAGTAGTTCAGTTTGTCCTCCCTCTCGGTGGGTTTAAAAAATGCCCCCATTTTGTGCCGGAAGCGAGGGTCCAATAAGGTGGACAGCCAGAAGTCATCCCGCCGACAGACGGAAACAATTCTGGGGTCACTACGCAAGCACGTGAGCATGCTTCGTGCCATTTGCGCAAGTGACTCGGATGGACTACCTGTCTCCATCTCCACTGCATACTGCCACGGTGTGCCCGGGTCCTCTGTCTCGCCTTCCTCAAAAACCTCTAGCTCCTCTGGCTGCTCCTGCTCCTCCTCTCCTGTCCGCTGACTAGATAAACCAGCCATTTCGCCAAGCCTAAACTGTGTTTCGCTGGGCAACTCCTCCTCCTCCTCTTCCTCCTCCTCCTCCAGTTCAGCTCCAACGGGGTTCATGTGGCCGTAAGATGTAAACGCCATGTCTCCAGTGCCCTGACCAGCCATGGTTTCCAACATGTGCTGTAGTACATGAAGCAGTGGAATCACGTCGTTCATCCCGTAATCCTGCCGACTGACAAATAAAGTGGCTTCCTCAAAGGGCCTGAGCAAACGGCAGGTGTCACGTATGAGCTGCCACTGGTTGACATTGAAGTTACACAGGGGAGTCCCCCTATCTGCTTGGATCATCAGGAAATCCGTGATGGCTTTTCTCTGTTCATATAATCGGTCCAACATGTGAAGGGTGGAATTCCAACGGGTGGAAACATCGCAAATCAGACTATGTTGGGGGATACCATTCTGACGCTGTAGCTCAAGAAGGGTGTGTTTGGCGGTGTAGGAGTGGCTGAAGTGCATGCAAAGTTTCCTTGAAGTTGTTAGGATGTCTTGCAGATGGGGGGAACACTTCAGAAACCGCTTGACAACCAGATTGAAGACGTGAGCCATGCAGGGGGCATGGGTCAGGCTTCCTTGGCGCAGCGCAGACAAAATGTTCTTCCCATTGTCGGTAACCATGATTCCCATTTTAAGTTTTCTCGGAGTAAGCCATGTTTGGATTTCCTGATGAATACATTTAAGCAGTTCCTCCCCTGTGTGACTCCGTTCGCCAAGACAAACCATGTGAAGCACTGCGTGACACCTCTGTGCCCTGCACACATGGTAGACTGGAGGGGCACTGAGACTTGAGCCTACAGTGGAGGGTGAGGAGATGGCGGAGGATGAGGAGGCCGAGTCGCACGGTGTCACAGGCCCAACGGGCAGGGAGCGCGGAGGCCGAAGCGGCGTGACCTGTCCAAGTTGCTGCTGCTGCTGCAAAGGGACCACATTCACCCAGTGGGCCGTAAACGACATGTACTGTCCCTGACCGTAGTTACAGCTCCAGATGTCGGCGCTGCCATGCACTTTGCTACACACCGACAGGCTCAAGGACTGGCCCACCTTCTGTTCAACAAAAGTGTGCAGCGCTGGTACTGCCTTCTTGGCAAAGAAATGACGGCTTGGGACTCTCCACCTCGGCTCGGCACAAGCCATCAGTTCTCTGAAAGGTGCAGATTCCACCACCTGAAAAGGGAGCGACTGCAGCACCAGCAACTTGGACAGGAGCACATTCAGCTTCTGTGCCGTAGGATGAGTGGGCGCATACTGCTGTCTCTTGGACATGGCTTCGCTGATGGATTGCTGGCGGGATGCATGACTTGGAGGAGGAGGAGGAGGAGCAGGAGCGACAGAGGATGGGTATGACGCACAGCTGCCTTCGGCTGAGGTGCTGGAGCCTTGGCTGGCAGAAATTGGGAGCGGCGTGCCACTTGGTGAGGAAGCAGTCTGGCCCACCTCTCCGGAGCCTAGGTTCTCCCAGGCCGCTTTATGGTGACGCTGCATATGTTGACGCAGGGCCGTGGTGCCAACATTTGGACCCCGGCCACGCTTCACCTTTTGCCTACATATCTTGCATGTGGCCATGTTACCCTCCTGCGGATGCTTCAGGAAAAACTGCCACACTGCCGAGTAGCTACTTTTTCCACCAACAGGCCTCACTGATTTGCTGCTGCTGTTGCCAACTCCAGGAACCCCTGCCCCACTACCTCCCGATAAGGTAGCCTGCCGCGCAGCAGGTGCTCTACCCCGGCCCCGGCCCCGTTTGGCTCCAGGCTTTACAATTGTGCCCCCCATGCTGCCTGCCAGCCATGCTGCTGCCACCTTGCTGCCTGAGATGCTGACTTCGGGGCAACCTGCGCCCCTCTTCTCCTGATGATGACGATGAAGCCCCTTCATCACCCGGCTCCCAAGTGCGATCGGCTTCATCGTCATCATCATTATCGCCGAGTTGTGGCTGTACGTCACTGATGTTCGTGGATTCGTCAACAGTGTCTGGCGCAGGAGCTGGAACGCTCGCAGCACCCATGACACTGTCCACTTCACTACTTGTCTGCCTAGCTAAAGAAGCCACCTCCATTTCTTGGCTGGGCAGTAGCTGCTGACTGTCCTCTATCTGATCGTCCTCCTCACTAAAGAGAGGAGCTGAACCCAAAGCATAGGATACGTCGCTGGGGGAGGGAACGGCGTAGGACAGAGGCAATGGGAGGATAGGGACTGCTCTCGGGGCATGCCAACTCAGGGTTGTGTCAGAGGAACCTACCGACCCTAGACTGGGGGTCTCAGACGTAAGTTGTGATGATGTTGTTGATGAGCGCGTCAACCATTCAACCACGGCAGATGCGTTACTGGTGGAGACCCGACCGCTAGCAGATACTGGCAGATTAGGTCTCTCAGCGTGACTCCTGCTGCTACTGGCCCCCCGTCTGCTGCGAGCTCTGCCTGCGGAATCTTGGCCTCTGCCACTCCTCTTTTCACTTCCAGGCACTTGTCTGCCCGACATAGTCTAACTGGTGTGGTAGTAGGTGATATTTTAAGAACCCCCAGGCAGCGGTGGGTCTATATGAAACAGAATATAATGCACACCAACAGTGAGCAGTAACACTCAGCCTCCAACAGGCCTGCCTAGTGTAAATAAGAGAGCTGCTTAGTGTAAATAAAGAGGGGTATGCCATGTTACAGAGTGGGATGCCCCAAAAACCAGCAGTGCACCTGGCAGGCAGCAGTAAGACTATGCACAGCAAAAGTGTCTTTATCAGGCCTAATTTCAATTATAATAAGTGCAAATGGTTATATGGTCTTAAATAGAGGCTGCTGTAGTCACAGAATGGGATGCCCTAAAAACCCAGCAGTGAACCTGGGACAAGTAGTGCTATGAACAGCAAAAGTGTCTTTATCAGGCCTAATTTCAATTAGAATAAGTGCAAATGGTTATATGGTCTTAAACAGAGGCTGCTGTAGTCACAGAATGGGATGCCCTAAAAACCCAGCAGTGAACCTGGGACAAGTAGTGCTATGCACAGCAAAAGTGTCTTTATCAGGCCTAATTTCAATTAGAATAAGTGCAAATGGTTATATGGTGTTAAACAGAGGCTGCTGTAGTCACAGAATGGGATGCCCTAAAAACCCAGCAGTGAACCTGGGACAAGTAGTGCTATGCACAGCAAAAGTGTCTTTATCAGGCCTAATTTCAATTAGAATAAGTGCAAATGGTTATATGGTGTTAAACAGAGGCTGCTGTAGTCACAGAATGGGATGCCCTAAAAACCCAGCAGTGAACCTGGGACAAGTAGTGCTATGCACAGCAAAAGTGTCTTTATCAGGCCTAATTTCAATTAGAATAAGTGCAAATGGTTATATGGTCTTAAACAGAGGCTGCTGTAGTCACAGAATGGGATGCCCTAAAAACCAGCAGTAAGTACACCTGGCACGGTCCAGTAGTGCTATGAACAGCAAAAGTGTCTTTATCAGGCCTAATTTCAATTATAATAAGTGCAAATGGTTATATGGTGTTAAACAGAGGCTGCTGTAGTCACAGAATGGGATGCCCTAAAAACCCACCAGTGAACCTGGGACAGGTAGTGCTATGCACAGCAAAAGTGTCTTTATCAGGCCTAATTTCAATTAGAATAAGTGCAAATGGTTATATGGTCTTAAACAGAGGCTGCTGTAGTCACAGAATGGGATGCCCTAAAAACCCAGCAGTGAACCTGGGACAAGTAGTGCTATGCACAGCAAAAGTGTCTTTATCAGGCCTAATTTCAATTAGAATAAGTGCAAATGGTTATATGGTCTTAAACAGAGGCTGCTGTAGTCACAGAATGGGATGCCCTAAAAACCAGCAGTAAGTACACCTGGCAGAGTCCAGTAGTGCTATGAACAGCAAAAGTGTCTTTATCAGGCCTAATTTCAATTATAATAAGTGCAAATGGTTATATGGTCTTAAACAGAGGCTGCTGTAGTCACAGAATGGGATGCCCTAAAAACCCAGCAGTGAACCTGGGACAAGTAGTGCTATGCACAGTAAAAGTGTCTTTATCAGGCCTAATTTCAATTAGAATAAGTGCAAATGGTTATATGGTGTTAAACAGAGGCTGCTGTAGTCACAGAATGGGATGCCCTAAAAACCCAGCAGTGAACCTGGGACAAGTAGTGCTATGCACAGCAAAAGTGTCTTTATCAGGCCTAATTTCAATTATAATAAGTGCAAATGGTTATATGGTCTTAAACAGAGGCTGCTGTAGTCACAGAATGGGATGCCCTAAAAAACCAGCAGTGAACCTGGGACAAGTAGTGCTATGCACAGCAAAAGTGTCTTTATCAGACCTAATTTCAATTAGAATAAGTGCAAATGGTTATATGGTGTTAAACAGAGGCTGCTGTAGTCACAGAATGGGATGCCCTAAAAACCCAGCAGTGAACCTGGGACAAGTAGTGCTATGAACAGCAAAAGTGTCTTTATCAGGCCTAATTTCAATTATAATAAGTGAAAATGGTTATATGGTCTTAAACAGAGGCTGCTGTAGTCACAGAATGGGATGCCCTAAAAACCCAGCAGTGAACCTGGGACAAGTAGTGCTATGCACAGCAAAAGTGTCTTTATCAGGCCTAATTTCAATTAGAATAAGTGCAAATGGTTATATGGTCTTAAACAGAGGCTGCTGTAGTCACAGAATGGGATGCCCTAAAAACCCAGCAGTGAACCTGGGACAAGTAGTGCTATGAACAGCAAAAGTGTCTTTATCAGGCTTAATTTCAATTATAATAAGTGCAAATGGTTATATGGTCTTAAACAGAGGCTGCTGTAGTCACAGAATGGGATGCCCTAAAAACCAGCAGTAAGTACACCTGGCAGGGTCCAGTAGTGCTATGAACAGCAAAAGTGTCTTTATCAGGCCTAATTTCAATTAGAATAAGTGCAAATGGTTATATGGTCTTAAACAGAGGCTGGTGTAGTCACAGAATGGGATGCCTCACAGCAGACTTAAGATCAGTTCAGTATATATGCACAGTTACTTAGTATAAGCAGCCTGAAAACGCTAACAAAGCCTGTCAGCCAGCTAGTAACACTCAGGCTGGATGAAAAAAAAAAAATCTCCCTGTGACAGCCTCCGATTTTTCCTACCTTTCCCTGTTTTTCGCTGACTTTCTGTCTGTCTCCTGTCTGTCTCCTGCCTGTCTCCAGCCTGTCCCTGTCTGTCCCTGCCTGTCTAACTGCCTCTCTCTCTCACTACAACGTTCTGTCTCTCACGAATGCAATAGAGAAATGAGGAAGGAAAAGCAAGATGGCCGACTTAAATAGCGCTGTGACGTCACCGGGCTTGCTGGCTGCTGATAGGCTGCATGTGACTGCCCCAGCTTGCACTGGCGCGGGATAGATGTCCAGACATGTCCCGTCCGCCATCTTAGAATGCCTGTAAATGTAAATGAAAGGATGTTAAAGGGAAAACCTCGAGCGATCGAATCGCGGGGAAATTCGGATTCGATCCGAATCGAATTTTTCCTGAAATTCGGATCGAATCCGGGTTCGTCCGGTCATAAGTGTGAGTAAGCCAGGAGGCTGTATTTTATGACATGGGCTTGTTATGGTTTGCTGTATGCTGGAGAAAATATTTTGTGTTTGATATATGGAGAAAATAAACCACTTGAGCTGAATATCCTCGTGATATACCTGTCTGTGATGCCCCAGAGGTCCCGTGGTCTTACAACTCATACATGCATTTTACTAAGAGAATAAGCAGGATATAAATAAAAAATGGCATTGCCCCATGATATCACTTGTATATCAACAGCCTAATAGCTCGACCAAACCAGTTCATGGCTTAAAGGGATTTTTCATGCAAATGGTTAAATAAAATAAACAGGAGCGTACCTTGCAAAGCAGTGGCAGACTGGACCCAAAAATCAGCCCTGGATTTTACCAGCCCCTGGCCGGCCAAAAGGGCTAGTCCGGGGGTAGTCCAGACCATGCTCTCCTTCCTATTAGTCGCTGTGAGAGCTACCATTTAAGGCCAGATAACCCCTTCCTCCGCACCTGCCTAGCCTCCTCCTACCAAGCTCCCAGCACCAGCAGCTGGACCAAAGCCAGTTGCAAGGGCCACGCCCACATGATTCAGAAAAGAAATCATCAGTTAAAACTGTAAACCTTGATATCTCTGCCACTTCTGCTTCAATTTAAAAATGGAAAAATTAAGTTTAGGGCAGTGCCAAACGTAACCCGACACAATGGGCTGACAATTGCCTTTGCCTGTTCTATTATTTTAAGACATGAAAAAGCATAAATCTTACGGGAAGCAATGCTTCAAATATACAAATAACAAATCCTAAATACCAACAGGCGGTAAATTTAACTGTCACAGGCATTCTTTGATACATCCTTTAGACTAGACTGTGAGTCCTTTACCTAACAAATGTCAGTTTTAGTGTTAATATTGCGAATACTTTTGTTAGCATGCTTTTTTAATTGGAAATCTGTAAATTAATTTGTCAGAAAAACTGACAACACCACTAACTCTCAAATTGTAATAAAAATATATACACATCTTTATTGAATAATCTACATGCCACAAAAGGCAGGTTAAATTCTATCCTATAAAACATTTATCGCAAAGACAGACTAAGAGCACATGCTGGCTATCAATATACTGAAATAAAGTTATTGGAAATCTGAACACAAACAGAATGAAAAGAAATATATAAAACTTCTCTCTCTTCTTCACTGGTTATGCAAAACAACAATATCAACATGATGGACATGACACATTTCTAACTTGTGTGTGCATTTATTTGCTCCAGAGGGGGGCGCCAAGCTTCTTGTGTAGGCAAAACTGGAAAAGCTTTTCAGCCAAAAGCTGATTTGAACAATATTAGACAGAGAGATGAAAAAAACAAATGCATTTTTTTTTTTACCCAGGATTCTAACCAAGACTGTGGCTATAAAACTGAGACAGAGAGAAAAAGCAACACATACATGGGCCTTGATTCACAAAGAGAGAAAAAAACTCTCATGGTAGTAAAACATTCAATTCATGAGAAAAAAGCCTGAGAATTTCACTGCTAGTGAATCACCAGATAGGAACACAATGCAAATCAATGGCAGCTTTTTACTACAGGTAAAAAGTTCAATACCTTTTTCAAGAGTAAAAAAGTGCCATTGACTTTCAATGTTTTCTTAGCTGGTGATTCACTAACAGTGACATTCTCAGGCTTTTTTCTCATGAATTGAATCTTTTACTACCATGAGAGTTATTTCCAACTCTTAGTGAATCAAGGCCATGGTTTTAAAGTGGACCAACACCCAGGATTTTGACTATCCTGGGTTTTGGTCCACTTCGGTGGGGCACCCCGATCGGGGGTGCCCCGCTGTGTGAAACCCCCCAGAACGCCCCAAAAACTCACCTCTCCCCACTCCCACGTGACTGCTGCAGCCAATCACAGCGCGCGTCCAAGGCAGCTTGGACGCGCATAGCAGCTCTGAGCGCTGGAGGCCACGTCTCGCGCTTCCCTCTAACATGGAGCGCGCCTGCGCCGGCCATTCACAAAGGGCCAGCGCGGGTGCGCGCCCTGCTAGAGGGAAGCACGAGACGCGGCCGCGGCTCACACGCATGCGCCGATGGAACGGGGCTGAGGTAAGGTTTGTGGGCCTCCTGGGGGGTTCCTCCCCGCGGGACATCCCGATTTCGGATGCCCCGCGGGGAGGGATCTGATCAGTCCGGGAATCTTCTAGATTCCCGGGCCGATCCCCCCTGGGTGTTGGTCCACTTTAAAGGCTATAAAACCATTTAAATGACCTATTTATGGCTTTAAGGATGGATAGATGGTTCTGTCAAGTTCTGTTAAAATATTACAAAAAAATGGATACTTGGACTATAAGGCACTAACTTATTTATATATCCTTGTTAGCTAGACACCTACTATATTTTTCTCAACACATCAATTCTTACTTCTGTGCTGCCTTCTCTTTCTGAACTGTTCTCACAGACAGTGCATACAACACTTATAATGTATATTAGACCTGCTCGTCTCTACTAACAGGCTGATTCATTACTAGCGGCATGTAGCGACAGATGAACGTCGGTAGCAGACATTTCAGAGCGCCCGCTAGTAGTCGCTGTGCTCGGCCTTGGTTCGCTATTTCAGAGTGCCTCAGTCACTGTGCAGCATTGATGAATACATTGTGGGGAGTCGCTATATGAGCAGTACAGCGCTGTACGGGAGTGAATGTTAGCGACTGGTCAGTACGACCGACTCACACCATATTCATCAAAAAAACAGCCTCACACACCGCCGGCGCTCAAAAATGCTTTGCTGTATCCCAGAGCCGGAGGCTATATGATTAAAGGCTGTTTTTGAGCATGTATCTACCAGCAACAAAGCGAAAACATATGGAATTACATTGTTATAACATTGTGACATGAACACATTAATGCCAGACCTGTAATGTCAATTCTGCATAAATATATAAAACATGAAAAAAAAAAACAAAAATGGCTTTTTGTAGGCCAGGAGAGGTCACAACATTATTTGAGAATTAAAAAAAAATGTTTTATTAAAAACCCCCTGTTTAAAGAGAAATAAAAGAACGTCCATTGAAATGTATGGGAGAGCGACAGGTAGCGAGAGGTAATACATGGCGCTCTGCAAGGCTGAACGCCGGTGCTGTACGCTGAGGCTGGGATAATGATGAATCAGAAGCTACATGGCGTTGTTCCATTCGCTCACCAGAATCCGCTTGATAAATGTGTAATTGCGTGCCGTGTCCGGCGTTCACCTGCCGCTACCTGTCGCTACCTGTCATTTACAAGGCACTACCTGACGCTATCCCTTCATGAATAAGGCCCTAAGTTTCTTTACTTAAAGGAGCACTATCCCAAAAATTGTATAATATTTAAAATGTATTATAAACATGCTAGATAGCATATACCCTGCTTGGAAACATTTGACACACTTTTAAACGTACCATTTTACTTTTACAAGGGAGGACTTTGTAACTCTGTTTGTCTCCTGAGCTAGCCTTTTGGAAACAGTAGCAAAAATCATTCCAATATCTTCCCAAAGCATTGCATGATGGGTAAAAGTATTTAGATATAAAGTTTGCACAGGGCCGGATCAAGTGTGGTGGAGGCCCCTGGGCACAAAATCTGGTGGAGCCCTGAAGATACAGCATGTTTTACCTTTAAAATAATAGCCAAGTAACTGATTGGTGGTTGTCTGGCACCCACCTACTTACTGTCAGATCGAGTCCCTTGTGCCGCTGTGTGCTGCTCGAGGACTCCTGCTTTGACATTCTGGGCAACGGGTTTAGTGGCCCAGCTGGTCCAGCAGAAAACAGTTCCCTGCATTGAGCTGCCAGCAGCTGTGCTTGGTGGCTTATGTGCAGTGAGCGGCTGCTGAGTGACAGCTCTGCACCCACCCATCACTGTAGTGTTGCTGGGGGCGGCTTTGTTGCTCTAGACTGTGCATCCTGCCCAGTGGTGGCTTTGGCTACAGGTTTGCAAAAACAAAAAAAGGCTTGCCCAGGCATGGTGGACCCCCATTGCTGCCAATAGATTTGTTGCTAGGCCAAAGCATAAAAAGCCTCCTGGACAAGACCATAACCCAGGGCAAGTGGTGGAGGCCCCGGGGCTCGTGCCCCTTGCACCCCCCTCATAATTCGGCCATGAGTTATGCAGAACTGTAATACCAAATAGGCACCATTCTTGCATAGGGAAACTTAGAGGAGAGGTCATCAGGGTTGAACAGTCAAGTGGATTAAATTACTCTCTATTTGAAATAAAAACACCCTGCTTAAACTGTATAGTAAACCATATAATACAGATGAATCTAATGCTTTTGGTTAACCTTACCAAATATTGGTAATAAATTCAATACACTTAAATTTTGTTCCCTGCAGTTATTCTGTCTAACTCTGGCTTTCTAAAACTGGATCCTGAGATTGGGTCCCATTGTACCCAGGCCTGATATTTTCATTTTCGCTGGACAATTCATTTAGATTGCCTTTAACAAAATTATGTATTTTCAAAGTGAACAAAGCCCCTTTTCAACCACAGAAAAATCAAAAATTAAAAAGGTGTTAGTTAATGCCAGAAACACTATTTAATATTAAAGCAATGTTCGGGTCCCCGTGACCCGCAGCTGGGGGGACGGAACGAGGTGCTGCCTGCCATTTTCAGTAACACGTGCTTGAGAGCCCCTTTGATACATATAAAGCGAGATCCGTGAAGTGCAATCTAACGTAGCCTTGTACTTGGACATGACGCTGAGCTGAATTTTAATACTGCATGTTTTGATATTTGCAAGGTGAGCATAATAAAAGCATGCAATGTTTTTTTCTTCAAAAACTCTTTTTGCATGATACTATTGGTGCTATATCCTTGATTGATTGGAATTAATTACTATTAGAGAGGAAAAATCTTTGCTGTGTTATTAAAGAGGACACAAATTGATTGATATGATATGCTGAATTACCTAAATCGATCTGGTATGTTATTTAGCCCATCGGTGGTTGGTTCCTGCACAATTTTAGAGTGGAGCACTGTGGGTGAAAGTTGAATATTATCAAGTATTGATTAGAAGAACACCCTACTTTTTATTTTTTTCTGCGGAGTGACTCTATGATTTCTTATTGACTTAGGAATATAATTAGGATTGATTTGACACCATTCCTTACACTCCCAGCACTGGATATATAAAGTTTTTTTTATCAAGGAATATTGTATAGTTGTTTAATAATCCAAATTGTGCACTGTGTTTTAGTGAATATTTGATCTATTCACGTTGTATGTAATAAAATGTTTAGTGGGCTTAGTGGGCTACTGGAGCCCAGCACTCCAGAAATTGGCCAGTAGTGGTAACATGTGTCTTTAAATTGGCCGCCAATAAATGTGATCGCAGAAGAGGACGTATTTAGGCTTCTGGGACAGGGGCTTGCAGGGGTCTATTTGGGGGGAGGGGGTTACCAGTTAGGATACCCACCCAAGTCATAAGAGGTCTTACTAATATTCCTTACCCCCCAGGACATCCTGATTTGGGAGACTAAATCACCTGGTTCACCTCCCCTTTGCCACTCACACTGCTCATGACTGCCGCAGCAAATGGAGTTTGCCAAGTGTGTGTGTGTGTGTGTGTGTGTGTGTGTGTGTGAGGTCACTGTCGAAGTAGAGGATGCATGGACTGTGGCTGCTATGGCTCAGAAACATAAATCTGTGAATACTAAATTCTGATTCTGACCTTCCAAAGTATACTTAACCAAATAGTGATGTCCTAGTTGCGGTGTCAGTTCTTATTTCGCAAGTATTGCTGGTGTATGGGTGTGGTCTAACAGAGTACCATGCATGGAGAAGAGGAGCACAAGAGAGAAAACATCTCTCAGCACCTTTCAGCCTTGCATGCCAAATGTTGTTCCTGCTCTTTTGGACCAAAAGGTTTGCAGATAAAGTCAAATATTCTGGCCGAAATGAGAGTGATCCACTAAACCAGGAGCTACCTGTCCTTGAAACAGCTTAAGTTCCTTACAAACGAAGAAAAGAAACCCAAAGAGATTTTGGAAGATCATCAGTTCAAAGTCAGTGTTATATCTTATGAATTAAGCATTCAAGCTTTCAACAATTTGATAATTGAAAATTAAGGAGATTTCAATTCTCAAATTGGTACATGAATCCACCACTACGATCCTGAGACCAAACAAGCGTCCGTGCAATGGAAGCACAAAGGGTCACCAACTCCAAACCTGGGAAGGTGTAGTCCAGTTTAGGGATACAGAAGGTGTTTTATTGCTAGAATTCATGCCACACAATGCACCAATTACTAGAGACACCTAAACTTAAACAATAAAGGCATTATTACGTGAGGCAAAGAGAAACACAGTGGGAAGTTATTAGCATGTGCATTGCTGACTCAAAACAATGTGCCAGCTCAAATATCTCGCAAATTACAAGCTGCTATGAGAGAATGTGGCTTCATTAAGTGTCCCGATGGTCGATATGCACGGTTTCCACGGGTGCATGCATGCACAATTGCACCCTTTGGGTTTCCCTGTTCGGCATGTGCAAAGCTGAGGTCATTTGCAGTCTTGTAGGATTGGCAAGCCACATTGCGCTGGGTTCCTGGATCCTGCCGGATCTCATGTTAATGAGCATGTGCAGCTGGCACTTCCTGGTGATAGGCAGCATTTAAAAGGAGGCCTATGGCACTGGGAAGGTGCCAGCAGATCTCCTTCTTGGAAGTGACGCCAGCCTCCTGGCTCTGACTCTCTGGCTTTGGATATCAACCCTGCTCTGGCTCTGACCTCCGACTTTGGATATCGACCTCGCCTTGGTTTTTTTACCCTCGGCTTGGGGGACTATCTGCTCTGGCTCAGTAATCTTTTGCTTAGAAATAAAAACTACTTTGGCTCTGTTCCTGCACACACCAGGGCTTTGTAGTGGCCTCTGGGCTCTCTATTTGTGGTGACAGTTGTGGGACCCCAGCGTGTCTGCAGCACAGTCCATCTCTCCTTGCTGGCAGACTCCCCACTCTGAAGCTGCCTTGTGGTGTAGAACTGCAGACATTCCCTGCTGGCCACCTCCTAGCTCAGCCAGCATTAATCCCCTTCTTGTCTTCCAGCTCCTGAGCTCAGCACACCAGAATCTGCAATTCATAAATATCTGACACTCTGGCCTGGCCTTTTGTTGCATTTCCCCTATAATCACTATCAGGGATACTACTGAACTTGTCTGTGTCTAAATCGGCCGATCAACAACATGATACGTGACAAGGGGCTTAACCACTCACCCTACGTTCCGGAATTGGCTCCCAGTGATTACTTTTTGTAACATAATCTGAAGAACGATTACCTGATAATAATACAGTCTATAAGAGGCGGTAACAGGGTTGCTGCAGCAAAAAGACGTCGCCTAATCTGAGGGCATCCAGTAACTGAAATGAAGTGGAATAGGTGTGTTGAGGTCAAAGAGGGATAATACTGAAAATGGAACATTTTATTTTTTCAGGTAGATAACTTAATGAACACCCCTAGTATTCGATCAAACCATCATCATCAGAAGCCAAATTAGCATGAGGCCAGAGATTAACCCTCCCTATAATAAAGTACTGCACTTTATCCACATAGAGGGTAGGGTAGGGAGGGAGACTGACTGAGGCAGATAAGAACATTCAGGGTAGATATATTTGAGACAGATGGACTTAATCTTTCAACACCAATATTTTTTCTGAAGGCTCAAGTTTAGACTGAATTCTGACATACCTCAATCTCTTCTATTTATTCTGCTGCTTTTTTAAGCCACAGCAATTTTTCCATGTGGGTTTGCATTAAGCCCCAGTGGAGTGAAATGCTCCATCAGGAGGGGGGTTATTTGGGCTAGAAAAATAGGAACATAGGCCTTGATTCACAAAGGGTAGAAAATCACTCTTATGGTAGTAAAAAATTCAATTCATGAGAAAAAAGTCTGAGAATGTCACTGTTAGTAAATCACCAGATAGGAATACAATGAAAGTCAATGGCACTTTTTTACTACAGGTAAAATGTGGTAAAAAGTTTAATACCGTTTTCAATAGTAAAAAAGTACCATTGACTTTCAGTGTTTTCCTATCTGGTGATTCACTAACAGTGAAATTCTTAGGCTTTTTTCTCATGAATTGAATTTTTTACTACCAGTTGAGTTTTTTTCAACTCTCAGTGAATCGAGGCCATAGAGGTAGAATTTTTATGGCCTTGTCCATTCATAAGATGCTTTGTCTTTTAATATTGCAGGAATGAGTCACTACCTACTACACGCCTGCTCTCCAAATTTATGGACTATAGGTTCAATTCAGAGACACATGTGTCTGCACTTCCGTAGCTGTCTGTGAAAGTTTTAGTGGGTGTTTGTCATTTTTTTGCTTTTTTTCGTTCATTTTCCATGCGTACGAACGTTCGGGAAAATGTGTATATGCGCTTTCGATGAACGAAAGCAAATCAGAACATTTCTGGATCATTTTCCAAACAAAATCTGATATTTTTCGTTCGTTCAGATAACTTACGTTGTTGGGATGGGCTTGCGTCTGATTCAGAGAGCTGATTTCTGACGGACCACCACCCTATAAATCCGTTTCATTTCCGATCCACTTACGGGACCTTTGAGGGCTCGGATTGCTATTGTTGAACATGTTTTGCGGCTATGTGGAGGAGTCTGCGCGCCTTTAGCACCAAGGCATTGCATGTATCAGCATGGCCGAGGCCATAAATTGTATAGCAATGCATACCTAAATCAATACATTTCATGTATGCCTTATAGAAGCATTTTAATGCTGACCTTAATTAGTCCTTAGCATGTAAACCTTTATTTTCCCACACATCCATATAATTTCTATATTTTTTTAGACTTATGTCCTTTGTGAATTATATTTGGATTATTGAACTTGAATCTTAATTTGTTGTAGAAGTTCTTGTTTTAGTCGGTTACCTTTGCTTTGTGTAATTATTTTATATTTGGTTGCAGGAACCGCAAGATGTGCCACTCGCACAACATACAAGCAGTGTTTGGTCCAGCTATGCGATTCCTCAGTGTTCTTGCAGGGCATCCAGGGTCGTCCCATAATGCTTATATATTGCAGAGCTCCGGCTTATTTCGTCAGTTTGAGTCAGGAGAATTATCTGGTGGATGACTCCTGGGTAAGTTTGCTCACATTCCATCAATCCATTTTCACTGTATGGCAATGAATATAGTTGATGACTCATGTCTTAACCTATGGCTGTTTTTAGCCCTTGATGACATGTTAAACAGTATTTTAGCTTAGAATGTGTATTTTATGTTAGTATTTTTTAATTCTTTCAGGGGATTCTGGATATCCACTCCTGCCCTTGCTCCTGATGCCCGTTTTTTGCCTGCAGAATGCAGGCCAGGGGTTCTCTAATCGGGCACTATGCAAAACCCGGGCTGTGGTGGCGAGGGCCCTCTGGCTTTTGAAGTCCCGATTTAGGTGTTTGGACCATACGGGGGGCACTGCAGTATGACCCCAACAAGGTTATACCAATATTTTAATTTTTGTTTTTCAACAGGGACCACACGTGCCAGAGTGAGTGTCACTGAGTGTCAGGGTGAGTGTCACTGAGTGTCAGGCTCCTTCAGTTGGTGGGCGAGATGCAGGAGCTGCGTGACTCGTTGGGGACCACAGATGAAGAATAATGTTCTGTGGCCTGCCATTGCTATGTATTTTGTTTTTTATAGTTGTAAAAATATTAAATTTTAATTTTTTTTTAAGATTTGATATTTTATGATGGAATAAAAAAAATGTTTCAGTGTAATTTCATTTACAAAATACATTAACACAAAACTAATGGGCCCAGAAATATTTAAAGATGAATATTCACATGACCGAGATGTGATTTGGGTAAGTTTTAGCTGGTTAAAATGGAAGAAGAACCTAACTGCGAAGTGGTTTCGGTGAGCTTTAAGGGACCAAAAGGGAAGATGGAGGATAGTGCTAAGTGATTTAGCTAAACATTGTAGTAGAAGTGAGGGTGGCAAATATGTAGGCGAGCCCTTTAATGAGTTAAGTTTGTAGTGCGCAGGCGCAAGATCGTAAGGATTTCCATCTGGACGATTATTGATTGAAAAAGGGAAACCGAATCTAACGGGAAACGTAAAGGATTCGTGGGAGGATACGATGGGAAAAGGGCAAAAACGAATGCCTATGTTGTAACATGTGAAAATGAAACGGAAGAGTCACGCTGGAAAATGACATCCTCGTATTCGTAATCTGCCGTACGAACGGACGGAAACTTTACAGAAGGATTTCAATGCATGCATAGAATCGCTCGCACACTCATACGAGAACGGAAACATGTACAAAAAAATTACAGGCACTAAAACGAAAGTATTTTTTTGTCTCTCTGAATCGAGCCTTATATGTGTCTGTATCCAGCTCTTTAATCCTCACTTAGTGAAAAGATATGGGCCCATTTACTACAGAAAGAGGAAAGAGCATGCTTCAGCATCTGCACATACTGTGATGTCAGCAGAGGGCAGAGTTCTGGCAAGATATCTGCCCTTGTGGACTGTGACCAGAGTAAAACTCGTAAAGGCGGGTGCTCATGGATTTTAGGCCAGGTAAGTATGTGTTAACTGGGAGTGAAACTAGAAAATCCCCCAATTATTATTATTTTGTCTAAATTATTTTTTCATTATTTTGCCTAAAAAAAAGTCTTCAATAAATCACCCAATTATGTCTAATAAAACCTTAGACATCCTAAAAAAGGTTACAGTTACAGTAGTTACAATTAAGGTAACAGTAGTATCACCAAAAGTCCAATTCAAAGTAAAAAAATACAATTCTGTGAAATACTCACCTGTAGAATTGGTATTATACATATACAGTACGTCCTGCTCCAGATATAATACTTACACTTGGGTTATCCTCCGCCAGATGGCACTGTGCACTGCAGACATACAAAAACAGGCTCCTCCCGGCCCTTCATATACCCGGGGACCTCCCACAAATCCCCAGCATTGAAAAGCAGTGAACCAGAAGCCGGGAGAATTTAACCACCAAAAACAACTGGTAATGATAACAATGATAACAATCATAACAATCACCATACAGGGGATCCAGAATAAAGCAAAAACCAGGGTGGGGTGGAGCAGGACGTACTGTATACCTATAATACCAATTCTACAGGTGAGTATTTCACAGAATTGTATTATTCTAAGTATACAGTACGTCCTGCTCCAGATATAATACTTACACTTGGGACATCCAATAGCAGTGTCCATAAAGTAGGGTGGAATCCCCAACAAAAAAGGCACAGCCGACAGAAAAAGCACTGTCACCTGCAAACCTTGCTACCAAGAGCGACATGAGCAAAAGCTCTAACGTCAACATCATAAAAACCTTTGAGAAGGTACAAACAAAAAACAAGTAGCGGTCTAGCAAACTTGTGCAACCAAACCTGGTGCTGAAAGGCCCAAAGAAACCAAGGCACCAGTAGAAACAGAAATAAAGTGAGAAGAAAATTCTTCCCGTTAAAGGAATAGGCCTGAGTAACAGCTTGACCAGATCAAATGCTAAGAGTAACCCAGGAAGAAGCCAAACCTTCCCTAGGACCAGAAGGGACATCCATCCAAGTAAAGGCTAGGTCCAAGGCCGCTTAACCCCTGGAAGCAGACGAGATCAGGCACTTACAGATGTAGGTGCCCACAAACCCCAAGGGGCATCAGTCCCCCTAAGGGACAGGAGACAATCCAGGAAAAATTTCCAGCACCAGTGGAGGGAAAGTAGATCCCCTTGCCTCAGCGTTACTAGGAAAAAAGCACAGAAGAAAGACAATGTCTTAAATACATGAGCCTAAGACACCACCTTAGGCAGAAGGTCCGGCATAAAGCGGAACACCTCTCATCTTGGTGTATATATAAAAGAACGAGGGCTAGCTAAACAGAGCAGCCCGCTCAGGCACACGTCTGACTGAAGTAACAGCCCCCAGAAGGACAACCTTGTGTATAAGAACAGTCAGACAGAATCCGGAATAGAGCCAAAGGGAAAACACCCCGCAAGGCAAACGGAATAAAATTCAAATCCCAACAGGGACCCTAGAACCACGTGGGGGATGCACCTGAGTAATCCCCGAAAGAATGCGTACCCAAGGAAAAAACTGAGTAAAGACTTCTACAGGAAGGTGGACAGGGCAGAACCTGAACCTCCAGAGTACCGAGTAGGAGAGCCAACTCCAACCCATACTGTAATAACTCTAGAACCCTGGGAACAGAGAACACCCAACAGGAGAGAGACCAAGACTCACACCAATCAATATGGGTATGCAATACCCCACAATAGACGGAAGAAGAAGAAGAAGAAGAAGCCAACTCCTAGGCTTCCAGAAGTCACAGTCACCCAGAAGATAAACCAGTCTCCATCAAGGTGGATGAATCAACCGTCAGGCCATCCAGACCAGAGCCTGTAGATTGGGGTGAAATAACAAAGGGGGCCTGAGTGAGCAGATTAGCACTCCTGACAGAACGTACAGGTCCGCTGTCCTCAGAACCACATCTGTAAACCACACTCCACTAGGCCACCAGTATCACTGGTTCCCCCTCTTCAGAGCAACCTGCGCAGAACCCTGCCTAGCAGGGTAAATGAAGATAAGACATACAGAATAGAATGTCCAGCCATAAAGTTAATAAATCTCATGACCAAGGTCAGAACAATCTGAGACAGGGAAAGAAGGGCCTAGAACCCATGAAAGTGACGGGGCCCAAAAAGATCCACCCTAGAGGGATCACATAGTGACACGAATTAGCACATCCTGTCGCAGAGGACATCCACCAGAGCGAATATCGCTGATATGCAGGGAACGCTGTCCTCCACCCAGATCAGGGTCAGATACCTTCCTGGAGGATCAGCCTGCTCCGCATCCACACAGATAATTAATACAGTCTCTGTCGTCAGACAGAACAAGGAGCCCCGAATAGACAGATCCCGCAAGGGAGAAGTCCAGCGAGATAGAGCCAACCTGAAAGCCTACCACTTTTAAAAATTAGACAGGTGAATGGACCCCTAAAGGTCCTACCTCCCCCGGAACCACAGGGGATTATAAAAGAAAAAATCCCCCCTCCGTCAACCTGATAGATTTGGTATCCATCCACAGGAAGACGCAGGGAAGGGGGTGCCCCCTGACTGGTTCCTTGAGTACAACAGTCTCAAGGGGAACCACCGTACCAAGGTGGAAGGGTACACAGACCCAGCTCCAGGGAAGCTGGAACCCAGTCCAGCATTTACAATATAAGTTGCAGAAGAGCCCAAGGGCACTGAGCATAAAGGGACAACCTTTGAACAGCCACCAACAGGCCCACCAGCTGCAATCCAGCCTGGTGAAGAGACGGGAACAGCAAAGAGGGACCGAGCTCATGTAACCAGATTGTCCACCTTATAGTCAAGGAAGCAGGTTCCCGCCTGAGCCGAATCCAAGTTCAACCCTAGGAATGGAGATACCAAATAAGGGGAAAATGAGGAATTGAGGTGATTGAGCACCCATCCAAAGACTCCCAAGGGACACCACCAGCCGAGTAACCAACTCGGCCTGACGTAGAGATTGGGAAGCAAGGAAGGACGACCAGGCAGTTTCTTGCTAGGACGCCCCCTTGGTCTCATCAGAGACATCACCCCCCACATCGCCTTGGCTATCACTCTGGGGGCAGAAGAGAGGCCAGATAACAAGGCTACAATCAGCAGTGTTGGACCTCCAACACTAACCCGTAAGATCCTCGGTGCCCAGAAGACACAGTGGCAATGAAATAAGCATCTTAGATCTCCACAGACGGCAAGAGGTCCCTGGACACAGGGCATAGGCGGCCCAACTCAGAGAAACCATGCAGAAACCACCTGCGAATGTAAATTGCCACACCTATGGAAGGCCAGAATGGGCAGAGTGCCCCATCCTTTTGGGGGAATGTAGAAAGGTTGGAGTAGAGGCCCCTGCCTCTGCCTGTTAAGGGCAACCTGCAAGTGACCCCAGACCTCGCCGGCTGCACGTGGCCTGCACCAACACCTGAAGAGAGACAGGGACCAGAAGCATCCTGACAATCTCGGGAAGGGGCCGCCCAGCAAACACTATCCTGCATCCAGAGGAAACTTCCTCCTGAACCCATCAGATGCCTCCAGATAGGAGCAAGGTGCTGCGGCCGTCCCCTCGCCCAGAAGGGCGAGGGCGCCCCATCATGCTTGGGGGGTTGGGGTGAAAGATTTGGACTTTGTCTTGTCGGAGGGGCCAGGGCATTGTCTGCCACTCCTAGGGCAGGGATCTACACCAAAAAGCTGGAAGCACACCCCTGGTTCGGGTTTGACACTAACATAGGGGGGGGAGGGGTACCCCTGCCCTGAGAAGGCCGAGACCATCTTCTGCGAAAGGGTGTTTTGCCCTTTCTTCCAAACAGGTCCAGACGGGCCCCGAATAGGTGTCGCCCTCTAAAGGGAAGCCCAGTAAGAGTCTTCTTTGTAGCATCGTCAACACCCCACTGTCGCAGCCAGACCAGGGGGCGTATAGCTACCACAAGGGCGGAAGTTCTAGCGCACATCCTAATGGTGTCATCCAGCGATAAAAGGATAAACCTTACAAATACATCACAACTGGAGCATGCATTAAACACATCCCAGGGGAGATCCTCAGGTTGATGATCAATCATCTTTCTGATGAGGGTCCTAGCGGCCACTGTAGCGATGGCCGCGGCACAGACCGGCGCAGAGCCGTCCCTGCACAAGAAAAGGCGTGGGAAGCCAGCCTGTCAATGCGCCGGTCCTCAGCATCCCGAAGGGTACGATAAGTAGGGGCAGCAATAAAGGGGGGGTTAAGAACCCCAATGATCGGTGCATCCACCAAGGGAGGTGATGACCAACAGTTAACCACCTCAGGGGGAAAGGGGTATTTCCAATCCCAGTCCCCTGGAACCACTGGAAGTTTACTAGGACATTGCCATTCTTTGAGTACAAGAGCCTGGAAGTGATCCTGCTCCAGAAATTCCAAACGCGGCGTCACTGTATGGAAACTCTCCCTTCTAGGCCTGGGAGCCTCACCAGGTGGAGAGAAAGACAAGACCTCGAAGATCTTTATCAGTAATTCATCGGTCTCACACAGGCCCCAGGAACCAGGGCCCGTATCATCTTGACTCCTCGGCCCCTCGTCAGATGAGCCTGAGTCAGAGAACAGCTCACCTTCATCAGAAAGAGCAAAACCCTTCTCAGTAGTGAACTCCTCAGTTTCGGAAGGAATGGGCGAAACCGCAGGCATCAGGGACCTCTACTTACCAGGGCCCAAGCGCTCTGCCAACCTCGAAATCACCTGATCAGCCGTAGGCAGTCTGCGCGGCACGACTTGCTGGTCATTCCCGCTCGAGTGCGAATCAACAGGAGAGAGATTTAAGCACCGGGACATAGGTGTATTGAAACGAGGCGCAGCCACTGGCAACCCTGACTGCAGGGCCAGTACTTGTTCAGCACATGGTCCGCAGACTCGTGCTCTATCCGCATCAGCATGGGGTTGTCCACACGCTGTACACAGCTGGTCTTGTCCCGGAGGGACCCCGGTCGCAAATAATGTCCTGTTCTTATCCCCATATGACTTTCAAAGCTATTGGTCACTGGTGGGGAAAGGTGCAAAGCTCTAGGAACAAAGAAGGGTCAGTAATAAAGCCCGTTCTGTGCTTCTAAGGTATTGGGAGTCCCAAATCAGTTTGCATTGTAACAGGGCAATTTCTAGCAAAATAGCGCTCAGTGTGGGAAGGAAAAATGCTGCCCTGCCCATCCTAAGGTGTTATTGCTGGTCCATACAGGTATGTGCCATGCTGTGCCTCTACCTCAGCAGCAGTGAGCACCCCCCTTCCCATGACTGAGTGCAATATGGGAGGATTAGGGGCCTTTTTTATGGCTTTCATCACTAACAGTGGCTTTGACCCATCTGCTGAAAACAGGATGACTGAGATAAAGGTGCCCCCAGGGCGATTACCCTGCTCGCCCTGCCTCAATCTAATCTAGGCTCAGGGTCAGCAGCTCCAGGTTGGGCTGTGGCAAGCACTAAACAAGAGCATACAGCGCACTGGTCTGCTGATCCCTCATTATTGGTAATAAGGGTGTAGCTCATAAATAGTTGCACTATACTACTGATTTAAGGTATCAAAATGAAATTGTCCCTGAGTCAAGTAATTACTAATCATTATTTATATTCAGTGCGTGTCTGTGTAAACTTGTCAGATGTGTCCTCCCTGCTCTGTGGCACAGTACAATCACCAGTACACACATGGGGATCTCACATCTGAGAAGGTCTCCAGCGATGGTGGATTAAAGAACTACAAAAGATATAAAGCTTTTAGAAGTTATATTGAATTTTTATCAATTCTGTTGAAGCCTGGGGCTAAAAGTCAGCCATCAATCATTTCACAAGCCACACACCAAAACAATTCAACCAATGCCAGTGTTCTAATGATTCATATACAATATATTACCGAGCAACATTATTCCACTACCACCCCCTCTGTCTATTGTGTCATTACAAGTAGGATCAAATAGGTGAATATCTTCAGTGGAATGTATTGCTTTATATTACAGTCCATGACAAATCATCCAGCTTCGTCTATTCATCTGTGGTATGGCTTCCAGCTCTCATGTATTGCCTCTGCTGAGGTTACCTTAGGTGAGCAGCTCACCTTCATGAATACCTTTCCTGATCTTGTTAAAAGAATATCAGTAGGCTGACTGCAAGGCTGCTTTCGTGATCCACTGAGCCTAAAAACTGGGGAGCCAGCAGCAAACCTTGGTGGAGATGAACAAGCAAACTATGCCAGGCAACAATGGCACATCCCCTGTGTAACTTTATGGTGAAGCCAGAGAAAGTGGCCAGTGACACAACAGTGCCTAAATAGTTAAAATCAACTTATAGTTAATATATATAGTTATTTATAGTTAATAGTTAAGCATTCCCATGATCACCAGATTTCTGCAGAATTCATTGCAGAGTGGCAGTTCTTTTCTTTTTTTTTACGTAGTAAGTGGTACATTTCCAGGCTGCAAGAGGGCAGCAGTCCTGGGGAAATAATTCCCTGTAAGAAGTAATTACAGGTATAGCAAAACATTCAATACATAGACAATACAAGTGATAAAACAAAAGTAAATAAGAGATACAGTGGGAGTCTAAATGTATAAGCTCAAAGGGGAACGATGATAAGAGAATAAGATATTGAGTTTGGTGATACATGTGACCTGTGAGGTGTGAAGAACAGTTCCAGAGATAAAAAGCAACAAGGCCAATTCTTAGAACCAGGTTGTGTGCTTGGTTGGGAAATGACAAACTGTATAGGTGAAAGTATTCCAAAGAAAGGAAGAGGCAAGTAAGAAGTCCTAGAAGTAGGAGAGCATTTCTGAGCTGCAGGAGGGCGGCACTGATGAAGATGATTATTTTGATAAATTGCATTTTTTTCTTTTGCTATTACCCTTTGATATTAATATTATTTATGTTTATAGCATCATCAGCTTGTCCTTGTCCAGTGACACTTCAATCCCTAATCTCCAATTATATGTAAAAGCCTTATTTATGCTACAAACTGGCACTTTTTTCACTTTAATTTCGAGGTTGTGGTTGAGCTGGAAAGGTCATGTCATGGCACAGCTTTATGAGTCATGAGTAGTGCTGGGCAAAACCTATGAGTTCCGGTTTGATTTGGGTACCAAACTTGACCCGAACCCAATCCCCATTAAAATCAATGGGGATCCAAACTTTGGGAACCAAAAATGCCCCCATGCAGAGTGTGTAGCAATAAGAAGTGGCTGCACAACTTAGCTGAGTTACTTACCCAACTTACCTGAGGCCCACAATATGGTCCGCTGGCCAAGGCGGGGGATTCAAATGGCTGCATTCATGCCATGACACTGGCAGCTGGCAGTAGAAGTGCTGCTAGCAGCTGCCAGTGTCCTCACGCATGGGGGCAGCCATCCTTTAGAAGCCCTGGCCGTGGCCATTTTGACAGAGGAAAGGTAAGTGCACATACAGACGCTTCCTTCTGCTGTACTTTCTGCCTTAGGTTAAGCTGGTTGCTGGGCAGCTTTCTATCCCTGCTATGGCTTCTACCTTGTGTTGCAGGAAATGAAAGAGGGGCCAATGTCACAAAATAAATTGCCTTTAAAATAAATTTCAGACTGGGTAGAATAGGTATTACATAGACTATTACAGCAAGATACAACTGAATGAAAAGTGAATATAAAATTTAGTAGTAGAGATCCCTGCTCCTGTGGACTTGCAGCCTAAAAGGATAAAATGGGCAAAGATAAAGGGGAAAGATCACAAGAGGTAGATACTAAGTTTGATGGCATTTTCCATGCGGCAAGCAGGACCAGAAAAAAATACAAGGAGAATAACTTAAACCAGGTATGTCTGAAAAGATTTGTTTTGAGGGCACTTGTGAAAGCTTGGAGGGTTGGAGAATAATAAACTGAATGGGGGAGGAAATTCCAGAGAAGTGAGAAGGGACATGAGAAGTCCTGAAAGCGGGAGTGAGAGGAGGTGACATAATAAGGGACAGGAGAAGGTCCGAGGTAGAGCAGAGCTAGCAATGAGTTGATAGATAATAATTAAATATCCTACTGAGCAGGATAAAGGGGCAAAAGCATTGGCAGGTTGGCCACTACCATTTATTTTAATATGAGGTGAAAGAGATTATGGGAATGCTATTTATCCGTGTAAACTACAATTCCAAAAGAACAATAGTGGAGAGTTAAAGGTATAAGGTTCAGTAATATTAAACCAAAAGTAAATGTGACCTTTAAGGTACAGAGCTTTGTTAAATAAATGGCAGCTTGTGTTTTTAGCCTTGTTCAGTCAAGGTCAGGGCATGTTACATTTACTAGACACCATGTTCTAAATATGGCAACCTGAACATTTTACGATCAGACTAGACTTAAAATAACAAATGAAAATAGCTCTGCTAACACAGAATGTACAAAGATAGAAACATCCAGCCTGGCCAACTATTGCTAGAACAGACTTGATATCATTCACTGCATTCTCCTTATTAAAAGCATCACCGTGGATTTTGGAATTTCCTGGTGCAGACAGCCTTTGGGCTCTCCTAATCCTGGTGTTAGTGGAAGCTACATTTAGAACTATCAGACCAGTGCCAAACTCTTGGTCCCATCCCCCCTGCTTCAGGAGAAAATACTGTATATGTCTCAGTGAAACAGCCCTGCTCTGCAACGCTGATGATCTGTAACCAAGATACGTTGTGCTGGAGAAGCTGGTGAAAGAGGGTTCTTCAAAGGGTTATACAATAACATAGTATGTTTCATCTCAAGAGTTACATAGATGCAGTGCAAAAACTTAAAGGCACTTGTCAGTCCAGTTCTAACAAGAACGAAAACAAGGATAAGAAAGTTACTTTAAAGCTTCAGGTGATCTAATGAAATGAGAAATAGGCCCTAGAAAAGTGCAGTCCAGAAAATATAGAATCTTAGTATATATTATTTCAATAGAAAAATGACTAGAGGTCCACTTACACCTTTATCTCATTCCGGGTTAAAAATTGACTAGATAAATTCAGGGTCTGCACCCCTGCTCCACTGGTGTGTCTCATTTGACCACTGGTGTCCAATTAATCCGACTGGTCACTACGGGAGCAGAAAACATGCCTTCTAGTGGCCATCGCCAGCAATGGATCATGGAAGGGTATATCTTGCCTGTTTGGGGCTTCCTATTCTATACCCAGACTTCCTATTTGTGTGCTCATCCCAAATAGACATGCTTCAGGTTTGGGCTGTAAACGGACCTCCAATCATTCCAGAATTTGTAAAGAGGGATGCTGGTCTGATGCAGCTGCTTCATATCATTGGCTGATGACCCATGCATGGTAGCTTTGCTGCTGGCTAATAACTTATACATTATCTGCACAAGGCCCTTTTTCTCCAGAAGGGCTAGTGTGTGGCTTGGCCAGCATCCATTTTAGGGAGGTTAAGCAGTAGAAAGGATGAGATCATTACAGGTATAGGCCCACTTCAGTATATTAGTAACCAAGTTGGCTACATGCCTAGAAAGCTTCCCTAAAGAGCAAACCAGAAAGTTCTGCATACCTAGACATTTAGAGCACTAGACGTTGCCCAAGAAAGAGGTAGCATGCCTGGCGAGGAGCCCCAGTAGAAAATGAATGGAGCGGTTTGCTGCAACAAAGTCAACCGCTATGCGGGAGGTTGTAGATGTTAGTAAGTGAGTAAGTAAGTAAGTTAATCAGCCCACAGGAGCCTTTTGAAACCAAAAGTATAGCTCAGGAGCAATAGTTTCCTGATACTCACTTTCATCCAGTAGTTTTCCACTCTCCCGCTGCCAGGAGCTTCACTTCTAGGTCCTGTGGGCTCTCTAGCCAGGAAAGAGGTCCACATGGCCAGGGGACAAGGGGAAACACCAACCTCAGCGATTCTGCAGTGGAGTAACGGGCGCCACTGAAAAAAGTTATTTAGTCATTTTTAAATAGAGAGAATAATGTAGTACTGTCAGCATATGTGTCTTTATTTGTGGCTTACATAATAGAGATCTATCACAAGAAATGGTCTAATAACTACCGTAAAATCATCATAAACATGCTATGCTAGATTGCAAGGTGAGGGGTTACTTATATACCCTACATGAAAAAATCCAACAAGTTTTTTATTCTCTTACAGGAAGGAAGAAGAATAATGGTTGATAGGGGTCTACCACTGGGCTTATACAGGGGAGGACTGTTTAAACTACCTGTCTCCTGTGCTGCTGCTGCTGCTGGTGTGTGTAAATGCTTTTACCTATCATGCAATGCTTTTATCAGATACTGGACTGGTTAGTAAATATTTATTTATAAAGTGATATCATCTTCTGTACAAAGAAGTGACTACAGGCAGGTTAGAACATAGAGCACATAGACTATTACAAATTAAGTGTTACAGTGTTCACAGTGAATTTAGTATTTGGGATGCCCCATTGTGTGAAACTCCCCAGATCTCCCGAAAAAACACACTTTTACCCAGTCTTACAGTGCATGGAAGGGTTCTCATCCAATTAAAGCCATTTGCTGTGAATTAATTAATTAATTGCTCAGCGAATGGCCCTGCATTTAACAATCAGGAGTAAAACCTACGACAATCCCAGACAAGGATTCGCTTTTCCCCACAGTGGCCGCGCCTAAGTCCAGAGATCCTGGGGATGTGTGCCGCTCTCACTCCGGATTGTTTACCTTGTCGATGGAGCTGATGGAAAAGGTGAGTTTTGTGGTGCCCGGGGGGAGGGGGTGGTTTTACACAGCAAGGCATCTCGGTTAGGGGAAGGCCAGAATAAGGGCTGGGACAACAGGGAAGGATCACAAACAGGCAGTAATTTTGTGGCATGTTATCTTTAGAGAATTACTTAAGTCAGGTTGTATGCTTGTCAGAATAAGTGAATTTTGAATATGCTTTTAAAAGTTTGAAGAGTTGGGCAATGGAAAATTAAGCAGGGGAGGGCATCCTAGAAATTTGAAGAAGTGTGTGAGAAGTCATGGAGGGCAGGAATGAGCGGAGGTGACCATGGTGAAGGACAGTGCCTGTTATGAATAACTGGGGGATTCTGCACACAGTATGTTATAGGGGATTAGGGGAGATTTTGCCACATTTCTTGTTATAGGAGATTGGGGGGATTCCGCCAAATCCTGTTATTAGCTTCTTGGTCAGGGAGTATTTTAGAACACCATTTGATTCAGAATATTTTTTTTCCTATCATTGTAAGAATCTTACCTGGTCTGGGCAGCCCACGGCGAGCTGTTGTAGGGCGCTTGGCTTCCCTGCGCTGCTCATGAAGGTTGGAGTACGCGGCAGGCCACCCTGGCCACCTCCCTCAATCCAGCTTAATGTAATCAAGGGGCTGGTCAGCATTACTGGCCAGAGCTTCCTGACCATCTTCCTGAGTCCAGGGTTCACCAGCCTTCACCCGTACGCTGGCACCCTTTGCGCTACCTAAGTCCTGGGTGCAACCGTGTCTGGTGAGGTGTAATCCAGCATCCCGGCAAACAGAGGCTTGTCTATAGGCAGAAGCAGCAGTGGAGATTGGGGTTGCCAGCTCACCCAAAGGCAGGTGTTCCGCGGTGCATTACATTATCACGGGCCAGATCAAAGATGGACCAAATTGTTGATCTAACTTGGGCAGGATTATTTCTCTTATTTCTCTTATGCAAGGTGATACCCAAACCTGGGCATAGGGGCTATCATCTTGAGATCCTGCTAGACAGACTGTGGGGAGCTTTTTTAAAGCTATGGAAATTCTTTATGACAATCCAGATTGGGGTGTAACTTCTGATGCTAAATTACGCTGCCTGAGACAGGGTTGATGCACGGCAGAAGAATATTGTACCGAGTTCAGGTCACTGGTTTTCCCGCTGGAATGACCTGGCTTTATGTGGATAGTTCAGTTTGGCCGAGACTATCAAAGACGCTATGGTTAATCACCCTCTGCCTGCCACCCTGGACAAAACTATGTAGCTTGCCATCCGTATTGACCGGCTTAATCAAGAGCGATGTCAGGAGAAATCGCTCTGAGACTTCTGTAAAGAACAAAGCCATGGCCACCATCTCCTCAGAAAAACCAATGCAAATTGAGGCTGCCAAGCCGATTGAAGCTGAGAGACAGAGGCGTCGGGCAGACAGCCTATGTCTTTACTGTAGTGCTGCCGGTCATTTGGTCAGAACTTGCCCTAAGAAACAGTCCTCAGGAAACAGTTCTTGGGATTCTAGATGGGGTTGGGGAGACCCATTTAGGCTGTAAGGAATCTCCCCTTAACTGTTCCAGTTCCTGGGTTCCAGGGGAACTAAACTCTGGCTCAGGATTTAGGTCAGTGAGCGCCTTTTTAGATTGTGGTGCAGCAGGGAAATTCATGGATTTGGGTTTAGCCCAGTTCATGGGGACTCCACTGCAATACTTTCCCTATTAGAATTCTGACCACAGATAACACTCCCCTCAGTGATTTAATTCAACATAGTACTCCACCTTCTTCTGCATCTTTGGGTTGGGGCTAGTCACTGGGAGTCTGTTAGTTTCCTTTTACTAAAGATACCCCTTACCCTACTAGTGCTCGTTGTTACAAAAACACAATCCTCAGATTGATTGGGCCATGAGGCAGATGGACAGGTGGGGGGTACAATGCTTCCAGTCTTGTTTAGAATTACCAATACATTCAGCTAGCCTTTCTCTAGAAGGTCTGTAGAAGGAAGGTCTCCCCTTATGCAGAGTTTGTGGATGTCTTCTCTGAAAAAGCTACTGATATACTCCCACCTCACATGCCCTTTGACTGTTTCATCGATCTTCTGCCTGGAACTATGCCCCTAGAGGAAAGATCTGTAACCTCACGCAAGCTGAGGATAAGGCCATGAGAGAGGACATTTCTGAAAATCTTCAGAAAGGCTTTATAAGACCTTCCACTTCACTGGCAGGGACGGGATTCTTTTTCATAGAGAAAAAAGATGGCGGGTTGCTTCCCTGTATAGATCACAGGGGCATCAAGATCACTTAAAAATAAGTATCTTCTTTTTGCTGAGTTTACTTTTAGTAATTCTATCAATTCTCCCATGGGTGTATCACCCTTTTTTTGTATGTCTGGGGTTAGTCTTCAGGGTTGCCTCCTTAGGGGAGTGGCTGTTCCAATGGCCAGATTTATGGGCTCAAGTTCAAAAGAATTTGGCTCAAGTGTCTAATATGGTGTGAAAAATACATTTTTAATATAGGCACTTCTCAGTACCCACTACTTACCAAGTCTACTGTCTTGACATATGTTTAATATAGATCTTAAAATCAGCATTGGCATACTGAGTACCGCAACTTTTGAGATTCCTGGAGCTCAGCAAGTTTGGTATGCCTACTCTCACAGTTTGAAAGTCACAGTTTAATTATGGCTATTGTTACATAAAATTTAGCAGGCAGAATGAACGCTCAGGCAGGAAATCTGTGACATTTTGACAAGGAAGTGCATGTCACTAACCTATTTCTTCCGTACACGAAGGCCGGCACCCTAGCGTGCAATCAGCTTCCATTCACTAAATGATGCTGCTCACATAATAGCAACCTTCATCTGCAACACCTTCATCTGAACTTTCAACATTGCCTTCACATTATAATTTCCATTCTCATAACACCTATTTAGAAATATTGTGTAACAGTGCCATCAGGGTGCTTGTGTAAATAAATGCGGCATGAGCAATACCTTTCAAGCTATGCAATATGCTAACGTGGGTGTGTGGAGCCGATTATGATGATTAAATGAAAAGTCTACTTTTGATGGCATTTTTATATTATTGTGTACCAAAGGTAGCATATATTATTAGGATTGTTTTGTATTGTTATTATTATTAGTGTTTTAATAATTTGCAAAACAATAGATTGCTTTTAATCATTTTGGCAACCCTTAGAAAAGTTATGTGTGTTTACTGATCATTTTAGTAATGATTACGATAGTAGTACAGCAATTGTAATAAAAAAAAAAGAAATGTACGTAACTTCTGTCCTGCTCAGATGATCAGAGCTAGTCTCAGGGCTGTATTTGGTGTTCATGGTGCCCTAGGCACTTTACGTGCTTGCGCCCCTTTTTTTTTAAGGTCACAGTCCATATAACAAAATGTGGAGGGGGAGAAGGTGCAATAGGCTAGATGCAGAGTATGTGTGCTGAGGAGGGAGAGGGCACAAAGGGGAAAGCAGGCAAGCATGTTCCTGGCTTTCTGACATACAGGAGTCACATGACTACAGCTGTGGAGGGGAGATGCTATGGCGCTTTGCGACTTTCATCTTTCACACAAATACACCCTGTGAGTTTTAATTTCTTTTCTTTACTACAGTATTAAGTGCAGCACCCCCCCCCCATCTAGGTTGCCACCCTAGGCACATGTCTAGGTGTTAGGGCGAGCGCTGAACGCCCGTCTCACAGCAAGTCACTTACCTCCATGGCTGCATGCAGCCGTCATCCATCTTGCAGCACTTCCCTCATGGCTGCATCCAGCTGCCGCCCTTCCCCCCATGCTTCCTCCTCACATGCTCAGGTGCGCGCACGTCTCCGTCCACTAGAGGGCGAGCGCACTGCCTTCCTGAGATTTAAAGGGCCTGTACAGCACTGATTGGTGTTGGTCATCCAATCCTGCATCCTCTTCCCCTATTTAAAGAGGCACTTCCTTCCTTCAGTGCCGGATCTTGGTCTCTCCATGCTTGTTGAAAGTCAGACATTCTTGGATTGCTCACCCGTGTACCGACCTCTGCCTGTCCCTGATTCTGAACCTTTGCTGCCGGCCCCGACCTCGGCTACTCACCTTTACTGCGAACCTGTGCTGCCAGCCCCGATCTCTGCCTGTACTTACTACGCCTTTTGCCTGCCACTTGTATACCTCACTGAACCTCGGCTGACTGTGGGACTGGGCCGCTGTTGGGGGGTAGCGACCTGGGGGTCACTCGCCGCACAAGACCAACCTGCCTTGCGGTGGGCTCTGGTGAATACCGGTGGCCCCTTAGACTCCCCTGACACGGTACCCGCCATCGGTCCCACGGTTAAAGCGGATCCACACCTGAGTCCGCTCCACCCGGTCCGTGACACTAGGGTTGCCTAATGGGAAATACAGCCCTGGCTAGTCTGGCAATCAGCAACTCACTTGATCGCTGGATCTGGGCCTGCAGTGCAGCAGCTGCATCCTGCGTCGCCCCAGGGCTGAACTCCATTCACTTAATTTTTAATAAAAAATATTATAAAAAATGCCCCCATAAAAGCAGCTGGTTATCTATGAAGCTCCATTCAGCCAGGATGATTTGACACGTGGTTACTTGCAGTATACTTGTCACCAGATGTGGCCCTATGAACAAACAGCATATACCTAACTCTAAAAATACATGGTTACTATTTTTGAACTTCTTATTCTCAGTTCAGGCTCTACCTGTTCATGCTGTTTGAATTAATTCCTTATTGTAAAACAGTGAAAGCGCATCCTGAGTACAGGTATGGATACCTAGCGCCCCATGGGAAGCAGCCAATGGCATTTATACTTACCTAGCTGCTTGCCTTTACCAATCCACTGCAGATTGGGCCAGGGAGCCTCTTCCAGCGCTTCACCTGAAAGGAGTTCCAGACTGGCAATGTTGCAGAACCCACAGGTAGGCAATAGTGTACACATTTAAACCTCCACCGCTCGCTATATCTTTTCAGCAAAGGTCAAGCCTTCCCAGCACATATCATTAAGATAAGACGCCCGGGAAGCAGATGTTCCAGAAACATTAAAAGGAAGTCATGAAGAATAAGGTCACTGCTACCGTTCCTTTACTAAATATTGCTTGTAAGATAGTCCTAGCATAGAAGAGGATCTTTATTTAGAAGGACATGGTAATCATATTTGCACAGTTTAGTAAACATAGAATCTCAGGGGTAAGGCTCCATAGCACCCTTGACTCAAGTTCCCACTTTGGCCCCAAAATGAGGCATTATTTGCATAAAGATTGTGTGTTATCCCTGTTTTGGGCTTTCTCTTGGATCTTAGGCTAACATTTGATGGGACAGTCCCACTTTGGGGCATCTTGTCCCGCTGTCCCCACAAAAACTTTGGAGGACACCTAAATCCAATAATGTTTGTTGACATTATTGGAAAAACTGGATTTCTGGTAAGTTAACAACTGTGGCCCTGCTCTGGCCCATTGGCTGAACAGCCATAGCTGGATGTACAGATTTGCTGAGCATTAGATCATTTACCAACATCCTTTACACACTAGAGTTCCCTGAGTTGTACTTTGAACATGTGACCAGGGAGCGAGGCTACACCAACTATCAAAATGAGGAGCAGCATAGAATGCTGGTACTGTAGTTAATTTTATTTTGGACCCGCTTACCAGTTCACAAACAGTAAAAATAAAAGAAAATTCCTCTTTTACATTAAAAAAAGAACTCACTGTTGCTGCTTCTTTCTTCATCTCTCTCCCAACAGTGTCCTCTCTGCTGGTCTGCCACCAGGACCTGTGTCCCCCCCTCACTATAGATGCTAGTATCAAGAAGATTTTATTCGACCCGGTCAGGAGGAAAAGCCCGGCCTCAGTGGACCTGCAGGTGGATGCCACCACGAAAAACGTGGCAATGGTGGGTTCTTTTTTTCTATTTTAAAATATATTTTCTTTTTTTTTTTAACTGGTTGTGAACTGTCTTCGATGGGGCAACGAAGCAAATTGCCAAGATCCAGGTTAAATCTAGTTTGGGCCTGGATCTGAAGCCTATCCCTATCTATACCTACATACCTTAGGAAACCCTTTTTCTTCCCCTCTACATCAAATACTATTTTTTTATAGGAATTTAGCTTTATCTCCTTGGGGAATTCAGGCAATAGAACTTGGTCCTGTACTAGTTTTCTTTACAGGGTCTACTTAATTTCATACATTTCCCCAGTTTGTCATCAAATAGGAGACATGCTATGGCTAAGCCAAATAAGTATGCCAAAGGGGAGGGGGGGCACTGGGCAGGAAACATTTAGGTACAGGCAAACCTGTCTGGCAGCATCAGGCTTCCCCTTGGCATTGCTCATCTGTGGATCTCCTTTAATGCTTAAACTGCTGTAGTGCTAGGAGCACAGAATTTGCCTGCTCATTAAGGAGTTAAAATTCCTACAGCGTATTTTAACATTTAAAATGTAAAGAGGAAAGACAAATAAAATGAAGGACCTGGATAAAATGGTACAGAAATTGCCATATGTCAGCGCTGCTTCTACTCCTTTACATATAAAGTGACACAGACTAGTGCGTTGAATAATGAATGTTTAATATGCTGCAGAATCAGGCAGCCGATATGTCGCGTATTTAAACAATGCAGCAAGCTGTCCCTGAACACAGGTGATTACTGCACAGAATGAGAATATCAGCTGAAAGAAGGTGTAGTTCTGGTCACACCCCCACTCCATACAGTGTCAGCCGGCAGGCCCGTGTTTGCTCCTTTTATCACCTAGTGCAAACACATTAAAAGTCCCACATGAGCCAGCCGCAGGCAGATGGAATTATGGGTTTTCGCTGACCTACTAAGGTGTATGTAGTGACTATAGCCAACATTTTTTCAATATTCCAATATAAGTAAGGTTGGTATTTCTGAATCAGACAACTCTTGCTGATGTCACACCAAGGTGACGAAATGCACATTGTGGAAGAGGAGAAAGTGGTGACCGAAAGGCTTGATGTACGTTTCAGACTTTTTTATTGACATCCTTTTTGTTCATTTATTTATATATCTACCAGTGTAGTTTTGGGGGAAAACAGGTGCTTTTCTAGAATAGAAAGAATTTACACAGCACCAACACACAAAATAATAGATTTACCCATAACACCTTGCAGTGGGTAGTTTGTGAAGTTTTATTTGAAAAGAGCAATTTTACAATCTAGCAAGAGCCGGCAGCAATTCCATCCAATCCAGCAGCACAGGTAACAACAAAGGAGCATGGCGAAGGAAAACACAGGCTGACTGACGGCACAATGAGGAGGAGGTCACTACCTACTACATAGAGCAGAGCGTGCCCGATAGGGAAGGCACAGGGAGTAAACTCAGCAACTTTGATCTACAACGGTTGCAAACCTGTAGTTGTAGGGCTGCCTGGTGAGTCTTCTTGCTTCTCAAAATCTGAAACATATGGTACAATGTATGGTGCCTTCACTTAGTCCCAGGGTAAGTTATCACATATGAAACCCCGGTTGCACTGGTGAGTCATTTAAATGTTTCACCCTGATGCCAAGGATCCATAAAAAAAGTGCGCCCTAATCTTCAAAAAATGTGATTAGCCTGACACCTTTCATCAGATAACGACCTGACTTTTTCAGAAGCTATTTTCCCCTGAATATACAGTAGCCAAACGTGCAATAGATAAATGACAGGTGCAAATCTCTCAAATGCGTTTTCATTTTTGGGGGACAAAAGTCTCCTTCTCCAGAATGTTCTCACCAGTCACATGACAGGTAAGGGCATGCTGGGTGCATCTCAGACAGCCATCCAGTAGTTGGACATAGCCCGGTACAGTCACACTCTATTGAAGCAGATGGAGACAGGACAGGAACAGTACAGCCTGAAAACAGATCTGGGCACAAACGTTTCTGCAGGAGATGTCAGTTGGTAACAATTGGATTTTAGGTTCCAATTTGAATCTTGCCCAGGGCTATGGTTTGTAGCAAACCAGCCCTGGCTGGAGGAAGCAAGAGTTCATTGTTACACTGTGCAGCAAAGTCACAGTTTGCATACAGGTTTCCTCTCGGTTTGCAGTCACTGATTCACATCAAAAGTAGAGTCAGGGATTTATTTATGATAACTGTTAAGATTCCAATAGTTTAAAATGACGGTACTTGAAATTACCTTCACACAGTAAAAAAAAGGCTCAGTGGTGGTGGTGGTGGTGGGGGGGGGGGGGGGGGCATCTTATCTGGTGAATGTAAAAAAATGGAGGAGAGGCGGGCAGGAAGGACAGCCGTTGCTGCTTCTCGGGCTGGCACGCGTACACACCCGAGTCTCGGCAGTGGGTGAGCATGGCCGACGTCCATTGACCTCAATGGACATGGACACAGGCAACGCCCACCCTCTGTACATACCCAGATGTGCGGCCTGAGAGGCAGCGGTGGCAGCTACGAAGGCCAGAGCAGAGACAGGGTTTATTTACCCTGCCCTCTCCCTGCCTGCCCACCATTCCACCATTGGCTGGCCTCCCAGTGGATGTGGTGCTGGAGCAAGGGTTATGTAAGTTTAATTTTTTCCCTTCAGCCTCGGGGGGGGGGGGGGTGAATCTGCCACAGTGCCTATAATAGGGAAAGGGAGGGGGGAATAGGAGGGCAGATGCCACACTGTCTATAATGGGGAATGAGAGGGGAAATACCACACTGCCTATGGGAATGGGAGAAGGGATGCCACACTGCCTATGGAGATTGGAGGGGGGAAATCACACACTGCCACTGGGGAGGATGCCACTCTGCCTGTAATGGGGGGATTCAGCACCTTGACTATTTTTTGGTTATAGGGAGATGGTGTTTTAACACAACTTCAGGATATTTTTTTTACTTATTTTCCTCCTCCAAATCCTAGGTGCGTCTTATAGGGCAAAAAAACTGTAACTTACAAAAGAAATTACACTGTTTTAGTCTTGGATCTCTTCTACTGCCCTGATGGAGGCCCTGGTCAGTGCATGGTGGCCCACTGGAGAATCCTCTAGTGCTCCGGTGGTCCAGTCTGACACAGCCTACAAATTCTATAGCCTTAGCTGTGGAGTATTGACTGACTGGCAGGGAAAGCACATTGGAGATGTTATGTCTGATTTTTAGCTCCAGCCTGCCCCTGCTTATGAGAGGGAATTCATGTAACAATTACTTTCTAGGGCAGAAACCTGACTGATTTATACAGAATGAAGACATGGAGAGTTATGTTCTGTTTATGCCTTTCTAAGATACAAACTTATTCTTTGATATGTTGCCTCAAATTCCTCCTTTCGATGCCTAATGTGTGCTTATTTAAATCTGCCCCGTTTGACAGGAAAACTCTTTGCTAGGGGGCCTGTCACTGATGCTCCCAGAGAAAGCAGACATAAAGAGACGATGCTATCAGAAGAAGCTACAGTTACTGTACATTATAATATTTCCCTGAAAAGTCCACGACGATGTTACTGAGTCACAGCCGAATTCACCAGAGACCAGCTTCACACGCACCAGCAAGTCTGGAGATTTTATCACAACCATAATTTATTTTGACAAGGAATAAAAGCAGCCATATATTTCAAGTAAAATCTAACCCCCTGGACCAGCTTTGCAGATAACTGCCATATACAGTTGTCAGACGGGTCATAATAAGGGCAGCGCTGTATGCAAAGTATAAAAATAGAAGAGCCACTGAGGGCAGTGCGAACAAACTGTCATCAATGTGTTTCACTGCATTCATATGTGAGCTCCAGGGCTGCCATGTGCGTGGCATGTCCGGGTTTACGCAGCTCAGTCCATTTTTTAGACAGGGAGGAAACAGTATTATTGAACCACATAGATATGGATAGAAATCATTAATGCATAACCGCGATAAGAAAAAAAAAATTACAAGATGTCTGTGTAGCTGTTCAGTTCGATCAGCAAAACAGATCTTGAAGTGGACCAAAACCTACTCGCTCCCCCGGGCCATCTAGATTCATGTAAAACCCTCCAGGTTGCCCGACAACTCACCTTCTTTCCTGGTCCACCGGCACATGCGTGCGTAAGCAGCGGCCGCATCCCTGCTATACCTTTAGAATGGACGAGATGCTGCACATGTGCCATAGGACAGAAAAATACCATTTTGTGAATACTCACCTGTAAAATGGGTATTATAAGTATATGTCACACACCCCGCTTCAAGATATCCATAACCTGTGGGTTATACCGACCTGTAGAGGGCGATCTGCAAAGAAAGCCCCTCCCGGTCCATAAATAGCTGGGACCTCCCACTCATTCCCCAGTATAGAAATAGCAGTAAGGAAAGGGACCAGGAAGAGCCAAATATAAGTCATAACAATGCAAAGTTCACAATATAAAGGATCCAGAATACAAAAATGGGCGGGGTGAAGCGGGGTGTGTGACATACTTATAATACCCATTTTACAGGTGAGTATTCACAAAATGGTATTATTCTTAGTATGTCACACACCCCGCTTCAAGATATCCATAACCTGTGGGACATCCAATAGCAGTGTCCATAAAGGGCGGGGATCCAAAACAAGGTAAATAAGGCACAACTTAAACCACTACAGCTTGTAGAACTTTGCGGCCAAACACAGCATCCGCTGAGGCCCGAACATTAACTTTGTAAAACTTGGAAAAAGTGTGAACAGAAGACCAAGTAGCGGCCTTACAAAGTTGCTCAACAGAGGCCTGGTGCTGGAAGGCCCAGGACGTCCCAACCGCACGAGTAGAATGAGCAGTAACACGAAAAGGGGGACTCCTCCCCTTAGCAGAATAGGCCCCAACAATGGCCTGATGAATCCATTTACTAATGGAAGACTTGGCGGGCGCAAAACCCTTCCTAGGCCCAAAGGGCACCACAAAAAAAGCATCTGTCTTACGAAAGGCAGACGTTACCACCAAATAGTACTTCACAACGCGAACCACATCCAAAGAATGTAGAGCCCTCTCCTTGTCGTTGCTGGGATTAGGACACAGAGAGGGCAGAACAATGTCCTGATTAAGATGAAAGGCAGAAACCACCTTAGGAAGGAAATCCGGCTTAAAACGAAAAACCACCTTGCCCTGATGTCTCTCAAAGTACGGGGCTTGAATGGACAAAGCCGCCAACTCAGAGACACGCCGAACAGAAGTGATAGCTACCAAAAAGGCCACCTTCTGCGTAAGCGAAGACAAAGCAATATCATTCAAGGGCTCAAACGGAGGACCCTGAAGAGCAGAAAGAACTAGGTTCAAATCCCAAACTGGAACCAAAGGATTCCTAGGAGGCCGAACATGCGTAACCCCCTGGAAAAAGGTCTTGACCAAAGGATGAAGTGCAAAGGACCTTTGAAAGAACACCGCTAGGGCAGAAACCCCCTTCAGAGTACTAAGCTGGAGCCCCAGATCCAGACCATGTTGAAGAAACTCCAGGATTTTGGCAATAGAAAATTCCCTGCAGGGGAAAGCCCTGACCTCACACCAGTCAATATAAGATCTCCAGGTCCTATAGTAAACGGTAGAGGAGGACCGCTTCCTAGCGCTAATAAGAGTTTGAATTACCGCGTCAGAAAGACCCTCCTCCTTCAAGATGGAGGTTTCAGCAGCCACGCCGTCAAGCCAGCGATGGTAAATTGGGGTAACGTAGCCGACCCTGGGTGAGCAGGTCCGGCAGCAGGGGCAGAACGAACTGATCCTCTGCCAATCTTACCACGTCTGCGAACCAAACCTGTCTTGGCCACCTTGGGGCCACCAGAATTGCTGACGCGCCCTCCAGGGCCAGCTTGCGCACCACTCTGGCTACCATTGGGAACGGAGGGAACAGGTACAGAAACCCCAGATCCCTCCAGTTCAGGGACATGGCATCCACTGCTAGAGCCAGCGGATCCTTCGAGAGAGACACAAATACCGGAAGTTTGTGATTGTGACGAGAGGCAAAGAGGTCCACCACCGGTGACCCCCACCTAATGCAAATCAAGCGAAACACCTTGGGGCTGAGCGACCATTCCCCCTGCTCAGAGAGTCCGCCTCCGTGTTCTCCACTCCCGGAATGTAAACTGCCGAGATGCACGGGACGTGGCTCTCCGCCCAGTCCAGAATCAACGACACCTCCCTGAGGGCACTCCTGCTGCGAGTCCCTCCTTGGTGATTGATGTATGCAACTGCCGTCCGATTGTCTGATCGAACCTGAACTGGCAAGCCCTGCAACTGACGAGTCAAGCGAAACAGAACCAACCTGATGGCTCTCAATTCCAGTACATTGATGGGCTCGTGAGCCTCCTGAGGCCCCCACAGGCCCTGAAACTGAAGATCCTTCCAGAAACCCCCCCATCCTGATAGACTGGCATCCGTGGTGACGGTCTCCCAACAAGGAGTCAGAAAGGATCTGCCCTTCAACAGGTTGACTGAATTCAGCCACCATTGAAGGGAGCGCCGAACCTGGGGGGTCATCAGGAAGGACTGATCCAACGATAGTGGAGACTTGTCCCAAACTGCCAACAGATGTAGCTGAAGCGTCCTTGTGTGAAACTGAGCAAAGGGAACTGCCTCGAATGAAGCCACCATCAACCCCACCAGTCTCATCCCTAGCTGGATGGCCGGACGAGGGATGGACAAGAGAAGCTGAACCAACTCCTGAATCAAAAGAACCTTGGACTGAGGAAGAAACACCTTGGCCTGGACAGTATCCAGAGACATTCCCAGAAAGGTCACTGCCCTGGACGGAGAAAGGGAGAACTTGGGGTAGTTGATCACCCAGCCGAATCTCTCCAAAGTGGATACCACCGTCTTGGTGTCCAACTCTGCTTGACTGAAGGAGGACACCATAATGAGAAGATCGTCCAGATAAGGCAAATTGCGAATGCCCTGGGCTCTGAGTAGAGCCATTACCCCAGCCAACACTTTGGTAAAGACCCATGGGGCCGAGGTAAGACCGAAAGGGAGTGCCACAAACTGTAAATGCCGACCCTCCACCACGAACCTGAGAAACCTCTGGTGCGCTGGAAAAATCGGAACATGCAGGTAAGCGTCCTTGATGTATATGGACGTCAGAAAATCCCCCTTACGAAGAGAATGGATAGCCGAACGCAGCGTTTCCATGCGGAATTTCTGCGGATGGACCAACCTGTTGAGTATCTTCAGATCCAGGATGGGACGAACCGAGCCGTCCTTCTTGGGTACCGTGAACAGATTGGAATAAAAACCCCCGGCCCTGGTCTGAGGGGGGCACTGGGCAAATGACAGCCATATCCAGAAGACTCTTTACTGCCGTCTGGAGCCCCTGTGCGTCCAGAGGGTCCGAAGGCCCCTGAGACCTGAAGAATCTGGGAGGGGGCCGGAGTTCGAACTCCATCTTGTAGCCGGAAGCCACCACTTCCCGGATCCATCTGTCCGAGACCTCCTGATCCCAGACCTGGGAGAAGTGTTGCAGCCGTCCCCCCACCCACGTGGGTGAGGGCGCCCCCTCATTGCTGAGCTGGTTTAGCAGCGGGTTTGGGCTTAGAGCCCCAGCTGTATCCTGGGCGGGCACGGCCTCTGCCCCTGTTCCCGAAATCTCCTCTGGATGACGGGAAGGCAAATCCCCTGCCAGCTCTGGCCCCAAGAAAGGAAGGAGCAAAGGAAACCGCCCCCCGAAAGGGACGGCGTTGTTTCTTGCGTTGAGGTAATTTACCACCTTTGGCGACGGAATCCAATTTCTCTCTGAAGAGCCTTAATCCTACAAAAGGGAGAGCCGTCAGCGACTTTTTTGAAACAAAATCGGCCGCCCACTGGCGCAACCAAACCGACCGCCGAATAGTCACTAGCAGAGCCGACGTCCTGCCACACATCATCAAAGTGTCATCCAAGGCGGCTAGTACAAAAGACAAAAACAATTCACACCTTTTAAGGCCAAGGAACTCGAGACTACCCGGATCAAGACCGGAAGAGGTCCCTGACCACCGACCTAGTAGCCACCACCATCAGTGCCGAAGCACAAACGGGCCGCATAGCTGACCCGACACTGGCAAAACCATGACAAGCCATCTGGTCAATGCGTTTATCCTCACCATCCTTAAGAGTGGAACAATCAGGGGCATTTAAAACAGCCGTGTTAGACAACCCCAGAATCAGGGCATCCACCTCGGGAGGGGAAGCCCAACGCTTAACCGTATCCGAAGGGAAGGGATACTTTTTGTCCCAACCCTGAGGAATACCTGGGAGCCGAGCAGGCCTCTCCCATTCCTTAGCAATAATCCCCTTTTGCTGTGGAACTGCCTCAGGAGGGGAAATAGCCAAAACCTCAAACATCTGAGCCAGAACGTTAAAAGTATCCGAGGATCTCCCCAAGTCCCGCTCGGTATCAGCCCCAACAAACTGCTGATCGTCTGAGTGATCTGAATCCTCATATACCTCCCCTTCCTCCAGCAGGGAGTAATCGGACCAATCCAGATTATCAACATCATCAAGGTCAACCACCGGAGAGGTTGGTGACAAGTGTTTTCTCTTAGCCGGAGCCTTCCGGGCGACCGTGCTGGCGAATAATTTTTCCAAGTTGGCCAATCTGGCGCACATCTCAGATTGCAGCTCCCCCCCCCCATGACTACGTCACACGTGGTACGTATCAAGCTAGGAGGGGGAGGAGAAGCGACCCGCGGTGCTGACCCAGACGTCTGGGGTTCAGACTGCCGCGAAATAGTCTGCTGTGCACATGGTATACACAGAACATCATCCCCAGTAAGGGATGCCCCACACACCAAACACTTCCGGGATTGCCCCGAGGGGAGCCCGAGCCCAGTATCCGGGGATGCCTCCATAGGTGAACTTATAGTTAGTCGCTATGACCGAGGGAATTACGCAAATAAGCAACCCGGGATGCTCCTGTAATGCCCCTGTAATGTCCCAAGTGGGAGGTTTTAGAATAGGTCAATTTTTAACCCAGGGACCCTAGGACCGGGAGAAACCCCCTAAAACCTAAGGTAGGTCTACCTGAAAAAACTGTATAAATATGGGAAATGGCAGCCTAATAGGAAATATATATATAAATAGAAGGGGCCCATAGGGCCACTCACTGTGTCCAAAGAAATGGAGTCCGCCACCTCAGAGCAGCAGCAGCAGCCTTCTGAGGTAAAGAGGAGAAGAGGGGCGTGGCCAGCGCGGAGCGCGCGATGTCATAGCCCCGCCCCCCCCTACCAGGACGGAGACCAGGCTCCGCAGTGGCGCCTGCCGCACAGGGGCGGGCCGCGGCGTCCCGCCGAAAGCCTGGCCCCACCCCCTGTGTCCCTAGCGTGAGGGGAGATCTCCCCTCACTGCCGCCATAGAGTAAACTGACAAACCGGCGCCGCGCTGCAGGCTGCGGCGCTGGTAACGGTCACAGGCGAGAACAGGGGGGCGGGACGCGGCGACGCGCAAATGCCCGGCCCCGCCCCCTGTACCCAGCGCGTGAGGGGAGATCTCCCCTCACAACTGCACCGCCGCCATTTTGAGAAGGACCGGCGCCGCGGCGATAACACACCAACGCCCGCGGCGCCGGTTCAAGGAGGAAAAAGATAGGGGGGTGGACCGCGGCGACGCCGCCCGGCCCCGCCCCCTACTCGCCATATCTGAGGGGAAAAATTCCCCTCAGCCATGAGGTAAAGTGCACCAAACACTCCTACTTACTTACAATAAAGGCCCCCTACAGCCCACCCCCCCCCCTAAGAAGAAGGGCATCAGGAGAGGGGAACACCATCTAGGGGAAAATTGCCGAGGGACAGGGCATCCCAAACCGGGGTCACCAGCCCGGATAACCGCCTACCCTCTAGTACAGGGTCTCACGGTGGAGCGTTAGCTCCTGAGCACCAAAAGGTGCCATTCTACCCTCACCCGCAGCACAGCCTAGGCTGGGAGGCATGTGTGGAATTATCAAGGGATCCGGGCGGAAATAGATAAAAAAGCGGGCCGGGAGTCCTCCCGGCTACCTGAAATCCCCCTATGCAAGGAGGAGACATCATCTTCTGACTTGCTCGCCGTCTGCAGAGACGAAGACTGGGGAATGAGTGGGAGGTCCCAGCTATTTATGGACCGGGAGGGGCTTTCTTTTTCCTATCATCTCTGCAGATCGCCCTCTACAGGTCGGTATAAACCACAGGTTATGGATATCTTGAAGCGGGGTGTGTGTCATACTAAGAATAAGGATGACCCCATGTTTGGCCACCGCTGGTGACGCGAGTACTTTCAGGCGCTTATAAATCGGGTCAGGAGAGCTGGGGATGTAATTGGTGTATACGCACACAGACCAACAACCATTTTTGTTGAATATGATTGTTGGTCCACTTTAACCTTGCCTTCAGAGGAGTAACAATAGGAGTAACAATATGAGGCCAAGCCCTGTTCTGGACAATAAATGGGGCCCCGGTGTTGCTCATATATTTTTACCAAATTGATTCAATTAGACTAATATTAGACTAATTTGATGTAAGCAAACCGTGATGAGTGTAAGAAGAGAGGGGGGGGGGGGGGCATGGTTTCAGAGCTGCAGAGAGAGGCAGCCAATCAGGACGTCTGGGCAGGGAGTCGGCGGTGTTTGATTGAGTGGAGGTTGATTGATAGACCAGGTCAGCGGAGTGGGGACTAAAATGTGAATGAAAAAGTGGTTTTTGTTAAGTTGACAGACAGAGGGGGAAGCAGAGTGGTGGAGACACTTGATGAAAGGTAAGCGACTGATATTTATTTTTTATCTTTTGACTTGCCAAACACCTTAAAGCTGGTTGCTACACGCTACTGAAAGCTTTGACATTGGATTTAATTGCTTTAATTTAAATGTTTAGTAGGGTTTGACAAGGTTTTTCTTTTGCCATTTTCTAATTAGCAGAGGTGAATGCTAGTACAGCTGGCAGTCAATGGCTGAAGAGAACTAACCTCCCAAGATCTCTAGTGATCAAACAGAAAGTGTCCCCCAGCACTGTAGATAAAGAACTGTCTACCTAAAGATAAAAAAAAAATATTACCTACAATAAATGCCTTAAAATGCGTTTATTTTTACATTTCCATCTGACTTATATTTTCTTTGTTCCATTTCAATATATATATTTATTAATAAATAATAAAAAAATAAAGATGAATAAAGATAATTATCTAACACACAGACACATCGCCCCGAGAGAGCAGTAATAACTGAATTCAGAGTGACGATAAATGTACAATGCATTTGAAGCAAAACTCTGGGCATGACCCCTTAATAAGCTATTAACATTAATTATATGTCCCCTCATAGCACTGAGCAACAAAATTGTGTACAAGAAAATGAGAAAGTTACCACTAGCACACCTGCTACTTTCAGCCAATCAGAGAAGAGCTAGCAATGCCTGGCATTGGATGTCTATGCAACTCATTAACCAGGGCATCTGCTCGTATATTCCTCACAGCAGTTTTCCTACTCTCCTTCTGTTTCTTCATGGTGAAAGTGCTTCAGAATATTATTATAAGCCATATTCCTAGAATTATTATTAAATAATATTAGTAAAGCTATGTACACAAACCCCATGCTTCACTAGTGCTCCGTGATTAAGTACTCATTGCAGACATGTGGTTTTACTCTAATGGCAATGTACCACAGTCAAATAAAAGCCACGTGTACATGTTTCTCTCTGATAGTGTGTGATTACAAATGCCAAACAGTCCTTCAATGGCCGTCCTACATATTCCTGATTATAGACGGACCATAGACATGGAGGTGAATATATTACATTTGCCTTTCAAGTACCAATATTAAAGACTGGTAACATTTAAACAAAATCAGTATCACAACAGACTAGCAGGAATTCCCTTCATATTTACAGTTACTATGGGGGATATGAGATAAAATACAATATCACTACAGTAGAGCTTGGTCTGGGAAGCCAACCATATTTGTTCTCTCCTCCTAAACACACAATAAATTGATTTTATTTTATATCTCCCACACCTTTCTGGGTTATAAGGCTGAGGAGTTCAATGAGGTAAAGGCAATAAAATATGGCTGTACCTCATGTGGGGCTACTCTGGTGAGCTTATGATTAGAGGTGGATGTAGAAGAAGACTAAGCCAAGACCAAACCAAACCAAACTGTACCATCTGGTATTTGTTTCTCCGCTGGTTTTCCTCTGTTTGGCTACATGTATAAATTGGAAGCATGGGCAGTTAAATGGCAAATGAAGTTTAACACAGATAAATGTAAGGTTATGCACATGGGAAGGAGAAATCTGTGTCATGATTACACACTAAATAAAGAAACACTTGGTAAAACAACAATGGAAAAGGACCTAGGGGTTTTAGTTGACAATAAGCTCAGCTGTAGTAATCAATGCCAGGCAGCTGCTGCCAAGGCAAATAGGATCATGGGGTGCATCAGGAGGGGCATAGGTGCTCATGACCAGAGCATCATTTTACCCCTGTACAAGTCACTGGTCAGACCCCATATGGAATACTGTGTACAGTTCCGGGCACCTGTGCTTAAGAAGGACATATCAGAACTGGAGCACGTTCAAAGAAGGGCAACAAAGTTAATTAAAGGAGTGCGGGGGCTAGAGTACCCGGAAAGATTGTCCAAGTTAGGTTTATTTAGTCTAGAAAAAAGACGATTGAGGGGTGATCTAATAACTATGTATAAATATATTCGGGGTCAATAAAAAGATCTGTCCCACAATCTATTTATACCCCGGAGTGTAACCATAACCCGGGGGCATCCACTAAGGTTAGAGGAAAGGTGCTTTCTCCACCGACATAGGAGGGGATTCTTCTCTGTAAGAGCAGTGAGACTATGGAACTCGCTGCCAGAGGAGGTAGTAATGATGGATACAGTAAAAACATTCAAAAGTGGCCTTGATGCCTTCCTGGCATGTAATAACATTTCCAGCTATGGCTACTAGACCACTGGAAGGAGTTAAACAGGCTGAACTGGATGGACTAAAGTCTTTATTCAGCCTTACATACTATGTTACTATCCATTTGTAATCTACATATACTAGCTATGTGCATGAAGGAAGCAGTGTCACTTGGAGCCATGACAGTATGGCTTCCTTACTGACACATGGGAAGCTGTTCATGTTGTTACCCCTTTTGTGGCACTTCCAAGGCACAAAGGATCAGACCTTAGGCAATGTGGCTCACTGGGAATTTTCCAAGTATTTCAGGTGGCCAGTCTACTCCTGGTTGGCTGGTATGCACTAAAGGTCTGTTGGATGTTTAGAAGTAGACCAGAAAGTTATGTTTTATTTTTAAATCCTAAAAAAAATGATTGTGTTTTGGGGTGGAAATGATGGAAATGGTCTCTAGTTGAGGTACATACGTTTGTCATTGTGGCATAGACATTTCCCACAAATACGTTATGGCTCTCCCAATGAGGTATTCCCTAAAGTGTGGAGGACACAAATAAGGCAGTGTGCTCTACCACAAGTTGAAAAGCTTGCTACATTTAGTAAAGTGAAAGTCCGATTTCATAAATATCCCCTGCAGACTTTAGAGCAGGGGTACCATTCGGGCACAAGTCTCCTCTGCTTATCTTTCACCCGACCTAGGGCTTCAATTCCATTCCCACTGTCCTAAACTACAATCCGTTCTCAAAATGACCCTGTAGTTCCTAAGTTATCTTTAAAAGTATTACATCATTGGAGATTCATAGAAAAAATGAAGAGGAACAGTGGGTGTGGCAACAGCGATATGATGTAAGTACACTGTGATGAGTGTGAGAGGAGAGAGGAGGGCAGGGTTTCAGAGCTGCAGAGAGAGGCAGCCAATCAGGACGTCTGGGCAGGGAGTGGGGGGGGGTGTTTGATTGAGTGGAGGTTGATTGACCAGGTCAGCGGGGTGGGAACTAAAATCTGAATGTTTAAGTGGTTTTCCTCACTAAGTGTGTCAGTGAACAGCTTAGCTGTCTAAGCTAAGCTGAGATACCCATAGAATGGGTGCCCCATTCCCCTTTTACTACTTGTGGCCCTGCACCGCATCATTGTTCTCTGAAGGGTCCCTCGGAGAAGAGGTGGTGCGGGCAACTGGAGCATATGGTGGGGGGACCCTGCAGAAGGCAGTGGTGGAGGAAGGGGCTCTGGGCTGCTCAAGAAGACCTACGGCAGGACCCAGTAGGATGCACCGGGGGAGGAAGAAGCTCCGGGCTCCTCAGGAAGACCTTTGGTGCGACCCAGTAGGAGGCACTGGCAGGGGAAGAAGCTCTGGACACCTAGAGAAGACAAATGGAGGGAACCAGAATAAGGCAGCGGTGGAACTCAGAAATACAGGCTCCTTAAGAAGACCGGTGGTGGGACCTAGGAGGAAGTAGCAGTGCTGGAGGAAGCTCTAGGCTCCTTGAGAAGAACTGCAGGGGAACCCAGCAGGAAACAGGAAACTATTAGAAGACTGGGGGCGGAAGGACGCAGGTGGAAGGACCTGAAGAAGGTAGAAGTTACAAGTACAGGACACCAGAAAAGCGGCAATGGACCGGGAGGCGGCGGTAAGTATGCAATACATGCCCACTTACCTTACTTAATACCCACTATGGAAGTAATTCACTATAATGTGGAGAGTTCTTAACCTCATACAGGAGAGATATATGCATACCTCCCAACTTTGAAAACCATAAAGAGGGACATGCGAAGACTTTTTTTACACTTAAACCACACTCCTAGCCACACCCCCTAGCCATGCCCTTAAAGGGAAACACCGCCTAAGAATGAAATAAATAATAATAATACAGGAAAGGCCTCTGCAAACACATTACAGCCAGGGACTGTAGTGAAAGGGGCATCCCTCTATTCCAGTTAGTGAAGGGCATCCCTCCAATACAACCAGTGAGGGCATTGCACCCCTTCAATACAGCCAGTGAGGGGCATCCCTCCAATACAACCAGTGAGGGGCATGCCTCCAATACAACCAGTGAAGGGGCATTCCTCCAATACAGTCAGTGATGGGCATTCCTCATTACAGTCAGTGAGGGGCATCCCTCCATTACAACCAGTGAGGGGCATCCCTCCATTACAACTAGTGATGGGCATCCCTCCAATACAGCCAGAAAGGGGGATCCCTCCATTACAGCCAGTGTGGGGCATCCCTCCAATACACCAGTGTGGGGCATCCCTCCAATACAGCCAGTGAGGGGCACCCCTCATTACAGCCAGTGAGGCGCATCCCTCATTACAGCCAGTGAGGCGCATCCCTCATTACAGCCAGTTAGGGACAATGGTTGGGGGGTATGTATATGGAAAGCTAGCTATTTTATCTCCCCAGTCACAAAGGCCAGTTAATCTCCGCTCCACAATTTACCCCATTAGGAATATTTACTAAAGTATGGGGAGCTTGGCAAATGAGTTGCCAAGAGCCTTCATGTAAGATAGAGAACACAAATACACAAAGAGCTTGTAAAAAATAAATCTGTGGGCAGAAAAAAAACGTATGTACTCACCTATTCACCTACAGCCTTGATTACTCGCAATACTGGTAGCTAAATCGCAATGGACTGTATTGAGGATGCATGCCACCCTTTTTATTCAGCACTTCATGTCATGGCACATCCATTATTGACCACACCCCTTCATGATTACTGCTAGAAAATGGAAATGACTTCAAGGCACAAATATGGAGCTTCTGAGATCAAGGGATATTTCTCTTACTCAAAAGGCGAACTGCTTTGAGTGCCCGGTTTACAATAGACCAACTGGTTTCCACATACCTTCTGAATTGTATTGCCAATGTTTAATAGGGAGAAGCAAGTATCATTACTAAAAAAAATCCTAGTTAAAATTTCACTCAGAGGGCTGCTGCCCCCCTAAATGATGCCACCCTAGGCACAGGCCCTTTTGTGCCTAATAGTAAATACAGCCTGACAATTATGCTTAGCTGCTTATCTTTGTGGTGGTCAGTCTTGGTCAGCTAGGGAGCCATTTGTTATCACACAAGCTGGCCTCTGTATGATTCAGCTGCTGATGCTGAATAGGTTCAGCACTGTGGGTGGTTAGATGACCATATATGCCATTTAACCTAAAACAGTGCAGATTAACTGTTTTACGTTTAAACTGAGTGGGCTCTCCTGGGCAATTTTTTGAGAATTAAATTAAAGTAAAATGATGTCTTGATTTTTGACACTATTGTAATTTGTTGTAAAATAAAATAATAAAACATTGTAAAGTGAACCCCAGCCTATGCCATGTTATCGGGTATTGAATTTAGTAAGGATAAATGTGACTGGTTTCTAGGGGTGCTGCATTTTGCTTTTTAATGGCTCCTGACCACAAAGCAAAGCAGTGAATAATATTAAGTAGGGCACACGCAGACTAAACATATTTGCTACACGAATGTCCCCTGAAGGGACAACTGAGATAAGTTCCAATATTGACACAAGCTGGAGAAAAACAAGCACGACTACCTCACGATAAAATAAAGCACAGACCTGCTTTTATTTTCTGGTACCAGAAAAGACGTAAGAAACTCACCAACCAGTTCCGTAAGAAATCCATCATGATTCCAGCCAGGATTCCCGGATACTTTTTTTTTCTAAGAGGAAAAAGGGAATTCCCGCCTCCGGGGTCAGTTGACAAGCTGCTGACAAGCGTTCCAAACATGCACGCACCTGGCCGTTCTACCTGCTCGTGCTCAGCTTCCCACGAGACAGCTGCGCTCTGAAGGGTTAAAGAGGCGGGTCCATGGCCAGGGCCGATCACAAGAAACAGGTTGTGCAGGAAATCATTTTTAAGGTACTAAGAAAGAAAACACTTAGACACATTTGGCAGAGGCTCTGAGGTAAATCAGAATGTGCGGAGGTGCATGTGGGACTGGCAGGCCAGAAGTATGGGCAGGAAGAGCTCCTCTTCTTGGTACTTGGCAGGTTTTTCTACTGCAGATGTTTGGCAGGATCCTAATGTGACTCGAGTGATGACAAGGAAATACCTACTTGAAATAAAGCTTAATTATTTAACATGCTAATATGTAACAGGTTAATATAAGGCGAAAGGAAAAAAAAATAAAATTCTGTGATTACTCACCTGTAGAATTGGTATTATACGTATACAGCATGTCCTGTTCCAGAATATTCCTTACTCTTGGGTAATACATCCACAAGATGGCGCTGGACTGCAGAAAACAGCTTGTGGCTCCTCCCGGCCCTATATAAGTCAGGGACCTCCCACAAATTCCCCAGTATTGACAAGCAGTGAACAAGAAGCCAGGAGAACAATAATAACAAGAATTCAAAAATGAACATATGAACAATCACCATACAGAGGTAAGAATAATGATAACAAGGGTGGGATGGAACAGGACATGCTGTATACGTATAATACCAATTCTACAGGTGAGTAATCACAGAATTGTATTATTCTAAGTATACAGCACGTCCTGTTCCAGAATATTCCTTACTCTTGGGACATCCAATAGCAGTGTCCGTAAGGTAGGGTGGGATCCCCAAAAAGTAACAGCGGGCAGTTTAAACCACTGCCGCCTGCAGAACTTTGCGACCAAAAGCAGCATCAGCTGAGGCCCTAACATCAACCTTGTAAAACTTAGAAAAAGTATGAACAGAAGACCAAGTAGCGGCCTTGCAAACTTGTTCAACAGAAGCTTGGTGCTAAAAAGCCCAAGAGGCACCAATAGCACGAGTAGAATGAGCAGTAAGGCAGAAGGGAGGCTCCTTCCCCTTAGCAGAATAGGCCTGTACCACAGCCTGACGGATCCACTTGCTGATAGTGGACTTAGCTGGAGCCAGACCCTTCTTAGGTCCAGACGAGTCCTGACCACGTCCAGAGAGTGTAAAACCTGCTCCTTAGGGTTACTGGGATTAGGGCATAGAGAGGCAAAACAATGTCCTGATTGAGATGAAAAGCAGACACAACCTTAGGCAGAAAATCTGGCTTAAAACGAAACACCACCTTGTCCTGGTGTCTCTCAAAGTAAGGGGGTTTGATGGAAAGCGCCGCCAACTCAGAAACACGCCTAACAGAAGTGATAACCACCAAAAAGACTACCTTAAGCGCCAAAATGGACAAAGGGGCCTCACGCAAAGGCTCAGAGGGAGACCCCTGCAAGGCAGATAAGACCAAGTTCAAATCCCAGACTGGTAACATAGGCTTACGTGGAGGACGCACGTGAGTAACCCCCTGGAAGAAAGTCTTGACCAGACGATGGTGAGCAAAGGATCTTTGGAAGAAAATGGCCAAAGCAGAAACATGAACTTTGAGGGTACTAAGTTGAAGACCCAAATCCAAACCATGTTGCAGAAATTCCAGAATCCTAGGGATAGAAAACACTCGACAGGGAAGCGACTTAGACTCACACCAATCAATGTAAGCATGCCATACCCTATAGTAGATGGATGAGGAGGACTTCTTCCTAGCCCGAATCATGGTATTAACAACAGAGGCAGGCAGCCCCTTTTCCATCAAGATGGAGGTTTCAGCAGCCAGGCAATTAAAGCCAGCATTTGTAAATTGGGATGGCGTAGTTGCCCCTGAGTGAGCAGGTCTGGATCCTTGGGCAGGACATACTGATCTACTGCCAACTGCACAACGTCTGCAAACCACAACCTTCTTGGCCAACAGAGGGCCACCAGAATGGTTGGCACCCCTTCCTGGGCAATCTTGCGCAGCACTCTGCTCAGCAGAGGAAAAGGAGGGAACACATAGAGGAGCTAAAAGCTCTTCCAAGACATTGCTAGTGCATCCATTGCCAAGGCCAGAGGGTCCTGAGACAAAGAGACAAAGACTGGAAGCTTGTGATTGTGATGGGACACAAACAGATCCACATCTGGCTGACCCCAGCGGTGGCATAGGGAGCGAAACACCCTGCTGCTGAGGGAACATTCTCCCAGACGAGAAGTCCCCCTGCTGAGGGAGTCCGCCTCCAGATTCTCCACCCCCGGGATGTACACAGCTGAGATGCAAGGAACATTCTCCTCCACCCAAGACAGTATCAGGGATACTTCATTGAGGGCCCTCTTGCTCCGGGTCCCTCCCTGATGATTGATGTAGGCAATCGCCGTCTGGTTGTCCGAGCGGACCTGAACCGCCCGACCCCGAAGGTGTGGAGTCAATTGGGCGAGAACCAACCTTATCGCCCTCAGTTCCAGAATGTTGATAGGGATGTGGGCCTCCCGACGGCCCCATTGACCCTGGAAATTCAGGGATTTCCAGAAGCCCCCCCAACCTGTCAGACTGGCATCTGTGGTGACTGTCTCCCAGCATGGGGCCAGAAAGGATCTGCCCACCAACAGGTTCCTTGAGTCCAGCCACCACGAGAGGGACCGTCTGGCCAGAGGGGACAGAACAAACACCTGATCCAGGGACCGAGGGTCCCGATCCCATACCGACAAGAGGTGAAGTTGAAGAGGTCTCATGTGAAACTGAGCGTATGGAACTGCCTCGAAGTAAGACACCATCAGGCCCACCAGCTGCATCCCCGGCTGGATGGAGGGAAGAGAGCAAGACATAAGAAGCCTGGCTTGGCCTTGAAGTCTCTCCACCTTCTGCTGAGGGAGAAAAATCTTGACCTGAGATATATCCAGAGTCATGCCCAGAAAGGACCTCACCATTTACGGTGACAGGGAAGACTTGGGGTGGTTGATCACCCAGCCGAAGGACTCCAGTTTGGACACCATGAGCTGGGTATCCAGCTCGGCCTGCTGGAAGGACTGAGACATGATGAGAATGTCGTCCAAGTAAGGAAGGATGCGAATGTCCTGAGATCTCAGCAGAGCTATTACACCCGCCAGCACCTTGGTGAATACCCTGGAAGCCGAGGTGATACCGAAAGGCAAGGCCACAAATTGGTAGTGCTGATCCTCCAGAGCGAACCTGAGGAATCTCTGATGACCTGGAAAGATTGGTACATGAAGGTAAGAGTCCTTGATGTCTACAGAGGTCATGAAGTCGCCCGGGCGTAGTGAATTGACAGCTGAGCGCAGAGTCTCCATGCGAAAGTGTTTGAATCTGACAAATTTGTTGAGGCGCTTTAAATCCAGGATGGGTCTGATGGACCCGTCTTTTTTGGGAACAGTGAAAAGATTGGAATAGTAGCCTCTCCCCCTTTCCCTCAAAGGCACCTGGCAGATGACCCCCAACTCCAGAAGGTTTTGGACAGCGAGGCACAGACCCTGAGCTGACAGGGGGTTTTGAGCCATCCGGGATTTGATGAATCTTGGGGGCGGCCAGACTGCAAACTCTATCTTGTAACCGGAGGACACTACCTCCTGAATCCACCGGTCTGAGACGTGAAGCCTCCAGACGCGAGCAAAGAGCCGAAGCCGTCCCCCCACCCAGATGGGTGAGGGTGCCCCTTCATGCCTGAGGGGGCTTGGGTGAGGATTTTGGCTTGGGACCCCAGGAGAGGCCAGGACAGCCACGTCTCTGCCCCTTCCCCAATGATATCCGCGGGCCCCAGTAAAGGAGAATCCTCAGCCAGTTCTGGAACCACGTAAGGAAGGGAGAAAGGCACCCACCCCCCGAAAGGACCGGGACGGCCTCCTACGTTGAGGTAACCTACCGCCCCTGGCAAACAAATCCAAGCGTTCACCAAAAAGGCACAGGCCCTTGAAAGGGAAACCAGGGAGAGCCTTTTTAGCAGCATTATCAGCTACCCACTGAAGTAGCCAGACAGAGCGGCGTATAGCCACCAACAGGGTAGAAGTCCTACCACACATTCTAATGTCATCATCCATGGCAGAAAGAATATATGCAATAAATTCCTCACAAAGCAAGAGAGAACTATACTCTTCTCTACCCGCATCCTCATATGCCCCATCCAAGAGACACTTAAGCACCCCTTTAATGGCAATAACCGTAATAGCAGAGGCACAAACCGGGTGCAGCGCCGTCCCCACACAGGCAAAGGCGTGACAGGCCAGTTGGTCCAAGCGCCGGTCCTCAGCATCCCGCAGGGTAGTAGTATCAGAAGAATGCATGACAGATGTATTGGACAACCCGAGAACGGGCGCATCCACCTCGGGAGGACATGACCAACGCTTAACAACATCAGCAGGAAAGGGATATCTCTTGTCCCAACTCTTAGGCACCCCTGGCAGCTTGCTAGGCCGTTCCCATTCCTTGAGCACCAGATTATTAAAGTGAGACTGCTCAGGGAACTCTCAGCGTGGCTTAACCGTATGAAAAATCTCACCCTGCTGCTGCGGAGCCACTGCCGGGGGAGAAATACAAAGCACTTCAAAAATGTGACTCAGCAATCTGTCAGTGTCATCAGGGGACCACGGGTCTTCCCCAAAGGGAGTCCCAGTACCACCGTAAATTTTAGGTTGTTCTTCAGAGGATTCAGAAAAAAAAAAAATAATTCCCCCTCCTCAAGGGGGTAGGGACCTGATAGTGAGTAAGGGCTCTCATCTTCTACAGGGAAGAGGGAAACCGCGGGTGATAAATACCGCTTCTTAGCAGAAGCCTTACACGGGGCAGACCCAGCAATATGTTTTTCAATGCTGGCCACCCGTGCAGCCAAATCAGGTTGAGACTCCCCGCTGGCATGCCCCCCACTGGGGGCCAGATGTAAGCGTGGGGGGGTAGGTGAAGCCAGAGGGGGCACAGCACTAGGCCCAGTAGCAGGCAACCCAGACTGCAGCGCAAGCACCTGCTGGGCACAGGGCACACACACCCTGACATCATCACTTATAGGGGATACCCCACACGCAACACATAGCAGGGCTTGTCCCGAAGGAACCCCAAGCACATTATTCCCAGAAGCCTCCATATGGTGATTATCATGGCACAACAGGTCAGTAAGGGTTAACGCTAATAATAGCTACCCGGGATACCCCAATGACCCGCCAGGGAAGTGGGAGTAATGAGGGGAGATGGCCGGGAGAACCCACAGTGCAGAAGTTTTACCCCGCCAGAAAGACATATTAAACATTCCCATGAGATAAAACAGAAGGAATTCAGAAAAAATCACCCCACCGGGGTTAGTCACGGGCCGCGGAAGCCGGCAGCACACACAGCAAGAGTAGTCAAAAGGGCGTCCGCAGACCTCGAGGGGCGGGCCTTCGATGAGATGTGATGTAAAAAACTTCATCCCCATAGCCCCCCCCCCAAGAGCGCAAAACGCGCCCATGTGATCCTGCTGGCCAATCGCGACTCAGCAGCTCTGAGGAGAATGACAAGACTGTACAAGCGTGCGGCGGCGGCGTTTTACAGTATAACATACCAGGATTAAGTAAAACACAGGCTTTTACCACGGACCCCCCCCCCCCGAAGAATAAGGGATTCCCGGGGGATAACAGCGCCCAGGGACAATGGGAGAAGCGAGGGAGGAGGGGAACACCTATGGTAAAAAGTTAACTGCACAGGATTACCTGGCAAACACCCAAGAAGCAGTGGGGGCATCCCAAAAGGCTCACCATCAGCCTTCCTTGTCAGCAGGGGCGGACTGGGGCACACCAGCCCTTCTGCACTGTGTCCAGCCCGGTATCCATGCCCCCCCCCCCCCATAACTGACAGTGTGCAGAAACCCCCCACCTCAGAGGCTAAGGGGCAAAAACCCCCATAATAGGTTTTGAGCAGAGGCAGACTGGGGCCAAAAGTTGGCCGGGGACATTACCGGCCCTGATGTACTGGGCACCGTTGGGCCCCGATGAATTGAAAACGCCCAGCACTGTGCATTTTGGCAGACATGTTGTCTGAGACACACACACACTACTATGCCAGGAACTACTAAGAGTCAAAATAAGCTGCATCCTACCATGTGTTGCTAAGCTATGCTCTTCTGCTGAACTGCAGCACATGCACTTGTCACAGGAATATAGCACCCAGAGGCATAACTTGAGGGGGTGCGACCACACCAGGGCTCAGAAAGTCAGAGGGGGCCCATCATTGTTGCTCATCCACCTTATTGCTCATATTTGTGCTCATTTCACATAATTTAGAGAAAGGAAGCATCATTTGTCTCTGTTGTTTCAGTCTAGCTGTCTATCTGCATCCAATTGAGTTAAAAGATTATTGTATGAGCCTTGTATTAGAACTCTCTGTAGATCCCAAAATAATATGCATAGAAAAGGTCCCCCCAAAACCAGCACACCTCATGCCAGACATGAATATGCAGAGCAACTATAGATTCCCCCTGCAGACCCAAACATTATTATGCAGAGTGTCAGCAGACCCCCAGATCTAGTAAATAAAGAGGACCTTCAGTCATAAATGACTTGAGGCACAGTACAATAACTTCAACCAGTCCTGTTGTCTGTTCCTCTCCAGTTGGGGGCATCCCGATTTGAAATGCCCTGTTGTGTGACACCCCCAGTTTCTTACCCGACCAATGGTCACATGGCACATGTGCAGGCTCTCCACCAATCAACGTGGTTGTGCCATCATTCATGTTTTCTAAGCAGTGTGGTTTAGGAAGCATGAATGAAGATACATCAGCAGTGTACTGGCAGCAGAGCATGTGTATGTGCCATGAGACTGCAGTTCAGATGATTACGGGCAATCCCGGGGGGTTCCATGTGGTGGGGCATCCCAAATCAGAACCAGACACCAGGGCTGGCTGACATTACTCTTTAAATTTGTGCTTGAGTAGAGGACAGGATGCTAAACGAATGGGGCCTGCCTGATATAAGAGTGAGAAACAAAACCCCAGATAGTGAGAAACCTGATTCCTCTACAATCCACCCTCACTCCATATGTGTGCTGCGGTGAGAGGACAGGGAGGGAAATAGAATTCTGGCCACTTCAACTTGCTAACAAGGGGGATGTAAAATGAAAAGCATCCAGCCACCCCTCTGTGTGTACAGGCCAGAGGAGGGGGCGCGTTCCTGTGGCAAGCGCAGCGTGTGAGCAGTAAAAAAAAAAAAAGCCATTACACTCACATGCCGCCGGCTTCTGTTCTGTCCTCCGCGCTCTGAAACAACCTGGTGTCACGTGACAGCTCGGCTGATGTCATCTGCCTGAGCCTCATAGAGGGGACACGGAGTCAGGCAGCATGAAAGTGATCACAGATCACCTGACTGCTCGCCCTCTGGGGAGAGGGGGACAGTGTACCACCACCCCCACACATCATACACAGGGGGGGGCTTTATTAACATCCCCCAAAGTAACAGAGAGGCTTTAAAGCGGCCAGTGCTTTTTGTCATGTGGACTGGACGGCCCAACTCTCTTCCTCGCAGCGTGTGCTGGCAAATGACACAGTGTGGGGTAGGTGTGGCCCACCGGGAGAAGTCCCGGTTTGCCCTATGGCCCGCCCGCCCCTGCCTGTCAGAGCAGGGACTGCAGTAGGAGCCTAGCTCCTCAGCACCTTTTTAACTGGTGCTACTAACCTACCTTCACCTGAACCTTGTCAGCCGAGACTGGGAGGCAGTATATGGTACGGGACGGGTGGGAATAGTCCTGCAGGGCCGCAGGCATGTAAGCCCCGCTCACCTGCGCCACATAGAGAGCTATCTTCTATCTTCTCAGCGCAGACTGCAGATGGGAATTTGTGGGGGGTCCCAGACTTATATAGGGCCGGGAGGAGCCACAAGCTGTTTTTTGCAGTCCAGCGCCATCTTGTGGATGTATTACCCAAGAGTAAGGCAGGCTCAGATTAGCAGCAACTTTGAGGTTATTCATGAAGGTATGTCTGGTGAATGCCGGGCGCTGTACGCAATACCACATTTATGAAAGCGAATCTGATGAGCGACTCTAACAGCGCCATGTAGAGTCTGATTCATCATTACAGATGGCTCAGTGTATAGCGCAGGCACTCTAGCTTCCAGAGCACCAGGTATTACCTTGCGCTCACTGTCGCTCTCCCATACATTTCAATGGCCGTTCATTTCTTGTGTTTAAACAGCATGTTTGACATTTTTTTTTTTTGCTCAAATCATTGCGTCACCTCTCCTGGCTACAAACAATCACTTTTAGAAACTTTTCTGACTTTTTATATTTTTATGCAGCATTGTCATTACAGTTCTGGCACTAAAGTGTTATTGTCACAGTGTTAAAAAAATGTAATTCCATGTGTTTTTCGCTTTGTTACAGGTGTATATGTGTTCAAAACACACTTTAAAAACAGACTTAAATCACACAGCGTCTGGCGCTCTATGCTATAGCGACTAGATCCAGAGCGCCTACGCTCTGTGAGTCTGTTTTTTTGTTGAATATGGTTTGAGTCGCTGAGGTCGCACTGAGCTGGCGCTACCTTTCGCTCCCTGCAGCGCTGTACTGGTGTGCAGGCCTGGTTACTACAGCGACTGAGGCGCTATGTTACGGTTAGCGGTAGCTCTAAGGGCAGTAATAAAGGCGCTCATCTGCCGATATGATGGCGTTAGTAATGACTCAGCCTCCACTTGCATAAAAAAATGAATAAATAACGGCACTTGGCGGAGGGCGGGCAGCCTGTGGAGGCCGTTTAATACAGTGCAGAGTGTGCAGCAGATAGGAAGCCATTGTACACTTATGTGAGCCAACTGCTGCAGAATCAGTGTGCTCAGCTCCATCCAGTTTTACAAGATGCTATGATATCACCGCAGCTAACAAGCTGAATGGTGCAGAGCGGCCCACTGATTGCATCCCTGCTCACCTCTAGCCGGGGTCATGGCCGGACAGGCCAATCACAAATAGCTGCCCCGGGTATGTGTCTAGATAAATGTATAGAGACCATGACCTGTGCATGTGTAATTGAAACTAGGATAGGTGAGTGGGTGCGGCGGAGTAGAATTGGACGGCCATATGGGCAATTCCTGGACAATTCCCTATACCATGAACAGACAATGCCAGGATGCCCCTCTGTGTAAAGCCCTCTGGGTTTCGCTTGTGCTCCAACAGCATCACTTTCATATGAATTGCTTTTTTGCACAAACTCTGTATATATGTAACACTTAAAAATCCCTTTGCACTTGCAATAGAGAAAGGTGCTATGTAGATAGTGTTTGATTATGAATTGATTGGAGCCTTGTTATAGCATCATCTCAGCTTTTGTCATATGTTTTAATAGGTTGGATTAGTGTGTTTTGTATTGTCTTGTGGATAGGAGAATTTTTAATAATCATTAATAAAATAATTTTTGAAATTTTGTGTGCTGTATTAGTGGTAAAGAGGACTTTTCTGGGCTGAGCTGGTAGCCCAATTTTGTTGTTGATATATGCTCTTGGAAGGCAAAGAGTACTGGCACACCTCCTGAATTCCTTTGTCATAGACCACCAATCATCTGGCTCAGCAAAACTGAGCACATTCATCTTCTGCAGCATCACAGCTCCAAGGGCCACGCCCCTTTTTTCAGAAAATAAATCATGAAGTGAAACTGTAAATCTTGATATCTCTGCCATTTCTTCTTCAATTTTATAACGGAAAACAGTTGAGAGAAGTGCCCTAAACAATGGTCTAACACCTGCTAAGCTGAATGAGTGTACAGAGGGTTGAATGTGTGTTTTTCCTCTAGAGCATCTTCTGCATTTTTTTCATTAGAACTCTGTCTTCAGCCTTTACTGCTGCATGGGATGCCAGTAATTATGACTCACCAGATGGCAGCAATGTGAATCCTGTAGACAATCCTGTCTGTGATGGATGTTTTCTTTACTCCATAAGGCTTGGCAGATAGCTTACTCAACTGCTTGAGGATCATGTTGATAATCATGTTCAAAAGCTTTATTTCAGTACAAAATCTTGCAGCAGAACTTCTTACAGCAGACATGTACGTTCAATGCAACAGGAAACCGTGTGATGTAACCCATACAAAAGCAGTAGGTAGAAAACTGTATCTGCAGAAGGGAGCAGCAGGTGTGGGGAAGAAGGGAGGACTTAATCACATCAGAGCAAGACTAAGAGAGCCAGGAAGGGACAATGGGGATTAAAGTGGACCAACACCCTGGGGTGATCGGGCCGGGAATCTATAAGATTCCCGGGCAGATCACCCCCCTCACCGCGGGACATCCGAGATCGGGATGTCCCGCGGTGAGGAACCCCCCCGAAAACCCCCCAAAAACTCACCTCCTCGGCGGCGGCTGCGGCCGCCTCCCGCGCGCCCCTCTAGCCGTGCGCACGCCCGCGCCGGCCGTTTGTGAATGGCCGGCGCGCGCGCTGTCAGAGGGACGTGCGGGAGGCGGCGGCGGACGCGCTGGCTTGTCCGTCGCTGTCAGCGCTTGTCCGTCGCTGTCACCCGGCCACGTGGGAGCGTTTTGAGGTGAGTATTGGGGTGTTTCTGGGGGGTTTTACACAGCGGGGCACCCCTAATAGGGGTGCCCCCCTGAAGTGGACCAAAACCCAGGATAGTCAAAATCCTGGGTGTTGGTCCACTTTAAAGGCACACTGCTCAGCCTATGCAATAAACATTATATTAAACTGTTACTCCAGGTAAAATAAAATGCACAACGTGGGACATGATACCAGTCATCAGCAACACAATTTGAGAAGGGATTTGTGCAGCAGTGTTTGGTCTCTAAGTCCCGCACATATTCCTGATTTCCTGTAACTGACACTAATCCTTGGCTGCTTGTCCATTAGACACACACAGAGGAGCCACAGTTTTGTGCTGGGATGTCTTGTCTAAGCTGACCTTTTTTTAAAGGGATACATTTGAGCTCAGATTGTGACAGCTTAACAATCACTAGGTTAATTTCCGATAGTTATAACACTGTTTGATGTGTGACCAATTTTGTTGCTATCAAAATTTAACCTAGCGATTGTCAGGATCAGGGTGGAGCTCTGATGGAAGGGGCTTAGGCAAGGTAGACTCTTACCCATGGGTCCAGAGTCTACTGAATGCCCTGGTATTCACTGGAGCATGTCCAAAGGGGAAAGAAAGACTGAGCTGTAGGTGCAATCAGGGTTGTGCCCAGAGGATCAGAAGCCCCAAAGATCCAAGCAAAGGTCAGGGCAGGCAGCGGAGGTTCAGCATCATGTGTAAAGCCACAGGTCATAACCAGATATTAGTCCAACAAGAGCAGGATCAAGAAGAAGACAGAGTAATACAGGCAAAGGCAAATCCATAGCTGATCAAACAGCAATGAATGGCCAAGGGCGCCATCTTTAATTAGGGAGCTTGGTGTGCCTGTGTGGCCTGTCAAACACACACCCCTTTACGTGCATGCCTGTCCGCTCAGGTTCGAGTGCTGTTGCGTGCCCGTATCCATGCGTATGCGCAGTTTAGTGCGGGACCAGGCTGAGATATTTGGCTGTTTCTTCAGCACACATGCGCCCTTTGCGAGAACTTGGGTATCCTGGCAGTGATATGTTAAGCTGTCACAATTTTAGTGCCCCAAATGTGTCCCTCTGAAAATAAATGGTCAGCCTAGTCTTGTCTTACATGTGAAAAACTAAAGTGTTAATATGCTTGTTCAAATATAGCTCTTCTAGTTTGTTCTGAATGACTGGCCGCCAACTGAAATGAAAGAGTGATATTAAAAATTAAAATCTATGACTATGACAACTGTATTAGCATCTTGGTAAAGCAAGGATTTGGAGGAGAGTTAGCCATGTTTGTTGATGAACCTGGAGCCAGGATCAGCTTTAGGTGAAGAGGCAGCCTGTGCAAGAAAACTGGGTGAGAGAAAGCAGAAAGGCTGAGGCTAGAATAAAGATCAGGAAAAACAAATAAGAGCAGAAGGGAAGAAATGTTGAAAGAATACTAAAGGAATGTGAAAAGGGAAAGGACAAAGGTCACGAGGAACAAAGAGGGAGATGGAGGAATAGTAAAAAAGAGAGAGAAATATAAAGCGGGTGTGAAAAAGGTAGAATGGTGGGGGATAAGAGGGTGAAGAATATATGGAAAAGAGGGAAAGATGTGTAGAATGTGGAAAGGATGGAAAGGGAATGCAAGAAAAGTGAGGCAGAGGAAATGTGAGAGAATGTGAAAAAGATGGAATAATCGGGTAAATATGAAAAGGAGAGCATGATGCAGGTAATATGAAAAATGATGGGGGAGTGTGAAAAGGAGAAAATGATGGAGGGAATGTGGAAAAGGAAAGCATGATGGAGGGAATGTGTGAAGTAAAGAATGACAGAGGGAATGTGAAAAGAAGGGCACGATGAGGTGAATGGGCGAAGGAGAGAACGATGGTGGAAATGTGTGAAGTAGAGGATGATGGAAGTGATGTGAAAAGTGGAGTTTGATGACGGCAATGTGTAAAGGGGAGAATGATGGAGGGAATGGGAAAAGGAGAGAAGGCTAAAGAGAATGTGAAAAGGAGAAAATTATAAAGAGAATGTGAAAATGAGAAAACAATAGAGGGAATGTGAAAAAGAGAGAACAACGGTTGGAAAATGACAGACTGAAAAGAAGGAGATAATTTGGTAAAGAGAAAAAAGGGGGAATGGGATGTAAAAAAGGGAGAAAGAAGATTTTGCTAAATCCAAAACCCAATACAGAGCAGCAAGTTTGGGACCCTGTTGGCGCTTCCAGAATGATGGTGCCCTGTGCAAGCACTCCATTTGCACACCCAAAAGGCTGGCCTTACTGGAGCAATGGCCTATAAATGTTCTTGAATTTGACTTTCAAAATAAACAATTGCATATTATCTTTTTAAATACAAAAGACAATTTAGGGGAAAACTAAAATCTCTCACAGACTAAGCTATATTTCAATAATCGCCCATCTAGATATATTGCACATTATATGCCTAATAGTGTAGTATGATGTGTTTTCCTGCGTCATAGCAAAATGCATTAGTGCCTTATACAGAGCTGATGATGTACTGTATAATCTAAAATAAATTATAATATAAATAATTTTAGACTGTATGAAGATGCATTAATAAAAAAACACAATCTAGGATGCCTAGTAAAGGTCCTTTGTGCTGTTGAGAATTACCAGTAGACTTCCATAAACAATATTTTTCAGTTGATGATGAGCACTAAACACTCACAATGTTGATTCCACTGATGATAAATAGTAAAGATATGTAAATCTCACATTGTTTACAGCATTTCAAATTGATCTCAGTTACAGCTCTAGCTTTTCCGGTAACATAAAAGCTGGGTATGTGAATTAATGCAATAAATCACTTTCCAAGCAATGGTAAAATTCAGCACAGATTTCATTAAAAATACAATTACTGGTGAATAGATTATATTCAGAAATAGCCTAGGATATATTGTATACCGAATTCAGATCGAAAAGTATCCATAAAAGAGGGCCTTTCAAAAATGAACTTCTTCAGGTATTACAAGGTATTACTAAAAGGTATTATTACCTTTAGTATTATTAAAGGTATTACCCTCCTCCCCAGTATATACTCTTTTCAATGAAATAATAAAACTTGGCACTACCTGGAGAACACTTATATACATAGGCCCTTATTTAACAAGGGATAGCGCCAGGTAGCGACTGGTGAGCGAACGGTAATGACGGTCACCGCCACAAGAACGCCGGCTCCCCACCACAATCACACATTTATCAAGCCGATCCTGCTTAGCGACTGAGCTAGCGCCAGATAGCGACTCATTCATCATTATTCCAGCCTCAGCCCACAGCGCCAGCGAGCGACCTTGAACAGCGCCAGGTATGACCTCTTGCTACCTGGCGCTCTCCAATGCATTTCAATGGAACAATCTTTAAATATTAATAATTAATTGTTAATAATTTTTTTTTTTTTTTTTTTAATGTGAAAATTTCTGTTACCACTTCTGCCATGTTAGATATAAGGTAAGAAAAAAATAAAAAAAAAATGTGCAGAATTGATATTACAGGTCTGATATTAATGTATTCATATTCCAAAATGTTTTTATAAACTTGTTTTTTTTGGTTTCCCAAAATATGGTTGTTTGGGGGTTAAAAAACTACTTTTAACCCATCGCCGCCAGCGCTCTGGGGTTTAAACAAGCATTTCACAGCGCGAGAATTTTTGGAGCGTGATTTGTTAATGAATATGGTGGGAGCCGGTCGCTATGGCCATTCGCTATCATGCGCTCCCATACAGCACGGAACCTGTCAAATAGCGACTCATCACCTTGTATTCAACATTACTGCACACCGACTGAGTCGCTATCAACAACCGAACAACGGCCAAGCACAGCGACTACTAGCGGGCGCTGTGAAAATACCGCTACAGTCGCTCAACTGTCGCTACCTGGCGCTATTAATAAATCAGCCTCATAGAATAAACAAGAGATGTCCCTTACTATCTGACCTTCCAAAAATGACATCACATGTGTAAACCTCCTAATGCAGAGTTAATATTACCGTTTTAATGTGTTTCCAATAAGGCCCACCTCGAAGTACATTTGCATACATTTCCCAACTTTTTATGGAAAAGTTCAGACCAGTGCCACACAAGTTGATGAATCGCAAGCATGGAAACATCATATCCATGAGATTTATTGGGAAAGTCTACAAAAGTGGACTTTCCCTTAAAATTCATACAGGATTCCCTAGTGGGGGGTGGGTTAGCTGGAACCTAAAGTAATTGTGTATTTTGGACCCACTGTAAGGGCAATAATGTAGCCTTCAAGCACATTTATGAATCAGGAACACTTCACAACCACAATGGTGCAAATCAATAGTTTGCTTGGGTAAGGTCCTCTTTTGTCTGATGAAATGTTGTAATTTTTCCCCTTTAACGTGAAAGAAAACCCTTTATTGGGGGGCCCTGGATTCTAAAAGATTCCAGGGACGGCCACTGGACTTACCCTGGTGCATCTCAAATTCTCCCCCAGTAGTCCTGATTAGTCTCAACCTTTTACCTCCAGCAGCCCATTCTCTCACTGGACGAACTCTTAGAGGTTCGGGCTCAGCAAGTTTGGATTACCTTTGAACAAAAGTTTGCTTCAAGTACCTGAACTCAGCAGCCCATCAACCAGCTTTTCTAACAACGGGTCGAATGCCAAACTCAAATACCGTGTTCAGGTTTGGGAACCAGAACTCACAAAGTTTACTACTAACTATTAAAAAGTTCTGTAGATTTGGGTGCCACAACCAGGATCACAAGTGACCCTTTTGTTACCTAATCACTGTAGGAGCCAGATCAAGGTGTTTGGCTTAGACTTATTCCACTTGACAAGTCCACAGGATGCAGCATTGAACAAGGGGTCAGGTTTCTCTCAGGGAACGGGTGAAAAGGTCTTTATTTCACCAACCTGATTTCAGAGGGGACCTGAAACCTTTAAAAAAATACAAGGCAGGGCAGTGAACTAAAAAAAAATCCCTGTTTCCAGTCTGAATGATGTTTTCTTTGACTACTACTGGTGCCCTCAAGGTGGATTCTTTTGGGTGTATGAAATATCGCTTTAAAAGCTAACTCTGCAATACTTTTTTCCCTAAAATATCAGGACAGACTCACTAAAAAGCATGGAGCCTACAATAAATTCAAAGTTTATATAAATCCTCCATTAGAAGTTTAAGGATTAAGGGATCTACGATTTTAAAAAGAGTTTTCACTGCTCTAGATATTGATCTATATCCCCCATAAATCATCCAGTAAGTAGCATTTTCTTGAAGTAGCTGGTAAAAAAAATGCCTGTAAAAAAACATGCTAATCCAACGGCACTAACTTTTTCTCTGCCTTTTTGTGCAGCCGGCCTAATATTTATAATAATGAATTACAGTACCTGTTATATTTCCATGCCCTTTGCTGTAATTGGCTAAGTAAATTATAGCCCCCGACCCATATCACCTTTTCAGTATGGACCTTCATCACTGTAATCTGTCTCTTGATTCTTCAATAATGAAGCAGTCTCTTGTTCTTAGCGGAAAGGGCCAGGGCGAGATAATAATCCCTCTGCAAACAGCTGTCTAAATGCTGCTCCCGCAAAACTCACGCTGCTATCAATATAGCACATTTGTCAAGTTTATTGTTTACTGAGGATGTTAACTACTCTGCTGATTGAAGAGCAAGTCACACTGTGCCCTGATATTTGGGTATTTCTCTACTGCAGAAAGCTTTGCACCATAGCAGAAATGAACAGACTTATAGTGTATAGACAGTGATTCCGCTGCAGCTTTTGTCTTGGTTATATTAGTAGAAAACAAATAGAAATATGGGATACATTTTAGTTTCCCACTTGAGACTCTTATTCAGAGCTGGTGGTAGATGTTCAACAAGACAGTGTTATCAGCTTATTCAGTGGTAGTGCTAGGTTTTCAAGATTGTATCCAGGTTATTCAAGGGGTAGTGGCAGGTTTTTAAGAGTCAGCCTTTTTTTCCTTATTCAGCTCAATCAGTGGTGTGAGATTTTGAAGATGTCTTATCCAGCTTATTCCATGGTGGTCTAAAATTTTATGAAGGTTATTCAGAAGCTGTAATAGGTAAGTATTGATGAGCTGAATCTGCCTCTCGAATATTTGGTTCAAATTCCATTAACATCTATGGGTGAGGGGATTTAAAATGTGTTTTGGGTCTACAAAAAGTAAGAAATCAGGAAAACACCTCAGAATTCATAACGGGAAGATTACAAAATGCAGGGAACATGTGGGGTCATGCTAAAGATCTGGTAAAGCAAGTTGATCTTTGGGTTTCAGCTGAATTTTTCATCTAAGGAAGCATTTTAACATGAACACACTAAAAAAATCTATAAAAATGTGTTCCAATTTTTCCCCAAAATCCACCTAGCCCTGTCATGAGGCATTTTACAGGTTAGGTACATTTTAATTTTTCCAATGAAGTCATGAGCACCCTTTGGGATATGCTAAATAATTTGCCGGTTTATTCTGCATAGCCCATAGGGTGCTGTTATTTCCAAACTTTGAAACAATATTCTTAATTCATTGGAAATATGATGGACCTTGCATGTAAAAATGCCTATCACATGTGCAGGTGGTTTTATGGGAAACATTGAGAACCAACATTTTTGACTGCACTTTTTTGTTTTTTTAGGGTTACTATCCCCCCTCCCAAAAAAACAGCACATACATTCTGCCCCACACAGCCAATTTCACCGCTCAGTGATTTCCGCGAGGGGCACTAGGAGCGGATTATTTCAGAAACCAGAAGGTTTCTGAGCAGTAGACCATCTGGAAGAGGGAGAGAAAGTTACTGTTTATATGTTTTTTTGTATATAATAACCTTTTAAAGTGGACCAACACCCTGGGGTGATCGGCCCGGGAATCTATAAGATTCCCGGGCCGATCACCCCCCTCACCGCGGGACATCCGAGATCGGGATGTCCCGCGGTGAGGAACCCCCCCGAAAACCCCCCAAAAACTCACCTCCCCGGCGGCGGCTGCGGCCGCCGCCGCCTCCCGCGCGCCCCTCTAGTCGTGCGCGCGCCCGCCCCGGCCGTTTGTGAACGGCCGGCGCGGGCGCGCGCGCTGTCAGAGGGACGTGCGGGAGGCGGCGGCGGACGCTCTGGCTTGTCCGTCGCTGTCAGCGCTTGTCCGTCGCTGTCACCCGGCCACGTGGGAGCGTTGTGAGGTGAGTATTGGGGTGTTTCTGCCCCCCTGAAGTGGACCAAAACCCAGGATAGTCAAAATCCTGGGTGTTGGTCCACTTTAAGTTAAAAAGCTTGTCAAGATTCAGCTTGCAATTCACACCCAAATGTGCACCCAGACTTACACTTACTTCACCAAATATTTTGCATGATCCCCATTGTTCTAATTAAAAATGAAAACATCAGTGGTGCCCTAAGCCAAATGTAAAAGGCCCCTTTAACGTGCCAGTATATAAACCAAAAGGTTTCAGTTACCAGAATAATGATATCAATTAAAAGAGGAAAACAGGAAAATAATCACTCTATATTTCCTTCAAACATTTTATATAAAGCTAGAAGACCTCTTGCAGCTAAAAAGAGATTATCCTTCTTACTTAAATACATGATTCTTAAATAGTAAACAGAAGTTTACATTTTTTTTTCTTTTATCTCCTTTCTGTTTTCTATATATTAGCTAATGGTGAGTTTTGTATTATCTACATATATATTACTACTAAGACCTTTCATCTTTTAAATGAAAAAACAGAGCTGATTGAATGGTCGCATTTAACTTTGACTCAAATCTGAATCCCAACACTATTTCTGAGATGATCTTCTTATACATATTACTCAAGACCAGAGCTGTGCTAATTTAAGACATTAATATTCAGTTTACTCAGAGACAGTGATCATGTTTCAAAAATACATAATTATCCAGGTAATTCAGAGCTGATGTTAGGTTGCTTATCTAGGCTACTTATATGCTAAGTGACTTTTCAGCTTACTCAGAGCAATGCTATGTTCCCAAAGAAGAATGTCACATCCAGCTTACTCGGGGGTGGTGACAGAGGGCCTACACCCCAGAAAAGAACTGGACCAGAAGCTGGGTGCTACTAAAGAGGCTGGGTTGGGAACCAATAGTGGGTGATCTGATGCTAACAATATTTACCTCCAGATCTAATATCTTTCACAGAAAGTGGTCCTCCCTTAGTAAAGGTAAATGTTTATATACAGTTCAATCTTCTTTATTTTCTCAAAATGTACTGTATAGAGAGTAACTAAAGTGGGATGGGACATATCCCTGTTTTTTATGTTTTTTTTCCATTCCCCCAAAATGTATAGTTTTACTGTAGACATGTTGGTCTGCCATTTCCAATACCCAAGCTGAATATTACCATTATACTACTGACATCATATGTGGCATGTGTGACCATAAGACCAAGCAACATAGAGTGGATCCTCTGTCATTCATAATAATAGTAAATAAAACTAAAGGTATTGTCAGAAGCAGATAGTCATATTCTATCTGTCACATCTCTGAAGCAAATGTGTAACTACCTTTAGGAAGTTACCACTTAATTTAAAATTAAAAGAAAGTCCAATGTTTAACAAAGTTTTTCAGGTTCAGGTTCTCAGCCTTTATATTTAGAATCTCCACTAATTAGCTCTGAACTTTTCAGCTCCACGCTGTCAATCGTTTGAGGTACACTGCTGTCACAACACAATATATTTTTCATTACTGATCCAGGTTAATTAATATCCTACACCCTAATCGCTAAAATTATACTCCGTAATGTACTTTTTTTTTTAGCTTATAGGAAAATCATTCATCTTTGATGAATTCAAACTAAACTAGATGGATGAAAAATTCACCTGTCACCTTTCCTCCGGTTGCTGTTAGTTTACACTTACTTTGGCATATTAGGGTTGATTCATGGTTGGTGCTCAAAAACATACAGGCGGAGTGCAAATGAATTTGCATGCGCCTGCATGACCATGAATCAGGCGGAAGCACGAGTGCTCCAAATAGTGTGCGCAAACTCACCGCACACTGACCATGAATCGGCCCTATTATCCATTGATGGGTCTTTTCTGGGAGAGGATGTTACCTAACTTACCTTGTGTCATTATAAAAAATTGTATCAGTATATCACTGTTCATTTGCTTTTTCATTTGTGATAGCCGGTGCTGTTAGACGCGCTGTGGGACTGGAATAAGGTGAGTTGCTGCGGCAATCTGGGGGGGGGGGTTTCACACAGCGGGATGCCCCCGGGAAAGGGAACGAAACCCAGGATAGTCAACAACTTTTTGGTCTACTTTAAAAGCCTTATTAAAGGAATACTTTAGTGATGTGTGGTCTAATCTATTTTAAGCATAATGTACTGTAATATGATACAACGTCTTACTAATGTTAGTTTAGTTTTCAACCCCCCATCCCATAGGTGGGGGTATATTTGTATACAAATCTAACCTCCCCTCCACTAGGTAGTTATCCACATCCTGTGAAGCATGCTCTATAAACTATTGTTTTATTAAGATACTCATTTGGAGGAGTCTGGCACATACTATGTATGTCATAGCTTACTTACAGTATATCATAACTATTTCATTGGTGGGAGGGGGACACTACATAGGAAAGTTTATCTAGATTAGTAGATCAAGTAAAGGGTAAAAATGGCAGTAGAGTGTAGAAAGTATAGGGTCTGTATAATTAAGAATAGGTAGTAAATAGGGAATATTTAATAAGAAGTGAGAAGTAAAGAAGGGTACCCTCGCATTCCCCTCAGCCCAGGGGGACTGCCATTGACTTTCATTGTATATATTGAGGGTGACTATGAAATTTTTCACCTAAAGTGCACTTTTTATAAATGATGCTGAATCGACCCAAACAGGTCCTCTATATCCAAACATGGCTTCTCATCTTGACCCTTATCTTTGTGACTCTTCTAGCAGGGTTGAACCTAGCCACTCTCCTGCCTGAGGCTAACTTTAACCCCCCCCCCCCCCCAGTATAGAAGAACACCGCTATGCCTGCTTCCTTCCTATGGTGAGCGGCACCAATTCACTGCAGAGGTTCTGCGCCACCAATGAATGACTGTGAAAACATGACAGCATGAGGCGGCATCCCTAATCTACGCTGAACCACTAATAAGAGTAAAAAAACAGGTCCACTGATTGCAGCCCTGCCTGAGGTGGCTTCCTCCCATAGCCTCATTACTGGTGCACCCTTAACTTCCAGAGACAGGGGGGTACATAATATGCATTTTGATCAAACAGGCCCTGGTGCAGTGCAGCCCAGATGCCCAGTCCACCCCTGATGCTGATCATGAAAAGTGAAAAGTGTTTTTACTTAAAGATAATTGTTTAAACTTATTGCTCAAGTAGATGCTTAACAGTGCTGATTATGATCTGGAACTATGCTTTGAGAAACACTTTTCACTGTAACTTGTTTCCTCCTCATTTTCATGTAAAGCTAGTGGTAAAGTTCGAATTATAGCAAGCTGGCATAAGTCATCAACAAACTTGTTCTGCCATTTACTGAGTAAATTCTGAACTATGTTCCCTCCTTGTTTGTCTTTCTGTAACCGATTCTGTATTCATACAGGTGCTCGCACTAAATCGCTCAGAAGCTATATTCGTGTTCTATTTACCACTGCACAAAAGAACAATGGACCATAGAACGATACACTATAAAAGAGAAACTTTGTAAAGGTAAATCTTCCAAATGTCTTACTTCTGAACGCACACAACTATAATGATGTCATCGTAGCAAATGTCATTACTGTCATCATTTCCAATGTATGCCCTAAATGGATTTTCCAGTTTAGTATAAAATCTGTATTAACTGTCTGACTTTGTATGGGATCTGCAGGTATACAAGTCCCATTATGACATTCTTTGTCTAAAAACACATAGGCCCAGCAAAGATCATTATCAATAAGTTATTGAGGATTGCTCAGTATGCTTGGAGAATAATGATTCAAATAGTGTAATGACTTTGTATGGGATCTGCAGGTATACAAGTCCCATTATGACATTCTTTGTCTAAAAACACATAGGCCCAGCAAAGATCATTATCAATAAGTTATTAAGGATTGCTCAGTATGCTTGGAGAATAATGATATGCATGTATGGGATCTGCAGGTATACAGGTCCCATTATGACATTCTTTGTCTAAAAACACATAGGCCCAGCAAAGATCATTATCAATAAGTTATTAAGGATTGCTCAGTATGCTTGGAGAATAATGATTCAAATAGTGTAATGTGCAATCCATCATGCAAAGTCAGTATCAAAAGCAGTCTCTTTGAACTATCAATCAAGCTTAAAGGTTAGTGTTGCTATCAAGGTCACTGGTTTGAAATAAACCAAATAAAGGGCTACTATTACATGATGATTTCAAGCAGACTCAATTGCTAAAATTACTCACAGAGCCAGTGTCCAGTTTGGTCTGAAAACTGAGCATAATACTCACATTTTCCTGTTTCTGGTTTGTCAGTAGCCACTCTGGGGCATTCCCATTTCCTCTAGTGGCCAATAGACAAGGACGGTATTATGACCCATTTTCAGACTTTCTACTAGAATTCATGCAGGGGTTGGGGGGTGCATCAGGCCTATGTCCATAGGTCAACTTTGAAGCAGCCCAAAACCCACAGTGATTGAAAACCAAATTAGCCAATCTCCCCACAGATAGTTCTCTACCTAGGAACAAAAATTCATCAACATGTTGTAAACCTTGTTTATTGGCATTCTATTCCTGGGATCCTCTTTCATACATGAAAGATTTGTACAACAGCATATTCAAATATGTTGCAATCCAGCAATTGCTGGCCTGGCTATTTAAACCCCATCAATTAGAGACATCGGGGAAATTGATGGATCTATTGCTGGGGAAGAAGAGAAGACAGAATGGTTGCGACCAGCCATCAATCACAGGAGAGCTGCCACAACCTCTCTATTCATTGCAATGGAGGGGGAGTGCTGAGGCCTAGAGCGGGGCATGGTCACACCCCTTTGATATTTAGGGGGGGGGTGGGAGCTGGCACCAAAGTGCCGGTGCATAAAGTGTCAGACCCGGGAGATGCTAGAAGTGATGGCAAGTACCATTTTATTTTTTTCTTTGGCTTCTGAATGACTTTAAGGATTCCTACATCTGTAGAGCTAAAGATTGTCTCTTTTCCTCCAGATGGATTCTAATGCAGCATTTACCAGCAGAGGAGACAGCAGCAACAGATCCCCAAGAGTTAGTCAGTTATAGAGATTGGAGCCTGGACACGTCTCGGCATAGAAAAGCTTCTTAGTAGTTAAAGCGCAACTCCAGTCAAAAAATGAAAGTTTAGTAAATTGCTTCCCTAAAGCCCCTCTCTCAGTGACATAAACTTATTGAGAGGGATTAACACCATGCAGATGTTTGGAATAGCAGGAAGATTCTGCACTCTTAAACATGCATGGGGGAGTCCATTGTGCCACACACATGAGCAACCTGCTTTGTAAATCTGAGTCCTGCTCAGTCACAATTGCTTTATAGCTCTGTGAAATCATCTCTTATTTCTAGCCAGAAGTATTAAGCCATCAGTTGTAATGACTCATCATTGCTAAAATCTTCTAAATACATTGTATCTCCATGTCTGTATGCTTTGCGGTTGCCACCGCCATAGAGTTACATTGTAACGGCTCCCCTCATGGCAATTGCTTTTGCTGCATTTGCTGTTTATTCAGTGTCTGAGTGTATGAAGAATGACAGACAAGCTTCTTGTTTCTGAAACATATATATCTCTTAATTTAGTGTGAATTGCTGCTGGCCCAGCACCCCTCTAATTCTCATGTGTAAGCAGGACTATCAGGTTTATGGCAATATGGCTGCCCCCATGTAATTCAAGAGGGAATAATCTTTATGCCATTCCACAACATCTGCCCTCTCAAACTGCTTATGCCACTGATCCTAAGAGGGGAAGCAATTTACTAAACTTTCTTTTTTTGTCTGCTTTTAGTATTTTTTGGAAGGAAGGTTTTTCATAATCAGTTTATTGTTGCCAAGGATATACATGGAACATACAATACATTTTGTCTGCTGTGCTTTATGCGCTGCTGCTGCTGTGCTTTATGCATAAATAACTACTGCTTACAACACAAAGATTGAATACAACTGCTTAACCCAAAAATAACAAATTCCTGTTACTGTTAGGAGTAATGGTAGACATTATTTACAACACTGTAGCCAGTGGGGGTAATCCATAAAATACAGCTTCTTTATGAATTAGTTTAAAAACATTAAATAATACTTTGCTCACCAAAAAAGCAATAGTCCAGTGTAGCATGTTACAGTCTGCGAACTGAGTTGACGCGTTTCAGGCATTCACACCCTTAATCATGACACATTATACATTGGATTAGAACTGATAAAGTGGACCAAAACCCTTTACACTACCCCTGCCCACCCCTACCCCACTCGAAATACCTGGATTGATCATTCACATTCCAAAGTTCTCTGGTTTGCCCATGCTGTCTATGCCCACCCGGTACATTTGGCATCACCTACAGTCCACATACCCAGATTCCCTGTAGTCTGAAGCACTCTCCAACCCCATATGAAAAGTTGGGCGCCTGAGTGTGCCTCAGCCCAGAAATACCGCAGGTGTGGTCTCAGTCCCTGGCAGAGCTTTAAGATTGCAGGTGATGTAAGTATATCAGGGATCCGGAGGGGAGAGGGCCCTGGAATCTGAAGGGTTTTGGACCACTGATAATATATGCCCTTTTACTTAACCAATATCCTGTGTGTTAACCTGGGTCACCACACCAGGCTAGATGGTCTCCGGAAGTGCCGTGGAACCTCTGACCATGCTGGAGGAGGAATAAGCCCTATAAAAGCAATAAAGTCCAGTACAGCATGTTACAGTCTGCAAACTATGTCAACGTGTTTCAGGCATTTCCCTCTCAGAAGTACTGTTCTCTCCATCGAGTGTGTGACTTTGGAGCCCACGCCCTCTCCTAAAAAACATGCCTGCCACTGAAGACCAATGTTTATGAACAAGATATGCATTGAACCTGGGGGTGCAACCCACCAACTGCAGTGGGGGGGCATGATAAAAAAAAAGCTTACCTACCTCTGTCAGGCCCTCTGCCAGACCCGAGATGGAATGCAGGGTAATAACTATATCCTAAACTCTGCTATTTGAATTAATCACTTAATCGTTTATTGTCCATGATCACATCATCTCGGCCTATCACAAGAATAAAGCTGCTATTTTGTCATTACACTATATACAAACAAGTTTTCTGTGAATATAATAAAATACAGCTTTCTGTATATTGTGAAAGAAGTGTGTAGATTGAGTAATTGCAACAGAAAGCATTAAAAGCGTTTGTTGCTGCCACTATTATTATGTAACGTAGCTCAGTCAAGATGGCGCATTCACAGGTAAGGATGAAGGTGATGACAGTTTCATTAGCACAAAATTCAGAGAACAGAACATAGTTTTATAAGAGTCACATATTGATCGTTCTATGACAAAAAAATACTTTGTTTCAAATTAATTTAATTACAGGGACGTGATTAGATTGTCACAGAGGATACTGGGAAAGCTTGCCTTCAATAGATAATAATGATCCTGCTGTGTTGCCCTATTCATAGCTCTGTAGGGACATGCCAGTCCCAATAGGGGTTGGAGATAATAAGCCCTGAGCACAAGGATTTTGATCTCCATCGATGTTGTAGATAAAAGTGTTGTACTAATCAGACACTTAGACAGTTGTCCCTCAAGAAAGTCAGCAGGAAAATTGTTACAAAATTGCTTTGATTGTCTCACTTGATTATCTGCAAAATTATAATTTCATGCAAATAATAACAATAAATTAGGTGTTGTATAACATACATGTCCTAGATAACGTCAAGCCCTGTCTGTCTAGGAAACACAAATAACAATCTCTCTAAAGTCCAAGACCGGGGTGTCGGCACTTCTCCATGTAAAAACAGAACTTTTACTGCAGTATATTACAATCTGAATGAAGTCCACAACATGCATAAATAAATGTAGATTGTGATGAATCCGTACCCCGTGGCCTTGATGTCATTGACACTGAGATCACACCAGAGGTAGGCTTTAAAAAACCTGGCAGGCCGTGGGGTCATTTTACTATCACCAGTGAACAGAGCCCTGCCAGCCTTATAGGAATGCCTCCAACTCTGTTTGATATGCCCCCGGTCTGTTAACAGGATAATATCGGTCCAGTAGCACGTTATTTAACTGAGAAGAACAGATAAGTGGGTTTGGGATCAAGACAGAAAGATATACAATCTTTCAATCCCACATTACAGGCAGTGAGCGGTATCCCACATTAAAGGCAGTGAGGGGCATCCCAAATTACAGTCAGTGTGTGGCATCCCAAATTATAGGCAGTGTGCGGGCATCCCACCCAAATACAGGCAGTGTGCGGGCATCCCCAATACAGGCAGTGTGCTGGCATCCCCAATAACAGGAAGTGTGCTGGCATTCCAATTACAGGCAGTGTGCTGGCATCCCCAATACAGGCAGCGTGCTGGCATCCCCAATAACAGGAAGTGTGCTGGCATTCCAATTACAGGCAGTGTGCGGGCATCCCAAATGCAGGCAATGTGCGGGCATCCCGAATACAGGCAGTGTGCTGGCATTCCAATAACAGGAAGTGTGCTAGCATTCCAATTACAGGAAGTGTGCTGGCATTCCAATTACAGGCAGTGTGCGGGCATCCCCAATACAGGCAGTGTGCGGGCATCCCCAATACAGGCAGTGTAAGGCATCCCCAATACAGGCAGTGTGCTGGCATCACCAATACAGGTAGTGTGCAGCATACCTCAAAAAAACAGCAAAAAAAAGGAAACATTTCCAGCCTGGGGGTGTGGCCTGTGACTCCTGCCAGCGTCCAGGCCACGCCCCCTCCTGGGCTGGAATAGGTCCACTCTGAACTCACTGACCGCCGCTCCCAACCGCCTCTGTAGGAGGTGGCAGGGAGCCGCGGCTATGGAATCGGCAGGGGAACCATAGAATGTAAGTTATTTTTTTTTACATTCACCCGATAAGATGCACTGATATTTTCCCTCCACTTTTGGGGAAAAATATGTGCGTCTTATAGGGTGAAAAATACAGTATTTGGCTGTTTTCCAGAAATCAGAATTCACAATTCTATTTTCCCTCCATAGACATGAATAGTGTTCCAATTTGGCTTCCCCAAAAAATCCAGATTTTTTGACAAATGTCAAGACTATATCAGAACTGAACATAGGCATATCACTAGTAAACAGTACAGCTAAAGAAGCCTGTTCATGTATTAAACCCTTTCATGTATTAGAATGGAATAGTGGCAGATTTCTATCACTGTGTTATAGAAGTGATACATTTAAAGATTTATATGTCTCTCAGGGGCATCCCACCTTCCCTGCCCTCCCCAGGACACTTAATGCCAAATAGTTATCACTACATTTGACCCATAAGCAATGTGATTTATCTAATATTTTCTTCCTCAAGGCAGCAGTAAGAAACTATTCCTTTCATCTCCGTGCTGTGCCTGAGGCGCTGGCACATTACACACTCACAGTGATGTTATCATATTTCAGTGTTAACTAATAACACAACTTAGCTGCTAGATTTTGTTGAGGCAAAACATTGTTACAAGTGCTGTTATTACTACTATTGTCTAATAAGCATACTCAAATACGAAAGTGAGAAAATAGGACAACGAAAAGATTAAGGTCCAAAATGAGTGATGCTCACTAGAAACCTGCATGACGGAGATCAATATATACTGATACCACTGGCCTTCTTTTTATTTTAACAGTGCTATGCAAATAAAAACTTTGGGATAGGAACAGTAGCGATATCTCTGTTTACTTCCTGTATCACATGGAACAATATTCCCAGGTTGTAATGACTAAATGACAACCAGACCAAAATGAGGCTCATGGGACATAGCCCATAGGCCTAAAGAACAGGAGCACCAAACAGTAGTCAAAATCAAATTCAATGTATCATTTATTGAGGATCAAGACACAAGACATAACATACAATACAAGACTAACACATTAAAAACACTGTGACACCCCAAAATTCTACTACAGTATTGTTTCTGCGAGTAAAAAGAAAAACTCATATCTTACTTAGGCTAAAGCATATACCGGTATATCAACTAGATAATTAAATCATACATGACGAAGCTATGCAAGGTGAAACACATTGGTGGAATCTGACACAGTTTTTATGCAACCTAGAAATAGTAATAGTGCAAATCCTGGCCACATGGAATTCTTTCTCTGCATTTTTCCCATCCGTGCACTTGTGAACAACACATTACCATGAACACACCAGTGAATAAACACTATATTAGTGACTACACACAAGTGAATTACACACAGTGGACATGCCAGTGAATAAACATTATATTAGTGATAACACACAGGTGAACAACACACTATGGGGAAGTGAAGTGCACATGTGCCTGGAGCGGAGGGCCGCTCTAAACTCGGTGCCCGGGAAGCAACTGGGGGTTAGGTGCCTTGCTCACTACTTACTCATTTCAGTCATGTCCCATGGCTGGGAATCAAATCTGTCACCTTCGGTCCACAAGCCCAGTTCCCTTACCTTTAGGCCATAACTGCCCCACTATCTGCCTTCTAACCAGCTATGTACAATTCATGTATTTTTATGATGCAAGTACGGTAGGTTAAGGAGGCACAAAGCTGGTTAGTGAGGCATGAGTGGAGTTGGTTTCTATACTACTGGACAATATTTAAAGCTAAGTTTTATTCACTTACTATCTGGACTGTTGGTGTTGGATTTGCTCTTAAAGTGCACCTATCACCAGTAAAGCCGGCCCTGGGATGCCCTCTGTGTCAACCCTCGGGCAGGCCTGAAATCACTTAGCTTTTCTGGAGAGTCTTGGAAACTGCAGGAAAACTGGGGATACAGCCGCTCGCTGGCTTGAAGCAGCTGCATTGTGTGTGGACTTTTTGCTTCTTTGGATACATAACATTTTACAAGCCAGTGCTGCTAATGGACCAAGTCTGTGGGGGTTAGGTAAGTATAGGTGTATTTCCCTGGAACCTACAGATGGCCTTTATTCCACACAAACCAGGCATCCCTTTTTGGGATGCCGCCCGCATAAATCCTAACAGGAAATCCCTGCCGATACTCCCCTCTTAGGGTGTAGAACTGAAAATGGATATTTTTGTCCACCCAATTATCCTGGAACACTATATTTAGCTGTCCCTCTCCAATGGCTGCTACCTTGTCATTGCACGACTGTGATGTACCATTGGAGTGTGCAGAATTCTGCTCCCTGGTCAGGTGTAAAGCATGAGCCATGGCTTTGCATAGATGAGACTGGGCAAAGTGACTTAGAGGGGAAACCGCTGTGAGATGTCTGATGCGGCAATGTGTGACGGCAGCCGATTGGTCATTGCATTGCAGGCATTGTGATAGCGAGGAGCAGAGTGAAGCAGGAGTATAAAAAAATGCCTAAAGGTTACTCTTCACGGGGGCAGTAATTCGGGCATGCTAGTTAGAAATGTGGGTTTTGTTCGGCATCAAGATGGAGTTATTATTATTAACTTTTTAAGCACAAGTGGTTTCCCATAGGAAATAGGTAAATGTATTTTCCATATAAAACCACGTTCCCGCTTTCCGCATTGTAGTAGCTCTGCAGTGCTGATAGTGCTGCCTTTATGTCTACATTGTTCATGTAGCCTTTGTGTTTTGCATGCGCTCGTCTCGCAAATAAATACAGTTTAGCCTCCAGAAAACTTTATCAGTGACATACACTAAGGGTTGCTAAGGGACAGTGAGTAATGACATTCCTAAAGCAGTGTGGTATAAATGGGATTATGCATTTTCTGACGTGAGTCACATAATTAAGCTAAATTGTTTATAGCTATAGTGTGGAGCTAAGTGACATACTTAAAGTGGGTAATTGCAGATTTTAATACATTCAACAATAAACACTAGTTTTGCTATATCAATACGTCTGGCAGTATTAGGCTCCAGTTTTTATCCCTGCCTTAGACAGCTCAAGGCATTTATCTCCCATGGGTTAGTCTCCCATGGGTTTCTTTTAGGTGTTTTGCTCAGGTATGTTGCCTGTATCGGTGTGGGGTCATCTTAAAGCAGACCAACACTCATGCAGGTACTGGTGTTGTACCCTTTCGCAATAAGACCGGCTTGGGGGGGTAGGGCACCCAGATTTCTGGAGCCCCCTGCACATAACCCCCCATAAATTATTACCTTAGCCTCAATCTTTGCCTGGAATGCAGTGCTGCGATTGCCTGCAGGCGCTCAAGTGGGTGGGACTTTTTGGAGGCTGTAATATCAATACCCATGTGAGTGCCTGACAGCCAATCGCAGTGCTGTATTCCCATCAAAGATCGAGGCTAGGGTAAGAGTATCGGGCCTTCTGGGGGGTTATGTGCAGGGGGGAGGGCTAAAGCATTCTAGATGCCCCCCAATCTGTTTTCTGTTTTATTGCAGTGGAGACCAACACCCGCGCAGTAACCGTTGGCCACCTCATGAATTGCCACTTGGTGCCATACATGTCATACATCATAAATGCGCAAGTCATGACTTGAGTATAGTGCCGCTTTCAGGTGGCCACAAAAACATGGCTGAAAACCAATTCAAACCCCTTCAAGTGAGATGCACCCAGGACCCAGGACGAGATGGACTGCATGATGCGGACTCAGGGGCGTAGCTAGGGTGCAGCAGGTCAGGGGCACCAAAGGGGGACCTGAGCATAGGTGGGGGGGGGGGGGAGTCATTTTGAATGTTTGCCCCGGGTGCCAGAAAGCCTAGCTACTCCTCTGCTGAGACTATAGCAATGTAATATAATATAGATAATATATATATATATATATATATATATATATATATATATTTATATATACCGTATATATATTGTTTTTGCACTTGCACATCTTTTTGTAATGTTAGATGTCAAAGTTCTCTGGGCATGTATAAACATTTTCAACTCTCCACATTTACATACATACCCAGGAGCATAACTATAGGAAGTGCAGGGTTTATGGCTGCACTGGGGCCCAGGAGGTCAGGGGGCTCGCTTGACACCATTTGGAGAAAGGAAGCAGCATTTGTCTCTGTTTTAGTCTTTAGTTATCTAGCTGTGTCCAACTGACAAACTGACTGATTTAACTGCAGAAGCCTTGAAAGGGTCCTATTTAATGTCCGCACTAGGGCCCGTCACATTTAGTTATGCCACTGTAAATACCCCCTTAGTGTTCACATTTACATAAATACCCCCTTAGTGTCCAGACAGGAAGAGATTTGATATGACCTTTACTTTTTTATTTAATTGGTCATAGGTCTATTGGTACTATGTTAACTGCTTATTAGCCTTAGAAATGTATTGGTTTTGTTTCCTTGTTAATCTAAAAGCACAGAACAACCATGGGAATAGTTTGCCAATAAACATCAAGCACAATTGACCAAAACCCCGCAGATTATTGATTTCCTGGTAGTCGATCAGCAAATCTTCTTTCAATTTAGGTTAGATTTTGCAAGGCTCGTTAAAACACATTAAGAAACCACAGGAGAAATAACAATAATTGCTGTCAGGCTAATAGCTTGGATTAAGTCTGTTGTTTCTTCAAAGTCTATCTGAGGCCCAGTATAAAATACGGCCTATACTTACATATGACTGCAGGTGATAACAGAAGACAGGCAGCATCTAGCTTGAGCATGGGCTCCTGATCCCAGATACAAGGGAGCAAAAGCTCTCGCTGAATGGGTTAAAGCCTGGGCAATACTGATTCTGATTCTTTTCTCGGCATTCCCCAGCCATCTTTTTGAGAGCCACCAACAGATAATGTTTTGCAAATTTCCACACGGATGCACAGTAATTAATGTAGCAGCAGAGCTTTAGAGCAGCTATGTAGAGATCCACAAAACATGACCTATTGGTGACTCTTGAGTAGAGGGGTAGGGGGTGAACACTGGTTTAGACCAGGGGTGCCCAACCCTCTCCTCAAAGGCCCCCAACTGGTCATTTTTTCTGGATTTTCATATAGCTGACTCTATAGCTCTTTATAAGCACTAATTACTCTACCTGTGCAACAATGTGTTGGCCCGGAAAACCTGGCCTGTTGGTGGGCCTTGAGGAGAGGATTGGAGAACACTGGCCTAGAATAGGGGGTGCCAAACCCTCTCTTTAAGGGCCAACAACAGGTCATGTGTTGTGCATTTCCATATAGCTAACTCTATAGCTCTGTCTGAGCACAACCAATTCCACCTTTGCAACTGTGTGTTGACCTGCAAAGCCTGGCCTGATTATGGCCCTTGAGGAGAGGTTTGAGCACATGTTGTCTAGACCAGGGTTTCCCAAACCCCCCCCCCCCCCCCCCCATGACATTTTGGTGGGATAGGTGTCAAACCTTCACCTGAAGGGCCAGTAACAGGTTTTGCGGCTCTCCACACAGATTGAGTCTGATTTTTCTATTTAAACCTTGTATAGATGTATAGTTTACCCCGTGCTTGTATCTGCTACTGTACACAGGGACACCAGTAATTATTTGCATTTCTCATTTACTGGAGTCTGGGAATTCAAACAGGAAAAGATGTACAAGGTCATTTGTTTCAGTGTGTACAGTAGCTCATTTCTTAAGTTTTTCTTATAAATGTCACAGATTCCTTTGCGATCTATTTTTGCACTTGCTGTTTTTTTTGTTAAAGCATGAACACTTACTTAAATGTCAAAAGGAATGATTCAGCTATAGCTATATAGGCTTGTAGCTCAGGTGCATCATTAAAGGCTACTGAGTGTTATATAATGTGTCAATAAAACATTGGTACACAAAGTTTTGGGTGGAAGGAAAGTGTATGGTGTTAATGAGACAACAGCAGCCCAGTAAAACTAAATTTAAATTCTTGCTGTGATCGCCAAAGAGACAACAGAATAGTTTTGTTTTAAGGCTAGGGATGATCTTTAGGCAAAACTTGGTCAATCTCACACCTGGAAAGGCAGCTGCAGTCTGTTCAAATGCAGCAGCCTTCAGGTGGGGTCCCAATCAGATCCTCGGTCTTGGCAATTAGATTGGGATCCAAAGGTGGCGTGCTGTGTGGCTTGCGGACTGTCTGGGGTTCTGCAGACACAGAGGTATGTAAGCTTACCAGAGGAACCAATGTAATGCTCTGCTGCTGTTACCAGGATATGTATCTTTCTTTTAAATCCTGTCCTGCCTTGGTGCTGTTGCAGAGTGTAGACATTAGTGGTATAACAGAAACCGGCTTTACTGGAGAATGTCACCCTAACATGGTGACTAACACAAACCAGAAAAAGAAATGATAAAGTGCAGCTGAGTATACAGGAAACACAACACAGCAGAAAAATGCATAGAGATACTACAGATAAGCATTGGTAACAGCGTCATATAGTGTCCTAACTGTAAACTGCATTAAATCTAGCAACAGTTAGTCTAGCAATAGACTAAGCTAAACGTTGTTGTATCTTAAACAGGTACCAGGGGAGGGAGGTATCAAATGCAGAGTATAGGGCAGTGGATCACAGGGCACCTGAGTGGTTTGGTAAATGGTTGAGCTTAACAGTGAAATCAAATGGTTCTCAGTGTCAACCTTTTTTTTGAAGACCATAATGAAAATTTTAAACAATCATGTGATGCTTGTGTCCCATTTCTGGGCCACGTGTAATGGAGTGGATGTTGGTATACTTGGTGTGATGCTGAAAGCTGCAAGTGAACTAACATATGTCTCTGACTACCCCGCTCTGCTAATTATCCTTTTGGGGGGGGAGATATATGTGAGGGTGGAATTTTCTGAAGCATCCAGGATAACTCTGTGTGATACGTTTTGGAAGTTGGGGAATCTGTGTGCACTTTGCTCACACGTCTTTTGGGAGCTGAGGAGGGGATCTGTGCACACTCAGATTATAAGGTTTTGAGGACGCAGAGGGATCCAGTTACACTCTGCATATTGTGGTTGGAGGGTAGGATGGTCTGCACTTATTCTGCTGAGAATAAAGTTGATATTTATATACATTGTGACTATAAAATATTGGGGATAATTTAGGCAATTTTTGGACAGACATTAAGGTCATATTGAAGGCAAAGCCATTTGTTAGCCCCTTGCGTTGGTCTACATTTGGCACTGCCTTAAACTGTTTTCCATTTTTAAATTGAAGAAGGAATGGGCCAGATATCAAGGTTTGAGCTGTGATGCTGCATAAAATACAATTCTGCACTCACCTGTAGAATTGATTTTATAGTATACAGCATGACCTGTTCCAGTAAATTCCTTACACAAGGTGGTGTAGTGGACTGCAGAAAGACTTGTGGCCACTCCTGGCCCCATAAATAGCCAAGTACCTCCCACCAATTTCCAGTGTTGACAAGCAGTTATACAAGAAGCCGGGAGAATTAAAAAAAATGGATAAGAACCCCCGAATAAACTTAGAACAATCACCATACAGAGGTAACCAAGAAAAACGGGCGAGGTGGAACAGGACGTGCTGTATACTATAAAATCAATTCTACAGGTGAGTACTCACAGATTTGAATTTTTCCAAGTATACAGCACGTTCTGTTCCAGTAAATTCCCTAAACTTGGGACATCCAAAAGCAGTATCCGTAAGGTAGGATTGGGATCCCCAAAGAGCAACGGCGAGCAGTTTAAACCACTTCGGCCTGAAGAACTTTGCGGCCAAAAGCAGCATCAGCTGAGGCCCTAACATCATCCTTGTAAAACTTGGAAAAAGTATGAACAGAAGACCAAGTTGCGGCCTTACAAACTTGTTCAACAGACGCCTGGTGCTGAAAGGCCCAAGAGGCACCAATAGCACGAGTGGAATGAGCAGTAAGGCGGAAAGGAGGCTCCTTCCCCTTAGCAGAATAGGCTTGCACCACCGCCTGACGGATCCACTTGCTGATAGTGGACTTAGCCGGAGGCAAACCCTTCCTAGGTCCAGAAGGAAGAACAAAAAGAGCATCAGTCTTCCTGAAAGATTCAGTAGCTACCAAATATAACTTCAGAACCCTGACCACATCCGAGGAATGCAGAGTCCGCTCCTTGGGATTAGCAGGATTAGGACACAATGAAGGCAAAACAATGTCCTGATTGAGATGCAATGCAGACACAACCTTAGGCAGGAAATCTGGCTTATACCGAAACACCACCTTGTCCTGGTGTCGCTCAAAGTAAGGAGGTTTAATGGAAAGCGCCGCCAACTCAGAAACACGCCTAACAGAAGTTATAACCACCAAAAAAGCTACCTTAAGAGTCAAAATAGGCAAAGCAGCCTCACGTAGAGGCTCAAAAGGAGGACCCTGCAAAGTAGATAAAACCAAGTTCAAATCCCAGACTGGTAACATAGGCTTACATGGCGGGCACGTGAGTAACCCCCTGGAAAAAAGTCTTTACCAAACGGTGGTTGGCAAAAGATCTTTGAAAGAAAATAGCCCAGGCTGAAACATGTCCCTTGAGAGTACTAAGTTGAAGGCCCAGATCCAAACCATGCTGCAAAAATTCCAGGATCCTGGGAATAGAAAACACCCGACAGGGAAGAGACTTAGACTCACACCAAGCAATGTAAGCATGCCATACCCTATAGTAAATAAATGACGAGGACTTCTTCCTAGCCCGAATCATGGTAGTAACAACAGAGGCAGGCAGCCCCTTATCCATCAAGATGGAGGTCTCAGCAGCCAGACATCAAAGCCAGCGTTTGTAAATTGGGATGGCGTAGCTGCCCCTGAGTGAGCAGGTCTGGAACCTTGGGCAGGACGTATTGATCTACTGCCAACTGCACGATGTCTGTGAACCACACAGACAAAGACTGGAAGCTTGTGATTGTGACGGGACGCAAACAGATCCACATCCGGCTGACCCCATCAGTGGCACAGGGAGCGAAACACCCTGCTGCTAAGGGACCATTCTCCCAAACGAGAAGCCCCCCTGCTCAGGGAGTCCGCCTCCAGATTTTCCACCCCCGGGATATACACTGCCGAGATGCAGGGACAATTCTCCTCCGCCCATGACAGTATCAGAGACACTACCTTAAGGGCCCTCTTGCTCCGGGTCCCTCCCTGATGATTGATGTAGGCGACCGCCGTCTGATTGTCCGAGCGGATCTGAACAGCCCGACCCCAAAGGTGTGGAGTCAATTGGGTGAGAACCAACCTTACTGCCCTCAGTTCCAGAATGTTGATAGGAGTATGGGCCTCCTGGGGGCCCCACTGACCCTGGAATTTCAAGGACTTACAGAATCCCCTCCCCAATCTGTCAGAATGGCATCTGTGGTGACAGTCTCCCAGCAAGGGGACAGAAAGGTTCTGCCCACCAAGAGGTTCCTTGAGTCCAGCCACCACGAGAGGGACCGTCTGGCCAGGGGGGACAGAACAAACACCTGATCCAGGGACACAGGGTCCCGATCCCACACTGATAAGAGGTGTAGCTGCAGAGGTCTCATGTGAAACTGAGCATAAGTTACCGCCTCGAAGCAAGACACCATCATGCCCACCAGCTGCATCCCCTGCCGGATGGAGGGATGAGGACAAGAAAGAAGGAGCCGGGCCAAAGCTTGAAGACTCTCCACCTTCTGTTGAGGGAGAAAAACCTCGACCTGAGATGTATGCAGAGTCATGCCCAGAAAGGACCTCACCAGTGACGGGGACAGAAAAGACTTGGGATGGTTGATCACCCAGCCGAAGGACTCTAGTGTGGACACCACCATCTGGGTATCCAGTTCCGCCTGATGGAAGGACGGAGACGAGATCAGAATGTCATTCAAATAAGGAAGGATGCGAATGCCCTGAGATCTCAACAGAGCCATCACACCCGCCAACACCTTGGTGAATACCCTGGGAGCTGAGGTGATACCGAAAGGTAAGACCACAAATTGGTAGTGCTGATCTTCCAGAGCAAACCTGAGAAATTTCTGATGACCTGGGAAGATTGGTACATGAAGGTAAGCGTCCTTGATGTCTACGGATGTCATGAAGTCGCCCGGGTGCAGAGTAGCGCCTGCTGAGCGTAGGGTCTCCATACGAAAATGCTTGAATCTGACAAACTTGTTGAGGTGCTTTAAATCCAGGATGGGCCTGAGGGACCCATCCTTTTTGGGAACAGTGAATAGATTGGAGTAGAAGCCTCTGCCCCTTTCTCTGAGAGGCACAGGGCAGATGACCCCCAACTCCAAAAGGTTTCGGACCGTAAGCTGCAAGCCCTGAGCTGACAGGGGGTTTTGAACCATCCAGGATCTGATAAATCTTGGAGGTGGCCAGACTGCAAACTCTATCTTGTATACGGAGGACACCACCTCCTGAATCCATCTGTCTGCTACACGTAGCCTCCAGACATGAGCAAAGAGCCGAAGCCGTCCCCCCACCCGAATGGGTGAGGGCGCCTCCTCATGCCTGAGGGGGCTTGGGGGAGGATTTGGGCTTGGGACCCCATGAGAGCCCGGCATGGCCTCATCCTCTACCTCTGCCCCAATAGTCTCCGTGTGCCCCAGCAAAGGAAACTCCTCGACCAGCCCTGGAAGCGCGGAAGGAGGGGAGAGAAGCACCGGTCCCCCGAAAGGGCCGAGACAGCCTCCTACCCCTGGCAAATAGGTCCAAGCGTTCAACAAAGAGCCACAGCCCCTTAAAGGGAAAACCAGTGAGGGCCTTTTTAGCAGCATTATCAGCCACCCACTGATGTAGCCAGACAGAGCGACCACCAACAGGGCAGAAGTCCTACCACACATTCTAATAGCATCATCCATGGCAGAAAGGATATATGCAATAAACTCATTGCAAAGTAGGAGAGATTTATAATCCTCACCTCCCGCGTCATCAGAGGCCCCATCTATGAGACACTTAAGCAGCCCTTTAATAGCAATAGCCATTATGGCAGAGGCACAAACCGGGCGCAGTGCAGTTCCCACACAAGCAAAAACATGACAGGACAGCTGGTCCAAGCGCCGGTCCTCACCATCCCGCAGGGTAGTAGTGTCAGGTGAATGCATGACTGATGTGTTAGACAACCCTAGGACTGGCGCGTCCACCTCAGGAGGACATGACCAACGCTTAATCACATCAGCGGGAAAAGGATACCTCCTGTCCCAACTCTTGGGCACCCCAGGTAGCTTACTAGGGCGTTCCCACTCTTTGAGCAACAGATTATTAAAGTGATTCTGCTCAGGGAACTCCAAGCGTAGTCTAACAGAATGGAAAAGCTCACCCTGCTGCTGTGGAGCCACGGCAGGAGGGGAAATACAAAGCACTTCAAAAATGTGAGTCAATAACCTGTCAGTGTCATCTGAGGACCATGGGTCTTCTCCAAAAGGAGACCCGGTACCACCATATAACTTAGACTGTTCCTCAGAGGATTCTGAATCAGAGAGTAATTCCCCCTCCTCAAGTCCCTCATCCTCCACAGGAAAGAGGGAAGCAGCGAGAGACAAATGCCACTTCTTAGCAGAAGCCTTACCCAGCAATATGCTTTTCAATGCTGGCCACCCGTGAAACCAAGTCATATTGAGACTCCCCGCTAGTGTGCCCCTCACTGGGAGTCAGATGCAAGCGTGGGGGGGTAGGCGAAGCAGAAAGGGGCGCAGCACCGGGACCCGTAGCAGAGGACCCAGGCTGCCGCGCAAGTACATGCTGGGTGCAGGTCAAGCACACCCTGACACCGTCACTAACAGGGGACACCCCATACGCAACACACAGCTGGGCATGTCCCGAAGGAACCCCAAGCACATTTTCCCCGGAAGCCTCCATATGGTGATTAGGTACAGGAATAACGGCCAATACAGGGACACAGCTAGCAATAGCCACCCTTTTTGGGATGCCCCCCAAAGCCCGCTAGGGAAGGTGGGAGATTGGTAAGGGGCAGGGACGGGAGAACCATACAGAGTAAAGCAATATAAAACCCCGTAAGGGACTCACGGACCAAGCAGACAGATCGCTCAGAGAGGTAAGACACAGCCAGAACGCGTCGCAGCACCGCAAGGATGAGGCCACAAAATGGCGCCGGCAGCAGAACCTAGAGGGGCGGACCGCAAGAGTATGACGCAAAACGCATCAAACCATGGTTACCGCCCCCCCCCCCCCCCCGAAGAGCATGAAACTGAGATCACGTGAGACGCCGGTGCCATGACAGTAACAAAAAATACATAGCGCCAACCACCGCGGAGCGCCATACAACGGCCCGCACACACACCAACAATAAAATAAAGCTCACACAAATCACAGACCCCCCGGGCGCCCCCTGCCACCAAGCGGGCCACAACAAAGGGGTCGCGCACATCCTCTGGGGGGGGGGGGACAAGTGAAGGGAACAAGGACCCAAGGTTTGAAGCTGGGGCATCCCAATGAGGCTCACCATAGAAAGCCTGTCGCCGGCTACCCTTTGGTACAGGGTCTTGCGGCCCGGAGCAGAGCTCCTTCAGCACCTGACCCTAGTGCTGTCCTACCTTCACCCAAACCGTCAGCCGAGGCTGGGAGGCAGTGGGTCCAGAATGGGTGGAAATAAGCCTGCAGGGCCCTAGGCTTGAAAAGCCCCACTCCCTGCGCAATAGAGAGCCATCTTCGCAGTCCAGACTGCAGAGAAACACAGGAAATTGGTGGGAGGTACTTGGCTATTTATGGGGCCAGGAGTGGCCAAAAGTCTTTCTGCAGTCCACTGTGCCATTCGTGGCGGAATAACCCAAGTGTAAGGACGTGCTGTATACTTGTAAAATAATAATAATAATGGCATCAGGGATATTGTGAGAGGGCGATCACTGTACAAGGCGATGGACTGGATTCATGTCCAGAGGCAGAGGACCAGGGAGGGGGAGGCTGGGTTAGCAAATGTTTCAGGAAAGAAAGCAAATTTAGGACCCGACAATCATTACAGCCTATATGTCTCCTACATACACTTGATGTTTTACTTTTGAGTGGACAGTGTCTCTAAAGGCACTGTCTGCGAGATAAGAAATGTAAAAGCTCCTACGGAAGTTCCCAAGAGTCCATTTTGCTCCACATCCACTCCAGTGAGTGCAATGAATGGGCGTGCCAAGCCTTGGCACACACCTTCCTTTGCAGTGAATGCAGGGAACATAGCCAGACACTTCCATGTTCTTTATAAGCCCATCTGATATTTCTGCTATGCACCATTGACATGTGCCCCAATGATATGCCCAAGGTTGCCATATTCTTTTACCAATACAGCCCCTGACTCACTCACTTTCTGGCAGCACTTTTAGAAACCACACCTATATGATGAGAAATCTGCACATACCCCAGGAGATATCTATGGAACAGTGTGTGTTAAACACACTACTGCTGAGGATTGACAGCACAGTACAGCTCCTTGAAGTTTTAACATCCCCATTTATTAGGCAGGGAATTGCATGCTATCAGGGTCAGCCTTAGAATAGTATACTACAGGATGGCACTCCCCCAACAAACTTCTGTCCCTTCCTCACTCCCGCCCTACTGCCCCACATGGTTGCCGACAGCTGCTGGGGTTTGCCGTAAGCCACCTTCAGATAACCTAGCATCAAGCCTGATGCCCGACAGAGGTATCCATTTGCAGAAGCATTCCCTGTCCACTGGCCGCTAGTTCCCTGCCCCATGTGCGGTGGTAAATTGGCAGATGGTGGGGCGGCAATGCGGAAGTGGACGAGTTCCTCTGGTATCAGATATGATGCTAGGGGCTAGATGCTAAGTACCTCAAGTAACTAATTAGGCCTCCTATCCCACCAAAAAATGCAGTGGCAAAAGGTATGGGCAACCCTGTCACAGCCCAACAGGCCAGTGAACTGAGCAGACAGAGGGGGGTAAGCATATGGCACCCCCTTGACCATGGCGCCCTGTTTGAAAGAAATTTTCCAACACCCCAAAGGCCAGCCTTGTACATGACCATGTTTTACCATGGAAAACGAGGTGGTAATGTACAGTATATGGTCTCTTGTCAGTATAAGCTGTGCAAGTCAATCTGGGGTTGTTTTAGAATCACCCATCAGTCTCTATGATAAGCCATGGCGTTCACAGAAAGGCAGGAGACTATCTCTTCTCCTGTCATTTTTGGTAACAGATCTGCTTGTCAGTTGGACGCCTTTCGTTTTTAAATTGCCTTATCAGACTCGGATTGAAATTTGGCTGATGGTTAGACAAGATCGTGTTTTACGTTTGCTAAGAGAGATCAATGCTAACATGTAATGGCTGCTCTGACTGACAGCAACTGACTATGATGTAAATCTGGTTGGCTTTCAGTCTGTAATTAATGGTGTGAAGGGAGAAATCTGGTAGCAATTTGTCACTCAAATCGCTCTAAAGAAAGACAAAACTGAGGGTAGAAATGGAAGGGGCTGCTGCCTCTAATAGCCAATTAGTCAGAGCGGGGAAATTGATTAGAAGGCACACTGTGTCATTAACACAACTTGGCCAACGTATCTATTGATCTGTCATGCATTGATCTGCCACACTGTGTGTATGCAGATAGGAGCGCTTTCTAGCCCAGCTTGCTTCACTCCTGCACCAGAGGTTTTCCAGATGTTTTATAAATTGGAAACATGAAATAAAGTGGAGCTATGTATTTTCAAAGAGGATTGGTGATCAAATTTGTGTTGCCAGTAAACCAGTAATGTGCTGCACTGTGTTAGCAAAGTAAAGAACTAAGGAGATAAGGCTAAATTAGTATATTTAAAGTGGATTTTCACTATCCCCGGTTTTGGTACTTCTCCGTGGGGCACCTCAGTTTGAGCTGCCCCGCTATGTGAAACCGCCCAGAAGGCCGAGCTAACTGACCTCCCCTGGAGCTCAGGGCGCAGACACAGGTGCTTGTCCAATTATCTTTTCCCGACGTACATCCATATTTGGGGAAGCTGAATGAAATCCTGCAAGACCGGCGCAAGGCATCACTTCCTTCCTTTGGCTGTGCGTGACCATTCATTTACGACGAACAAGGCCGCATACAGCCGAGAAGGCAGGCGAGTGGTCCTGGCACAGGTCACAAATTAACCATGCGCTCGGGGGAAAGCTGAGTTTACTGGGCACCCTGGGAGGTCTCACACAGGAAGTAAGCCTGTGTCTCTCTCAAACCAAGCTTATGAGGATGTTCTGGCACTCCGAGTGTCCTCCCCCAGGTCTGCCTACTGCAAGGGATTCTAGGAAAAATCGTGTTATCCTTGGCCTGTATGGACAAAGCTTTCCGTTTTAGGAAAGCACTCTCTGCCCTATGTTTACATAGACTATATAGCTATACAGTATAGTGCTGCTGAAACGCTCATACATAATTCAGCCCCCCACACTTGGAGCAGTTAACACTACAGGGGTCTCCTAGGACTGCATCCATTCACTTTTAAGAACTTTATTGCAATTTAAAGAAAATGTCAAGTACTATAGCAGCTTCATAAATAAATAATAATAACAACTTATTTTACTATGGGTAATCATATATAAGTTGGTGGGAACCTGCAGCTTGTTTAAACAAATGCTACTTTGTCATATATTGTATGCTTGTGAAAATGGACTTCCTTTTCCTGCTGGCCTTGTAATGGCAGACATTTGCTAAAAAGAGAGAACCTTAAAGGGGGATGCCGCATCAGCGATAAAATGCAATGTAATATTTACCCCATTCCTCACACCTCCCCTTCTAAGAGGGCTCTAAGGGGCAGCACTTGCTGGTGCTGGCCCGTGCACCCATGTGCCCACTATCCCTGTCTGTAGCACCACAGCCATAGCGCTGTTTCGTGCTGAGGATTTTGGGCAAGGTCCAATTGCTGTGGGACCTTGAGGGGGGGTTTCCGCTCCCGGCCTAGCACTGCTGCCCCAGAAGGGAGGCCCGAACCATACATGGATAGTTTCGGGGGTCCCCTTCAGGGTTTATGTGCCAAACTGCAGTCCACATCCCTCCAGAGTAATGGTTGGACCACTCCTGGAAGGGGTGTAGGGTGGCCCATAGCTGGGACCGTGGGTCCACAGTCGGCCGATGGCAACCCATACCTTTCTGCTTTACCCGAGCCAGGGGCCCCGGTACATGTCGCCAACACAGTTTAAGTAGGTAGCCCCGAGTTGGTGACTGCCTAACCTCCAGCGTCATGAACTGGATCCCCTGGATGGAGAGTCTACCCTAGGGGGGAATCTTCCCAAGGAAGGTTCTCTCACAGGGCAGTACCCACCCTGTCAGCCCAGGTGGGTGACAGGGCCGTTGAACTTGGGCCCTGGGTGGCATAGTCCACCGCCATTGGTACGAACCTCTTTCTGTGCGGCAGAGTTTTTGGTGGGCTGCTGGGACTTGGCCCTGCCACCCCCACCCTCTGACAGGTATGGTACCAATGGCAGTGGGCAGCCAGGTCAGGCCCCACTTGCTTCTTGGTGATCCCTATGCGTCCAACCGTCCAGCTCTCTAAGGCATAGCACTTCTTGGCACTGGACAGATGGGGAACCACCAACCGCTGGTCCTCAGGCCACTCTCCTGGTGACACTGGCTTGACCATCATTGGGTACAGCCGCTCTCGTCTCCAGACCACCCGTCTGGGGTCTGGGCCCAAGTGGGGCTGCACCTCCTGTTTAGGGAGAACTCTCTGGGGGTCATCAGTGTCTGATGCTACCCCACATCTCTGCCTAGACATGGTCGGGATTGTGGAGACCCCCATGTCCTCAGTCAGTTTCGCGGGACCCACCTCTGGGTTTCCGCCTGTCTCAGCAGCCTCTTGGGAGGAAGGGAAGGAGCTGTCAGTCCCCTAAAGGGGACTCTGGGCCCCTGCTGTGCTTGTCAGCGGTCTCAGCCGCTGACGTCCCAGATAGCACCTGAAGTTCCACCCAAATTGAGGGTTCAGGCAGAATACCCTGGTCCCTTAACACCCTGGGTGTGATGAAACCTTGCAGTGGGGACTTACCTAGGGACACCCCTCACCCCACCTGCAGGTTCCACTGCCACTGCTTTTTGGCCTGGACTGGTCTTCTCGGGTTAAGGTGCCAGGAACCCCGGACGTGGGGTGGTTGGAATAGAAGAGACCATCCCATCCCCTGTCCATTTCCCAGGACCTCCCTCTGGACCTCCGTTGGCCCTGGCAGGCACTTGGTTTGGAGAAAGGGAGCCATTAGACCCCAGCGGGGGCCCCTGGGCTACCAGTGCTCCCACTATGCATGATAGTGGCTGGAGCCGCTGCGGCCTCAGGTAATGCCTGTCCCCCTTCCATTCTCATCCAAGGCGCCAGTCCAGACAGACCAGCCTGGCCCTCTGACAACCCAGTGGCGGAGAAACCCTGCGACATGGACTTACCTAGGGGTCCCACGTCTTCTGGAACAGCCCTCACCTCAGTCGCAGTTCCCTCCCCAGCTGCTGGGTAACCCTCCTTCCTATGGGAGGAAGACGCACACTTTATACTACCTACCCCCACATTCCCTGTAGCAGGTAGGTTACACACATGACTCATATTAATTGCACACCTTGGAGTATACATGTTATTATATTCTGGGGGATCAGACCTCGGGGGTTCAGCGGCTACATACTGAGACACTAGCCGCCCCAAGTCTGTCCCTAAAAAAACACTGGCAGGGATATTTGAGGATACCCCCACCTCCCGCACACCCCAGTCCAAATAAACCTTTGCCATGGGCAGTGCCGATGCTCCTCCCTCAATTCCGGAGACTGAGACAGTCTTTCCGTGGATGAAGTCTGGTGGGGACACCATCTCAGGGCGCACAAGAGTCGCCTCCGCGCCTGTGTCCCTATGTCCTACGGCCACAGCTTGGCCCACAGTGACAAATTGCAAGTTGTCCAGGGACCTCCCAGCACCCCTACCCACATACAGTACTGTGGAGGAGTTCTGGGACGGGCCCTGCTGGTGCTGAGGAAATGTGGCCTTGAAGTGTCCTGGTTGGTTGCAGTGGTGACAGAGGGAAGTAGGGGAAGGGGCTTTGGGCTGCTGGGCATAGACAACAGATGTCGGTGGCGGCTTACCCCCTTTCCAGCTGGCAAGTTTCCGGGCCTAAGGGGCTCTGTTGTGTTGGTGTTCATCCGCAAGTACTGCAGTTGCTGAGGTCCCCTCCGGGTTCCGGTCACGCAGAAACTGCTGCAGATCCTCAGGGCAATTCCAGAGGAACTGTTCTGTGGCAATCAGCTCTTTCAGTTGCTGGATGGTGGTGATTTCTAAGCCGGTGGTCTCTGTAGCGCCCTCATGTGGTCAGCTCAGCTGTCGGTGGGGCCCCGTCGCACACTCCGCAGTTTCTTGCGATAAAATTCCGGGGTAAGGTTATATTGACGGATCAGTGCTTGCTTGACCTCCTCGTAGCTCAGGGTGGTCTTGCTGGGTAGGTACCCAAGAAGTCGAGGGGTTAAGTACCTAACCCACTGATCCTCCGATACATGGTATTGATGACAAACTACGCAACTTTGGGGGCCCGCTACCAGCTGTGCTGGGTTGATGGTGCTGAAGCTTTAGCTGCAGTACTTGGAGCTGGTGTTCAAGTTCAGCTTGCTCCCGGCGTTCCTCACGTTCCGCTTGGCGCTCGGCAGCCTCAATCCGGACCTAATAGGTGGCGCGGTCTACAGCCCGTAGACTTGCCAGAGCAGCGTGCAGAAGAGCGTCTGAGCCTTCTTGGCCGGGGAGACCGGCAAGCGGGGCACGGTCCTCCGGGATTCTGAGGGTCGGTGTTGGCTTCTGGGAGAGCCCTGGCTGGGCCCCTCCACACCCAGGGTAACATCGGCAGCCACATCCCTGCTTCTGGCCCTGGTGCCACTTGCCATGCCTGCAGCTGCTGGTCACTGACAGATGTTGCACACTGTTGTAATCACACAACCTACTGTAACCACTCTCAGAATTTGCCTAGTGTTGAGCCGATCTTAAGATCCCAGCAACAGAAAAGCCACTACTGGTAATCTTTAGTGTATGTGAGTATGGTGCCCACACTTACACTATTTGCCTTATCCCACCACTGCCACCAATTTGTCAGGGAACCGCGGGTCACATGATCCAACTATAAACCCCAAAACCCTAGTCTGAGTCCTCCTATCAGGAATACCAGGCCCAAAGCCCGTGGACACCCAGATTCTTGGCTTAAGGCAAACAGATCGCTCAAGTTAAAATGTAAGTTGCTATAAGCACACTAGGCAGTGATAAACATTTGGCTATGATGGAATATGAAATGATACAGATGATACAAAATGCTGTTCTGAGACGGCTCAGGATAGAGTGAGTTACACAGAGAAACAATAGTCAGTTACCTTAATATGCAGTTTGCAGAGTAGTAGTGATGGGGCTCCCACAAGAGGTAAGTGAAGAGCTTACAGATGATTTGGGACCCCTCCAGAGAATGACAATCTTCTTGTCCCATTGCCCTACCTTTAAGCACGGTCTCTGCCCCTCCACCCATCCCACCCCTCCCAGACACAGATCCTGGATCATTCCTTTGAAGCACCAGGCTATCACACCTTTCCAGGGAAGAAGCAGGCAGGCTCCTCTGTGTCTCAGTAAGGTGTTGGGAAAGCAGCAGGGGAGCAGCAGGAAAGCAGCAGGGGAGCAGCAGGGGGGCTTTGAAGCTCAAACTGTCTGTTCTGAAGTGTCAGAACCTCCTGCCCATATATTGACTTCCTTTTCCTGCTGGCCTTGTAATGGCAGACATTTGCTAAGAAGAGAGAACTTTAAAGGGGGATGCAATGTAATATTTGCCCCATTCCTCACAGGTACCAAAAAAGATCCCTTTTTAGGAACAATTATCTGCCTGTAGCCAATGTATGGGAAGCAGCAAGTGGTCGAAAATGATCCTTTTTGGGGAGTAGAAATAGGTTTGGTATTTGGAAATGGGTTTCTTTTAGCATCCCCAAAAATACCATATTTGGGGGGTGGGGGTGCAGCACACATTATTTTAGACATTTGCTAAATGATGATAAAGAAGAAATGGCTTTTTTGGCCTTCCAAAAATTACTCCTTTTTTGGGGGAAAAAGGATTTCCTTAAGACATTTGCTAAATTAATAGGAAGCTGTGTAGGCTCTTAGCATAAGGAACAACAGCAGCACAGTACAGGCTGGAGATGCCTAGCTGTATAGGGGCAATATTACTGGCTGCAGCACAGTATGGAAAATTGTGGCCAGACAGGAAGCGTCATCTTAGGGCTGGTGATAAATAGCCAGTCCCAACTGTCAGCAATACCATATCTAGCAAGGGGCATCAGCTGGAGTTATGTGGAGTTTCTCACCTATCTTCAATTCCCAGTTCAATTTCCGAAAACATTTAGGGGATAATTTTGTTTGCTTTGGTATAAAAACTTTACCTAACTCTTGTATTGCTCTCTGAGGCTAAAAAAGACAGTAAACCAATTGTACACAGGACCAGTTCCTGCCACAGTTCGTATTATCTAGCCCAGAATCCATGGGGTCATGGCTCAGGGTATCTGCCAGAGTAAGGGCACAGTCCAGATATGACAAAACCTGGTTGTACAAGTGGTAAGTATCAATTCGTTGATGTGGCTGGAGCAATGGATGAAACAACGTGTTCCTCATGTTCCAGGTAAAATGTTGGCTACTGCTTTTGCTTCTATTTGGTGTAGTGGCAGTGCTGCCTTAGGTGGTGGAGCAGTGACTTGGTGGTGCTTGGGCAGACATAGTGCTACTCAGCAAAGGCCATGGCATGTGGGGAAGTGAGCTTACCCTAGTAATATTTCAACAGGTCTTTTACCTGTTCTAGAGCTTGACCATGTCCAAGTCAGGCCTGTTCATCACCAAGTCAGTGACTGTGAGGATCAAACCACTATGACCCCCCTAAAAAAACAAAACAAAACAAAATGACAGCTGTACATGCTGTAGTAGGTCAGTAGCAGACAGCTTTTAATTATCTAGGGAGTCAGACACACAGTGACACTCCATCACAGGAATGAATGAAAATTAAACTAACTTTACACAAGTTGAACCCCAAAGGGGTATTATTACACTAAGGTAAAAGCAAAAATATCACCAGCCTTTGCCAAAATGTACTCATTCCTCTTTCAACACCCCCCACTCTCTGCCCCCCACTAACTCCTTTTCATACTTACAACCCCACTGTACCCATTGAAGAATTGCTTTAAGGGTGGCCCATACTTACCCATGCCCATGTGTCTCCCTGCAATGCTATAGCCTAAACTGACAAACACACCCGCTGACTGCTTGGAAAGCACAGGGGTTGGGTCTCATCATTTAGCAGATCACACAAAGGCTGGCCAGGACCAGTATGTCCACCATTCATCTAAAACTTAAGACCAAAGTTTAGATTTCAACATGGTTCAAAATGTAAGAAATTTAATCGGAATTCTGACTTTGCCGGATGGATCAGCTTATTTCTATTTTAGGAGGACACATTGATGGACCTTGAGGAAAGTTTCTGTAAAAATCACACATTTAATCCACCTGCCCAGTAAATATTTCTTATTCTATGATAATTGTGAAGCCATACTTTCCGTTGGTAGAAGGATATGTCACATTATTACTTTAATAATGTGTTATAAACCACATGTGATATGTAACTGTGTGCCCCGAGCCCCACTTGTCTGACATTTAATTCTAGCGGAGCTGGATAGCACATTATATGAGCACCCAGAATCTCAGACTTTTTAAAGTCATGTGCTACGTCCTCTATAACATGCACAAAAAGCACCCCTGGATTGAGAGATTTTTGAAATTTCCACAGTTACGCTTTAAATGATGTCAGACAGAGAAACTGGGCATTGCTATAGCAGTGAAAAGGTTAATTGATGGTCAACATTGATAACTGCAGTTGCAGTTATTTGTAACACAATATAGGGACTAACCCAAATTACAAAGATACAACCACCTTTAAAATAAACTGTGTGTTAAAGCAAACCAACATTCAAAGAAGACCAACACAACAAACAGTGCTCATATGTATCCCTCCCCAGGGCAATTTAGATTGCTGCACATAACAATTGATTTTCATTTTCTAACTCCTGCTATAGAAACAAAGTAGAAACAAAATGGCAGCTCAGGCATTTGCAGGCCACCTGCAAACAGGAAGTGCTGCTGGGCTTCCTGTTACTGTCCATTGTCAGTTATGTCAGTTGAATCCAGGCAGCAGCATAGCTAAGTTGCTGGGAGAGGAAACTCCAAAATGGCTGCTACCTTTCTTTTCCAACTGTGCCAGGCTGTTGATCCGAACTCCCCCTGCAAGTTTCATTAGCCTGGTGTTAATATCTAACTACAAGGTCACCATCCTCATTTGTCTGGTCAGTGGACAGAAAATTAAGGATCTTGATGGCTTTAGCTGGCTTTCCCTTCACCTTTACACAAATGTCAACCCAAACTGCTTTTGTAAACAATGAAGGTAGTGTAAAGCTGGGATTGAATTTCACCAGAAACATTAGAGACATCAGATTAGCACTGAGCAATCAACACAATGCAGGAAAACTAAGAACAAAGAAAAGTGGCTGAAACAAAGTTACAGTCATAAAGCGCCAAAGCAACAATAAGAAATCAAATATACATTTTATTGTGATTCATTAAGTCAGTATAACAAAAAAAAAATCACAAAGACCTCAAAAACACAACTGGAAACTCCCACATGAATACTAAAGTGACAAAGTGTGAAGCAAAACATTAGATGTGCAATCAAATAGCAAAGTGTAATACAAGGATTCTGCTGCTGCTGTCCCGTACCATAGTGTGCTTCTTTCTCACCATCAGGCAGTGCCCCTTGCTATGACTGTGGCCAATATGGGAGGTTGAGGGACCCGTCTAACTGTGGCCCTAACTCATCTGCAGACAACAGGATAGCCCCCAATTGCCTTAACGCCCAGAGCAAGTGCCCTGATCGCCTTCCCCTAGACACAGCCCTGGCTTGATAGACTGATCAGCAATAGGAGACGAAGCCTCGAACACTAATGCTGTATGTCATCAGCCATCGAAGGAACTCCACCCACAAAAGACAGACGACAGAAAGGATTGAGATGTTGTCTTCCGTTAGCTCAGTGCTGGATGAGCTGCCTGGGAGGTAATACAGGTCAACTAAGGTGGAGAAGCTTTCCATTCTTTACCTAACCAACTCCAATGTCTGGCCACAAAACTGATCAAAACACACAACGAGCCACCAGATCGGCTCAATTTGGTCCCAAAAGAAGGCCGCACAACCAGGAATTGTATATTATAAAAAAAGCAATTCTGTGAGTACTCACCTGTAGAATTGTTTTTGTTCTTGCATGGCATGGCCTGCTTCGGTATTCATAACTGATGGGTATTCCGCCACCAGGTGGCACAGCAGCACTGCAGAAAGCTGTGGCAGCTCCCGGCTCCCTATAAAAATGGGACCAACCAACAAGTTCCCAGCGTAGACGAGCAGTGAGACAAGAAGCCGGGAGAGAATAAAGGTAACAATGTAAAAAAGGTAAAAACCCCGATTTAACTTGGAGCAATCACCAGAAAAAGGCAACCAAGAACAACTATAACAAGGGTGGGGCGAAGCGGGCCGTGCCATGCAAGAACAAAAACAATTCTACAGGTGAGTACTCACAGAATTGCTTTTTTCTTTAATGCATGGCACGGCCTGCTTTGGTATTCATAACTGATGGGACATCCAAAAGCAGTGTCCAAAGTAGGGCGGGATCCCCAATGAGTAACAGCCAGTAGTTCAAGTCACTACCGCCTGAAAACCTTGCGGCCCAAAGCAGCATCAGCTGAGGCCAAAATATCAACCATGTAAAAAAAAAGTATCAACAGAAGACCAAAAAATGGCCTTGCAAACTTGTTCCACAGAAGCTTGGTGCTGACAAACCTCCAAGAGAGTCCAATAGCATGCACGGAAAGAGCAGTCACCCTAAAGGGAGGAGTCTACCCCTTAGCAGAATAGGTTTGAACCATCACCTGACGTATCCACTTACCAACAGTGGATCCAGCAGGAGGCAAACCATTCCCAGTCTCAAAGTGAAACAAACAGAAAATTAGACTTCCCAAAAGTCTCCATAGCACCAAAAAGAACATCAGAGCCCAGACTACATCCATAGAATGCAGAGTCCACTCCATGGAAGTAGCTAGATTGGAACACAATGAAGGCAAGACAATGCCCTGAATAAGATGAAAGGCATACCCAACCATAGGCCGAAATCTGGCCTAAGTCTAACATCGCCTAAATCTAAAGACACTCAAAATATGTATTTTTGATGAAAAAAAACACAGCTAATTCAGAACTCGTCTTACAGAGGCTATAGTCATACAAAAAGGGGGGCTACTCTAGGAGTCAACAAAGGGGCAAGGCGGCCTCACGGATAGACTTAAAAGGAGGCCCCTGCATAACCAGTAGCCCCAGATTCAGATCCTAGACAGATAGCAAGGCTACCTGGGGGGACGCACATGAAAAATCACCCTGGAACAAAAACCATGCACCAGCAGATAATGGCAAGGGCCCGTTGGAAAAACGTTTCCAGAGCTACAAACATGGCCCTAGAGTGTACTTAAGACGAAGGTGCAAATTCAACCGAGTTGCAAGAATTCCAGAATCCTGGGAATAGAAAAAACTGCCTACAGGAAAGAGACTTGGAGTTCTACCAGTCAATGAAAGCATGCCAGACCCTGTAATAGGCGAAGCACGAGGACTTCCTCCTGGCCCCAATCCTGGTATCAACAACAGAATCAAGCAACTGCTAGACAATAAGATGGAAGCTCTCAACAGCCAAAAAGGCCACCAGGGTGGCAGGTACCCGCTCTTGGGTTATGGAGCCCATAACCCTGCTCAGGAGAGGAACAGAGGGAACTCATAGAGAACCCGAACTCCGTCCAAGGGAATGCCATTGGATCCTGAACCAGAGACAAATTCTGAAGATATATGATTATGGCGGGACACCACCATTCCATGACCGGATGATCCCAGCTAACTTGCCCCAAGTAACTCCCTGACAAATGAAATAGGCAACAGCCTACTGGACGTCTGAGCGGACAGAACCAGTGTAACCCTGAAGGTGAGCTGACAGGAAGAAGAAGCAACCTGATCGTCCTCAGTTTCAGGGAGTTGATGGGAACCTGGGCCTCCAGTGGGCCCCACCGTCCCTGGAACCTCAGGGCTTTTCAGAAGTCTCCCCCAAACGGCAGACTGGCATCTGCGGAGACCATCTCCCAACATGGGGGCAGAGAGGACCTAACCCCTAAAGGTACCAGGAGTTCAGTCTCCACCAGAATGACCATCTGCCAGAGAAGACAGATCAAAATCCTGCTCCAAGGACGCAGGGTCCCGATTCCAAACTGACAAGAGGACTCATGTGAAAAGAGCAAAGAGGATTACCTGAAGCAGGACACCAACAGACCCACTAACTGCATCCCTTGACAATGTAGGGGTTTGGACACTATAGCAGAGCCTAAGCCTGCATCTGAAAAACCATTCCCTTATTACTGAAGAAGGAACACCCTGACCTGGGAGATACTCAGAAAAGACAGCATCCAGGACAGAAACAGATACAACTAGGAATGGCAGATTACCCAGCAGATGGATTCAAAAAAAAGATAACCAGCTGAGTGACTTGCGCGACCCGAGAAAGGGACTTGGCCACAATCAGACTGACGTGCAGGTCAGGAATGGTGAGGATGCCTTGGATCCTTAACAGAGCCATCACCCTTGCCATTGTCATGGTGAACCATCTGGTGACCCTAAAGGGCCATAAATTGGAATGCTAAGTCTCAAGCGCTAACCGCAGAATCTCTGACCACCCCAAAAAATAGGCACCAGAAAATATGCCGCCATGATGTCCACAGAGGACCTGAAATAGTCCAGATGAAGGGTACTGACAGCAGGCTAGCGGCTTAAAGCAGAAAAACTTTATGAATCAAACAACTTGGTTGAGGCCCATCAGGGCCAGAATATGCCTAAAGAAGCCTTCCTGTTGGGGGACCATGAAAAGACACTTGACTCTAATAGTCAAGGAGCCAGAAGAAACATCCCTTAATAATGGGAACATGGGATTTAAATGACATCCAGGATCAATGAATTCTGGTGGCGGCCAGGCAACAAACTCTATCTTGGAACCAGAGGATACAAGCTCCTGAATCCACCGGATTGAGACGTGAAGTCTCCAGATATGAGTAAAAAGCCAAGGCCACCCCCCCAAAGGCCATCCCCCTACCCAGATGGGTGAGGGTGCCCCTTCATGCCTGAGGGGGCTTGGGAGAGGGTTTGGTCTTGGTATTCCAGGAAAAGCCGAGACGACCACGGGATCTGCCACGGCCCCAAGAATCTCTGCGGCCACTAGATAAGAGGGAGCAACGAGCTCCTCTGGGAGTACGAAAAGAAGAGAGGGGGATGGAGGACCCCCTAAAAGGCCGAGACTGCCTCCTACTCTGAGGCAGCCTTCCATCCTTAGCTAAAGCATCAAGACGCTCCCCAAAAAGCCGCAGCCCCGCGAAGGGGAGACCAGTGAGAGCTTTCTTGGCTGCAGCGTCAGCTGCCCATTGGCGCAACCAGGCAGAACGGCGCATAGCCACCAAAAGGGCAGAGGCCCTACCGCACAGCCGCACAACATTATCCATAGCGGTAAGGATAAAGACCACAAAATCAGAGCAAAGTAATAGGGTCCTATGTTCCTCCCCCCCGCTACCAGCAGTAGCACCATCCTGTAGACGCTTGAGAAGCCTCTTAAGGGCAATAGCAGTGATGGCAGCAGCACAGGCCGGGCACAAACCAGCCCCCACACTGGTAAAGGCATGGCAAGCCAGCTGATCCATGCGCCTGTCCTCACTGTCCCTCAGCGTGGTAGTGTCAGGGGAAGGCACGACCGAAGTATTGGACAAACCTAGCACGGGAGCGTCCACTTCAGGAGGGAAAGGGATACCTTTTATCCGGCCCCTTGGACACAGTAGGCAGTCTGTTGGGACGTTCCCATTCCTTAAGCACAAGGGAGGTGAAGTGTTTCTGCTCAGAGACCCCTAGACGCTGTTTACCAGGGCGAAAAAGCTCCCCTTGCTTTCTCTTAGCAACCTCGGGAGCAGCAATGTGCAAAATTTCAAAAATATGTGACAGCAGATTATCAGTGTCCTCAGGGTACCATGAATTCTCTCCGGACGCAGAACCAGAATCACTATCGCAACCCTCCTGCTTGCTCCCAGAGGAGTCAGAATCCTAGGAAAGCTCCCCCATCTCAAGGGGGTGACATTCACCAAACTCATCAATCCCCACATAAATTTCAGGAAGAGGGGAGGATCTGGGATCCAGGTGCCACTGTTTACCAGAAGCCTTCCTAGGAGCAGACTTGGCAAGTTGTTTCTCAAGTTTGGCCACCCACATAGCCAAATCAGAGCTAGACTCCCTGCTAATGTCCCCCTCATTGGGACCCAATTGCAGGTGTGGGGGAGTAGGTGAAGCCGAGGGAGGCGCAGAGCTGGGAAGCGCAAGGACACTCTCAGCGCACGGCATGCACACCGTTTCCCCAAAAGGAAAATAAGGGGACACAGTCCCCAACAACTCAACCCCTCAGAAGCTAGGGCAGGAATTCTGCATCCCAAGAAGGCTCACCCTAAAGTCTATGGCCGGCTACCCTTTGTGGCACAGGGTCTGTGGCTTGGAGCTGCGCTCCAGGAGCACTTGACCCTAGTACTCTTCTACCTTCACCCGATTTGTCAGCCAAGGCTGGGAGGCAAGTAGGGTCCAGAAACTGATGAAAATAGACATGCAGGGCCGCAGGCTTGGTTGCCCCGCTCACCTGCGCAAGAGAGATAGCCATCTTCTAACTTCACAGTGTCCCTGCAGAGACAACACTGGGAACTTGTTGGTTGGTCCCGTTTTTATAGGGAGCCGGGAGCTGCCACAGCTTTCTGCAGTGCTGCTGCGCCACCTGGCGGAATACCCATCAGTTATGAATACCGAAGAGGGCCGTGCCATGCATTAAAGAAAAATACAATTTTGTGATTACTCACCTGTAGAATTGGTATTATGAGTATACAGTACGTCCTGCTCCAGATTAGATTACTTACACTTGGGTATTACTCCTCCAGATGGCGCTGGACTGCAGAGACATCGAAATTGGCTCCTCCCGGCCCCTCAAATACCACGGACCTCCCACAAATCCCCAGCATTGAAAAGCAGTTAACGAGAAGCCGGGAGAATTAAACAGAACCAAACAGAACCAAACTGGTAACTATAACAATGATAACAATCACCATACAGGAGATCCAGGATAATGCAAAACCAAGGGTGGGGTGGAGCAGGACGTACTGTATACTCATAATACCAATTCTACAGGTGAGTAATCACAGAATTTTTTTATTCTTAGTATACAGTACGTCCTGCTCCAGATTAGATTACTTACACTTGGGACATCCAATAGCAGTGTCCATAAAGTAGGGTGGGATCAGCAGACAGGTCATACCACTGCCGCCTGCAGAACCTTACGGCCAAAAGCAGCATCAGCTGAGGCCCTAACATCAACCTTGTAAAACTTTGAAAAGATATGAACAGAAGACCAAGTGGCGGCATTGCAAACTTGTTCAACAGACGCCTGGTGCTGAAAAGCCCAAGAGGCACCAATAGCACGAGTGGAATGAGCAGCAAGGCGAAAGGGAGGATTCTTCCCCTTAGCAGAATAGGCCTGAATCACCGCCTGACGGATCCATTTGCTGATAGTAGATTTGGCAGGTGCCAAACCCTTCCTAGGACCAGAAGGGACCACAAAAAGAGCATCAGTTTTTCTGAAAGGTGTAGTAGCCACCAGATAGTACTTCAGACACCTAACCACATCCAAAGAATGCAAGACCCTCTCCTTAGCATTACTAGGATTAGGACACAAGGAAGGAAGAACAATGTCCTGATTCAAATGAAAGGCAGACACCACCTTAGGCAGATAATCTGGCTTGAAGCGAAACACCACCTTGTCCAGGTGTCTCTCGAATTAGGGGGGCTGGATGGAAAGCGCCGCCAACTCAGACACACGCCTAACAGAGGTGATAGCCACCAAGAAGACCACCTTGAGAGTAAGAATGGCCAGGGCAGCCTCCTGCACAGGTTCAAAGGGAGCACCCTGCAAAGCAGACAAGACCAAGTTCAAATCCCAAACAGGCAACATAGGCTTACGTGGGGGACGCACATGAGTAACCCCCTGGAAAAAAGTCCTGATCAGAGAATGCTGGGCAAAGGACCTCTGGAAGAAAGAGCCAGGGCAGAGACATGACCCTTCAGAGTACTGAGTTGGAGCCCCAGCTCCAACCCATGCTGGAGGAACTCCAGGATCCTGGGAATAGAGAACACACACGACAGGGAAGAGACTTAGACTCACACCAGTCAATGTAGGCACGCCAAACCCTATAGCAAATGGAAGAAGAAGACTTCTTTCCAGCCTTTATCATGGTATCAACCACAGAGGCAGACAGCCCCTTCTCCATCATGGAGGTTTCAGCAGCCAGGCCGTCAAAGCCAGAGTTTGTAAATTTGGATGGCGTAAGTGACCCTGAGTGAGCAGATCTGGAACCCTGGGCAGAGCGTACTGATCTACTACCAGCTGTACCACATCTGCGAACCGCACTCTTCTTGGCCACCTGGGGGCCAGAAAGGATCTGCCCACCAACAGGTACCTGGAGTCCAGCCACCACGAGAGGGACCGCGTGACCAGGGGGGAAAGCACAAGGACCTGGTCCAGGGACGCAGGATCCTTGTCCCATACGGACAAGAGGTGGAGTTGCAGAGGCCTCATGTGGAACTGAGCATAAGAGATCGCCTCGAAGCACACCATCATCAGGCCCATCAGCTGCATTCCCTGCCTGATGGAGAGATGAGGGCAAGATAGCAGAAACTGAACCTGCGCAATCAGACTGTCCACCTTATGCTGAGGACGAAAAATCCTTGCCTGAACTGTATCCAGATTCATTCCCAGAAAGGTAGTCACCAAGGAGGGAGCCAGAGAAGACTTGGGATGATTGATCACCTAGCCAAATGACTCCAGAGTGGACACTACCAGCTGAGTATCCAACTCTGCCTGTTGTAGGGACTGGGAAGTGATGAGAATGTCGTCCAGGTAGGGCAGCGCGCGGATACCCTGAGACCTGAGCAGAGACATCACTCCTGCCAGCACCTTGGTGAACACCCTGGGAGCTGAAGTGAGACCGAAGGGCAATGCCACAAACTGGTAGTGCTGATCCTCCAGAGCGAACCTGAGGAACCTTTGATGACCTGGAAACACAGGAATATGAAGGTAAGCATCTTTGATGTCCACAGACGTCATGAAGTCCCCTGGACGCAGGGAACTGATGGCAGAGCGCAGAGTTTCCATGCGAAAGCACCTGCACCTGACAAATTTGTTGAGGATCTGCAAGTCGAGGATGGGCCTGACTGACCCATCTCTTTTGGGTACGGTGAAAAGGTTGGAATAGAAGCCCTTGCCCCTTTCTCATAAGGGGACCTGACAGAAGGCTTTGCACCGCCAGAACTAGAGCCTGAGCTGACACAGGGTCCTGAGAAATCCGGGATCTGATGAATCTTGGGGGGGGGGGGGGGGGGGGCAGGCAGCAAACTCTATCTTGTAACCGGAGGACACTACCTCCTGAATCCACCGGTCTGAGACATGAAGCCTCCAGACGTGAGCAAAGTGCTGAAGCCATCCCCCCACCTGGATGGGTGAGGGCGCCCCTTCATGCCTGAGGGGGCTTGGGAGAAGACTTAAGCTTAGAGCCCCAGGAGGAGCCAGAGCGACCACGTCCTCTGCCCCTCCCCCGAAATCTTCTCGGGCCCCTGTAAGGGAGACCCCCCGCCCCTGTCTGGCACCACGGTAGGGGGAAGAAAAGGAGCCCTGTCCCCGAAAGGGCCGAGACTGCCGCCTGCGCTGGGGTAACCTGCCACCCTTAGCAAATAGGTCCAGGCGGTCCCCAAACAGGCGTAGTCCTTTGAAGGGAAAACCAGTGAGGGCTTTCTTGGCAGCGTTGTCAGCAGCCCACTGGCACAGCCAAACCGAGTGGCGTATAGCCACCACAAGGGCAGAGGTTCTGCCACACATTCCAATCATTCTATCATCCAAGGCAGAGAGGACTTAAGTCACAAAAACCTCACAATGAGAGAGTGCGTTAAACTCCTCACTAGACACATCATCAGGGGCACCATCAAGGATACTTCTAAGCAGGGTCCTAATAGCCACAGCCGAGGCACAGACCGGGCGCAGCGCCGTCCCCACGCATGCAAAGGCATGGGACGCCAGGTGATCAATGCTTCGGTCCTCAGCATCCCGCAGCGTAGTAGAGTCAGGGGAGTGCATGACAGAGGTGTTAGATAACCCTAGGACCAGGGCATCCACTTCAGGAGGGGATGACCAACACTTCACCACATCAGCAGGAAAGGGATACCTCTTATCCCAACTCTTAGGTACACCGGGAAGCCTGCAGGGACGCTCCCATTCCTTGAGTACAAGATTATTAAAATGGGCTTGCTCAGGAAATTCTAAGCATGGCTTAGCAGTACGAAACAATTCCCCCTGTTGCCTGGGGGCCGCAACCGGGGGAGAGATAGACAGTACCTCAAAAATCTGAGCCAACAGCTTATCAGTGTCATCTGGGGCCCAGGGGTCAGAGACGGAATCATCATGACCCCTGGGCCTCTCATCAGATGACTCTGAGCCAGAGAATAACTCCCCTTCTTCCAAAAGGGGTATAGCCAGACGGATCCAAAAACTCATCAGCTTCCATAGGGAAAAGAGTGACATCAGGCGTTAAGTGCCGCTTTTTTGCAGAGGCCTTACGCGCCAAGGTATTAGCAAGCAACTTCTCAACACTAGCCAGTCTAGTAGACACATCAGGCTGAGAATCCCCACTTGTATGCAACTCAATGGGAGTCAGATTTAAGCTTGGGGGAGTAGGTGAAGCCATACGAGGCGCAGGCCCAGCTACTGGTAAACCAGGCTGCAGCGCAAGCACCTGCTGGGCACAAGGTACACAGACCCGCACATTGTCAGCACTAGTAGGGGACACCCCACAAGCTACACATAGCCGGGCTTGTCCCGAAGGAACCCCAAGCACATTATCCTGAGACGCCTCCATATGGTGATTATAGCGGCACAATAGGCCGATAGGGATTCACGCTATAAAAGCAACCCAGGATGCCCCAATAGCCCGCTAGGGAAGTGGGAGTAAATTACACACTAGGCCTCACAAGTTAAATAACTAAATAGAGGGAGTAGGGCCGTGAGAAACCAATAGAGGTCAGCCCGTCCGAAAGACAGAAGCAAAGGGGAACCGTAAGTGACATATGAAATGACAAATAAAGCCGTCCGCGAAGGCACTCACGGAGCGCAGTCGGTAGATGCCAGTCACGCAGCAGCCGGAACCAGAGAAAATGGCGCCGGGTATACCTCGAGGGGCGGGCCGCAGGGACAGTGACGCAGAACGCGCCAACCGCGGGCCCCGCCCCCCCCCCAAGAGCGCGAAGCCGCACACGTGACAAGCAGCCAATAACGGCGCACCAGAGCCTGAGGTAACGCCGCCGACAAGCGTGGAACACAGTGGAAGCGCACGCGGCGGCAAATTTAAAAAAGCAACAGGTGCAACCAAGTCATCGTGGTGATTGACACCAACCAGAAGCACATAATACAGTGAAGCACCAAGGCAAATTCACATACATCCCCCCCCCCCCCGAGAGCTACAAGGGAGAGCGAGGGAGGACAGCGGCCACTTAACATAGGACCCACCGATAGACAGGGGCAAGGGGCAATAGGGCGGGAGGGGCATCCCATAAAGGCTCACGGCTCACCATATGCCTATACCGCCTACCCTTTGGTGGGGGATTGCGGTGGAGCAGCGCTCCTAAGCACCTGACAGCGGTGCTGCCTACCATCACCCGACCAGCGCAGCCAAGGCTGGGAGGCACATTAATAATTGAACGGGTGGGAATAGTCCTACAGGGCCGCAGGCTAATAGCCCCACTCACCTGTGAGAAGAGAGACATCTTCTTGTCCTTCGCAGTCCAGACTGCAGAGAAGATCTGGGGATTTGTGGGAGGTCCCTGATATTTGAGGGGCCGGGAGGAGCCAATTTCGATGTCTCTGCAGTCCATTTCTGACCAGAGATAATATGCTTTAATATGCTTGGCAATCTATTAGGAATAAACTGTTCATGGGCTGCGGGAGTGAGGTTAGTAAACAGGAGATCTCAGGGGATAAACACAAAGGGGCATCCCAAATTAGGATGTATAGCTTAGGTTTTGAAGAGACTGGCCTGGACAGCTTCATAGAAAGTCAGGTGAATATATTTATTTATGTGAAAGTGGAAACACATCACACTCACATCACGGGTGAGCCCATGGTGCATGCAGGAGCCATGGCTGAACTCCTGAGGATGTGGCTGTTACCTGCTCTCTGTACCAAGCCCTGTTTCTAAGCAGAGCTGTATGATGTGCATTAATATGCTTGGCATATGGCACTGATTGGATGTCCACACAAGGGCTGTGATATTGCTTAGGATACCCCAGGGAAATTACCAAAACCCAGAATGGACAAAATCACAGGTTTTGGCCCACAGATACCCTGAAAAGATCATTTAATATCCTTTGATGAGTGTTGAGGAGCTAGCTGATAATCTTCAGAAAATAAATTGACTCGACTAATGATATCACTCTACACTAAAATTAGCTCTGCTAGGGTCCAAGGTCTTTATGTTAAAGTGGACCAACAACCAGGATTTTGACTATCCTGGGTTTCGGTCCACTTCCCCGGGGCACCCCGATTGGGGGTGCTCCGCTTTGTGAAACCCCCCAGATCACCCGATTCAACTCACCTCACTCGGCTCCTACGGGCGCCGCTCGTCCAATCAGCACACTCGGAGCCGCTGAGGTATGCGCGTCAAACCTCAGCGGCTCCGAGCACGCTGGCGGGCGCATCTCGCGCTTCCCTCTAACAGGGAGTACGCCGGTGTCTGCCACTCACAAATGGCCGGTGCGGGCACGCACCCTGCTAGAGAGAAGCGTGAGATGCGGCCACCACATGCGCCGTTGGACCGGGATGTAGGTAAGGTTAGCGGGCGTCCTGGGGGGTTTCACACAGCGGGGCATCCCAATTTTGGATGCCCCGTGGGGAGGGATTGGATAGATTATAGATTCTTATAGATTCCCGGGCTGATCCAGCTGGGTGTTGGTTCACTTTAAATTGGATTCTATTTTCCATTCTTACAGCACAATGATATATAAAGATAAAGATAAATGTATTATTTGACAACATGTGCATTTTAAAGGAGACTTTCTACCTTTGGATGCAACTTTCTTTTGGCACAACAAACACCTCCACGTGCTTCCCCCCAGTCCCTGTCCAACGTTGGGTGTCTGTGTGGTGGCCACTGACACCTACATGATTCTTTCATGCCAGCCACCAACATGGCAAGAGTTACTATTTGTGTTGCCATTATGGAGTTAACAAATATCCCTGAAACAAAAAGATTTCTTTCTTCAGCCCTATTAAGCTGTATCTGTCTTTCTTTTATTGAAAAGCCGACGACACAAAACAAGAATAGAAAGCAATTAAAAACAAACAAAACAACCCAAACTATAGAAGAGCTGAGTGTGAGAGCTATGCTCTGTGAATAACAAAGGCACAGCTGCCCTTCCCCTGCCCTTACCCAGAACGTTATGCCCTGTGGAGCAATAACACAGGAAGCACAATTCAATTAGCAAAGGCTGTTGTGTTTGCAGATCCAAAGTTGGGCCTGATTATTTAACCTTCTGTCATCTGAAACGTCTGTAGGGTAATTCTGTGTATAACGATTACATTAGAATCCGTCAGCAGGTAAACAGGCTGAGCGAAAATGTCTGTGGCATGTCAGGTGCACATCTGCGAAAAAGTTCCTGATAAAAGTTGAAAATACACCTGTGAGTTCTCACTGCCTCCCTGTTCTTTCCTTTCCAATACATCAGAAACTGGAGCTGTTTATTGTTTCTGTGTTTTAATTTGTTGGGTTGGTGTTTTTTTAGCCTGTGTCACTTCCTTACCAAAAGGCTGCCATCAGTGCAGTGTAGTATGCAGCCCTGGACATGGGGTCCCAGACACCCTAATACATGGCAGGCTCCAACTGCCTAAAGGGCAACAGGTGAATGCCCTGCAGAACCCCTCAGTGACCTATTCCCAACGCCCATTTTCCCTGCCCTGGGCACCCTAGTTCTCACGGTAAGCAGCTTTCCCTTAGTTTTGCCCCTGTGTACAGCCCCAGTGGCAGTGGCTATGTAACCTTGTAAAAACAGGTCTTGGTTGGCACACATCTGCAGAGGTATGCTGAAGCTGCCCCACCAAATTGGAGCATACAATAAAATAAATTCATGTACCTGAAGCCATCCTATACCTTAAGAGCAGCGCATGGGGGGGAGGGGTTGAAATACTCCCCCATACAGTTCAAGACACCCCATGTGCTTACACAAAGATGCAGTGGCAGACTTTCAGACCAATTTATACCTAACCTGGGAGGTGCATGTGAGCAGGGAAATTAGAATACACCTCTGCATTTACCCAGATTTAGGGACAGATTATAGGACTGGATGCTAGCTAACTGGGTTGAGTGCTGTGGCCTCTTTGCATTATGGCCCTTATTTAAGAAGGGTTAGCGTCAGGTAGTGGCTGGTTAATGAGAGGTAGCGACAGGTAGCGACTGGTGAACGCCGGACACGGCACACAATTACACATTTATCAAGCGGAATCTGTTTAGCGACTGGGATAACGCAATGTAGCATCTGATTCATCATTTTCACAGCCTCAGCGAACAGCGCCGGCGTTCAGCCTTGCACAGCACCAGGTATGACCTCTCGCTACCTGTCGCTCTCCCATACATTTCAATGGATGAACCTTTTCTTCTCTTTAAACGGGGCATTTGTTTTTTTTTTCTCAAAAAAACACAAATAATTCTGTGGCCTCTTCTGGTATTGAATAAGCAGTTTTTTCATAATTTTTTCATTTTTTATATATTTCCTCAGAAATGACATTACAGGTCTGCCATTAAAGTGTTCATGTTACAATGTTGTTACAATGTAATTCCATATGTTTTCGCTTTGTTACTGGTGGATAGATGCTGAAAAACAGACTTTAGTCGGTCGCTATGAGCAGTCGCTAACATGCGCTCCCATACAGCGCTGTACTGGTCAAATAGCGACTCCTCACAATGTATTCAACATTACTGAACAGCGACGGGGAGGCCGATTCATTAATAGCGGCAGGTAGCGACAGTTGAGCGACTGTAGCAGTATTTTCACAGTGCCCACTAGTAGTCGCTGTGCTTGGCCATTGTTCGGTTGTTGATAGCGAGTCGGTGTGCAGTAATGTTGAATACGGGTGACGAGTCGCTATTTGACAGGTTCCGCGATGTATGGGTGCGCATGATAGCGACTGGTCAGAGCGACCGGCTCCCACCATATTCATCAAAAAATCACGCTCAAAAAATTCTCGCGCTGTGAAATGCATGTTTAAACCCCAGAGCGCTGGAGGCGATGTGTTAAAAGTAGTTTTTTAACCCCCAAACCACCATATTTTTGGAAACCAAAAACAAATAAAATTTTAAAGAATTTAGTAATATGAATACAATAATATCAGACTTGTAATATCAATTCTGCACAAATTTCTTTTTTTTTTACCTTAAAAAAATTATCTAACATGGCAGAAGTGGTCACAGAATTTTTCACATTTAAAAAAAAAAAAAAACATTAATAACAATTAATTATGAATATTTAAAGATTGTTCCATTGAAATGCATTGGAGAGCGCCAGGTAGCGAGAGGTCATACCTGTCGCTGTTCAAGGTCGGACGCTGGCGCTGTGGGCTGAGGCTGGAATGATGAATGAGTGGCTATCTGGCGCTATCTCAGTCGCTAAGCAGGATCGGCTTGATAAATGTGTGATTGTGGTGGGGAGCCGGCGTTCTCGTGGCGGTGCCCGTCATTACCGGTCGCTCACCAGGCGCTACCTGTCGCTATTCCTTCATAAATATGGGCCTGAGTCACTATGAAGTAGCAACGCACGGCTGAGCACAGTGACTACTAGCGGGCGCTCTGAAAATGCCTGCTACAGATGCTCATCTGTCGCTACCTGCCGCTAGTAATGGATCAGCCTCTTAGTGTATTCTAATTGTCCTGCTCATGTGCACCTTCCAAGTTAGTTATGTAATGAGTGTATTCATTGTTGAGCATTGTTCATATTAGTCAGATCTGCGTAAAAGACTTATATTATTTTTAATATACAAAAATGTAGCCCCTTTCCCCAGAGTCTACCATCTGCTGCACCAAGCATAGGGGCTGCAATTCCCAGGGATCAGCCTTTGGCTATGGTGGTATGGCAGCCCTTTCGCACAGAGTGTTGGTCCAGCCCACCTGGAGGAACAAAGGACTTATGCTGATGCTCTTCCGCATATCTAGCACCCAGCGGGGCGCGCAGTTAATAAAGCGGGGTATTGGCAAGTGGGCACTGTGGTTAGGGCAGCGCACCACTCTGGGAACCTGTACACTGTACAAAGGTACGGGAATCATATAGATTCTGGCTGATCTCAAGTTGGGATACTTGAGATCAGCCAGTCATTGATTTCCATAATGCTGTGTAGATGTGTCCCTTTTAAACCAGGCGACTGGCAAGCTGGCAGTTGGAAGACGCCAGAGCATCCAAAATGGGTTTTGTGCAACTTGTCCGGGCTAAATGTAAAAACAAATCATTGTTTGTCTAACTGACATGATTTCCTTTACCTGATTTATCCTGGTGCATTGCTGAATAGCATTGTTAAAGAGAAACAACCACACGAAATGTCACTATCCTGGTCATTGTTCTCCTCCAGCGGGGCATCCTGATATGTCCCACTGAAATGTCAATCATTGCTGGCAATCCCACGTCACGCGTGCAGGCTCTCCTCCAATCAGCGGCTAGTGCTCCATTTAGCTTTATTACGTTTCTCTTACAAAAACTCCCCAGGAGAATGTCCCACAGTAGGCAGATTTGCATACTCCCTTTGTCCTGTACAAGATTTTCAGCAACTAACAGTTTCTGCATGCCATGTATGTGCCGGCACATACCAGCCTGATTAGGGCTGCTCACCCCACTCAACTGGAAGTGCCTGAACCTGCACCATTTACTAACCCTACTGTACTACCTCACTGTTTCTTCTTTAGCGATTGGGTTCTTGGACATTATTTTACCTGCTGGCCATCCCAGTCAGGTGTAGGTCTGCTTTAACTTATGTCATGCTCGGGCCTAGCAAAAGATTACCTTTGGCTATCAGGTAACAGCAACAGATCAGAAAAGCAACACAACAGACATTTTGACTTATAAAATTAATATTCCTATTTAGCATCTTTGTTCTAACTTTTTCGTGAACATGGACACTTTTCTAAATGATATGGTAGGTTCTAGTAGCTACTTTCAGAATTATGAAGCTATATGTCAGATCTACAGAGAAGCTTTGTGCTTCCTGACATCCATCTTGTTTCTGTCTGCTCTCCAGGCTTTTTTTTCCCTGCGACTGGAGAATTCTGGCAGAATGACATTTATTGTGATGTGGTGTGAACATGGCAGCAAGAGCAGCGGCTAAGTTATATTCCAGACTTGACGATGACAGTGGTTAAGTCATAACCTGGCAGTGTCTGGGGGACTTCTCACAAGCTGACTGCTGGGTAACTCTCAACGCCTCAGGTAATATAAGAAAAATAACAGTCAATGGTGAATAAGTCATTGTCTGATGCTTTTCTGTAACATGCGGTCAACAACAAGAACAATAAATTACTATACTTAGAAACAAAGAGAATTTGGCAGCACATCCAACCGGCCTCACATCCGCAGATCACATGTAACCACACCAGCCCAGGACCCCGATGAGAATGATAGGCAAGCAGATGAATTACCTGAGCCCCCCCCCCCCCCCCATTACAGACAGTGTGGCACAATCCCCCCGATTCTCCTATTACAGGCAGTGTTGCAGAATGTCCCCCCAAATTCCCTCATAACAGGCACTGTGGCACAATTGTCAGCCTCAATTCCCTTATTGAAGGCAGTGTGGCAGAATTCCCCCCCTCCCCCAGAGCACCAGACAATGAGGATCGACGGGTAGGCACAGAGATGGCAAGGTGACTGATCCCTGCCTGCTTGGCCACTGTCACCCAATTGCTGCCCCTCCATGGTCGTGTGTGCACACTAACTCGCACCCAGACACACACACACAGAATGATCTTACTGCCACTTCCTGCTTTGCTAATATTCCTCATGACAACGCTAGTTCTGGATGATGGCTTTATACAGGCCAAGCCCACCCGCCAGAACCAGGGATGCAGGAGCCTGACCATTGGTACAAGTTGTTCTTTACACTCGCCCCATAAGACACACCAACACCCCCTACTTTTTGGAGGAAAAAGTGTGTCTTATGGAGTACTTTACCTGTGCATCTGTGTGGAATTCTGCAAAACCTGGCCTGTTGGTGGGACCTGTAGGAGAGGGTTGGGGACCCCTGGCCTAGTGTACAGGTGGTTAGGTAATGTACTGAGCTTTAAAGGGATTGACCAGTTGAACTTTAAGTCAAATGCCTGGCAGCTTACCTATCAGTCCCATGCTGTCTCTTTGTGTCTGTCACTGAAAGGAAGAGGATGTTCCTCTTGGCTGCCTCCAGCACCTCCCCCCATCCAGCCTACAATAACAATACTGTCAATACTGTCTTAGCTATAGGTTGGAATGGAGCTCTTCGCACTGTCAGTCATTCCCAGCCCACTTCTAATGAGTAGATCATCCCCAGATGGCTTTTGTTTTAAATAAGCTATTTTTTTTGTTGTCATAGACAATTAGGACACACTCCCCTGGCAGGTTTTGAACCACATATATAATCATTCCTATAAGAACATACAATTAAATGATCATAAATAGAATTGCAATACCTGTTCAAGGAGTTTTATAATACGCTCAGAGAAAAGGAATCATTACCATAATTCTCTGGACGACAGGAGCATAATTGTTATAATAAATAACAATATTCCAGGAACATGTCTGTTCATCCACACAAGCAAATAAATTATACAACAAAGCCTACTAAATATGGCTTTTAATAACTGCTCAATTATGCTATGCTTGTGTGCATAGCTGGCCAGGCCAATGAAGTGATATCATTAGCACATGATGACATACCAGGAAAAAAAATATTTGTGCATAATTGATTTTACTCTCAGTATTATATGAATCGTTATTATTTTCTATTTATGATTTTAAGAAGCGCACAAACAATACAGGACCTGCTGCTGACTAAAATGATGGCAGCTTCCATCCTCCATAGCCACATGTATAGTTTAGAACCGCACCACTAAACTAAATCCAGAAATGAGCTTTTTTGTGCAAGCACCATGTTGGGTCACCAAGATGAAAATAACTAGCTCTCAAAGCCCCCCTTTCATATCCCGGGTATTTTAAACATACCCATACATACAGGTGCATTGCAAAAAATTATATCCTGAATAAGAACATATCTTATGTTTCCCCCAAGCTGTACATACAGATTGTCCACATTAAAAAAATATCCTTCCTGCATCTACTGCATTTTCTGAGCCTTTAAACATTCAAGGTGTCAGCCCATGACGTTTCAGGCTGCCTGCAAACAGGAAGTGCCTTCTGACTGTGTCGCTCTGCATTCTGGGATTGCTGTCCTTTTCCTGACCCCAGCTCTGCTCTGTCTGTGCAAAGCACAGCTATAATCCAGCGCCCCTGTACTTTTGCCCCTCCTCCTCTCCTCAGTATGTGATTCTACTAAGCCAAGATGGTGGCGCACGTATCCTAGAGTCCTGAACAGAGTTGCAGGCCAGTGGGGAAAAGAATAAAAAGTGATTAAAAATGTAAAATAAATTAATTTTAGATGCTAAGGAATCGTTTTTTAAGGGTTTGGGCTTTTCATTAAATAACAATGAAGGTCCGCTTTAAGTAACTGGTTGTGCACTCCTAGAGTAAGGTGACTTTTTTTCTTCTAGCCTACAGTAATCCTTTAAAGAGGAACATCAGGGTAAAACAAAAGTGTGGCCCTGCTTACCTTTTGGATGTTGCCGATGCCTGATGCAGTAACATCTGGCTGCCTCAGGAACTGATTCTCACCATGCCCGCTGGCTTAGCTGCCTCTAAATGACAGTGCGGCTCAGTGAACTCTCGCGGCCTTTCAGAGCCTCCCCTTGCATCCCAACCTTGGGCACTGTGCAAACGGGAGATCGGGGGACGTTTTTAACCTCCCCCAATGTTCCTCTTAAACAACCTAATAACAAGTGAGTAGGTACTTTCTCACAAAAGACATTTGTGTTCAATTTACAGAAGTAGGACATGAGCTGAAGCAATTCTGTCCACTGCTGGAAGCAAATTACATAAGGCCTTTTTGGTTTTGTTTCAATATACAATACAACTTCAGTGGATATGTGTTGTAGTGAAATGGGAATGGCCCTGATGTCCTCTTTACCTTCTCTTACCTTCTCTTATTTGCCAGTAAAGTGGAAGTGGCTATAAAGGAGTTTGTTTGCCTCCCTTTATAGCAACACTGGAAAAACTGGAAAGAAATCGATCTTGATAGACCAGTTTTATTATCCTATACTGTTTACACTGTAACTATGCTGCTGAGCCAACCACACATCTTTAATAGCAAGTTAAGTGTGCTGTGTATTGAAGGCGTGTTCTCTGTCTGCACTGACCTCAACAAACATATACAAAGCCAAAATATGCATCAATGGGCAAACTAAAAATAAAACTAAATAAAACGAACCACAGATAAATTCTTTCTTACACAATGTGGGTGTAGAACAGCTCATTGTGTTGTGCCTCTGTACAAAAATACATGTATATAAATTGGGCACATGCTTTGTAAACCTTTTGTGGCATCTGCCACCCATACTGGGTTACTGGTCCTCTTTAATCCCTAAAGAAATGCTTGGTTTTCTGGATGCCTGGATTCAAGTAAGATTATTCACCCCCTCTGCCCTATTGTGCGGCACCTGCATCTCATGGTCTTCCATCAGTGAACTTCATTGGGGGTGTCTCAGGGGTGTGGATTGGTAAGTAGTATTGCTCAATATCTGTAATCTCAATAAGGATTCAAGCAGATGTGGATCAGGATGCCTGGCAAGTGGGGAATGTCGAGCCCTAAGGGGTATAGGTCTACAACAAATAATGAACAAAATGTTGGCAAATTTACTGCAAGTGCACAACTAATTTAAACTAGTATATAGCTAGAAAAATTGGTTCTAGAATTTTATGTCAACACCTCCTCCTCCTCAAGTCGATAAGTCAAGGATTTCTAGGACATGGTGCCAAAGGACAAATACAACAGGTCAGGCAGAGGTTGTAAGTGAAGAGGTAATCTGAGACGTGATCTAGACACTGTAAGCGCACCTTAGCTATTGCTATAAGGGGGATGGACTAAGGGAAGTGGCCAGCTTTATTCAAACATTGACCAATCACCTTGGACCAGCTGGGGTTTAGTCAGGGGAATAGGGATCCACTATATATGGCTCAGTGAGCCAGAACAGACCACTGAAGAGCTCAATCTTGCGAGCCTCCCCCCCCAGACCTAAAGAGGTTAACACTCCTGGTGGCTCATTGGGTGCAGCAGGATGACAACAGGCCATCCTGACAGTGGCCTGGCCCTTTCAGCTTTGGCAGGCTGTACAGCACCACCGAAGATAGAAAGAGAAGAGCGGCTGTGCATGCTCCCGGCGGTGCGCGTGTAAAAGGGTAATTTACTTTCATTGTCTTAGAATAGTTTGATGAATAGCATAAGTTCATAATCTGCTGAACTGAGAAAGGCAGTTACATAATGAAACATCTGTGTTAAAGGGTAATTTCACTTCCAATTACATTTTTCAAAGTTTCCATTATTATGTGACAAAATGATGTCTACAGTGTGCTAAGCTTATCTGTTGTCCTTTCTATTTGTTTGCAACTCTGTTATAAAAGAAAACAATTTTCCCTACCAACAATGTGTTTACCTTAGCAAGGTACAACAACTGGTGTGTTTGATGTACTGAGCAGAGACTTCCTGAATCTAGGTTGCTAATAATCTGATTGGCTAAGGCAGAGATGAGGGCTTTATTCCCTTCTGCTGTAATTCGATTCTTCAGATTCGGGGGGGGGGGGGGGTTCACAAGCTTTTATTCAAGTAGCTAAAGGGTTACTGTCAGTTTAGTCCCATGAGGGGTCATTACTGCTGCTGATAACCTCACCTTTTACAGTGGAAGGATTCTAGTACTTGTAGTCAGTAGTTTTTACTCAAGGCCAGGCAAACCGCTCCCACTCCCATATATAAAAGCACAGGAATAAAAAAAACATGGAAACAGCATGCTAATAAGTAAATCACAGGTCTGGGGGCACAATCCTAGCACAAACGTTTATTTTACAATCCAAAAGAAGAAAACAATAAGGCAAAACACCAAAACACGAAAAAGGGAGTTTTCCTTTAACAGAAGCTGCAGTAGAGCAGTGGTTCTGAACCTTTTTTCAGCCAAGTATCCCCTAGTGGCAAGAGGTTCCAACCATGTACTGCCAAGGGGTGATCAATAATATATAGTAACAAAATAAGTAGGCCACAGGCCTTGAGGCACTTGAACGCAAAAAGGTATAATGTTTTAAAATAATTTACCAGACCAGTCAGACTGAACGCCACTGTGTACTCCCCCCCCTCCCCCGCCCGGTTACATGTACCACAGGTGCAGTATAGAGTACTGAAAAGACAATGATCTGTTACTCCACCCTCTGGCAGTTAGTGGAACATATTAAAACAATGCATGCATAAAATGTCGTACAGTTTCATGTCACAATGTAATTCGGTTTGCTGTTTTTAGTTTAGATGTCTGTATTGAGCATAATAAGTAAAGAAGCAAATAAACTACAGTAAATTTAAACTCGTTCAGACATTTCCAGAGATAAGAGGGCGTATCATTAGATGCACATTTCCAGGCCAGTACACACCTGAACAAGACTTAGGCCCTTATTTATGAAGGAATAGCAACAGGTAGCGACTGGTGAGCGGCCGGTAATGACGGGCCCCGCCACGAGAACGCCGGCTCCCCACCACAATCACACATATATCAAGCCGATCCTGCTTAGCGACTGAGATAGCGCCAGATAGCCACTCATTCATCATTATTCCAGCCTCAGCCCACAGCGCCGGCGTCCTACCTTGAACAGTCGCTCAACTGCTACAGTCGCTCAACTGTCGCTACCTGCCGCTATGATTCATTAATAGCGGCAGGTAGCGACGGTTGAGCGACTGTAGCAGTATTTTCACAGCGCCCGCTAGTAGTCGCTGTGCTTGGCCATTGTTCGGTTGTTGATAGCGACTGAGTCGGTGTGCAGTAATGTTGAATACGGGGTGACGAGTCGCTATTTGACAGGTTCCGCGATGTATGGGTGCGCATGATAGCGACTGGTCAGAGCGACCGGCTCCCACCATATTCATCAAAAAATGACGCTCAAAAAATTCTCGCGCTGTGAAATGCATGTTTAAACCCCAGAGCGCTGGCGGCGATGTGTTTAAAGTTTTTTAACCCCCAAACCACCATATTTTTGGAAACCCAAAATAAATTTTTTAAAGAATTTAGTAATATGAATACAATAATATCAGACCTGTAATATCAATTCTGCACAATTTTTTTTTTTTTCCACTTAAAAAAATTATCTAACATGGTAGAAGTGGCCACAGAATTTTTCACATTTAAAAAAAAAAGCAAAAAAAAACATTAATAACAATTAATTATGAATATTTAAAGATTGTTCCATTGAAATGCATTAGAGAGCGCCAGGTAGCGAGAGGTCATACCTGTCGCTGTTCAAGGACGGACGCTGGCGCTGTGGGCTGAGGCTGGAATAATGATGAATCGGCTTGATAAATGTGTCATTGTGGTGGGGAGCCGGCGTTCTCGTGGCGGTGCCCGTCTTTACCGGTCGCTCACCAGTCGCTACCTGTCGCTATTCCTTCATAAATAAGGGCCTAAGAGAAGTCCTTTAGCTTGATTGGTCTAGGGGCCTCTTCTACCCCCAACAACAAGTGGACCAACACCCAGGATTTTGACCATCCTGGAATTTGGGCCACGTTCCTAGGGAGGTTCACACAGCGGGGCACCTCAAATCAGGATGCCTAAAGCCATTTAGACTCCAGGACCGCCAACATACATGGTTGGTGCTCTTTAACCTGATCTTGTCTATCTGGCCTGGCCGGACCACAAAATTAGCAAGATCCAGGTCAAATTATTGGCTGTTTTTACATTGGTTCCCCAGGGCTACAAGGTTGGCGCACTATGCATGGTGGTAACAAAGGGATCGGAGCAGCCAGTCTACATCCCTCTAAGTGTACCAACCTCTTTGCCCTTCAACACATCCCCTTCAACACACGGGGGGAGCAGGTTCTTGTTTAGGGGTATCGCCAAGTCACTCGCAGACTGGTGCCTTGTTTTCTATCTTGACTCTTCCTGGGACTATTAGCCTGGGGCACCAAGCATAGGGGCTGGTAACCCAGGGGTTTGAGGCCAAGCAGCCAGTCTCTGACCCTGCAAGTGTTGTAGCTCCTTGGTCTGGTGCTCTTCTGCAACCCCCATGCCTGGTGGGGGTGCAGGGTAATTGTGCAGTGCCAGCTTGCCATATGCTGATACCCTTTGACCAATTACCTACACCCCCACCATGCATGGGGATGCAGCCATGGAACTGCTGGACCTGAGCTGAAGGGTATAGAGTCTGATATATATATATTTGCAGGTTGAAGGCGGTTTCCTGTTTCCTGGGATACTTGCTCGTTGTGCTGAGCTAGTACCGATGCAGAGGGACAGCACGTTTTTTTTTAAATAGCTAAAACTAGGGAAAAATTGCCAACTCATTTGGTGTTATTTTCCTCTCCCTGATACTCGTTTAAAAAAAAAAAAGTATGGCGACTTCCAACTTCACAGCTCTTCTCTACATGCAGCCATAATATTCTTTTAGAAACATCTCCTGGCCTTCATATGCCAGCACATTACTGAAAACAGGTAAAAAAAAAATATAACACACCAGAGATAAAAAGGCATGTACAGTACCTTCATGTTTGGGGGCGCTGTGGCTGGTGGCGATAAGGGGCGGTCTGGCACTGGGACCTCTGAAGAGTTGGATAGCTCCTGTTTCCTGTTAATATGAAAGAGATTAGTGTTACTTGTGCAAAACACCAAATGAACATCAAACATTAAGCCCCAACTTTCACTATGGGCACAGAAAGCTGGATTCTGATTGGCTTTCATAGAATTTACTAGATTGTATGAGGGTAAAGCAGCATGTCTTACCACAAATCCATGAGGACACAAACTAAGAAACGAATATGCCGACACTCAGAGCAGAGATCACAGTGCTGATGGTGAGGCAGGTAAAGTACATTTCAGGTGATATCCAGCGAGGAGATCACAGATTTGCGTTACCATGAGAACCTGATTACACCAAATTTCCTGTCTCCCTCCCTCCTCTGTTCTCCCATCTGCCATCAGCCAGTTCCTGGATAGACTGTTTGCCTCCAGCTCTGTACATGAAGTGATTACACAGAGCACCCATGATGGCAGCAAAACCACTAAATGCAAGACCACCTCCTCGTTTGTGTCTCTCTGCGATGACAAGGCCAAACAGTTAAAACAAGGCCAGAGGTGATTAGATTACACTTTACTGATTTATCAAACTCCAAGTTGCTGAAAAAAAATCTTAGTTCAGTACCTGAAGCTTAAATGGACATAAAGACATGAAAGACACCTCATCGCCCACGGGCTTGATCCCTCATAGTCCTGAAGCTGGTCACAAGCTCCAGACAGGGGCCCAGCACATATAACACATATTAGTGTCCACCATAACGTGATGTGCCCCCTGCTGCCAGTCAATGAGGAAACTAGTCCCTCATGACTCTCAACAAGGGCATGTGCCGAGGCCACTCAGGTGGACCCTGTCATTCCAACCGCAGGGAAACTGGATGGCTGCAGCTTACAGGGCCCGTGGGACCAAGCTTGTGGACCAATACAATTTTTAATCACATTTACTGATGCTTTGAAGTGAACTGTTTTTTTTTTTCATTTCTCTCAGGTAATGACTTACTGTACAAGTCCAGCTGCCTTGTTTTATTACTACAGATATAATTTACTGTATCCTAGATTTGCCATTGTTTGTGTTCTGTTTAATCCAGCCTGAGTTATTTAGTAAAAATTACAAATGTAGTTTTGCGATGCATTTATCAGGGGTACTACTCTGTGGTCTTCTGCTGTTTCAATCCCTCAGAGACCCGCGGGCTGAAGGGGGTGCATCATATGATGGTCCAACACTGACAGACTTATCTGAGAGGGACAAGCAAAAGCACACTAGGTGCCAATTGGAACATGCTGTCAGCTTCAGAGCTGAAAGTGTGAGGACAGGGTAAATTCTGCTTTAAAGTGGACCAAAAGTCTTGGTCCTTTCCCCCGGGGACACCCTGCTGCGCAAAACCCCCCAGGACGCCGAGACCAACTCACCTCTTCCCGGTCCTGTGGTGCGTCTAAGAGCAGTGGCCTTGATGGCTGCATCCTCCGCTTCCCTCTAACAGGGAGCATGCCCGCACCAGCCATTCACAAATGCTTGGTTATCCCTCTAGCCCTGCTAGAGGGATAGCGGGATGCAGCCATGGCTCGCGCATGCGCCCTTGGACCAGGAAACAAGGTAAGTAAATGGGCTGAACTGGGGGGTTTCACACAGCAGGGCATCCCGATTTTGGATGCCCTAGGGGGGGGGATCGATCAGAGTGAGTTTTGGTCCACTTTAAAGCAGACCAACACCCAACAAAAATATTGTTGGATTACCTACACTACACCTCCTTGACGACTCCAACTGCAGATGGAAACCTGAACCACATGACCACTGGCGACCAAACGCAAGGCCAGATTTTTTCAGGAGGAGAGCAAGGCATGTAAGAAAATCCAGGATGAGCAACGGTGTATTCATAGGGAAGGACTTTAGCAATCGACCCCCCACACACATGGACCAACACCCATTTGGTGTAAAATAGGTGTTTTTCCACATGAAAGAAGGCCAGATGATTAGTTTTCAGTAAAAAGATAGTTATTAGTAAAATATCACCCATCCCAGGCAGCCCCCAACATCTCCACTGATCCTTGGCACCCCAACATGCTTTCCATTCAGTCAAGGCGTTTGCTCCACAGCATTGCAAGGACAGATCATGAATATGTGGGACTTGGCCACCCTAAAAATGATGTTACCAAAGCTCTGATACTTTAGACGCAGATACTGTGGCAGGGGTGGGTATGTGTGTTATGCCCAGCCCCACCAGGAAGTCTCCAAGCTCTCCCTCTCTCTCATAGCCAGTCTATCCCAGCTCTTTGCTCCTTTGACTTGAGATCATTTATATTTAATTAATATTTTTAATATTTTACCACTTTCAAAATAGTTTTTGTGGTTGAAAATGTGATCAATAATTGATCCATTTGCAATAGACAAAGCACATCTAATCTAGATTTTTAGACTGACTATTTGACTACAATAATGATTGAACAATGTGAAATACTATGTGGGAGGCCATAATGTTGCTGTCATTTGTGGCTACCTTTTCTGTGCAGCAATACAAAAGACTAAATCAATCAATTAAATAGAAAATTGCATACAGGTTTATCCATCTAAACTATTAAACTAGTAGGCTTGGTAGGATTCTTTAAAGCACCTGACAAAGGGCTTTTCCTCAGTACTAGATGCCATCACTAGATGGCGTGGTAGGTTTTAAAAGCAGAGCACTGTTCCAACAATATCTAGGACCTAATTGAGACTGAACCTAAAGTATAGAGCAGTGTAGTACAGTACAGTAAGGGGTCTCACGCATATTTCTCTTCACACTTCAATCTTCGTTCAGGGCCACCATCAGGAATTTTAAAGCACCATACAGCCAAATCCTCAGCCTACCCCCTTTGCCTCCATATCATTAAAGGGTGACACATATCATACAATGTCCCCTCATTACTACCCTAGGGCCATTGATACTGTCCATGGAACTTCCTCTAACAGTCAGGGGCCACCCTTACTCTGCCTGCTGCACCATTACTCTTAAAAGGCACCACATATTACCCAAGGCTCTCTTTATCACCCTGGGGCCACCCATTGTGCCTTTGGTTCCCGAGGCCACCTTTACTCTCCCTATTGACAACATAATATTGCAGGATGGCACATATTGCCCAGTGGCTCTCTTGATCACCTTGGTGCCTCCCACAGTGCCTAAGGGTGAGGACCCTTGGGCACTGTGGGAGGCACCAAGGTGGTCAAGAGAGCCACTGGGCAATATGTGCCAGCCTTGCCCACCCTGGTACCATCAATAGTGCCCAGGAACCCACCTTTGGCCACTCTGGTGCCCCCCGTAGTGCGTAAAGGCCTCCCCTTGGCCACTCTGGTGCTACCCATAGTACCTAAGGGCCTCTCTTGGCCACTCTGGTGCTACCTATAGTGCTTATGGGCCCCCCTTGGCCTCCCACAGTGCCTAAGCTCCCCCCCCCGGCCTCTCTGGTGCCCATAGTGCATAAGAGTCTCCTCCTACTCTGTGGGAGTTACATCTATTCTGAAAATAGCTCTGAGGGCCATGCATATGATCCAAGAACCCTTTCCATTTCCATTGGACCACCCACACTAAACCAAGAGGTCCTCATATAACCTTGCAGCCCCCATTTAAAGCATCAAATTGCTTTATACTGGAGTCATGTCTGTACTGCTCTGATAGCTTTAATCATTACAGCCTGTTTTATGGTGACATCGGTAATAAAGCAATAAACTACAAACCCAAGGATATGTAAGACAAAATAAAAGAGGATGTTCAGCTTATTATGTAACAAGTTTGTAACCTGTTAATATCAATGTCAAGCACTCTGTTATTACGATTTACTATATAAAAACACATGCATAGAATAAAACAGTTAGGTTGGTAGCTGTAATGATGACAAGTTCTGGTAAACACACAATTCACATTTTATGATGATATTTGCCGAATTCAGTAACTGCTGGGCTCAGACGCACAGCTCTATATGGCTCTTATCGCGCCGCAAACAAGCTGGGTTGCTATGGCGACGGGCCACATGGTTCCTTAGCACAACTGAGTACTGTTGACCGATGTTCCCAGGAGGATGTTGGCAATTAAAGACCAAAGGCAAAATGCACAGTGAATCGCACAGGTCCTAATGGGAGAAAGCTATTACAGTACAAAAGGCATTGCCGCAACATTGACGCCCAATGATTAATACAAATACAATAACATTTTTAGTTTTAGATTGCAAGCTCATATGAGCAAGACCCTGCTGTTCATTATCCTGTACATTTCATTTTCTTTTCTTTTTCTGATTTTTTTTTTTCGTTTGGAGACAAATGATAAACTGTACACGTCATCATTTAAAGGGACATTACCATCACTTTAGAATGAATGTCCAGTACTATGCTTGGGGGAAGTGGTCCAGGTACAGGTTATAGGAGTCACATGCCTGATGATCAGAGCCATATCTCCTAAATGGGTCATTTTTCACCCGGGCAGAACAGCTACGGGAAAGCCGTGGTGAAAATACTTTTTCTTTAAAGCAACCCTGTCATGCATCATGTTAAATGTCATTACCAACAAACCCATAATAGAGCTGAAGTCGGGAAAGTTTTTCTTCTGCCCTTTAACCCTTTCGCTGCCAGCCTACCTGCAGCATTTGCCACTCCCTGTTGCCAGACGATGTTTCACTATTTTGCGCTACACATATTCAACTGTCATTTTTGAAAGGATTTCCAGGGATTTCCCAGGAAAATTATATATTGTTTTTTTCAACAGAGTCTGGGCTTTAACATGAAATGTCTTGTTTGTATTTTTTAGGTGTATTCTCAATTTTTTTGGGTGAAATGTGTGAAAAAAAATAAAAAAAAAATATTTTTTTACAATTTGTAGAGTTTTTTTGTAATAAAAAATGTAAGTTTGTCAATAAAATCTTATTGCGTGAGAAACCCCAATTTCTCCCGGTTACAGCGATACCACATATGTATAGGTAGACACCCTTTCCTGCCCAGAAGCCTTTTATAGCTGCTGGATGACAAATGGTTAATTAAAAAAAAAAAATGACATAGGGTCCCCCTTCCCGGGGAGGGGGACCCCATTTTTTTTTGGATTTTTAAGGGTTAAAAACCCTTAAAAATCCAAAAAAAAAAATGACGTGGGGTCCCCCTTACCCAAAGTAACCAGCCCGGGACCAGCTATGGGGGCTTGTAGGCACAGAGTGGGGGGGCCAGCTTTGGTGGCCCCCCCACCCTGCAGCCTACGAGCCCACATAGCCTATGTGGGCCCGGGCTCTTCTGCCCCCCCCTGGCCTTTGGGGAGGCAGGTAATGGAGGTGCCAGGGGTTAATGGCAAGCCACCCGCTAGGGCAGGTGACTTGCCACCCCCCCAGCCTTGTGAACTGGTATAAGGGGTCTCATGGACCCCTTACCAGCTCACAAAGGGTTAACTGTTAACAAAAAACCACGACACAATAATAAAAAGTATTTTATTAGAAAAAAAAAAATTTTTTTTTACTGTACTTACCTTCGATTGCAAGCTCTTGTCCCTCGCCGCTCAGCTGACAGATGCCGGTGATCGGCATCCAGAGAAGGAGAAGGCAGGAGATCAGAGGATCTCCTGTCACCTCCTTCCCCAGCGCCGATCACCGGCATCTGAGAAGCTGAGAAAGCTGAAGCCCGTTCGGGGCCGGGATGACTTCATAAGCCCCGCCCCCAAGGAAGAAGAGAGGAGAGAGCCTCCCAGGCTCTCTCCTGAAGATCTGTAAGTCCTGGGGGGGGATCGGAGGCCCCCCAGGTGAAGAGGAGGGACAGCGGGAGCCAGCGCACACACAGGTAAGTGAATGTCATTTTTATTTTATTTTTTTTTTACAGTTAGAAGCTGCTGCTGCAGAAGCGGGGGGGGGGCGGCCTATTCCGGGGGCTCTCCTGGAGCCATCCGACCCCCCACGGGGGATCGGATGGCACCAAATTAAAGAGGAGACCCGGCCGGATCCAACGAGGGGTCAGGTGAGTATTTGTGATTTTTACTTTTTAAACTAGAAGCGAGGAAAGTCAAGCACGTAACACCTACGGGCTTGGCACTTAAGGCCCAGCCAAGCCAGCACGTAGGTGTTACGTGCTTGGCAACAAAAGGGTTAAAGCAGAACAAAACCTGGGATTTTGACTATCCAATGTTTTATTACCTGTCCCTCTGTGTAAAACCCCCAAGTCACCCAGAAAAACTCACCTCTCCCCAGTCCTATGATGCATGCATGATGCATCCAATCAGAGTCCTTTGCCATATTTACATCCTTCGGCAAAGGGCTCTCATTGATTTCAATGAGGAGCGAGGACAGCTGCATCCCCGGCGCCCCCCCCCCCCCAGCCTATCTTAAAGGCTCCCTATTGAAAACAATCTTTCGGCAAACAGAACTGATTGGATGAGAGCCTGGGCATCCATTGGACTGGAGAAAGATGGGTGATAATTGGTGCGGGGGGAGGGGAGAGAGTTCACAAAGAGGGCCATGCCAATTCTTTTAGATTCCAGGGCCGAGCGTGCTGGGCTTTGTTGTGCTTTAAAGCCTATCCCAAAAGTAGCATAAGCCAATATGGAACTAATATATGCATATTAAAACACACAGTTACAGTGGAACAACACCCAGGGGTGATCGGCCCCAGGAATCTGTAAGATTCCCGGGCCGATCACCTCCCTCATCGCGGGACATCCGAGATGGGGATGTCCCGCGGGGTGAAACCCCCCCAAAACCCCCAAAAAACCTTACCTTATCCTCCTGCACGCCCCTCTAGACGTGCGCGCGCCCACGCCGGCCGTTTGTTAAGTCCGCCCTGTAAGAGTGACGTGCGGGAGGCGGCAGCGGACGCGCTGTCTTGTCCGTCGCTGTCACCCGCTTGTCCGTCGGCGGGGATTGGACGGCGTGGTGAGGTGAGTTTTTGGGGCTTCCTGGGGGGTTTCACACAGCGGGGGTGCCCCCCGAAGTGGACCAAAACCCAGGATAGTCAAAATCCTGGGTGTTGGTCCGCTTTAAAGCAGACCAAAACCCACATTTTTAACTAGCATCCCCTGAATTGCCAATGCATAAGAGCCCATGCATGTGTTGTAGGACTGGGGAAAGGTGGGTTTTTGAGGAGTACCTTTTGACAATTTTCATTGACCCCTACTTCACTCTAATTCCAGATGTCACCTGTTTTAGTTATAAAGCTCCGCCTCCTCCATTCATTGCTACTATTGTGTGTGGCAATGATGTCATTGCCATATCAATGTAATGACTGATCACATGCTATCTCACACCAAGGGACAGCAAAAAAAAAAAAACAGTGCTCCAGGATGATTCGAAAAGCGAAAATATCCATTTCTAGTTCTACACCCTAAGAGGGGAGTATTTGCAGAGGTTTTGGCCAAATGTATTTCACAAGCTCAGTGGTTTTGGCCCGCTTTAAACGGATTGTCCAGGCAAGCTAAAGCAACTTAAGTTCCCCGTTAAATGTTTTTTTTCAAACTGAGCCCCTCAATGCGAAGGAAACTTATTTTGAAGTTTTTATATCTATATCAGCATATACTGACTCTGTGGACCTGGCAGCCAGTGGAGGTACTGGCAGTGGGAAGAAGCACTAGAAAAGTGAGAGGAGAGGTGGATGAGGTATGCAGCGGCGTGCTTAAAAGATTGGAGGTGTACCAGTTTGTTTGTTAGTAAACCACAGAGGTGGATGCTGGTACATTTTGGGGGTTATTCAAGAAATGCTAACAGCAGGTAGTGCCGCGTAGTGTCGGGTGAACGCTGGGCGCAGTATGTGAAAACCATATATATGAAAGTCAATCTGGTGAGCGCCTCTAATAGCGTCATGTAGGGTCACATGTGTCACTAGCGGCGGCTCAGTGTAAAGCGCCGGCACTCTAGGTTCAGCAGTGCCATGTAGTACCTGTCGCTCAGTATCGCTCTCCCATACATTTCAATTGTGTTTTATTTGGCTGTGTATAAATAGCGTTTTTCTAAAGTAATTTTTTTTAATTTTTGGTTCAAATGATTGTGTGGCCTCTCCTGCCCAGCAGTTTTTTTATACAGAATTGTATGTGCAGCTCTGCCATTGCAGTGTTATTGTCATTGTTAAAACAATGTCATTCCATATGTTTTTGCTGTGGTGCTGTTGTATATGTGTTTAGAAACAGACTGTTATCACTTAGCTACTGGTACTCGATGCTAGAGCGCCCACGCTGGTTGTGTGTAGTTTTTTCTTAAATATGGGCTTCAGCACCAAGTGCCGGACGAACTTAACTGGTGCTACCTATCGTTTGCTGCAGCGTTGTCCTATTGTTATATGTAGCGTAGTCTTTGGCGCTTTGACCTTGGAAGACCACCTAGCGTTCGCAATGAATCAGAGAGAGCGCTTCTGCAGCTCCCTGCAGACATCACATTCATCAAAGCTAGGTCACATCGCCTGACACTCACTTGCAGCAACCACTTGCAGACTCTCTAAGCACCGCTACATAGACGCTCACATGGTGTGGCGCTAGTCTTAAATTAGCCTCCCCATTGATCTTAATAGACATAAAGTTCCACAATCAGATGTACACACACATTTAGGGCCTGATTTATCAAGCACTTCTGCCATACAGTGCCACATGGGTGCTAATTATATAAAATAAAGCACGTTTACTAAGCAGAGCAGCAACATGCTGAAAAATGTATAAATCATATTTTGCACTACTCTGATTTGCACTGAAATTACATTGTCTGGCAGAAGTGCTTGATAAGTCAGGCCCTTGATTTTGAGATATGTTGCAACTCAGTACACAATAAAGTGTAAAAAGATAAGAAAGACAAATGCAATGGGGCAGTCCTAGGGGTGAGGTGCTAATTTTTTCTAATGAGAATGATGTTTTTTAAGTGGACAAGTGGAAATGACAGTAGCTTATGGGCAATCTAAAGACATATGTTAAAGTTTCTGGAAAATCTTCCTTCTATTCTGAAAATCACATTCAGTTATTCAGCCCTATAGAAGAGGATGTCATTTCTCCAGAGACCACAGGCACATTGTGGCTACAGCCACAATGGTTATACGCTACACTTCACTTTCTGAACTGGCTAATCTTTACAATCAGGGCTCACCAAATGGTTCCAGTAGGATCACCTCTTCAATATTCCATTCATTCCATTCATGCTCATAAAAGGTTTGACAGTTATTAGAAACCCACCCAACGTATGTTTTTAGTTTACATGTTAGCTTTTTTATGTAGCCAGCTTTAGTTACTTACTTCACGCTGATGAAAAGTTGCTCTGGTTGGAATGGCTCCTTTGGCTGGCGATGTCTTCTAATGGTGGGACACTTTTGCATCTTTCTAACAAAGGGGATTCCTCTCTAACCATCCAACATAATAACCTGTGGGATCCTTCGGCACAATAGCCGTGATATGTGGGAAGCCAGTGTGCGATGTGAGAGCACACAGCAGCCTGGAGGTGTTTCAGTCACTTCCCCATACTCGCCAACCACAAACTCAGATTGTAGGCTGTGGGCAGGCTCTTGAGAAAATCTTTATGCCAGAGAACTTACTTGCTGTCTTTGTCTGACAAAAAATATATACCTACTGGTATTGCTACGTATTACAACAGTCCTGGGAGAGTTGGCTCCAAAGTGGTGGTCCAGCCTGCTGCATTACCCAGTGGCACGCCACTCCATGTTCCAGCCAGCCAAGGCTCCACCAACTCCTGTGTGTCATACCCATCCTCTGTCACTCCAGATGCTCCTCCTCCTCTTAATCCGAGTCAGTCATTCCGCCAGCAATCCATTGGCCAAGCCATGTCCAAGAGACAACAGTATGTGCCCACTCATCCAACATGCAGAAGCTAAATGTGCTCCTGTATAAGTTGCTGGTGCTGCAGTCCCTCCCTTTTGAGGTGGTGCACCTTTCAGAGAACTGAAGGCTTGTGCCGAGCCGAGGTGGAGAGTCCCACGCTGTCATTTCTTTGCGAAGAAGGCAGTACCAGCCCTGTACAATTTTATTGAACAGAAGGTGGGCCAGTGCTTTAGCCTGTCAGTGTGTACCAAAGTGCACAGCAGTGCCTACGTCTGGAGCTGTAACTACGGTCAGGGACAGTACATATCCTTTAACCCTTTCGCTGCCAGCCTACCTACAGCATTTGCCACTCCCTGTTGCCAGACGATGTTTCACTATTTTGCGCTACACATGTTCAACTGTCATTTTTGAAAGGATTTCCAGGGATTTCCCAGGAAAATGATATATTGTTTTTTTCAGCAGAGTCTGGGCTTTAACATGAAATGTCTTGTTTGTATTTTTTAGGTGTATTCTCAATATTTTTGGGTGAAATATGTGAAAAAAAATGTAAAAAAATTATTTTTTTACAATTTGTAGTGTTTTTTTGTAATAAAAAATGTAAGTTTGTCAATAAAATCTTATTGCGTGTGAAATCCCAATTTCTCCCAGTTACAGCGATACCACATATGTATAGGTAGACACCCTTTCCTGCCCAGGAGACTCCCCCAAACTGAAATAGCGCTTTAGGGGATTTTCAGAAAAAATACAACTGATATGCGCTATGCGCACCTTGCAGTTTTACCAGAAAAACAACCCTTTACATTTGAAATACCCCCAACAAACTATATATTCTCTGGAAGTACACACCTCAAGCTTTCTAGGTGTACCAGGCATGTTGATGTGCCCATAGTTTTCTGGAAGTAATTCCTCAATGTATTCTTTGGTTGCAAAGAGTTTCCCAAAAAAAAAGGATAAAAAAGCAGAATCAAAGCCACATTTTCCTAAAAAAACTATATAAAACAAGAAAAAACAAGTTTAATCTGAAAAAGCAACCTCCCCCGAACAGAACGATACCCAGCATGCATAGGTTCTGTCAAGGGAAGAGTTGCCAAACACCCCAAAGTAAAGCATGTGCGTAACGGTAATTTTACTTGAAAATTTCAGTTCTACAGACAAAGTGCGCACCTTGCGATTTTTCAACCAAAACAACCCTTTACATTTGGAATATCCCCCATAAACCATATATTCACTGAAAGTACACATGTTAAGCTTTCTAAGCGTACCCAGCTTGTTTTAGTGGGCTCATCTTTCTGGAATTAATTCCTCAAAGAATTCTTTGGTTGCGCAGGGTTTCCCTAAAAAATGTATAAAAAAGCTGAATAAAAAACACCTTTTCCTAAAATATAAATATGCAAACCAGAAAAAACAAGCTAAGTCTGAAAGCGCAAGGTCCCCCGAACAGAACAATACCCAACATGCAGAGGTACTATTAACCCTTTTAATTGCCAGCCTACTTGAGATTTTGTCACCCTCTGTTGACAGGTCATTTTTCCCCATTTTGCGCCATGTTTTGCGCCATTTTTGCTGTAATTTTCAGGAAAATTATATTTATATTTTTTTGCAGCAGAGTTTAGGCTTTAACATGAAATGTCTTGTTTGTAAATTGTATTTTGTTTTTTACAATATTATTAAGTAAAAAATAAATAAATAAAAACATTTTTAGAAAATTGACTCCTTTATTTTAAATAAAAAATGTATTTTATTAAGGAAAAGCATATTGCATGTGAAAGCCCAATTTCTACCGATTAGAACGGTACCACATATTTATCGGTAGCCCCCCGTTCCTGCCCAGGAGACCCCCTAACTGAAACAAGCAATCTATAACATTTACAAATAAAATACAACTACCATCCACACTACAAAGGGTTAAATCGAGAGAAAAAAATGACATAGGGTCCCCCCTCCCTAAAAATCCCCCCAAAAAATTGACATGGGGTCCCCCTTACCCAAACTAACCAGGCAGGGACCAGCTATGCAGGGCTTGTGGAAACAGGGCACAGGGGCCAGCTTTTGTGGCCCCTGGCCCTGCAGGCTACATGCCCGCATAGCCCGTGGGCCCGGGCTCTTCTGCCCCCCCCCCTGGGCTTTGGGGAGGCAGGTAATGGGGGTGCCAGGGGTTAATGGCAAGTCACCCGCTAGTCACAGGTGACTTGCCACCTCCCCCAGCCTTGTGAACTGGTATAGGGGTCATGGACCCCTTACCAGTTCACAATGGGTTAAATGTAAAAAAAAACACACACACACACACACACACACACGCAAAAAGAAAAAATTATTTTATTATTTTTTTTTTTAATACTTACCTCCCATCATGTCCCTCGGCGATCACTGGCTTCTGCTCACCTGCTGGAAGCCTTTTATAGCTGCTGGATGACAGAACACAAAGGGTTAATTAAAAAAAAAAAGTTACATAGGGGCCCCCTTCCCGGGGAGGGGGACCCCATTTTTTCTTGGATTTTTAAGGGTTAAAAAACCTTAAAAATCCCCCCAAAAATGACGTGGGGTCCCCCTTACCCAAAGTAACCAGCCCGGGACCAGCTATGGGGGCTTGTAGGCACAGAGTGGGGGGGGCAGCTTTTCTGGCCCCCCCACCCTGCAGCCTACGAGCCCACATAGCCTATGTGGGCCCGGGCTCTTCTGCCCCGCCCCTGGACTTTGGGAAGGCAGGTAATGGGGGGCTGGGGGATAATGGCAAGTCACCCGCTAGCCCGCAGGTGACTTGCCACCCCCCCAGCCTTGTGAACTGGTATAAGGGGTCTCATGGACCCCTTACCAGCTCACAAAGGGTTAACTGTTAAAACACCACACGTTAATAAAAAGTATTTTATTAAAAAAAAAAAAAATTTTTTTTACTGTGCTTACCTCCGATTGTAAGCTCTTGTCCCTCGCCGCTGTGCTGACAGATGCCGGTGATCGGCATCCAGAGAAGGGGGAGGCAGGAGATCAGAGGATCTCCTGTCACCTCCTTCCAGGGCACCGATCACCGGCATCTGAGAAGCTGAGAAGGCTGAAGCCGGTGATCGGGGCCGGGATGACGTCATAAGCCCCGCCCGAGGGGGCGGGGCTTAGCGGCAAGATGGCGCCCGCCATCGAGGATGAAAGGGGAGAGAGCCTCTCGGGCTGAAGATCGGTAAGTCCTGGGGGGGGATCAGAGGCCCCCCAGGTGAAGAGGAGGGACAGCAGGAGCCAGCGCACATGCAGGTAAGTGAATGTCTTTTTTTTTTTTTTTACAGGTAGCATCTGCTGCCAAAGCGGGGGGGGCGGCCTATTCCGGGGGCTCTCCTGGAGGGATCGGATGGCACCAAATTAAAGAGGAGACCCGGCCGGATCCAACAAGGGGTCAGGTGAGTATTTTTTTTTTTTTTTTTTTAAACTAGCAGCGGGGAAAGTCAAGCTCGTAACACCTACGGGCTTGGCACTTAAGGCCCAGCCAAGCCAGCACGTAGGTGTTACGTGCTTGGCAACAAAAGGGTTAAGGCCCACTGGGTGATTGTGGTTCCTGCACAACCACAACAGCAACTTGGACAGGTCCCTCCGCTGTGGCCTCTACGCTCCTAGGCCGTTGTGCCTGTGACAGTGCACTTGCACTTAGCAATGGTGTCACAGAAAAAAGAGCCTAATTGTCAATTACATATTAATTGTTAACATTTATCTTATTTGAACATATTTATAATAATAACATATAATAACATATAACATAATAACAATAACATATAACATAATAACAATAACATATAACATTTATCAAATATTTTTGGGGTTAATTTTAATTTTTTTTTTTCATTTTCTTTTTTTTTTTGTAATATTTTGTATTTTTTAAAAATATATATTTTTTAAATTTTTTAAATTTTTTTTTATATATTTTTTTTTCATTGTCTGTTTTTTAATATTTTGTTAATTTTTTTACAATTTTTTTTCCTTTTTAATTTTTTTCTGTATTTTGTTTTTTATAAATTTTTAAAATATAAATTTTTGGTATTTTATTTATTTTGTTATTTTTTTCAGTGCCCTTCCAGCCTACCATGTGTGCAGGACACGGCGGTTTCACGCTGTTCTTCACATGGTTTGCCTTGAGCCACGGAGTCACACATAGGAGTAACTGCTAAAAATCATAAATCAATAAATGAAATGATGGCTTACTCCACGAAAACTGCAAATGGGAACCATGGTGACTGACAATGGGAAGAACATCTTTTCTGCGCTGCGACAAGGAAGCCTGAGCCATGCGCCCTGTATGCCACACGTGTTCAACCTAGTTGTCAAGCATTTTCTGAAGTCTTCCCCCCATCTGCAAGACATCCTAACAACGGGAAGGAAACTTTGTATGCACTTCAGCCATTCCTACACCGCCAAGCACACCCTTCTTGAGCTACAGCGTTACACCCACTGAGAGGGAGGACAAACTGACCTACTACAGAGACATTCTAAGTATTCGTATTCTACTCTCGCAGGTCTGACTCGAGGAGGACCTCTGCGCTCACCTTCCACTGCCATGGCTGCTGGGGGGGGGTGGCAGGAGCAGCAGCAGCTCCATCAGCAGCAGCCTGAGTCTTCAGTCACTAATGAGTAGCTTTCTTCACCGTTATAGTGAGGCTAATCATGAGCATCAGAAAGACTTGGAGCAGGCCCTGAAGTAGTGTCATACCTTGACATGACCATGCCAACGCACCTTGAGGACCCGCTGGACTTCTGGGCAGCCAAACTTGACTTGTGGCCGCAACCGGCAGAGTTTGCCCTGGGAAAGCTGTCCTGCACGGCGAATAGTGTGCCATCTGAGCGGGTGTTTAGTGTGGTGGGGGCCATAGTCATGCCAAAGAGAACTCGTCTGTCCACGAAAAATGTGGAGAGACTCACCTTTGTGAAGATGAATCAGGCATGGATCAGCCAGGATTTCCACCCACCAATGGCTGATCACTGGTAGTAGCTGATGCATGGTAGCTCCTTATGCTGCTGCCAACTCCAGGGTGTGTCTTTCGGGCAATATATGGGCTCCCTATGCTGCTGCTGCCAGCTCATATGTGTGTCTTTCAGGCAATATATGGGCTCCTAATGCTGCTGCTGCCAACTCCAATGTGTGCACTCTTAAAAGACACTTGCTAGCATATTTGGGATGTCCCCCTGGTTAAAGGCAATGGCTGCTGGCAATTTGACAACGTGACTTTCAAAATGCAACCAGTTAATAGACAGGTACTCTTGAAATATTTATGCTAGTGTTTGGGATGCCCCCTCTTCAAATGCAGAGGTTGGCTCCTTTGATAGTGGAAAAGTGATGTTGATAACAAAATGCAACCAGTTAATCGACAGGTACTCTTGAAATATTTATGCTAGTGTTTGGGATGCCCCCTCTTCAAATACAGTGGTTGGCTTCTTTTATAGTGGAAAAGTGACTTTTATTACAAAATGCAACCAGTTAATAGACAGGTACTCTTGAAATATTAATGCTAGTGTTTGGGATGCCCCCTCCTCAAATACAGAGGTTGGCTCCTTTGATAGTGGAAAAGTGACTTTGATTACAAAATGCAACCAGTTAATAGACAGGTACTCTTGAAATATTTATGCTAGTGTTTGGGATGCCCCCTCTTCAAATACAGAGGTTGGCTGCTTTGATATTGGAAAAGTGACTTTCATTACAAAATGCAACCAGTTAATAGACAGGTACTCTTGAAATATTTATGCTAGTGTTTGGGATGCCCCCTCTTCAAATACAGAGGTTGGCTGCTTTGATATTGGAAAAGTGACTTTCATTACAAAATGCAACCAGTTAATAAACAGGTACTCTTGAAATATTGATGCTAGTGTTTAGGATGCCCCCTCTTCAAATACAGAGGTTGGCTGCTTTTATAGTGGAAAAGTGACTTTGATTACAAAATGCAACCAGTTAATAGACAGGTACTCTTGAAATATTTATGCTAGTGTTTTGGATGCCCCCTCTTCAAATACAGAAGTTGGCTCCTTTGATAGTGGAAAAGTGACTTTGATTACAAAATGCAACCAGGTAATAGACAGCTACTCTTGAAATATTTATGCTAGTGTTTGGGATGCCCCCTCTTCAAATACAGAGGTTGGCTGCTTTTATAGTGGAAAAGTGACTTTGATTACAAAATGCAACCAGTTAATAGTTAAATAACCCGCTCCCCTGCACTTCCCCCTCCCCTCCTCAGTATGTGATGCTTCTGATGCAAGATGGCGACGCCCATATCCTAAAGTCCTTAACCGAGTTGTAGCCCAGTGGGGGAAAGAAAAAAAGTGACTAAAAATTTAAAATATATTACATTTAGATGCTGGGGAATTGTTTTTTAGAGGGTTTGGGCTTTTCACTGATGTTTATATGGATTCTTAATATTAAACAGTTTTGAAACACAGCTCCTTTAAGCAGGTGTGTAGCATTCTTTCCTATTTATTTGATATATCCACGGGTGGCCTTTCATGCCTGCGCCTATAGTAAAACTGTGACTGGCATTGTGATGGATTGATCGTTTCCTGGTGTTTATCTAGGTCAGTTTACTTTAGTAAGTTCAATTTAAATTAGAGGTCCACCTTACCTAATATAAAAGGGGACATGGTGTGTGACTGCACAGCACACACTGCTCATGCATCCCAGGCACCTTTCTCCGCCATGCTCCGCTGTGATTAGGCAGCTAATCTGTCTAGGGACAGTTATGGAGGCAGCTCATTTCCGGCATGGCACTGATTGTTCTGCTATTTGTTATTTATGATTCTGCGGCCTGTGGATCCCCAGTGGTCCAGATCTTCATTCGGCTATAATTAATGATGAAAGTGACCTTGATGCTGAATGTATCTAGTGTGACAACTCCAGAGGTGCGTTGCTCTTTTTTCCGGAGCCATGACACAGCATTATGACAATCTGCCTTGTGACTCATCTGCTTCAATTCATGCTGAGCCCAGCTCAGACAATTCGGTGGTAATACGTTCTCACACGCTGCCATCCCCTCCCCACCAAAGAGACCATTTACTCATCATGGATCGTTATAAACTCTTAAGCAGCTAATCATTCTCCTTTATCTTAATCTCAACAGAAGTCACTGAGCACAAATTTATTAGAAGCAATTGATCGGGAAACAGGGCTTAGATATCATGTTCTTATGAATAAGAAAAGCATCAGATGCAGTCATGGGTAAGCTACAGGGCCAAATTTACCCATAAGTCACCTTGACTGTGACCTGGTGAGTGGGGGTACGGGTGTCAGTCTATCAATGAGGACTAGTAGTTGAGCGGTAGTCCAGATCATGACAGTACTTGCCAAACATAAAGTGGCAATCTATAAGATTCCCAGGCTGATAGATTTCCTCCACCCTGGGGCAACCAAAATCGGGATGCCCCACTGTGTGAAACACCCCCAGGTCGCCCCGTTCACTCGCCATTGTTTCCGCTCCAGCAGCGAATGTGCGGGCCGCTGAACTTAGATGCAGTCTCAGATGACGTGATGTCAGCGGCTCCAAGCGCGCCGATTGGATGAGCGGCCATGCATGCGCCGTGGGACTGGGAAGAAGTGAGTTTCTTTGGGCGATCTGCGGAGTTTCACACAGCGGGGCGATCGGGGTGCCCTAGGAGAAAGGACCAAAACCCAGGATAGTCAAAATCCTGGGTTTTGATCCACTTCAAGTAAAATAGTGCTTTCATCTTTTTTGTTTCCTGTACTTCAGCAAAAAATCCTGCCAAATAAGTTTTTTGCTGAAATACAGGGAAACAAATTGTGAAAGCACTATTTTACTTGTTTGGGGAAGGGTTTAAAGCGGACCAAAACCCACATTTTTAACTAGAATTCCCTGAATTGCTTCCCCCATGAAGAGTATGTTGTGGTAATTTTGTGATGCTCCTGCTTCACTCTGCTTACCGCTAATGTGGCTAGTTTTACCGAGAAGTCATTGCCATTGTAGTGAGTGGCAGTGATAGACCCGGGACAATGCCTGGCAGGCTGCTCTGCTTTGGAGCCAGTTAGGCTGCTGCTTTTAACATCCCTTTGTCTCCCTCTCATCCCTCTGTACCCACAAGCCAAGGAGCCCCAGCCCAATGCTATAGCCTCATCATTGGGGCCCTCAGCGGGGATGTCTCGGGCCGGCCAGGGGCTGGTAAAAAAAATGATTTTTTGCCCCAGTCCGCTACCTATGCAATTACCGATCCCCCGCCATCTTACACTGCTGCAGTAGAGATCTTCTCTCTAAGACACTCCGCCAGTCTCCTCAAGCTTAAAGCCATGGCACCTGCTGTGACAGACTGGGGCATCTGAAGCCTACTGGGGGGACAGTCTATGGGGCCCACTGTAGAGTTATGTGCAGATATTACTGGCTTATTTCTTGGGTCATGCAAATGGACAGTACGCCAATCTGTATTGTGTGTGATTGGATAGGCTGTGTTTTCATGCCATAGAACAGCCACATCCAGAATTACTTGCCAAGCCTAGCATAGGAAAAGGAGAGCATAACAATTGCTACCATATAGTGCAACATCCCTATTGGAGATTGGGGCCACCAGAGAACCCCTGAGGCTATAAGCCAGCCAGGGAATTTCATGGTAACCTGGTGAGCCAGTCTGTGCCTAGGCAAATGTGTGAGATCCGGCCAGGAAAACGAATTGCGCAAACTCCCATGGTACATCGTGCAGTGATGACGTAGTGGCCAGCACAGAGCTACAGACAACAATCAATGTTCCAGGATGATTCATTAGGTAAAAGATTCCCGGCCCGGCAGCTAGCCTGCCCTCTGGGCATCCTACAGTGGATGCCCTGCTGTGTGAAACCCGCGGGGTGCCTGTGACCTGATCCTGGCAGGTTCTGCAATGCATTCCTGACTTCTGTGCAGCCACGCGCACTCCGGCGCCCAGTCTTTCTGAATGGCTGGGAGCGCGAGCATCCAAACAGCGTGCCGGGGATGCAGCCAGCCAACTGCACCTTGTCACAGCCAATGGGCTCTCTCAAAAGTGCCATGGGGCGTGGCTTCGGCAGTGGAAAAGCATCTCCAAGCTCGGCTGCTTGGACTAGAGGAGCTCAAACAATGAGTGGTAGACCCAAAATTGGGTTTCCATCCACTTTAACTAATCTTAATTAATTACTTTTTCTGCTAAGATATGTAGCGGCCTTTACCCATAATGCAATGTCTTAGGAAGAAATTGAAATTGCTGATGCCATTGTTTCCTCTTTGCTGGCTCAGGAGGAAGGCTATTCACCAGTGAACCACGTAAAAATAGAGCGGGTGTTTAAAAACCTGTTATTTACTGTATATTTTCTTCCTTCCAGTACAAGAAGCAAACACGTTTGGTGGGCTTTTTGAAATGCAGGGTGTATAAGTAACCCCCCCCCCTTGCCATCAGGTTTAGACTAATTTTTTCAATACTGCATCATTTTCACAGTAGTTTTTGTTTATGGAGATGTTTACACAGCCTCAGTTATTTATCCTGCAAGGACAAAATGCAAGGACAGAAATTTGTTTCTATGGGGCTAGTTTGCATTGTCCACAAGTATTTATTCTATAGAATAAAAAGCGCAGCATGCCTTGACTCCAGAAACATGTCCTGTGAAGTTTTATTGCATTTTTTTATTCCCATTCATATTTAATATTTAGTATTTAATTACAGTTTACAAAGAACCAACAGGAAAAAATACAGTAATTTAATATATACATTCACTGGCTTTCTAGCTTTTGGCATTAAGCAGTAACATAATATATATATATATATATATATATATATATATATATATATATATATATATATATATATACACAGTATAGTACAAAACAGTATAATTAATGTTGTTCTTAAACACCCCCTAGTGGAGCTGTAAGCTGTGTCTGCCTACAATATATTCTCTCGGCTAGGAAAATCTTTGAGCAAAATGTTGCATGCATAAATAAATAGTAACCTTTCTAAAATAATAATAATGATAATAGACATGCAGGCATTTTTTTTAAATTAATCTCCCCCCCCCCCCCCTCCCCCTCCAAGCCTGATTTACTGATTTACTAAGGCCCTTATTTAACAAGGGATAGCGCCAGGTAGCGAATGGTGAGCGAACGGTAATGATGCTCACCGCCACGAGAACGCCGGCTCCCCTCCGCAATCACACATTTATGAAGCCGATCCTGCTTAGCGACTGACAGAGCGCCAGATAGCGAATCATTCATCATTATTCCAGCCTCACCCCACAGCGCCAGCGAGCGACCTTGAACAGTGACAGGTATGACCTCTCGCTACCTGGCGCTCTCCAATGCATTTCAATGGAGCAATTTTTAAATATTCATAATTAATTGCTATTTTTTTTTTTTTGGTCAAAAATTCTGTGACCACTTCTGCAATGTTAGATATTTTTTTTTAAGCTAAAAAAAAAAAAAATTTGTGCAGAATTGATATTACAGGTCTGATATTAATGTATTCATATTACAAACTGTTTTGAAAAACATGTTTTTTTTTCTTTTTTCTAAAAATATGGTTGTTTGGGGGTTAAAAAACTACTTTTAACCCATCGCCGCCAGCGCTCTGGGGTTTAAACAAGCATTTCACAGCGCGAGAATTTTTGGAGCGTGATTTGTTAATGAATATGCTGGGAGCCGTTCGCTATGGCCATTCGCTGTCATGCGCTCCCATACAGCACGGAACCTGTCTGAGTCGCTGTCAACAGCCGAACAACGGCCAAGCACAGCGAATACTAGCGGGCGCTGTGAAAATAACGCTACTGTCGCTCATCTGTCGCTACCTGGCGCTATTAATGAATCAGCCTGTAAATGTCAGGAACGCAAAGATTTCCACCAACTATCCATGGGGACACAGTTTTTAGTGGCACACTGGATGGATCCATTGCTAAGGACCCTCAACACGCTTTTTGAGTGAGGGGACTGGAAAGGGTAGAAATACTTATATGACCTTTATTGTTCGTGTTTTTGGAAAATTTTTTTTTTACTACAAAAAAATAACAAAAAAAGAAAATGTGGATTCCTCTATGTAAGCGGGCAGGCTAATTCATTACTAGTGCCAGGTAACGGCGTCTGTACTGTGGCACTAAGAGTGACCGCTAGAGAGTCGCTATTACAGAGCGCCTCAGTCGATGTAGTAAAATTGCCGGCATTGATGAATTTGATGTGTGAGTCGCTATAACACCAATAAAGAACTATATGGGAGGAACTGTAGCTACTGGTCAGTGTGAGCTACTCAAACCATATTTATCAAAAAAACAGCCTCACACAGCGTCGGCGCTCAAAATTGTGTCGCTGTAGCCCAGAGCGCCAGATGCTGTGTGATTAAAGTCCATTTTTGAACACATATCCACCAGTAACAAAGTGAAAACACATGGAATTACATTATTGTTATTATATTGACATTAATATTGACATTAATATCAGACATGGAATGAAAATTCTGCATAAAAATATAAAAAATCAAAAAAGTTTTCAAAAATGTATTTAAATAGGCCAGGAGAGGTTACACAATGATTTGATACAAAACAAAAAAAAATATTAAAAGAAAACTCTGTTTAAAGAGAAGAAAAGTAACGTCCATTGAAATGTATGGGAGAGCGTCAGGTAGCGACAGGTAATACCAGGCGCTCTGAAAGCCAGAGCGCTGCCGGGATCCGCTGAGCAGTCTGTGATGATGAATCGCTGTAAGATGCGCTCACCAGAATCGCCATAAACGCGGTATTGCGTGCCGCGGCCAGCGTTCACCTGCCGCTATCTGCCGCTACCTGTCGCTATCCCTTGATGCATAAAGCCCTTAGTCTTTTTTCCACTGTTAACAAAAAAGCAGGTAAGTCTGCAAACAGTCATGCAAAAATATTTGTCATCATTGCAATCCAACTGTGCAAACTTGCAGGTATTTGCTAAAATGACACTGGAAATGTAGCAGCAATTCGAAAATACCCAGTGGGTTATCCCAGAAGCCTCAGGATACAAACCAGATGGTCCTGGCAGTATGGGTTAGGCAATCCAAATGCCCCCTCCACTCCAAATAAAGTCAGCCAATCCTTGATTTCAGCTTTGCCAGGCAGAGGGAGGTCTGGGTGAATGCTGGGCGTGACAGTGCCTGGGACACAAAAGGCCAGTTTTGGACAAACTGGGCAAAAACACAATTGGGGCCCCAATTTCACCAGTTGACATCACCTGCAGGAACATTTGTGCCCATACATTCTACCATAACACCCCCTTCCCATCCAGCAACACTAAATTAACATAAGACGGTCTACTCTGTTTTAAAAAAAAAGTACAAACTGTGAAGATCAAGTCCTGTGGTGTTCATGGTCACCTGTCTCCCCATCATTGGCTTGGGTGTGGCCAGTCACTGTGATTGACATAGGGGGTGGATGCCTGTTAGTCTGGTGAGCGGTGGATGACCATGGATGCTGTGGAACTGGATCTTGGCACCTGTTGTCTCTCCAGCAATGACACTTTTTCATAAGGGCAGGTATTGCATTAGTATTGTATTTCTGAGAGCCGGATATAAACCTTTTGGGGAATTGTATTCCACCTATCCAGTTTCCACAGTTTTATTATCAATAAATAAACTATTTCTAAGACTATAGCCATCTCTCAGTAACCAAATATTCCCAACCAGACAAAGGCCTTGATTCATTAAACTTGCCTTAACATATCCCATGAAAATAATGCCTCTTTCCTGCTTGATTTCAAAATAAGGCACGAGATAAAATAAGGTGTTATTCAGTAGGGACAGAAGTTAGAGCAGGATTTGCATCTAAAGTTTTCATAGAGTAATGTAACAACTTTTTACATTTTCTTTTAAAAAATAATTCTTTGTCCAGGCATAAAAATAAAAAACGCTATACTTACATTTTGTTCCACACAGACGACTGCTCCAAATCCAGTGTTCCAGCTCTTACCTTTTCCATACCAGGGTGACACCCCCCACCATCATTAACTGTAGCATCAGAATGCTCCTTTCATTCACTGCTATTGAAGGGGTGTGCCAGGTCTTGACACTCTCCTCCATCTGCAGTGAATAGAGGGTATATGCTGGTGCCACAGTGACTGATGGAGGGGGGCATTGCCCTTTTTAGATATGAAAGAGGCAAGTGATTGGGTGTGGTGGTGCAAGCGTTGGATCCAGCAATCAGTTAAGAGCTGAAACTTTATTTTTTTATTTTTTTGCCATTGGATCCTTTTACTACCATGGAGGGAAAGGTTTTGGGTGTTATTAACCTACATATCTGGTCTTTTAAGCCTTTAATTCCCCCTCTTCTTTACTTCTCACCTTTTTCAACCCTATTCTGAAATACATTTTTGTGAGATATTTTAGGGAAGGTTTACTGAATCAAGACCAAAGTGTGGCTTGTGGTACAGCAATGGTAATGCTTTTAGTATTAATAAGTCACATTTTTAGTGTTTTCTCACTAAACAATTTGCCAAGAGTTTAGAAGTGCCCAGGGCCAAAACCGTACTCCAGAAATAAACATAGAGGCTGCTCAGTGGGAGGCTACAGTAGGAAGGTAAGTAGCTGGATTCCTTGAAAGCATGAACACATGGGGGCAGCGCAAAGCCACAGGTCTGCAATCGGGGCCAGCAGCTGGATCCCCCTGATTAACCAGGCCCAATACAGGTCCTGCCTGTAATGCTCTGCGCTGCAGCATAGGAAATGGGCAGTTACTATGGCTGACAGAGTGGGGACGGCCGTTTGTTACAGTACTCGCCAGTGAGGGAAACCATGGCCCGATCTCGGACCCTGCCATTACTGTCCTACTACCGGACTAGGACAGAAATGCTGCGGGGGAGAAAAGGTGCGCATTAATGTTTTTTTTATTATGCGTCTGGACACTGTTTTTTCATGGTAAACTCTATAATATGCACCCTGATTGCTTTATGGCCATCATTAGCATATATGTGCTTGAATAAATGATCATATATGATATAAGCCAGTGTAAAACTCTATAATTACAAAATAAGGATGGGCATGTCAGGCTCACGGGAGGTAAATAATGAAATAATTATTTCAATCATTATTATTAATTCAATAATGATGGTTATTTTGAAGAAGGCAAAGCAGCTTTATGGGAGTGTAGTATGTTAAGTATGGCTTAGCAACTGGTTACTATGGGTCAGGGCTCCCTTCAAGCAGCTTGCTGCTTTTTTGTTGCATATGGCCTAATGAATGGTGAACGTCTGGTCTTTTAAAATACAGAAGAAAACGGTTCATAGCCCATGTGAATTATTGCTTGTGACAATGTGAAGCTGGGGATGACCGTACCAAACTCATCTGGTGTCTGTACATAATGGATGAGGAACTGTCACATTTAATTCTGTTTAAAAAAAGTTTCTCTTTTTGAAGTCACTTTTTATGCGTAAATTGCAGTTGCTGGTAATAAGGTTACAATCATGACCTAGAATTGTTCAAAACATTGGGCTCCTGACTGTCAAGACTGTCAAGATAAAGTGCTCCTCCAAAACAGAATGTTAGACTCAATGGTAAAGGGCAGGTTGCATTGGCCATAAGGCAAGAGGGGGATCTACCAGGGAAGGGACAAGACTACTCCTGGGCTTCAGATTCGGGTCAAAGGTATATTTGACCAGAAATTCACCAATCAGCTGTGAGGGCAAAAGATGGGTACCTTTTTATCTATTTGGCTGTTCAATGATTTTAAAGTAAAGCCCAGCTGTGTGAAATCCCCACAAAGCACATAAAAATTTACCTTTCCCTGTCCTAAGGCACATGTATGGGCTTTGGTCCAATCAGAGCTGTCTGCTGTGCATATGTAATGTTCGGCAAACTGCTTTGTTTATAGAATTAATCTATAAATATATTCGTCTATAAAATATACGTCTATATATCTGTTAATAGCGAAAGCGTCAGCATCCCCAGCAGCAGCTAAATGATTGAGGACGTGGGCGTGTGCACAGCCCAAAATGCTGGGGATCTGGCCGACCAATATCTACATCAGAGAGGGGGGCCAGGAAGTAGGTAAGTTTAGCAGCGGAGGGTTGTTCACACAGTGGGGCATACCAATTTGGGATGTCCCAGGGGAAGTCCAGTGCCTGGCCCTGAAATCTTTTAGATTCCAGAACTGGCCAGGTTGGATTTTGTTCTGCTTTAATAGAAGTTTATTTGACTCAGGGCTATGGCCTCTGGTTTTGGCTTGTCCTTTATTTTAAAGTTGTCAGTAATTAAAAAACAGCTACTGTACCCTCCAGCCATATAGACAAATGGATACATTGTACACTGGTCTGCCTGGCCAGGTTGGGTTTTGTTCTGCTTTAAGGGAAGTTTATTGCCTCAGGGCTATGGCCTCTGGTTGTGGCTGGTCCTTTATTTTAAAGTTTTCATTCATGCAAAAAACAGCTACTGTACCTTCCAGCCATACAGACATTGGTTACATTGTACCGTGGTCTGCGGTCTTCATGCCCAAATTGTTTGGCAAATGCCCCCCCCCCCCCCCCCCCCCCACTTGGCAGCTAATTAAAATGGAGCTTTACTGGCAAAACCTAAGCACAGAATTTTTGCACCATTAACTTTAGCACTCCAGCCCGTCAAACAAATCCACTGCACAGCTTAAATGTACCAGTGCACATTATAACTGGAAATTACACCCAGGAAAATAGATTAGGTAATTGCCCATTATATTCCTGTGTGTAGTTAAACATATATATATACTAAACAGAGAAAAACAGGCTTTTCCTTGAAGCAGTAAGGCCATAAAGAACAATTATAGCCGCAAAGAGTAGGCTTTGTATTTAAGAATCAGTTGTAATACCTTTTAACGTTCCTTCTCTGTAAAAAAAAGCTCAAATGATTGAAAATGCAGTAAACAAAAGGCATCTGTAACTTGGGAAAAAGATACTTACCTCGCCCAATAATTTATCACGTTTCAGCAATATTCTCTCTTTTTCTATGATAACTGTTCTACTTGTATTGTTTTAAATCTCACAGGCCAATCTTAAATAGGGCCTTTACTTAAAACTGACTGGAGATACTCTTATCTTGCCACGACACAGGCTTACCAATTTGGATGCCCAGCTGCTCAGCCTGACACAAGAAAGACTGGTAGTGGGCAACAGCTTTTCACCTCTTCTGTGTTCCTGAGTTTACTAAAGAAAGCCAACTCATTTATTTTACTTTTGGTCCTCCACTGCATAGCCTAAATGTACCAGTGCACATTATAACTGGAATTATATTGGAAATTACACCCAGGGACCAGGCCTAAACCTCTGTTAGGGTATGGAGATCTTAAATATAAAAGGGCTCCCATAATCAGTTGTATTGTTTTGTATTGACTTTTGACCCAAACTAACAACTCTGGTTCACCTACAGACAAGCCCCCACCTGCTAGTAGACACATCAGACCCACCTAGCTTCAACTGCACCTGACCTACATGTGCAAAGTATAATGGATTTGTAGGGGAGAGCAGCTCCCTCATACAGACAAAATGAGGCAGAAAAGGTCTAGTAATAGGGTTGAAAATTTCGCAAGTAACAGGCCAAAATGAAGTACCTGAAAGACTAACAAAGCATGAAGCTCATAATGGGGTCGATTCAGAGCCAGATAAGAATTCTCACTTTTTTTAGGAGAGAAAACCAGATTTTGCCAGATTTTTATTGTCTACCTTGGGGCTGATTTAGTGCCAGGTGAAAACTTACAATGGGTAGACAATGAAAGTCACTGGCAGTTTTCTCTCCTAAAAAAGGAGTGAGGATTCTCATTCGGATCTTACTCGACTTCATAGTCTAAGAACATAGTTGCAAAGCCACATGTCGTACATAGAAGACTTGTCAGGGGATGGTAAGGCTTTAGGTCACATATAGATCAATTTAGGTGGCAGGTAGTGATAAGCGAAACTATTCGAATGCATTGGAATTCACTAAGAAATTCAGGGACAAACTGATTCGGCACAAAATGTTTTCTGCAATAGTTTAAAAAAAAAACACCTGCAGACTCATAATCTGACGGCAAGTGATATCCATTGTCTGGCACAGGTGTCCCACACTGCTCTCATCTCCTCCTGAGTCTGACCACGCACTCACCTACACACCTGTGCACTGGAAATCCAGCCGGAGCCCTTCCTCCTGGCCAGCTTAGGGGGGGGATCAGTGTGGACAAAAAAAGGGGAAGGGGGGGAAGAAGAGGGGGATTTATGTTTCTGGTAGTTACAAGAAAGGCGAGTAACACTCGTATCTGAGAGGGTAATGTGGTTATATCGTCAGAAGATTATCATCAAAATCTAAGGGCCAAAAGTTTTGCACCCAGGGATTCCACACTTCTTGAAACAACTCTATGTAACTGTTATGGATTGCAGATAATTTTTCTATGGCCATAACGTTTTTTACCTTGTTTTTAAATGCTCTAAAACTTAGAGGGGGCTCTTTCCAGGCTTTAGCTATCACCATTTTTGCTCCAGTCATTATATGATATATCAGTTGTTGCTTAAGTAGGTGCATTAAGTAGGGCTACCCATGGATCTCTAGCTATGGGCCTACCGCACACTGTACTCACAGTTCTAAAAACTTTTACCCAAAAACCCCTGGCAACAGGGCAATTTATATAATTTGATTTAGGTTGAACCAAATTTATTGGGGAAATTCGAAGAATTATCCAAATCAGATTTTAAGGAAGCGCGCTCATCTCTAGTGGCACGCAAAAGTAGGCAAGATTAAGCACAGCCTATTCAAAATGTATATTGGAGAGTGGCGAGTATGCCTGATTGACTGCGAAGAGGAAACTGACATGATGATTGAAAGCATGTCCTGCATTTCTGTCCTCTATTTATGCAGCTCTTAGAAGTTGCTTGTAGGGGTAATGTAGTAGCCCTAAAATTGGAAAACTGTACAAACCAATGATCTTATTGCTAATTGTATCATCTTTTCTTGGATAAAATAGGTATGCAAATAGGTCAAAGTCTTAGCTAATATAGTAAGTCAGCCGGGGGGAAAGGGATCAGACATGCATGAAAGGCAGGAACGAGTTGTGACCTTTCTAAATGAATGCGGCTTTTCCCGGAGGAACAATGTTATTTTACTTTTATGTAAAACTACCCAGACATTTTGAACGTAATGCTGAAATCAATGGTGTTGTTTTGTTTTTAAAGCTGGGCATTAAAGTTAATAGTTGATCTATATTTATGGGAACATTGTGTGACGGCAAGAGCTGAATTCCTGATGTAACTGCTATTAGCCAAAAAGTTATTCCTGGCTTAGGCAGACTGCACAGTAGTTACAAAAACTTGTAATTAAAAAGCATTGATAGATCTGCGCCTTAACTCTCCAGCAGCTGCTTAGGCCATGTCTGCTAGCTGAATGTCCAGGTCTGCTAGAGGAAGTCCAAGTAAATGTAACACTCCACCTACCCCTCCTTCCCTCTGTGAGATGCCCAATTTGGGCAGTAATCTAACAAAAAACTCAGTGGAAGGTGATCGCTCAAGATCACTCAAGATCACAGAAGCCTAAGCTGGGACGCTGGGTGACAGGTTAGTCACTCAATCCCAGGGCCCGCCCTGTGCCAGACTACTGGATGGTGACCCTCCAACATACACCCATGCTTCCTCACTACTGGCCTACTGTCCCACTCACTCCAGTCACTGGAGTACACCAGAAGCATAATCCAGCATTCAGCCGGATGCCAGGCAGAGGTACCCACTTGCAGAAGCGTTCTCTAGCCATTGGCTGCAGGTTTAGTGCCCCATGTGACCACCCATGTGAGGTGGTGAACTGGCAACCCCAAATCTGACGAGTGATATGACAATCCTGCTGGCTGCATCCCATGCTTCCCTTTAGTCTGAATAGCTTAGTGCTGCAGAGTGACTGCACAGTGCCAATGTAGTCCACAGCGCAGAGCCAGATAAGACCAAAATGCTGGTGTTCCAGAACTGGCGCAATAGCCACAAAAACATGCTAAATAGTGCACATCATAAACAAGGCCTTATTAGTCAGTATGCAGAAACTGCGAATACCATAAGTTATCCAAGAACAATGTATGAGGTGAGGTGCCACCTGAGGTGCCACTGTTGGGGCATCATCTGTATCACGTCCTAGAAATATAGATATAGTATCACAGGTATTGTTTTATGCTATGGAAATACTAGACCTCAAGGGAATATTTCTGTTCTGTTGTAAACATGAAAGCTATACATTGCCTTTTAGGAAAACAGGTTATTATTACAGATTTGTAAGCTAGGATAAGACTGTATATTACTAGAAATATATTCATTTTGTGAACCGTTTTTATGGTTACGTATTGATTTATTTAAAAGAACCAATTAAGTTATTATTTTTTATATTATTTATTTTTCATTCCATATGTTATTAACGAATATTTGGTGAGCCCCAGTTGTGATTGATATTATTTATTAATGCTCAATATTTTGGACAGCCATGTTTTCAAAATTCAGTCCCCAGGTCCGCCAATAGGGATGATTCGGTTACACAGCAAAATTATTAGGTCCCTATCCAAGAGCCCAAGGGGCTACTATGCCAAAATTTTTCACACCACCTCAGAGACGTAGGCTTTGCTAGGCTTTCTGGCACCCGGGGCAATGATTCAAAATGGTACCTCCACCTGCACTCGGGTGCCCCTGTGACCTGCTGCACCCAGGGCACGTGTCTCACCTAGCCCCCCTAGCTACACCCCTGCACCACACTACTACTCCCATATCATCCGAGGGGCCCCCATTACTATTTAAGTGACCCATTCATACCACTGAAAGATCCAATTACACCATAAATATAATTTAGAGACCTGTCTACACCACCCAAACCTTCCAAAAGGCATTGATACCACATAAACCATAAAATAGATCCAGTACACAGTCCTGTGATCCACTCTAACACTGTGGGCTCAATAAAGATATGGTGGATTGCAAGGGGTTAACAATGGTGATTATGTCTGGCTCCAGTAATGGAGTAATGCCAGTACTGCATTGATGGTTATCCTGTCAATACGCAGTGTCTTTACCCCACTATATAAATTGGTTATAAAAATAATTTGAAAGAATATTCAATGAAGGGACAACTAGAGCAGCTACCAAGTCCACTGAAGTTTTCTTGTGCTCCAGTCCTCTGCTTTGCTTGTACCTGTGCCCTCAGAATGCTTAAAGCTGCAATTTATATTCCAATTTTATGCACTTGACTTGTTTAATATGGAGACTCTTTCGACCTCCCCACCCAAAGATGGAAACCTTCTGTAGGTCTCTCTATTCCAAGATGTAGAGCCTCTCTGAATTTTTTATATATATATAAAAGCTTATCAAATACCACAGCCACTGCACTAAGTACATTGTCAACTACAACACCCTATTCATATTCAAAGAAGGGCATACTTTTTGTAATCAATGATAGAGACTAAAGCATTTAAACCTAGACAGGAATAAAGCATGTTTGGCACATGCACTAAAACTGCATGCTCTCTAAGACATTGGACAAAGATTAACTAAAAAGCTAATAGGCTCATTCACATGGGAAATATAAGCCCAATTATAATTAAATGTGTTGTGGCCTAATTAACTGCTAATAACCTTGTACCAAAACTTTAAACTAAAGGACGCAGAAAAAGCTGAATAGTAATAGCTTAGTTCCTGAAACTACTGGATGACTCGACACTGAAATAGACATTTTTTTATATATAACTGAAAAAAAAAAATATATATATATATATATAATATATATATATATATATATATATATATATATATCCTTAAAAGAATTCGATCAAGTTCATATTGTAGTTTTACTAATATGCATACAGATTGTGCTAACCTAGGAGTACCCATTCAAAGATGCCAGGAAATTGTTGCTTTAGGCCAGAAATTGTTTCTAAGCCAGACTAGATGTTAGGCCAATTGGAAAAAGTATGTTAAAAAATAAATAAGAAAAGAGAAGCCTACATCAAAGAAAGGCCACAAGTAGTCATGAGCAAACCCGTAGAAGTTTGAGTCCACCAAGTTGCACCGAACTGTGGCAGAGCTGCCCTCACTGGCTGGGCTGGGAGCTGTAGTCCGCCCCAGATTGCATCAGTGCCTTGCCACAGCCTGCTCCCCTTCCTGATTGGTTGGTGGGCAGGTATGGAGAGCACAAGGGGGCGGGTGGCACCGGAATTTTCTGCTCAGCAGCCCATCAACCAGCTTTACTGTTGAGCCAAACCCTGAATTCAAACACAGACTTCTGGCTTGGGTTCACTCTAACACTAGCCACAAGTAATGTCCCTCCCATATTTCTTTCTTATCACCAGCTAAGTTGCCCTAATTTCCCAAACTTTCTGACTTTTTAAGATAGTTTTGCTGAATCAGAAACAGAAACTGTTACCATTCATTTTAGGTAGGAAAAGTGTTAATAATTCAGGAGGTAACATTAGGGAAAATAAAATTGTACTGTTTATATGACTTCATGCTTTGATGGATTTTTCAGCGAGTGGAGGGAGGGGCGTGCAGAAAAGAACAGCACAAATGGACTCCAGGGATCTTCTTCAAAATGAAGATCAGCACATCCTCTGGGAGAAAATACTGCCGCAATGTCATTTGAAATAATGCTGCAACTTTTACACTGTGTCCCTAGTGTCTCCCTGAATATGTTCTACACACACTGACAAATTAAGATCTGAGTAAAGATAAAATAAGATCCCATAATGGGAACAAAACAAGATTGTTATGTTTGCTTAAAACTTAGAGCTACTATTCAGGTTTTTTTTAACTCTACAGCTAATGATTAAAAAAAATATTTAACCTAATCATCTCTAGACTCACAATAACTACAAGACTAACATATAAAACAGGGATGTCACATAGGGAGGGGAAGTGCGATGGCCACTTTAATGTTTCATTTTGTAGTCACCACCATACAGTATTGATTTAGCCATACTTCCTGCAGTGACTCCTGAGGAAGTTACTCTAACAAAAGGTAGGTAGGGCCTAAAATATGAGCACACTAAATTTTTTCTCCCTGAAATAGTTAAAACTCTAAAAATATTATAGATGGATATACATGAGTAAATGTGTTTTTCTGAATCATACATTACAAGAGGAACATGGGACAGGCATCAGGTGAGCTGCTTGCTGCCTTTTTATTTCTATTAGGTTTACAGTCTCTTTAAAAAAGCAGGACAGTTCAGGGGAGAAACGGGTCAGTGGTATAAAGTGTTAGATGAAGGTGGTGCTGTGGATATTGCCTATCTGTATTTCAGCAAGGAATTAGATGCTGTACCATATAAAGAGCTCATAGATCAACTATTGACGTTAGAAATCAATCCCTGGATAGTTCAGTGGATTTCCAGCTGGCTGAAGGATTAGTTTCACAGTGTTGTTGTTAATGGTGTGCAAAGGCGAGTTACAAGTGGTGTGCCACAAGGCTCTGTCCTGGGTACCATTCTTTTTAATATGTTTGTAAGTGGCATAGGAGAAGGTTTGGTAGGAAAAGCGGACCAACAGTCAAAAATGACTTAAACCAGACCAATACAACAAACAGTGCTCATATGCATCAATCCCCAGGGCTATTTAGATTGCTGTACATAAAAATGTACCTTTTTCTAACGCCTGCTGTGGTACTTTTTAAAAACAAAATGGCATCTCCTAGACCTGCAGGCCACCTGCAACCAGGAAGTGTTGCTGGGTTTCCAGTTACTGTGCATTGTCAATTATGTCAATTGAACACAGGCAGCTGCATGGCTGAGATGCTGAGAGAGGAAGCTCCAATATGGCCGCTACCTTTCTTTTCCAACTATGCCAGGCTGTTGGTCTGGTTTAATGCAAAACAAGAAAAATAAATAGTGGTGCATTGTGCAAACCTATACAGATTTATTGTTAGCAGTGGAGAAAATGATCTGTCAAATCTAGAACTAGGGTGGCTTTTCTTTTTTTCTTTACTGTCTTAAAGGTGTCAGGCACAATGATTCCAATTGCCTAATGGAAAATGTAGATGTGTCTCTCTAACTCCTATACAGCATTTTAATCCTCCAATGCAATATGATAGCTAAATCTATGTGCAGCTAAATCTGGTGCAAAAGAAGATTTGACAGGTTTTCCTAATTTTCATCCTTGACCCAACATTGGAAACCACTGCAATTATAATTCTGTCTATGAATTATTTTACATTTTAAATATCCTTATTTATACACATTTATGAGTCATGCAGAAGCTCTACATATGGGAAGAGAGCAGTGTTTTAGCCGTTGACTGACAAGTGATGGAAGATATTTATAAAAAAATATATAAGCCCAGGCATTCCAAGGCCCCTTTATCATCCTAATGATCATGTCACAAATCCTGAAGGACAAAGACAAGGAAAAACATAAGGCATGTCAGAGCAGCAGGTAGCTGTGATATTAGTAACGCAGAGTCTGGGGAGGAAGACCTGATAGAAAAGTCAGCTATTTTTAGTAGGTTAGAATTTAGCTTGGCAGCAGCAATAATGGCTTTCAATATGTCTCTTTTTATTCATTTTTTAAATTTTGTTAACTAGTTTTTGCTTCTTGTCATTTGCAATTTAGGGGAACGGAACAGTTAGCAGATTTATTTTGACTTTTGGAACATATAAACAATGTAGAGGCTCTAGAAGTACCCCATCTAAGCCCCACAATAGTTGACCGCACTCCAAAAATTAATTCTAATCTTATTCATATAAAAAATAATACCTATGAACCAAAGACTCACAGTTTCTCTAACAACATGTGTAAGACACATTAAAAAAACATTTAAAAACAAAAACTGAGGTGAATCCAAAAACAAGGCTCTCAATTCCATGCCAATTACCAATCTTAAACCCATTTCATATTGGGAAATAAATATTACAGTATATTGCCAGCGATGCTGATTATGTAAAATAGGTGCCTATTGAGAATAGATAGTAAGATCTATAAAGCCACTATAAATATATGCAGTGCAAAAATAATTAAAGTGCAAGTGCTATAATCAGTGCTTTCGTAACTCTAATACAAAAAACAATCATAAGTGTACCCAATCCTAAAACACAACAAAGACAATAAAAGCTCAGCCATCATCTCGCTATAAAAAATGTGATAGAAAAAATAAATAACATCACCAGTATAGTAGAGCCCAGGTCCACCTACAGCAGCAAACTACTGACGCGTTGCGTTGCCCGCTGCCACTTTTGATCTGCTTTAACATCATCTCTGCTATTTTGGGGAGCCAGCATGCTCAACTGCAGCATATTCAGCCTGAACCCTTTGCCAGTTCCCAAAATATTTCTGGTTATAGGAGATGATGTGCTGGGGGTGACAGCAGGGTTATCCTCATGGATATGCTCAACTAGGTGAAACTTGCAGTGAGCCATGGGGGGGGGGGGCAATAGGGAGGCCGTGATTGGATGGGAGTCTCAGGAGTGCTGTAGCAACCCGAAAAGCAGTGTGGCCCACCCAGAATCCTCCTGTATCTCCCATGGGCCCTGCCAGTTGTGACTTTTTCTGCTTGATGATCATCTCATCACTCGCGCCAGCACACTGTATATCACAACTTTCTCCTGCTGTTGTATGTTTGTAGGTGTGAAAGTTGAAATACAGATGTATTTATTTATTTTTTTTTCATCTTGGATGATAAAATCAGTAATCCATTTGGCTTCCTCTACTCTACTTCCTGACTTTTATTAATTTGTGAATTCGATTGACATTTTATCAACCTTTTATTGATTTATAAATGTTACCCATCATAGCTTCTGGATGTAGAAAGAGAAATAACATGGGACTAAGGAATACAGTCAATTGATGGGAAACAAGGTATGGAAATGAAGAGTGTAGAGCGGTATAGCTACAGAAAGCTAGTAAGAGGACCTGTCGGGGATAACAGAAAAGTGATAAGGACACTAGGCACAGACAAGGGCAGACTGGCGCCAAATACCAGTCCTGGATTTTTGCTGGCTTCCAAACAGCCAGTGACATGCCAACTGAACCTTAGCTTCAATCTGCTTTCCAGTTGGTCATTGAGTGCACTCCTTAATGAAAGCATTATCATTGCAGGAACAGACCACCAGCAGGGGTGAATATAGACACTCGTGATGGTACTGAAACTTCAGTATTCAAGGGGCCGATAATGTGGTAGGGTGGGTAAGCCCAGACATAATCCTGAAGTTAAATCATTGCAGGGACAGATCATCAGCAGGGGTGGATATAGACACTCATGATGGTGCTGAAGCTTCAGTATTCAAGGGGCTGATGATGTGGTGGGGTGGGTAAGCTCAGACATGATCCTGAAATTATAGCATTGTAGGCACAGGTGGGTGGATAAGGTCACCCGTGATTGTACTGGTCACCCATAATGGTACTGAAGCTTCACTATTGTTGGGACAGATAATGTAGCAGGGATAGATAAGCCCAGACATGATTCTGAGACCATAGCATTGCAGGGGCAGAACATGGGCGAGGGTGTCTTGGTAAACACAAATATCTAAAGTGTGCAAGGAGCAGCAGTCAATTGACAGGACTAGGTAAGGGGGTGCATGCGGGGGCTACATCCAGCCCAGCCTGCCCCAAAGCAGTACAGCCCACCAGGAATTCTTCCGACTTCCAATATTCGAGAACTCTGACAAACAAAATACATTTTAGCAAAGGCTTTGACACTATGCCACACAAAAAGCTTATAGATAGGTTATTGATTTTAGGACTGGATAGTTCAATGGATTCACAAGTGTGCAGTTCTGGAGACCTTACCTTAGAAAAAATACATTATTCAAATAGAACGAGTTCAAAGGCTTACAAAAAAAAATAGTAGAAGGACTTGTACAGTCTGGACGAAAGAAGGGAGAGAGGAGACATGATTGATTAAGTGCTTTTCAAGAAGAAACTTAAACTGGACCAACAGCTTGGAACAATTGGAAAAGAAAGGTAGCAGCCATTTTGGAGCTTCCTCTCCCAGCATCTCAGCCATGCTGCTGCCTGGATTCAACTGCCATAACTTACAATGCACAGTAACAGGAAGCACAGCAGCACTTCCTGTTTGCAGGTGGCCTGCTAATGTATAAGCCGCCATTTTGTTTCTAAAATTTACTACAGCAAGAGTTAGAAAAAGGTAAAATAATTTTTAAGTGCAGCAATCTAAATTGCCCCGGGGAGGGATGCATATGAGCACTTTGTTGTGTTGCTCTGGTTTATGTCATTTTTGACTGTTGGCCTGCTTTAATGATAGAACAAGAGAGCACAGCCGAAAGCTAAAGATCAGGAGCAACTTTAGAAAACAGCCAAGGGCTGCGGGAGCTGCCCATGTAGGGGTACGTGCATGCGTCTGTAGGGGTGTGGACATGCGCATGTGGGGTGTGCGCATGCATCTGTGGGGGGGTGTGCATGTGGAGGTGTATGCAAGCACATGTGGAGGTGCAAGCATTCCCATATGAGGGTTCCCACATGCACCTGTGGAGGTGCAATCAGTGCGCACATGTGCCTGTGGGAGTGGACAGTCTGTGGGTGTGCGCTGTGGGTGTGCACATGCGCATGTGAGGGTGCCCACATCCATGCATCTGTGGGAGTGTGCATGCACATCTGGGGGTGCCTGCATGTGCATCTGGGAGTGCTGGTCAAGGCGTTCAATGTCGCCTAGCAACAGGGAGAGAGGGGAGGAGCACAGCCACGATGTAGAGATTGCCTGTGTCTAAAGCAGGCTCTTAGGTAGACCCTGCCCATTATGCTGATTATTATGCAGCATCACAGATCCAAGGGCGTGAAACTGTAGACTCTGATATCTCAGCCATTTCTTCTTCAATTAAAACACAGAAAATAGTTGAGGATAGTGCAACACAATGGGCTAACAATTGCCTTTGCCTGAAATATCACTTTAATAAAGCCCTCCTGGTTCAGAGACCTTATAAAACCATAAATATCTATCTACAGGGATGAAGGAGGGCATGAAGACTACTGTACTAGTAACTGTCAAGTCTTACCTGTTATATGCAATTATTTTGAAACTGAGATGGCTTTTTAAACTCATGCAAATACCACTTTCTATTTCTATTTCTTTCTTAACGATCTATCTTAATGAACTACTATCTTAAAATAGTATAACCAATTTACAATAATGGAGTTTCTAAAAAAACAGCAGCAAGATCAGGTAACAGCCATCTTCAATACATTTTGTTAAATGCCCATTGTTGCCTTATTGGAAAGAAATGATAGATTGTATTTACAGTCACAATAGGAGTCAGTTTGGAAACTTTCTAAACTCAGATTATTTGACAGAGACAGCAGCACATTACACAGAAACTAGTTCACTTGATAGCCCCTGATGGATCCTCACAGTCACTAGACAGTCGCCAACATAATGAGACCAAAACAGTAAAACCACTGAATGAATAATGGATTTTTCCATTAATTCTGTTCCAGAGGGGCCTGCCATTGCTAACCCTTTCTGAAAATAATAGGCGTCAGATTAAACATTGCGGTTCTTCAGCTTCACCGTTTGAAGAGAGAACAAATGAATGCACATATGATGCCAGCCAAGTCAGTTAAATCAGAAGTTTGGTTCTGCACATAGGTCACTAGTGGTCAGAATATTCAGTTCAATCAAAAGCCTGTTTCGATTTGTCATGGGGCAATTCCTGTATATGTGCATGCTATTGTGTGGAAATGCTCATATGCATTTGCACGTCTGATTGAAACGTGTAACCTAATCTATACACCTGGTGGACTTTCAGAGCTAGCCCACCTTCATGTCCCCATATATCAGGCTGCACACAATTTACAAAAATAGATGAAAATGTATTATTAGCCAAATGCTGTCAGTACATAACATATATCACACGACATCACACTTTAAAAAACATATACATAAAAATCCAAGTGGGGAGGAACTTTTTGGGGCTAATATATAAGACACTCACAATGTGTGTCTAACCATTCATATAATATAATTTTATATGCCTCTAACTTTAGAGTGTTGATGGCATACATATACATAAACGGACGCCCGCATGATGAGATGCTACATAAGTGAATCCATATTAAACTAAAATTACTAGTGAACTGTGCTCCTTCATCAAGGACATATACAGCCCTTGATAATACTACAATATGTGCAAACTAAGCAATAAAGTGCAATAGATCAGTGCAAAAGTGCCTAAAGTGCTTTAAGTGCTAATTCTACCAACTAATAGTGCTCCTACTCATCTCTGCAAGCATCTGCCATGTCATGTTGCCAAATATCAATTTAGATAAAACTCTGATTGTATCTACCGATCCAACGCCCTTGGCCTCCCCACTTGAAACTTGTAGATGCTGCACCGTATGCGGATGGCTCTAATACTTGGATGGCTCTAAGACTCACCCAGTGAAGCGTCACGGGCGGCCGCGATCGAAGGTGTCCCCGCTGCTAGCGCCCCGCTCCTTACTGCACGTGACCTACCCGTTGCCAGGCTCAGTATTGTGCCTCTTTATCTGTTCATACTTGATTGTCTTGATTTGCTTATTCTGTAACTTGTGCTATGTGTCCATGACCAATACTACTCTGGACACACAGTGAACACTTACTATTACTTTGTATACAATTTTTGCACTCAGTCACTTTCTATATGTTTGCACTCATTGAATATTAGGGTTAGCAAGATTTTTGGTACACTGCTTTTTATATGAATTGATGCTATGTTTATTATGCACTGTCACTTTATTGTATATAGTTGAACTTGAGTATTTGAGGCTAGGTTTTTTGTGCCGGCACAAAAAGATTAGTTTTTACAGGGTATTTACTGTACGTGCTGATATTTTAGGAGTTTCCCAGGAATAATTTGTGAAATTTGGGGACATGTAGTGTTTTTAATGTGTTGGTCTTGTACATTGTCTGTTGTGTTTTTTGTCTTCTTGATCATACTTGACTCTTAATAAATTAAATTGTATTTTGACTGTTTTGGTGCTCCTGTTGCTTGGGTTTCTGGGTTGTGCCCCATGAGCCCAATTTGGATGCTTTATTAGAATACATCAAAACCAAATTAAAAACCCAGAAAAGGGGGAGGGGCAATCCTCAATGGTGTGGAAAATCCCATATAAGATAAACATAAATAATAAATAGTATATATGCACAAGAGTGGACAACTGAATTAAATATATAAATAAATATGATGATAGATAGATAGATAGATAGATAGATAGATAGATAGATAGATAGATAGATAGAGAGGATTTTGACTATCCTGGGTTTTGGTCCTTGACCCCGGGGCACCCCGCCACTTGAAACCCCTAGGTCGCTCCAAAAACTCACCTCTTCCCGGTCCCACGACGCATGCGTGGCGCTCATCCAATCAGCGTGCTTGGATCCACTTAAAGTGGACCAACACCCAGGGGTGATCAGCCCAGGAATCTATAAGATTCCCGGGCCGATCAGATTCCCCGGCGGGGCATCCGAAATCGGGATGCCCCGCTGTGTGAAACCCCACAGGACGCCCAGAAACCTTACCTTATCCCCGTTCCAACGGTGCATGCGCAAGCCGCGGCCGCATCTCGCGCTTCTCTCTAGCAGGGCGCGCACCCGCGCGGGCGCGCTCCCTGTTAGAGGGAAGCGCGAGATGCGGCCTCCAGCGAGCTCAGAGCCGCTGTGGTTGTCCGTCGCTTGTCTGTGCATACCACAGCGGCTCTGAGCGCTCTGATTGGACGAGCGCTCGCGTAGGAGCGGGGTGAGGTAATTTTTTAGGGCGATCTGGGGGGTTTCACGCAGTTTCCGTTCGGGAGTGGACCAAAACCCAGGATAGTGAAAATCCTGGGTGTTGGTCCACTTTAAGTCCCTTTGTCCAGGAGCTTGTCTAATGCGAGCACATCTGAGCGCACTGACGGCCGCATCCCCCGCTACCCTCTAACAGGGACCGTGACGGGCATTCACAAAATACCTGCATGGACACGTGCCCTGCTAAAGGATAGCTTCATGCACCGTTGGACTGGGAATGAAGCTGAGTTTACGGGAAACCTGGGGGATTTAACACAGGGAGGAGCGAATATGCTTGCCCTGGAGTCTCATAGACTCCAGGGTGGGATTTGGTCCTCTTTAAAGCAAACCGAAAGAGACCCCACAGGGCCATTCTATCCCTGTCAAGCAGTCACACTAATCTGAGACATTATAAACCTATTCCAATATAAACCAGAAACTATTTGGTTATAAAAATACTGTGGGTGCTCAGGTGGAAACTGTTGGTGTTAATGCAACTTATTTTGACACTTCTCTGTGCAAAGCAAAGGTAGAGGTAAATAGTTCAGTTCCTAGCTGACGGCAGTATTTTAGGAAGCAACTACCATCAAAACTGTTATCAACCACACGGTTGCTGTCATGAACATAAACCATCAGGAGAAAACTATCTGAGATAAACAAGAATACCTTTGGGAGTGAATGATGTTATAAATGCATTTACGGAAAAAAACAGAAAGCTGCTGGATGCCTCCTTGTAATACACTGCTATGTTACTGTATTAGATGTTATGGAGAGACTATAAAACTCACGATTGCTCGCTACCTTTGAAAGGAATCCATAACCGACTTGGGACCAATCTGATGTAAAAGCATATTTACCTGCTGCCACTCGGAGCAGCAGCAAGGGAAAGATAAGTTCACTTTTAAAGTACCAGTGTATGGTAATAATGGATTATTTCCCCAATGAGAACACTCAGTACTACTAGAATTTAGGAGAAACAGTTTATGTAAGCTTTAGTTTTTATTCACAGACAGAAATTTCAAGGCATTGTTGGAGTATATACTGAGCCCTCCAGAACATAAGAATATAGCGCAAACTGACAATGATATACAGTGCATAGATGTTAATTTTAAGTATGCTACAAAAAAAGTTTTATTGTTTACTATGTAGGATAATTGGACAAGGCCTCCAATTTTTCCAAATATTAAAGCAGAACAAAAAAGACTTTCCTGGGTTTTGTTCCATGCCTCAGGGGCATCTTGAGTTGGGATGCCCTGCTGTGTGAAACCCCCGGGGCTCCAGTATTCACTCACCTTTCCCCAGTCCAATGGCACATGTACGGACTCTCGAGGCATTTGCCATGTTAATTTCATTTGGCAACCAACTCTCCTTAACTACAATAGGGAGCGCATCCCCCGTGACGCACATGCTCCCAGTGCAGTCCCACTGAAAACAATCCGAGCCACCGAATGACTGGTAGTCATATACCACCATCAGTTATTGTTAACTAATTCTAACCTGAAGATTATTTTGGAATAAACATTCTGCGAGGTTAACCATTCAAGGACACTGAACCGACAGAGATTTAACAATAAGCTTAAAGGGCTCGTCCAGACAGACTGCCCATTTTAAATATGGGGTTCATCCCTCTCAAACAGCACACGCCACTGATTGTCAAAGGGGGGCTTTAGCAAAATACTAAACTTTATTTGACTGGTCTGATTAAAGGCTGGAAGCCCTGTTAAAGGGACTGTCCAGGCAGGTTAATGAGCCTCACTCCCCCCCCCACAATAGCTCCGCAATAATGCAACTTTCCAATGCTTTTACACCACGTTCATGGGCTGCAACAGCATCTCCGGCCTTCCTGCAGCTGAGGCGCACTTCTGCACCCATTCTTTTACATAGGCTGGGGACAGGAGTGCGCCGCAGAGCACAGAAAGGCCAGGGATGCAGCTTCTTCCATTTCCCTGTTTCAGGGCTGTATGTTGTACAATAATATGCACAACATACAGCGCTGATTGGACAAGAGCACGCGGATGTGCCATGGGAACAATGGAAATTTACATTTTTAGGGACATGGGGGGGGTGAACCAAAACCAAAATAGTGAAAAAACCTTACTCATCCCTCCCCCCACCTAGTATGGTAGTGTAAAACATACCAGTTCATTAATCTGGGCAGAGTGTAGACTTCTCAAATTAGTAGTGCGCTCCAGTATGAACAGCCGCCACCCCCTCCCACAATGTGCAATGTTATGTGCCCAGGGATCACCCAAGAATTGCTTGAGCACAGAACCGCTTCAGCTGCTTGCAGCGCTCTTGAGCATACAGTAGCATGCCCGTTATTTGCATGGTGGCAGGGTGGGCATGGTAGCTGCAAGTTCATGGAGCTCAGGACACATCAGGCAAAGGAGGAGCAGGCTGTGATGGTTTAGGAGGTGAGGAGAGTCGGTTGCCTGGCCACACACAGTTCAGAAGCAGCAAGACCAGGGAAGCTCATAAAGTCATGCAACATACTGACGTGGAAAAAAACTCTGAAACATAGGTCTTCAAGAAATGCAATGTTTATTAGTTCGACTGGGGGTTTGCTACTTTAGATTCCGAATTACTGGCTCTTTTTGCTTGCTTAAATGATTGGATGCCTGGACACATGTCAGACTTCTATTGGAGATTTCAAACATATACAGATACACATATATGAACAGTATAGTTCAGACATGAAGAACATCTGTTTCTCATTGCAGACATAACATTTTTAGCGATAGTCATATGAGGAGGGAGGGGTGAAAACCCCTCCACAACTGGGAATGTGAAAGATGGCATACAGGCGGCTTATAAAATTAATACTAATTCTAATATTTCATTTTCCACCTCAATACAAGTATTCTAGCAGCTGTCACATGCTCATGTTCACTGCTGCAGTTGATGAATACAGAAGCCACATCCCATCAGTACCCCATCCCCTGCTCCATGGATTCGCCCCCTACAGTCAATGAATGAGGGAGTCTGCTTCCTCATGACTCGTAGCAGGGATGTGCTTTACTGGGATTTCCAGGCCAATAAGAGGAAATACTTATTACTTGGTCAAAGGACTTCTACTTCTCTGCATCGGTGGATAATTAACATTTTATAGCTAAGGTTAGCTAGTCTTTGGATAGCAGCCAGTCTTTTTTCCTCATTGCAGCTTTCACTCTCTTTAAGATTACACCATTCCCTAAAGTAATGACTGAGTTAACTTTTTCATTAAAGCCACCAAATGCACAAATGACTGTATAATGTGTGGTGACAAATCTGCGAGAGAGACAAACATGAATTACACTAACTAAATAATTTATTCTTCGTTATATCTCATGAATAATTCCAAGCCTCACCTGCAGCTAGAGAGGATTGCAGCCAATCTGAGCCCTTGGCATCTTTAGAAGCAACTTGTGAGGCAAAACCCTGAATTACACAAGGCCCATGACTTACTTTCCTGGTAGCACTTTATTCACTTCATAGCAGATGTGGTGCTTCTTGGCTATGGTTAGACATTATAGCCACATTTATTATTTAGCTGAAGCAACACACATTGTAAAGACACAGTACAGAAATCCTCGACAGCCATACTAGAAAAGGAAAATCAGCCCTGCATATTTCCTTCGGTATCCTGCCACAACTGTCTGTTAGTCTACTTGCTGTCTTCAACCGGATCTTCACATGGAGTATCAGGCTGCCTGCAAACATGAAGTGTCTTCTGACTATGCTGTTATCCTTTTCCTGACCCCGGCCCTGCTCTGTCTGTGTAAAGCACAGCTAAAACCCCCACCCCCTGTACTTTTGCCCCCTCTCCTCTCCTCAGTATGTGACGCTTCTGAGGCAAGATGGTCGCTCCAGTATCCTAGAGTGCTGAAAACAGTTGCGGCCCAGTGGGGGAAAGAATAATAAGTGACTAAAAATATAAAATATATTAATTTTATATGCTAAAACGTTTAAGATTTTTTAAAGGTTTGGGCTTTTCATGAAATGATGCTGAAGGTCCGGTTTAATGTTCCTGTCCAGGCCACAAATAAAAAGCACAAATACTGCCCACTGATGCACATCCTTCCTAGTCTAATTTACTAGACTAGGCCTGCTCCGTCAGTCACAATGACTGCCCATTTCCCACTCCAAACACTGCTGTGGCCTGGCACTCCCCCTTTTTTGCAGTGGATAGAGTGTAAATGATCATGACATAGGGGGTTCCCAGTGAGGAACTGTAGACCTGCATGCACACTGCGGGACTTGATCTTGGGACCCGATACGGTTTATTCCATTGAACTGGGACAGAAAATTTTCCGGGGAGAAAAGATGAGAATTTGTTTTTTTTAGCCTGGTCTGTCCTTTTAAAGAGGGACAATCACCTAAACTGCTGTCCATGAAGTCTAAAAGACTCCAGAGACAGGCAATATTCTACCCCTGGGGCATGCCGACCACTGTGTGAAGCCCCCTGAGATTACCACAAGCACTAACCTTTCCTGGGGGGGGGGATCTCGCAACATGTTTGTGGGCTGCGATTGAATCTCTGTGGCTGAGGCATGCTCCTGTACCCAGCCATTTAGATAGGTATGCAGCAAACCGCACATAGAACAAGCTCTGCCTCAGATGCCTTATGCTGTACATTAATAGAAGGTGGTACTTCATAAAAAAAAGTTTAACTGAAACCCCCCATGATGACAAGATTAAATGTATAATCAGCAGGAACCTCTTTATAGCCTACAACTGTTGGACATGGAAAAACACATTTGTCACATTGGTCACAGTAGCCTTCACACTGATCCATTTAGGATTATTTGTGTTTATTATGATGGAGACGTTGACGTAATTTTTGTTTTTTGAACAACAGGTGCCATAGAAACAGTAACTTAGCGCAAGGTCAGACTTTTTATTGAACAGCTTTGCTGCCACCCTCCGAGAACTTATAATGCCTGGATTATTAATTGAACACCATGTAGCTAATTAGAAGTTACCCCAAAACACAACTAAGAACAGAGTACAAATGACACTTATTTTGACATCGCTCTCAGAGCTTCGGAGTCTTAATACATTTTCCATCTCTGCACATTTTTCAGACTTTAGATAGAGTTCCAGCTGTCGTGAATACAATTTGCTGCCTTTGATACGGCCTCACTGATCTTTCTGCTGCATTGTATGCTGAATACTTTGGGATAATGATAATGAGGGAAATGAGCGCAGTGTGCTGATTTAACAAAAATCAGCATTATGATGAATAGTGTAAGAAAGTGTAACAGTATACAAAATACTCACCTGACCTCCACCAGAATGGCTGCAGTTCGATCGTGATGCCAGCAGAAGCCTGCTTTTGGTTATGCCTCTGTCAGGCCTGCTGCGGTTCATGAAGCTACAATGATTAGGGCAGCTTCAGGGCAGGAGAGCCAGGACTCCAGTATAGGGTCCAAAGGACCCAGCTGTGAGAAGTAAGCCCCTGGGCAGATGGCCCTGATGGCCACCCTGACTTAAGACACGCAGGCTGCCACACAATTGCTGCTGGTATTGCTTCCCAAGGCTGGTTTGTCTTGGGCTCCAATTCAAACCAGAGGCGAGGCCATCAGACATAGGTTAGAGAGGGGGCAGACTCTTTAGAGCTTAAATTGTGCCAGGAACCCTACATAACCTATAATGTGATGGCCGGGCCCATAGTCTGATGTCCAGTTTCCTTAATGGCCTGAATAATAAGGTAAGCCTGGCCTCCTTGGGGAAAGAGGTCCAGTTCAAGGCCCCAATCATCACAAATAGGTTATAGAGGGGCCCAATCTTTATACAACCTATATTATGGTCAATTGTAACTGTGAGAATTTTTTTCTAAAGAATGTGCAGCTAATGGTATGCAGCTAGTGCTGAAGGGAAAAAAATCATAAGAAAAAGTGTTTCCACTCACAAAAACGTGAGTACATATAAAATCTCATGGTAGTGAATCAACCCTATTATGTCTGGCCCCCCATAACAGATAATGTGAGGGATGGGCTATATGGTCTGCATTTTGAGGTAATCCTGGTTGTCTTGGGGCCAGAGGATTGCTTTTTAAATTGGGGCAAAGCCATCGCACATTGGCTATAATGGGGGGCAGACATTGCTGCTATATGGAGCTCACCAACGATCAATCCTGCAGGTGGTGCTTTTAAAACACATGTATATGCTTTTGTTTTTGTAGTTAAAAATGACTATAGGCTGTTCCTTAAAGTACCCCACCCTCACACTAGAGATGTGCCATGAGCTAAAAATTTATTTTTTAGCTTAGATGGGGACTGTAAAGCTGATCCACACACTATAAACCACAGTAAAGCTGCTGCTCATGACTTGTGGGGGCACTCTGACCCCCAGAACCCAAATACGCACTTTGTCATATACAGATAGACAATTACAAAATAAAAATGGCCACTAAGTGTCACCCTGGATATAAAATGCCTACTCACCATGTGCTCCGTGGTGCTTCCAGGATTGAGACAGACACTGTTGCTGGAGAGAGCCAAGCCATGAGGGAGAGCGAGGAGGGCCGCTGTTGTCACCAGGCCGGGCAGAGTAGGCCCCAGCTCGCCCTGACAACTGGAGGTGCCCCTGGAGCCTTTATTACACTCCTGAAGTGAACTGACTTCCTAGTCGGGTGGGGGGGGGGGTGTGACTGGAGTGGTGGAGCGGCTCCCCAGTGACACAGACTTTGCTGTGGGGTGGCCTGGCCGGCACCCCGGGAACATACAGTGCCACCTTGCATTAGGTGAAAAGTGGGGCCCAGCTGCTGTGGGGGAGCGTATGTCCAGCATGGTGGGGTGAGCTCTCCACTTATAGTGACCTTGCAGTGGTTGGCTCCCCGGAAGAATTTTCATATCTAGTGCATTTCTCCTGTGTCCAGTTCCAAGAGGGGACATGCAAGAGATTGTTGGAATGTTTGTTGCATGTAATCATTTTACTGCCATATGTGGAGTTAAGTTATTTACAGTCTCAATAGAATCGTGTGCGGCAGTACTCTGACTAGGAAATCCAAAACTGACAATTTGGGTTGGTGTGCAGCGGCAGTGTGTTTCTCGTCCCCCACTGGGGACGTGGATTACAACTTCTTCTGAGCTTGCCATATACCGGAGGCCGGTTGCAGGACTCGCATGACTGACTGGCAATCACCTGCAATGGCCATAGCAGTGACATGTCACCAGGATCTAGAAGAGGGACAGGGATGAGGTTCCAGGCTCCGGATAACATAGAAGGCATCATTCGGGAAACCCCCCCACCCCTGCCTAGTCATAAGCAGTGACACAGGCTTTCCTGCTCTTGAGCAATCCTGGGTGTGGGAACGCTTTAAATGGACAGCAAAGGTAAATTTAGCCTGCTTTCTGCTTTTCCCTTGCTGGCTGTGAGGGACTGCAGCTTGCATTCAGACTGCTTTATATTTCATGATGAGCCCTAGTGAACTCACTTCTGCTGGACCTTATCATCCATGGATTATATAAGGGGGGAGATAAGCCCTAAAACATGTAATTTCTGTCATGGTTTAAAGGCACTTTGAACAATGCTGTAATTTAATGCATTTAAGCAACATTTAAATTCGGATTCCTACTCTTTTTCATGATTCAGAGATGTCAGCCTTGGAGACCAGTTTACAGGGTGAGGACCTTTTGCAAGAACGAAAAAGTAAGTACCAATACTTTTTTACCCCCCTATATGCCCCACATTTGGAGGGGGGCATCCCAATCTGGTTCACCTTCTTTAATAATTGCACATAGAGCTTGGCACACAGGGCTGGAAGCTTCTGGCATCCCTCTACCCACTCCCTTGCAGCTGTCCATGCCAGCTATTTAGAACAGCTGATGCATGCTCCCGAGGCAATCTTGAGGGATACCACTGCGGCCAGTGCATATGCCGTGGAACCGGGGGATTTCACAGATTGATTTGAGATGGCTCAGGGACATGGCATTGCTGTTTCCTAGAGTCTAAAAAAGTATTTTAGTCTCTAGGGCTGTCCGATTTCCACTCTATGTTGGATGCCCCACTGTATAAAACCATGCAGCTTGCCTGCTATCTTACTTCCTCTACTTTATTTGTGAGACAGCCAACATTGTACTGGGTGCAGGGTGTGGACAGGCAGGGGGTGCTATTAGGTGTATGGGGAAATGCTTAGATGTGCTCTGCTTGGGAAGGTAAGTCTGCCGGGTTTCACACAGGAGGGGTGCATCCCAAATTAGGCATTTAAAGAGACTTAAACTGGACTTTCAGCATGGTTTAATGAAAAGCCCAAACCCTAAAACATTCCCCTGCATCTAAAATTAATATATTTTAATTTTTTAGCCACTTATTATTCCTTCACCTACCGGGCTGCAACTCCGTTTGGGAATCTAGGATACGGGCGCTGCCATCTTGACTCAGAAGCATCACATACTGAGGACAGGAGAGCAGGATAAAGTACAGGGGGTGGGTTATAGCTGTGCTTTGCACAGACAGAGCAGAGCTGGGGTCAAGGAAAAGACAGCAATCCCAGAATGCAGAGCATCACATTCAGAAGACACTTCCTGTTGCAGGTTGCCTGATGCTTCATGAGCGGCCATCTTGAATGTTTAGAGGCTCATAAAATGTAGTGGAGGCAGGTGGAATGATTTTAATGTGGGCAATCTGTATGTACAGGGTGTGGGAAACATATAAGATATGCTCTTATTCAGGGCGAAGGTCCGCTTTAAGTTTTGGTCTTTTTCAACTTTAGTAATTATGGAAGGTCTCACATCACAGAGGGCAGACATTTGGAATGTACTATGAAAAAACACTTTGGGGAACATGCCTTCTGTGTGCTCGGTTAGAACAAAGTTTGATTTTAGAAATAAAAGACAATTCTGTGAGTACTTACCTGTAGAATTGCTTTTACCATGCATGGCACGGCCTGCTTCATGAACTGCACAACTCAGTGAACTGCAGAAGAGTTGTGGCTCCTCCCAGTACCATATATAAACAGAATCACCATAGACTTATCCAGTGTTGACAAGCAGTTATTCAAGAAACCGGGAGCTAATGAAGGTAAAAGAAGGTAACAAAACCCCAACTAACTTGCAACAATCACCATAAAGAGGCAGCCAAGAAAAACGATAACAAGGGTGGGGTGAAGCAGGCCGTGCCATGCATAGTAAAAGCAATTCTACAGGTGAGTACTCACAGAATTGTCTTTTTCCCATTGCATGGCACGGCCTGCTTCATCAAGTCATAACATCTGGGACACCCAAAAGCAGTGTCCATAAGGTAGGGTGGGATCCCCAAAGAGTAACGGCAGCCAGTTCAAACCACTACCGCCTGGAGTACCTTGTGGCCAAAAGCAGCATCAGCTGAGGCCTTAACATCAACCTTCTAAAACTTGGAAAAAGTATGAACAGAAGACCAAGTAGTGGCCTTACAAACTTGTTCAACAGAAGCTTGGTGCTGAAAAGCCCAAGAGGCACCAACAGCATGAGTGGAATGAGCAGTAACCCTAAAAGGAGGAACCTTCCCTCTGGTAGAATAGGTCTGCTCCACCGTCTGATGGATCCACTTGCTGATAGTGGATTTAGCCGGAGGCAAGCCCTTCCTAGGTCCAGCAGGAAGAACGAAAAGAGCGTCAGATTTCCTGAAAGACTCAGTAGCAACCAAATAAAACTTCAGGGCCCTGACAACATCCAGAGTGAAGGGTCCGCTCCTTGGAATTAGCAGGGTTAGGAGGACACAAAGAAGGCAAAACAATGTCCTGATTGAGATGAAAAGCAGACACAACCTTAGGCAAGAAATCTGGCTTAAGCCGAAACACCACCTTATCCTGATGCCTTTCAAAATAAGGAGGTTTGATGGAAAGCGCTGCCAGCTCAGAAACCCGCCTGACAGAAGTAATGGCCACCAAAATGACCACGGATAGGCTCAAAGGGAGGACCCTGCAGAGCAGACAACACCAGATTCAGTTCCCAAACCGGTAGCATAGGCTTATGTGGCGGACGCACATGAGTAACTCCCTGGAAAAAAGTCTTAACCAACCGGTGATTGGCAAAGGATCTTTGGAAAAAAAAATTGCCAGAGCTGACACCTGTCCCTTGAGGGTACTAAGTTGAAGGCCCGAATCCAACCCCTGTTGCAAAAATCCTGGGGATAGAAAACACCCTACAAGGAAGAGACTTGGACTCAGACCAGGCAATGTAAGCATGCCATATCCTGTAGTAGATAAAGGACGAGGACTTCTTCCTAGCCCTAATCATGGTATCAACAACAGAAGCCGGCAAGCCCTTATCCATCAAGTTGGAGGTTTCAGCAGCCAAGCCGTTAAAGCCAGCGTTTGTAAATTGGGATGGCACAGTTGTCCCTGAGTGAGCAGATCCGGATCCTTGGGCAGGACATACTGATCTACTGCCAACTGCACGACGTCTGCGAATCACACCCTCCTTAGCCAACAGGGGGCCACCGGAATGGCTGGTACCCCTTCCTGGGCTATCTTGCGCAGCACCCTGCCCAGCAGAGGGAAGGGAGGGAACACATAGAGGAGCCAAAACTCCGTCCAAGGCATTGCTAGCGCATCCGTGGCGAAGGCCAGAGGGTCCTGTGACAGGGAGACAAAACTGGGAAGCTTGTGATTGTGGCGGGACACAAACAGGTCCACATGCGGCTGACCCCAGCGGTGACACAGGGAGTGAAAAATCTTGTTGCTGAGTGACCATTCCCCCAGCCGAGACGTCCCCCTGCTCAGGGAGTCTGCCTCCTGGTTCTCCACCCCCGGAATGTAAACCTCCGAGATGCAAGGGACATTCTCTTCCGCCCAAGACAGTATCAGGGACACTTCCTTGAGGGCTCGCTTGCTCCGAGTCCCTCCCTGATGATTGATGTAGGCAACCGCCGTCTGGTTGTCCGAGCGGATCTGAACAGCCTGACCCCGAAGGTGCGTGGTCAGCTGAGAAAGAACCAACCTGATCGCCCTCAGTTCCAGGACATTGATGGGAGCATGGGCCTCCTGGGGACCCTGGAACGTCAGAGACTTCCAAAAGCCCCCCCAACCGGTCAGACTGGCATATGTGGTGACAGTCTCCCAGCACGGAGGCAGAAAGGTCCTGCCCACTAGAAGATTCCCTGAGTCCAGCCACCACAAGAGGGACTGTCTGGCCAGGAGGGACAGAGCAAATTCCTGATCCAGGGACACAGGGTCCCGATCCCAAACTGACAAGAGGTGCAACTGAAGAGGTCTCATGTGAAACTGAGCAGGACCGCCTCGACACCATCAGACCCACTAACTGCACACAAGAGCAGAGTCCGTGCCTGCTTCTGAAGGCCCTCCACTTTCTGCTAAGGAAGGAATACCTTGACCTGAGAGGTATCCAGAGTCATGCCCAGAAAGGACCTCACCAAAGACGGAGACAGTGAAGACTTGGGATAGTTGATCACCCAGCTGAAGGACTCGAGAGTGGAGGTCACCACCAGAGTATCCTTCTCGGCCTGATGAAGAGACTGAGCCGCAATCAGAATGTCGTCCAGGTAAGGAAGGATGTGAATGCCCTGATTCCGCAGCAGAGCCATCACCTTGGTGAGCACCCGAGGCGCTGAGGTGATACAGAATGGTAAAGCCACAAACTGGTAATGCTGATCCTCTAGAGCGAACCTGAGAAATCTCTGATGACCTGGAAAGATTGGCACGTGAAGGTATGCATCCTTGAAGTCCAGGGAGCTCATGAAGTCGCCCGGGCGCAGGGTACTGACCGCCGAGCGCAGAGTCTCCATGCGAAACCTGACAAACCTGTTGAGACCCTTCAAGTCCAGGATGGGCCTCAGGGACCCGTCCTTTTTGGGGACCGTGAACAGCTTGGAGTAGAACCCTCGACCCCATTCCTGGGAAGGCAACAGGCAAATGACTCCTGATTCCAACAGACGTTGAACCGCAAGGAGCAAACCCTGAGCTGACAGAGGGTTTTGAGACATCCGGGATCTGATGAATCTTGAGGGGGGGAAGGCTGAAAACTCTATCTTGTAACCGGAGGACACCACCTCCTGAATCCACAGGTCTGAGACGCGTAGCCTCCAGACGTGAGCAAAGAGCCGAAGCCGTCCCCCCACCCGGATGGGTGAGGGCGCCTCCTCATGCTTGAGGGGGCTTGGGAGAAGGTTTGGGCTTGGTATGGTCTGCCACATGCCACATGGTCTGCCACGGCCCCAAGAATCCCTGCGGGTACCTGAGAAGAGGGAGCCACGACCTCCTCTGGGAGCACGAAAGGAGGGAAGAGGAGGGCCCCCAGAAAGGCCGAAGCTGTCTCCTACATTGAGGCAGCCTACCATCCTTGGCTAGAACATTCAGACGCTCACCAAAGAGCCACAGCCCCGTAAATGGGAGCCCAGTGAGAGCCTTCTTAGCGGCAGCATCAGCCGCCCACTGACGCAGCCAAACAGAGCGGCGCATAGCCACCAAAAGGGCAGAGGCCCTACCGCACAGCCGTACCGCATCATCCATGGCAGTAAGGACAAAGGCAACGAGATCAGAGGGACCTATAATCCTCCCCCCTGCTACCAGCTGTAGTGCCATCAAGGAGACGCTTGAGCTGTTTAAGGGCAATGGCTGTAATGGCAGCAGCGCAGACCGGACGCAGCCCAGCCCCCACACATATTAAAGCATGGCAGGCCAGCTGATCCATGCGCCAGTCCTCGCTGTCCCGCAGTGTAGTAGTGTCCACGGAAGGCATGACGAGGTGTTTGACAGCCCCAGAACGGGAGCGTCCACCTGAGGGGGTCACGACCATCGCTTGACCAGGTCGGCAGGAAAAGGATACCTCTTATTCAACCCTTTGGGCACCGTGGGCAATCTATTAGGACGTTCCCACTCCTTGAGCACCATATTAGTGAAATGGCTCTGCTCAGGGAACTCCAGACGCTGTTTGTCGGGACGAAAGAGCTCACCCTGCTTCCTCTTAGCCACCTCAGGGGGGACAATGTACAAGATTTCAAAAATGTGAGCCAACAGGCTATCAGTGTCCTCAGGGAACCATGAGTCCTCCCCAGACGCAGACCCAGGGTCACTGCCGTAACCCTCCTTCTGGTCCCCCGAGGAGTCAGAGTCCTGGAAGAGTTCCCCCTCCTCTAGGGGGTAAAATCCAACAAAATCATCAGGTCCCTCATCCTCCTCAGGAAAAAGGGATGGCACGGGAGCTAGGTGCCGCTTCTTGCCAGAGGCCTTACGTGGAACAGGCCTTGCAAGCTGCCTTTCAATGCTGGCCACACACAGTGCCAGATCAGACTGTGACACCCCGCTAGTATCCCCCTCACTGGGGGCTAAATGCAGGCACGGGGGGGTAGGCGATGCCGAAAGGGGCGCAGAGCTAGGAAGCAAAGTAGGTAGCCCAGCCTAGGCCGCAACAATACCCTGAGCGCACGGCACACACACCGCAGCACTGTTACTCAGAGGGGATGCCCCGCACATGGCAGACAGCCGGGATTGCCCCGAAGGACCCCCAAGCACGCTATCCCCAGAAGCCTCCATATGGTGATTAACACAGGCTCAATAGGCCAGCACAGGGTAAGGGCTAAAAAAAAAAAAAAAAAAAAAGCCACCCAGGATGCCCCTCCAAGGGATGCCCCCAGAAGCCAGTAAGGGAAGATGAGGGAGGGTAAAGGGGTAGGACCGGGAGAAACCACAACCCAAGTTGTCCCGCCTGAAAGACATAAGTAAAGACACAAAAGCACCCTGCAGCACATGCCCCAAGGAAACCAAAAACCCCCAAATGGGACTCACGGACCAAGCAGGGCAAAGGCACCAGCTCCCAGACCACAGGAGGAAGCGACAACAGACAGAGATCACCGCCGCAGCTCTGGGATGAAGACGGGCCCCAGACATGCAGCAGAAGCAAAATGGCGCCGGCTTAGGAACCTTGAGGGGCGGGCCGCGGGAGGACAGCACGATACGCATCATCCTCCGGCCCGCCCCCCCTGAAAAGCTCGAAAACGGCGCTCACGTGACCGCGCTGGCGTCATCACACAGTAGAAGAAAACGCCTTACAGTTATAGCGACGCCCACAGCGGAGTGTAGCACAAAGCGGTGACGGTGGTGAAAACAGTAAAAACAGTTAAAAACATTTTAAAATAGCTAAACAGCCTCGCCGCTACCACCCCCCCCCTCTCCCCCGAACACACGACGGAGAGGGGGAGAAGAAGCGAGCGGGCAGCGGCTAGAGCCCAGGCCAGGGATGAGGGGGGGGGACCCCAAAACGCAGAAACAAGTACATAGTCCCCAAAACTCTCACCCCCTCAGAAGCTAGGACAGGAACTCCGCATCCCTAGTAGGCTCACCATAAAGCCTATGGCCGGCTACCCTTTGTGGTACAGGGTCTGCGACTTGGAGCAGCGCTCCTTGAGCACTTGACCCTAGTGCTCCTCTACCCTCACCCGATCCGTCAGCCGAGGCTGGGAGGCACAGAGGGTCCGGAAACAGGTGGAAATAGCCATTCAGGGCCGGAGGCTTGGTTGCCCCGCTCACCTGCGCAATAGAGCGAGCCATCTTCTATCTTCACAGAATCACTGCAGAGAGAACACTGGATAAGTCTATGGTGATTCCGTTTTTATATGGTACCGGGACGAGCCACAACTCTTCTGCAGTACACTGCGCCACCTTGTGGCCTGATTACCCAGATGTAATGACTTCATGAAGCAGGCCGTGCCATGCAATTGGAAAACACAGACAGTCACATACACATAAATTCCTTTTGCTTCTCCTTTCATGTAATCATTTTTCGGGGTAACATGAGCCTTCTGTTGCTATTTAAAATGTACAATAAATACATTCACAGATTTCCTAGAATTCACAGGTGGTTATACGAGCACAATCTGTTTATGAATTTTCTACTTTCCTTTTTTTAGCAACGGGGAGTAAAATAATGACTGCAGCATTTTTTTAGTACACAGATTATTATCATAAATCATTTCTTAACACCCTTTCTGTGGGCTGCTTTAAAGGGATGCACAAGTCAGCATTTTCTTACTTCCATATTAATGAAGGACCCCAGAGATGATTGTATATCCTCCAATAAAATGCGCAGTGCTGCAGCTTACCACTAGAAGGCGCTATGCCATACAGTGATTGCTGGGTTCCCCATCTGATGGAGCAGCTAGAGAGAAGGGCTCACTGATGCTAGAAAATAGTTGTTAGCGAGAAAAGGAAAGAACTTGGCAAACTCCTCACCCATCCTATGGTGCTGCTGCTGTCTCATACAGGTATGTGCCACACTGTTCCTCTAGCATAGCAGCAGGAGGCCCCCCTCCAAATACAGGGGAATGAGGGGCCTATGGCCTGCATCACTATTAGTGGTCCTGAATCATCTGCAGAAAACAGGATGGCTGGCATAAAGGCGTCCTCAATGGCCTTGATGCCCAGGGTGATCACACTGCTCGCTCTCCCCTAGATATAGCCCTGAGTGCTCGATTAGGTTATAAGAGTCTTCTTTGGTGCAGGAAGGGTTACAGTAGGTGATTTTTTATTGTATCACTGAGCAACAGACCAGTATTGTATTGCACATTGCACTGCACAAAAAAATAACAATAAAACGCTTTTCTAAACTGCACTGAGAGCCAAGTGCCTTCCTGTGCTGCATTTCTAATGACCCTCCTTGGTGTGGCATCCTATAGCTTCCATTAGTGCCCCAACTTATATCTCAGGACAATGCTAATCAAACACTGCTCTGGTCCTTTCTAGAGATTTAATAGCATGTGACCAGTACTCTAAGGAGTCATTTCAATGAGCTATGTGGTCCTGCAAAAAGCTATTACAAGCACTTTATCCCCCAACAATAGATTTGCTTCTTGTACTAATCAAGAGGGAGGGGGGTACTTGGAGCAAACCTGTAGCTTTATAACCACCTTTTATCTTTTGAATTCTAGAGATGCTTTACATGGCCAATAAACTATTTTCACAGCTCTTCTAGATAACGGTTGTTGCTATTTATTGGGCATTTATTATAAAATGTAAAAGAAAAAGTATATGGCCACACAATATCTGTCTCATACTAAAGATCCCTGTCGTGTTGACAGCAACAGTGGGTTCGTATGCCAATGCAGTGCTACACTGGCAAAAGAACCCACTGCTGCTGTCAATGTGATAGAGGAATGGAACACACAGATAGCAAACAGAAACAATGCAGGACTCCAGGCAGAAACTGAGAGCAGGCAGCTCAGAAGCAAGTAGCTCAGAATCATAGTCGGTTGGCAGTCAGTGGTCAGTGGCAGATGGCTTTGAATCATCATCGACTGGCAGCTAGAGGTCATCGGCAGGTAGCTCAGAATCCAAGTCTGTTAGCCACCAGATGTTATGGGCAAACTGCTCAAGATTGTCATTGGTTGGGAGACAGAGGTCATGTGCAGGCGGCTCAGGATCATAGTCAGTTGGCAAACAGAGGTCATGTGCAGATGGGGCAAGATCATAGTCAGCTGGCAGACAGAAGCAATAGGCATGCACCTCAGAATCATAGTGGGTTGGCAGACTGAGGTCATGAACATATAGCCCAGGATCATAGTCCGTTGAGACCTGGCAGCTCAATTGGCAAAAAAAACATCGTCACTAGACCAGGTCACATGTCATATCATGTCTTCTTTGTGACAAATCAGTTTGTTGGAGTTTTTTGCTGGCTAGATCTCCCTTTATTATCTATATCTTATTATCTAGTGGAAACACAACAGCTCAATCATAAAGAGGTATTCCACATGAGCTAATTCAACATAATGTTAAAGCATCATGAAGTTCTTACATTTGGTTTTGATTTCATTTGGGAGATTCAGCTTCACTTTCTTACTTTTTTCTTCAGCTATTGTTTAAAGTTACAGGAACTTGGCCAAACTGTAAGCCCACCTGACAGAAAAGTTCCTTCATAGGGCCAAAGTACAGTAAAGCACAGAAATCGTGTTTTGGCTGGTTACCTTTCTTAAGTTGATCCAAGACATTTCTGTTAAATGACCACCAAGGTTGATGTAGACCTTCTCTGGCCATATTGAAAATATATTTTTGCTGGAGTCCAGGCAAACGCAATAAGACAATTCTGTGAGTACTCGCCTGTAGAATTGCTTTTACCATGCATGGCACAGCCTGCTTCACAAAGTCATAACATCTGGGTATTCCACCACAAGGTGGCGCAGTGCACTGCAGAAGAGTTGTGGCTCCGCCCGGTACCATATAGAAACGGAATCACCATAGACTTATCCAGTAGTTGACAAGCACAAGAACAACGTAACAAGGGTGGGGTGAAACAGGCCGTGCAATGCATGGTAAAAGCAATTCTACAGGTGAGTACTCACAGAATTGTCTTTTTCCCAATGCATGGCAAGGCCTGCTTCACGAAGTCATAACATCTGGGACTTCCAAAAGCAGTGTCCAAAAAGTAAGGTGGGATCCCCAAAGCGTAACAGCAGGCAGTTCAAACCACCACTGCCTGAAGTACCTTGCGGCCAAAAGCAGCATCAGCAGAGGCCTTAACATCAACCTTGTAAAACTTGGAAAAAGTATGAACAGAAGACCAAGTAGCGGCCTTACAAACTTGTTCAACAGAAGCTTGGTGCTGAAAGGCCCAAGACGCACCAATAGCACGAGTGGAAGGAGCAGTAACCCTAAAAGGGGGAACCTTCCCCTTAGCAGAATAGGCCTGCTCCACCGCCTGACGGATCCACTTACTGATAGTGGAATTAGCCGGGGGCAGACCCTTCCTAGGTCCAGCAGGAAGAACAAAAAGAGCATCAGATTTCCTGAAAGACTCAGTAGCAACCAAATAAAACTTCAGGGCCCTGACAACATCCAGAGAATGAAGTGTCCGCTCCTTGGAATTAGCAGGATTAGGACACAGAGAAGGCAAAACAATGTCCTGATTGAGATGAAAAGCAGACACAACCTTAGGCAAGAAATCCGGCTTAAGACGAAACACCACCTTATCCTGATGCCGCTCAAAATAAGGAGGTTTGATGGAGAGAGCCGCCAGCTCAGAGACTCGCCTAACCAAAATAATGGCCACTAGGAAGGCCACCTTAAGAGTCCTAATGGGCAAAGCAGCCCCACTGATAGGCTCAAAGGGAGGACCCTGCAGAGCAGACAACACCAGATTTAGATCCCAAACAGGTAGCATAGGTTTATGTGGTGGACGCACATGAGTAACTCCCTGAAAGTAAGTCTTGACCAACCGGTGATTGGCAAAAGATCTTTGGAAGAAAATTGCCAGAGCTGACACCTGTCCCTTGAGGGTACTAAGTTAAAGCCAGAATCCAAGCCATGCTGCAAAAAATCCAGGATCCTGGGAATAGAAAACACCCTACAAGGAAGAGACCTAGACTCACACCAGGCAATGTAAGCATGCCAAAGCCTATAGTAGATAAAGGACGAGAACTTCTTCCTAGCCCTAATCATGGTATCAACAACAGAGGCCGGCAACACCTTATCCATCAAGATGGAGGTTTCAGCAGCCAAGCCGTTAAAGCCAGCGTTTGTAAATTGGGATGGCACAGTCGTCCCTGAGTGAGCAGATCTGGATCCTTGGGCAGGACATACTGATCTACTGCCAACTGCACGACATCTGCGAACCACACCCTCCTTGGCCAACAGGGGGCCACCAGAATGGCTAGTACCCCATCCTGGGCTATCTTGCGCAGCACCGTGCCCAGCAGGGGAAAAGGAGGGAACACATAGAGGAGCCGAAACTCCGTCCAAGGTATTGCTAGCGCATCCATGGCGAAGGCCAGAGGGTCCTGAGACAGGGAGACAAACCTGGCAAGCTTGTGGTTGTGGCGGGGCGCAAACAGGTCCACATCCGGCTGACCCCAGCGGTGATACAGGGAGTGAATAAACCTTGTTGCTGAGGAACCACTCCCCCAGCCGAGACATCCCCCTGCTCAGGGAGTCTGCCTCCAAGTTCTCCACCCCCGGAATGTAAACCGCCGAGATGCAAGGCACATTCTCTTCCGCCCAAGACAGTATCAGGGACACTTCCTTGAGGGCTCGCTTGCTCCGAGTTCCTCCCTGATGACTGATGTAGGCAACCGCCGTCTGGTTGTCCGAGCGGATCTGAACAGCCCGACCCCGAAGGTGTGAGGTCAGCTGAGCAAGAACCAACCTGATCGCCCTCAGTTCCAGGACATTGATGGAAGCATGGGCCTCCTGGGGGCCCAAATGACCCTGGAGCTGCAGAGACTTCCAAAAGCCCCCCCCAACTGGTCAGACTGGCATCTGTGGTGACAGTCTCCCAAAACTGGGGCAGAAATGTCCTGCCCACTAGAAGATTCCTTGAGTCCAGCCACCACGAGAGGGACTGTCTGGCCAGGGGGGACAGAGCAAATTCCTGATCCAGGGAAAAAGAGTCCCGATTCCAAACAGACAGAAGGTGCAACTGAAGAGGCCTCGTGTGAAACTGAGCAAAGGGGACCGCCTCGAAGCAGGACACCATCAGGCCCACTAACTGCATCCCCTGCCGGATGGAGGGATGGGGACACGAGAGCAGAGCCCAAGCCTGCTTCTGAAGGCCCTCCACTTTCAGCTTAGGCAGAAATACCTTGACCTGAGAGGTATCTAGAGTCATGCCCAGAAAGGACCTCACCAAACACGGAGACAGAGAAGACTTAGGATAGTTGATCACCCAGCCGAAGGACTCTAGAGTGGAGGTTACCACCTGAGTATCCTTCTCGGCCTGATGAAGAGACTGAGCCGCAATCGGAATATTGTTCAGGTAAGGAAGGATGAGGATGCCCTGATGCCGCAGCAGAGCCATCACGCCCCCCAGCACCTTGGTGAACACCCGAGGTGATACCGAACGGTAAGGCCACAAACTGGTAATGCTGATCCTCTAGAGCAAACCTGAGAAATCTCTGATGACCTGGGAAGATAGGCACATGAAGATAAGCATCCTTGATGTCCACGGAGGTCATGAAGTCGCCCGGGTGAAGGGTACTGACAGCCGAGCGAAGGGTCTCCATGCAAAAGTGCTTGAACCTGACAAACCTGTTGAGACCCTTCAAGTCCAGGATGGGCCTCAGGGACCCGTCCTTCTTGGGGACCGTGAACAGGTTGGAGTAGAAACCCTGACCCCGTTCCTGGGAAGGCACCAGGCAAATGACTCCTGATTCCAGCAGACGTTGAACAGCAAGGCGTAACCCCTGAGCTGACAGAGGGTTGTGAGGCATCCGGGACCTGATGAATCTGGGGGGGCGGCCAGGCTGCAAACTCTATCTTGTAACCGGAGGACACCACCTCCTGAATCCACCGGTCTGAAACGCGGAGCCTCCAGACATGAGCAAAGAGCCGAAGCCGTCCCCCCACCCGGATGGGTGAGGGCACCTCCTCATGCCTGAGGGGGCTTGGGAGAAGGTTTGGACTTGGGATCCCATGAGAGACCGGGATGACCACGGGATCTGCCACGGCCCCAAGAACCCCTGCGGGTACTTGAAATGAAGGGCCCTCGACCTCCTCTGGGGGTACGAAAGGAGGAGACTGAAGTGGATGTCCCCTGAAAAGGCCGAGGCTGCCTCCTACACTGAGGCAGCTTACCATCCTTGGCTAAAACATCCAGGCACTCACCAAAGAGCCGCAGCCCCACAAAGGGGAGCCCAGTGATAGCCTTCTTAGCAGCAGCGTTAGATGCCCACTGATACGACCAAACAGAGCGGTGCATAGCCACCAAGAGGGCAGAGGCCCTACCACTCAGCTGTACTACATCATCCATGGCAGTAAGTATAAAGGCAACAAATTCAGAGCACAGCAAGAGGGTCCTATACTCAGCCCTTCCAGCTGTAGCTCCATCAAGGAGACAATTAATCTGTCTCTTAAGAGCAATAGCAGTTATGGCAGCGGCACAGGCCGGACGCAACCCAGCCCCCACAAATGCAAAGGCATGGCAGGCCAGCTGATCCATATGCCGGTCCTCGCTGTCCCGCAGTGTAGTAGTGTCAGGGGAAGGCATGACTGAAGTGTTGGACAACCCAAGAACAGGCGCGTCTACCTCGGGGGGGCCCGACCATTTCTTAACCAGATCAGCAGGAAAGGGATACTTTACCAACCCCTTAGGCACCGCGGGCAATCTACTAGGACATTCCCACTCCTTGAGCACCATATTAGTGAAATGACTCTGCTCAGGGAACTCCAGACGCTGCTTAACAGCACAAAAAAGCTCACCCTGTTTCCTCTTAGCCACCTCAGGGGGGACAATGTGCAAAACCTCAAAAATGTGAGACAACAGATTAGCAGTGTCCTCAGGGAACCAGGAATCCTTAGACTCAGACCCAGGATCACTGTCGCCGCCCACCAGCTAGTCCCCAGAGGAACCAGAGCCTGGGAAAAGCTCTCCTTCCTCTATGCAGTAACGGTCATCAAAAAGATCAATTTCCTCCTGCGCCTCAGTAAACAGGTCAGGCATGGAAGCCAGGTGCCACTTCTTGCTAGAGGCCTTACGTGGAACAGGCCTGGCAAGTCTTTCAATGCTGGCCACACGAAGTGCCAGATCAGAATGTGACCCTCTGCTAGTATTCCCCTCACTGGGGGCTAAATGCAGGCGCGGCGGGGCGCGGCCGAAGGGGGCGCAGAGCTTGGTAAAGAAGCAGGCAGCCCAGACTTAAGCGCAAGGACAGCTTGGGCGCACGGCCCACACACCGAGATGTCATTGCTGATAGGGGATACCCCACACATGGAACACCACCGGGATTGTCCCGAAGGACCCCCAAGCACGTTATCCCCAGAAGCCTCCATATGGTGATTAATACAGGCGCAATATACCAGCACAGGGTAACGGCTAATAAAGCCACTCGGGATGCCTCCCCAAGGGATGCCCCCAGAATAGTAAGGGGAGATGAGGGGGGGAGTAAGGAGCAGGACTGGGAGAAACCACAACCCACGAGTGTCCCGCCTGAAAGACATAACCAAAAATACATAAGTATCCCGCAGCACATGCCCCAAGAACAAAAGAACCCCACAGAGGACTCACGGACCAAGCAGGACAAGGAGCGCCTGCCGCCAGACCACCGGAGGAAGCGACACAGGCAGAAATCACCGCCGCAGCCCAGGGATGAAGAGAGCCCCAGACACGCAGCAGAAGCAAGATGGCGCCGACAGAGGAACCTTGAGGGGCGGGCCGCGGGAGAACGACGTAATACGCGTCATCCGCCAGCCCCGCCCCCCCCGAAGAGCGCAAAAATGCCGCTCATGTGACCTCGGCGTCATCCGCACAGTAAAAACGCCTCACAGATATAACGCGCAGTACAAAGCGGCGGCGGCGGCAAAAGTATACAAAAACAGTCTAAAAATAGTCTAGAAACACATACCACTACCACCCGCCCCCGCATCGGGGAGGGAGGGGGAGGAGAGCGAGCAGGCAGCGACGAAGCCCAGGCCAAACACTCCACCTCTCAGAAGCCAGGACAGGAACTCCGCATCCCTAGTAGGCTCACCATAAAGCCTATGGCCGGCTACCCTTTATGGTACAGGGTCTGCGGCTTGGAGCAGCACTCCTTGAGCACTTGACCCTAGTGCTCCGCTACCGTCACCCGATCCGTCAGCTGAGGCTGGGAGGCACAGAGGGTCCGGAAACGGGTGGAAATAGGCATGCAGAGCCGCAGGCATGGTTGCCCCACACACCTGCGCATAGAGAGAGAGCCATCTTCTATCTTTGCAGTAAGCACTGCAGAGAACAACTGGATAAGTCTATGGTGATTTCGTTTTTATATGGTACAACTCTTCTGCAGTGCACTGCGCCACCTTGTGGCGGAATAACCAGATGTTATGACTTCGTGAAGCAGGCTGTACCATGCATTGGGAAAATATTCCCATTCTGTGGGTCAATACATTGCAATGTTTTCATTTTTCATCCTTATATTAGCAAGATTAATTATAAAATAAGGTTTCTCTATGTTCCTCAAGTCCTTTGTTGGGAGTGGCAGGGCTAAGTGATGCAAGTACACTGTGTGCATTGCATTGGCGTGAGGTGCGCTTGACTGACAGTGTGGGGGGCTCCAATCTAGCCTACCACTAACAAGGGGGTGGTTAAAATTTACGTAAGCCTTTTATTTGTGGTGTGGAACAAGGGGGAGGCGCTGGAGACAGAGAAAGAGGAGAAGACATTCCCCTTACTTTATGTGACTGGAGCAACTAGACAGCATGGGATTGACATTATATCAGGTAAGCTGCCAAGCACATGGATTAAAGTTTGACTGGTCAATCCCTTTAACTTATTGGGGTGTTTTGCAAAATAAGCAGGTGTTTTGTTTACCTTTATTATGCTGTAAAAGTAAAAGTACCTTTTATTTTTGTTACCTGTTGTCCGCTACATTCCGATAACCTTTATTAATGGTTAACAGTGAGCAAATGACTGCAAGTGACCTTTATATGTTACTCTACAGACCCATATAAGGGGCAATGCATGGGGCTAAAAAAAAGACAGAAAAAATTAGAAACACAGGGAAAAAAAAAGAGACAGAGCAAGTAAGAAAGAAAGAAATCGAAAGAGGGAGGAAAAAAGAGAGAAATTATAGAGAGAGGGAGAGGGATAAAGGATGAGAGAAATAAAGCAAAATAGAGAGAGTTAAGGAAAGAGAAGAAAGAAAGAAAGGGAGGACAGGAGACAACAGAAAGATGGAGAGAATGTGGAAAAGACATATGAGTGGGGGTATGCAGAAAGAGAGGAAGATAGAAGGATCATGAAATAAAACAGAAGTGGAAAAAGTTTAAATAATTTTAGTGAAATGTGGACAAAAGAAAGGGAGAGATGGGGGTATTTTGAAAAAAAGAGGCCTGGTGGTCCTGTTGAGAGCTCCTGGCCCACAAACCTCTCACAACCCAAAGGCCACCCAAGTCTATGTTGGGGTGATGGGGGCCCCTTTTTATTTTATTTAAGTTTGCTTGTTTCCCGTTATCACATGAAGGGGCCATCAGCCAATCACCTCACGAATTCCATTCAGCTGTGTCTTTTGTTTTGCTGTTCTGAGCTCAGAGTGACAGGTAAAGCTGAATGGAGAGCAGAATAGGCCGGCAATAGCTGTACTGTAATTTATAGATGGCTGAGCCGGCAGCGGGGGCGATGATTGGGCCCCAAAGCAGCCAGATGTCACCAGATGACATCCAAAAGGTAAGTAGGGGGTGATGGGGGCCCCTTTTTATTTTATTTAAGTTTGCTTGTTTCCCGTTATCACATGAAGGGGCCATCAGCCAATCACCTCACGAATTCCATTCAGCTGTGTCTTTTGTTTTGCTGTTCTGAGCTCAGAGTGACAGGTAAAGCTGAATGGAGAGCAGACCCCCCCCCATACCCAACCCTGCCACAATATCTGCTCCTTCAACACTAGGGCGTTCAGATTCAGAGCCTCGTGAGAAAACTGCCATTCACTGCCATTCATTGTCTACTGGGTGTACGTTTTCATCTGGCTTTGAGCCAGCCCCAAGCTAGACAATAGAACTGATGCAGAGCCTCTCCCGTATGCAGGAAATTAGCTAGAAGTCCAGTTTTTTACCCTTTTTCGGTTCGTGCGATTCAGGGCCATGTTTTTTGGTCCGTGTTGTTTTTTTTTTTTGTGGGCCTTTACAGTTGCGAATGCGAAATAGCGTATTGACCATATTAATACAGGTGAAGCCGAGTTTTTGCGTTCTCATCCACACATGTGCCAGCTGCAGTCAGCCATATGCTCCGACCACTGTTCCATGTACCACCCTTGCCTGTTTTTAGGGGACGCTGGGGGACCCAAGATGTGTGTAAATGTTGCAGGATCAGAAAGGATAGGGCCCCAAGACCGTACAATTCACCAGTAATAGCGGATTGTCAGCCTCGAGAGCTGGGGCCACCAGGTTGCAGAGCTGCGTCAGCAAGGCCAATCCGACAGTACTAGCTGAGGGGAGAGCTGGGTGCACTACTTGGCCTAGGTGTATCAGCGACTCCAAGGTACTGTCGGACTGGAGAGCTGTGAGCATTCTGGAGATGCATAGGCACATGCTGGTTGGGAATAACAATGTACCTACTCAATGGTGCATATACACACACTGGCAAGGTTACTCGCCAACCCCAAGGCGTAGGGCAATAAATGCACTGGCCAGCAGCACTGAGGGGGAGATGTGAGGCACATGAATTAAAAGGGAAAGGTTAGTGTGCATGTGGACCTAAACTAGTCCAATACATAGCATGCATGAAAGTAACATTTGGATTATTTTTTGTCTTTGCAGACTTTTAAAACAGATACAACTCCATGTCTAACACCAATGGCAAGAAGGCAATGGCATTGGAGATGGAAGACCATCTGAACAGCTAGAGACCGACTGATTGCACCCACACCCAAATAATGCAGCGCTGGTCGGACCTCAAAAGAAAAAAGTGGCCCCGGGTGCATTGGTTACTCAGCCAGAACTTACCAGGTAAGTGGATGCCCTAAAGAGATAGTGAGCACTCATGCCAAACAGAGTATGCTCTGGGGAAATATGGCTGAGAATTAAGACCACTCAGAGGAGAGGGGTCCGACCTGCAAGGCAATAAAGACAGGGTATGGGTGTAAGGTGCTGACCCCAATGCCCTCAGCCTCCTTTTCAGCCTTCCCACCAACACCCCTGGAACCAGCTGAAGAGGAGGAGACCCAAGTGTCAGGCCAAGATCAGTCAGCTAGGATGACATACACCAAACACAATGGTTGAGGAAAGGAAATAACAAATGACAGCGGGGATCCACTGCCCCCCCCCCTCTCTCCGGTTTTACCTTTGAGTAGCTTCTACTAACCTCCCCGGGGATCCATCTTCTGGGTCCCTCAGATTCCAGCGACCTTCCGACGGCCGCCACCATCTTGAATCCTATCAGGCACTGCGCACAGCCCCTGATCTCGCTTCTGTGCAGTGCCAATGGCTGGGATGCAATGGAGCCGTTCAAAATCGTATGAGATTTCGTTGAGCGGCGCAGGAATTTGAATAGGCCGGCAATAGCTGTACTGTAATTTATAGATGGCTGAGCCGGCAGCGGGGGCGATGATTGGGCCCCAAAGCAGCCAGATGTCACCAGATGACATCCAAAAGGTAAGTAGGGGGTGATGGGGGCCCCTTTTTATTTTATGTCTGAAGTTCCTCTTTAAGGTGCTCAGCTCAGTCTTGGGCTGGCCAGGTCCAGTCAAGCTCCTAATTTAGGGTCACAATTCGCCACTGCCGCGATATAATATAAATCCTAAATAAAAAATGGATGGATTATAGTTTATTTATAAAGATCCATCATCTTCCAGGAGGGTAAAAACAATTAATATACTTATAATATTCAGGGTATTATGGGTCTGATGTAACAGCAAATACACATTGGTACAGAAGTACATTAGGGTTGAGAGTTGCATTTATGGAGCCTTTCCACATGCTTCTGCATTAGGAAATTTCAGAACCTTTCCAGGGATAGAATGATATACATGTTTGGATGGCATGTTTATGGCCTTACTTTATTAGGTTTGATGAGCTGCCCAATCCAGCACCATGTGCTCAGTAAGCCAGCTGCAGTGCAAATCGTTTGCCAGCCTGGACGCTTCAATAAAAATGACTAGGGATGAGCGAATCGATCCGGACGAACCCGGATTCGATCCGAATTTCAGGAAAAATTCGTTTCGGATCGAATCCGAATTTCCCCGCGATTCGATCACTCGAAGTTTTCCTTTAACATCCATTCATTTACATTACAGGCATTCTAAGATGGCGGACGGGACATGTCTGGACATGTATCCCGCGCCAGTGCAAGCTGGGGCAGTCACATGCAGCCTATCAGCAGCCAGCAAGCCCGGTGACGTCACACAGCGGTATTTAACGGCGGCCATCTTGCTTTTCCTCATTTCTCTATTGCATTCGTGACAGACAGACAGAACGCTGTGTAGCTGAGGCAGTTAGACAGGCTGGAGACAGGGACAGACAGGGACAGGCTGGAGACAGGCAGGAGACAGGCAGGAGACAGACAGGAGACAGACAGAAAGCCAGGGAAAGGTAGGAAAAACGGAGCTGGCTGACAGGGAGATTTTTTTTTTTTCATCCAGCCTTTGTTAGCGTTTTCAGGCTGCTTATAGTAACTAACTGTGCATATATACTGAACTGATCTTAAGTCTGCTGTGAGGCATCCCATTCTGTGACTAAAGCAGCCTCTGTTTAAGACCATATAAGCATTTGCTCTTATCATATTTGAAATTAGGCCTGATAAAGACACTTTTGCTGGCCAAAGCACTACTGGACCCTGCCAGCTCGATTCCTGCCCGGGGCATCCCATTCTGTGACTACAGCAGCCTCTGTTTAAGACCATATAAGCATTTGCTCTTATCATATTTGAAATTAGCCTGATAAAGACACTTTTGCTGGCCAAAGCACTACTGGACCCTGCCAGCTCGATTCCTGCCCGGGGCATCCCATTCTGTGACTAAAGCAGCCTCTGTTTAAGACCATATAAGCATTTGCTCTTATCATATTTGAAATTAGGCCTGATAAAGACACTTTTGCTGGCCAAAGCCCTACTGGACCCTGCCAGGTCGATTCCTGCCCAGGGCATCCCATTCTGTGACTAAAGCAGCCTCTGTTTAAGACCATATAAGCATTTGCTCTTATCATATTTGAAATTAGGCCTGATAAAGACACTTTTGCTGGCCAAAGCCCTACTGGACCCTGCCAGCTCGATTCCTGCCCGGGGCATCCCATTCTGTGACTACAGCAGCCTCTGTTTAAGACCATATAAGCATTTGCTCTTATCATATTTGAAATTAGCCTGATAAAGACACTTTTGCTGGCCAAAGCACTACTGGACCCTGCCAGCTCGATTCCTGCCCGGGGCATCCCATTCTGAGACTAAAGCAGCCTCTGTTTAAGACCATATAAGCATTTGCTCTTATCATATTTGAAATTAGGCCTGATAAAGACACTTTTGCTGGCCAAAGCACTACTGGACCCTGCCAGCTCGATTCCTGCCCGGGGCATCCCATTCTGTGACTACAGCAGCCTCTGTTTAAGACCATATAAGCATTTGCTCTTATCATATTTGAAATTAGCCTGATAAAGACACTTTTGCTGGCCAAAGCACTACTGGACCCTGCCAGCTCGATTCCTGCCCGGGGCATCCCATTCTGTGACTAAAGCAGCCTCTGTTTAAGACCATATAAGCATTTGCTCTTATCATATTTGAAATTAGCCTGATAAAGACACTTTTGCTGGCCAAAGCCCTACTGGACCCTGCCAGGTCGATTCCTGCCCAGGGCATCCCATTCTGTGACTAAAGCAGCCTCTGTTTAAGACCATATAAGCATTTGCTCTTATCATATTTGAAATTAGGCCTGATAAAGACACTTTTGCTGGCCAAAGCCCTACTGGACCCTGCCAGCTCGATTCCTGCCCGGGGCATCCCATTCTGTGACTAAAGCAGCCTCTGTTTAAGACCATATAAGCATTTGCTCTTATCATATTTGAAATTAGCCTGATAAAGACACTTTTGCTGGCCAAAGCCCTACTGGACCCTGCCAGGTCGATTCCTGCCCAGGGCATCCCATTCTGTGACTAAAGCAGCCTCTGTTTAAGACCATATAAGCATTTGCTCTTATCATATTTGAAATTAGGCCTGATAAAGACACTTTTGCTGGCCAAAGCACTACTGGACCCTGCCAGCTCGATTCCTGCCCGGGGCATCCCATTCTGTGACTACAGCAGCCTCTGTTTAAGACCATATAAGCATTTGCTCTTATCATATTTGAAATTAGCCTGATAAAGACACTTTTGCTGGCCAAAGCACTACTGGACCCTGCCAGCTCGATTCCTGCCCGGGGCATCCCATTCTGTGACTAAAGCAGCCTCTGTTTAAGACCATATAAGCATTTGCTCTTATCATATTTGAAATTAGGCCTGATAAAGACACTTTTGCTGGCCAAAGCACTACTGGACCCTGCCAGCTCGATTCCTGCCCGGGGCATCCCATTCTGTGACTACAGCAGCCTCTGTTTAAGACCATATAAGCATTTGCTCTTATCATATTTGAAATTAGCCTGATAAAGACACTTTTGCTGGCCAAAGCACTACTGGACCCTGCCAGCTCGATTCCTGCCCGGGGCATCCCATTCTGTGACTAAAGCAGCCTCTGTTTAAGACCATATAAGCATTTGCTCTTATCATATTTGAAATTAGCCTGATAAAGACACTTTTGCTGGCCAAAGCCCTACTGGACCCTGCCAGGTCGATTCCTGCCCAGGGCATCCCATTCTGTGACTAAAGCAGCCTCTGTTTAAGACCATATAAGCATTTGCTCTTATCATATTTGAAATTAGGCCTGATAAAGACACTTTTGCTGGCCAAAGCCCTACTGGACCCTGCCAGGTCGATTCCTGCCCAGGGCATCCCATTCTGTGACTAAAGCAGCCTCTGTTTAAGACCATATAAGCATTTGCTCTTATCATATTTGAAATTAGGCCTGATAAAGACACTTTTGCTGGCCAAAGCACTACTGGACCCTGCCAGCTCGATTCCTGCCCGGGGCATCCCATTCTGTGACTAAAGCAGCCTCTGTTTAAGACCATATAAGCATTTGCTCTTATCATATTTGAAATTAGCCTGATAAAGACACTTTTGCTGGCCAAAGCCCTACTGGACCCTGCCAGGTCCATTCCTGCCCAGGGCATCCCATTCTGTGACTAAAGCAGCCTCTGTTTAAGACCATATAAGCATTTGCTCTTATCATATTTGAAATTAGGCCTGATAAAGACACTTTTGCTGGCCAAAGCACTACTGGACCCTGCCAGCTCGATTCCTGCCCGGGGCATCCCATTCTGTGACTAAAGCAGCCTCTGTTTAAGACCATATAAGCATTTGCTCTTATCATATTTGAAATTAGCCTGATAAAGACACTTTTGCTGGCCAAAGCCCTACTGGACCCTGCCAGGTCCATTCCTGCCCAGGGCATCCCATTCTGTGACTAAAGCAGCCTCTGTTTAAGACCATATAAGCATTTGCTCTTATCATATTTGAAATTAGGCCTGATAAAGACACTTTTGCTGGCCAAAGCCCTACTGGACCCTGTCAGCTCGATTCCTGCCCGGGGCATCCCATTCTGTGACTACAGCAGCCTCTGTTTAAGACCATATAAGCATTTGCTCTTATCATATTTGAAATTAGGCCTGATAAAGACACTTTTGCTGGCCAAAGCACTACTGGACCCTGCCAGCTCGATTCCTGCCCGGGGCATCCCATTCTGTGACTAAAGCAGCCTCTGTTTAAGACCATATAAGCATTTGCTCTTATCATATTTGAAATTAGCCTGATAAAGACACTTTTGCTGGCCAAAGCCCTACTGGACCCTGCCAGGTCCATTCCTGCCCAGGGCATCCCATTCTGTGACTAAAGCAGCCTCTGTTTAAGACCATATAAGCATTTGCTCTTATCATATTTGAAATTAGGCCTGATAAAGACACTTTTGCTGGCCAAAGCCCTACTGGACCCTGCCAGCTCGATTCCTGCCCGGGGCATCCCATTCTGTGACTACAGCAGCCTCTGTTTAAGACCATATAAGCATTTGCTCTTATCATATTTGAAATTAGCCTGATAAAGACACTTTTGCTGGCCAAAGCACTACTGGACCCTGCCAGCTCGATTCCTGCCCGGGGCATCCCATTCTGTGACTAAAGCAGCCTCTGTTTAAGACCATATAAGCATTTGCTCTTATCATATTTGAAATTAGCCTGATAAAGACACTTTTGCTGGCCAAAGCCCTACTGGACCCTGCCAGGTCCATTCCTGCCCAGGGCATCCCATTCTGTGACTAAAGCAGCCTCTGTTTAAGACCATATAAGCATTTGCTCTTATCATATTTGAAATTAGGCCTGATAAAGACACTTTTGCTGGCCAAAGCACTACTGGACCCTGCCAGCTCGATTCCTGCCCGGGGCATCCCATTCTGTGACTAAAGCAGCCTCTGTTTAAGACCATATAAGCATTTGCTCTTATCATATTTGAAATTAGGCCTGATAAAGACACTTTTGCTGGCCAAAGCCCTACTGGACCCTGCCAGGTCGATTCCTGCCCAGGGCATCCCATTCTGTGACTAAAGCAGCCTCTGTTTAAGACCATATAAGCATTTGCTCTTATCATATTTGAAATTAGGCCTGATAAAGACACTTTTGCTGGCCAAAGCACTACTGGACCCTGCCAGGTCGATTCCTGCCCAGGGCATCCCATTCTGTGACTAAAGCAGCCTCTGTTTAAGACCATATAAGCATTTGCTCTTATCATATTTGAAATTAGGCCTGATAAAGACACTTTTGCTGGCCAAAGCCCTACTGGACCCTGCCAGGTCCATTCCTGCCCAGGGCATCCCATTCTGTGACTAAAGCAGCCTCTGTTTAAGACCATATAAGCATTTGCTCTTATCATATTTGAAATTAGGCCTGATAAAGACACTTTTGCTGGCCAAAGCACTACTGGACCCTGCCAGCTCGATTCCTGCCCGGGGCATCCCATTCTGTGACTAAAGCAGCCTCTGTTTAAGACCATATAAGCATTTGCTCTTATCATATTTGAAATTAGGCCTGATAAAGACACTTTTGCTGGCCAAAGCACTACTGGACCCTGCCAGCTCGATTCCTGCCCGGGGCATCCCATTCTGTGACTAAAGCAGCCTCTGTTTAAGACCATATAAGCATTTGCTCTTATCATATTTGAAATTAGGCCTGATAAAGACACTTTTGCTGGCCAAAGCCCTACTGGACCCTGCCAGGTCGATTCCTGCCCAGGGCATCCCATTCTGTGACTAAAGCAGCCTCTGTTTAAGACCATATAAGCATTTGCTCTTATCATATTTGAAATTAGGCCTGATAAAGACACTTTTGCTGGCCAAAGCACTACTGGACCCTGCCAGGTCGATTCCTGCCCAGGGCATCCCATTCTGTGACTAAAGCAGCCTCTGTTTAAGACCATATAAGCATTTGCTCTTATCATATTTGAAATTAGGCCTGATAAAGACACTTTTGCTGGCCAAAGCCCTACTGGACCCTGCCAGGTCCATTCCTGCCCAGGGCATCCCATTCTGTGACTAAAGCAGCCTCTGTTTAAGACCATATAAGCATTTGCTCTTATCATATTTGAAATTAGCCTGATAAAGACACTTTTGCTGGGCATAGCACTACTGGACCCTGCCAGGTGTACTTACTGCTGGTTTTTAGGGCATCCCATTCTGTGACTACACCAGCCTCTATTTAAGAACCTAACCATTTGCACCTATTCTAATTGAAATTAGGCATGATAAAGACACTTTTGCTGTGCATAGTCTTACTGCTGCCTGCCAGGTGCTCTCTGGTTTTTGGGACATCCCATTCTTTAACATACCATTAGCCTCTGCATTTACTGTAAGCTGCACATTTATTTAAAGAAATTTGGCCTGTATGAGCCTGCTAACACACTGCTGCTGTGTGCATATATACTGATCTCAAGTCTGCTTGGGGCATCCCATTCTGTAACATAACATAACCTACCTACCATACTAAGCAGCTCTCTTATTTAAACTAAGCAGGCCTCTTGGAGGCTGAGTGTCCACTTTTGGGTGTGCATTTATATTCGGTTTCATATACAGTGGGGTATCCCAATTTGTAAGATAACCTACCCCAACCATGTAAACTAAAGGTTACGTCCTTCCAGAAGGAAAACTTATACCGAACACTATTTTTGTTAGGGGCATTGACCTTTGGATTGATCGGCATGAAATTAATTTTTTTTTTTCAAAGTATGGCGCTGTGAAGAAGGTCAAAATGATGTCTCATACTTGGATTATTGTTACTTTTTGTTCAGCTTGAAATATAACAGGCCACACGGGCATCCCAAGGCACATGCTATTTTAAACCTATCTGTTATACAACATAAGCGTTGATCAGGCTACTTCAGTTTGCACTTGTTTTTGACTGATTTTAATAAACCAGGCCGCAGGGCACCCCAAAGCTGCACCTTGCACCCTATCTGGTATACAACATAAGCGTTGATCAGCATCAGCTTCATTAAGCTACTTCAGTTTGCACTTCCTTTTTGACTGCTTTCATTTAACCAGGCCGCAGGGCACCCCAAAGCTGCACCTTGCACCCTACCTGTTTATACTAAATAAGCATCTACAGCCTCAGCTTTATTAAGTTATTGCATTTTGAATTGGTTTTGGTCTGCTTTAAATACACCAGGCCGCAGGGCATCCCAAACCTGCATGTTGCACCCCATCTGTTATACTAAATAAGCGTTGATCAGCATCAGCTTTATTAAGCTATTGCATTTTGCATTGGTTTTTGTACTGCTGCCAAAACACTAGCCCATATGGGCATCCCAAACCAGCACATGTCACCCTATCTGTTATACTAAATAAGCTTCTACAGGCCCTTTTTTTATTTATTTATTTTTATTTATATAGAGCTGCAATGGCTTATATTGTGAGGTTAATTTGCCATTTTGCAGCATAATATAGAGCAGCCCCTGTGTAAATCTGAGGGGCAATAGCTTATATAGTGAGGTAAATTTGCCATTTTGCTTCGTTATATAGAGCAGCCCAGTTGCCATCTAAATCAACTACTGTCCGGCCAGTACAGCTTTTCCAGGGCAAACTCTGCTAGTTGCGGGCACAAGTCAAGTTTGGCTTCCCAGCAAATCCAGTGGATCTTGAAGGTGTGTTGGCATGGTCATGTCAAGGTATGACATGACCTGCTGTTTGAGGTCCAGCTCCAGGTCTTCCTGCTTCTCATGAGTAGACTCACTATGCGGGTGTAGAAAGCTACTCACTAGCGACTGAAGACTGAGGTTGCTGTTGATGGAGCTGCTGCTGCTCCTTCCACCCCCCCAGCAGCCATGGCAGTGGAAGGTGATCGCAAAGTTCCCCTAGAGTCAGACCTGCGGGAGTATGGGCCATGGCGCAAATAGACATCGCCCAACTGACTACGTGGGATGTCTCTGTAGTAGGTCAGTTTTTCCTCCCTCTCAGTGGGCGTAAAAAATGCCCCCATTTTGTGCCGGAAGCGAGGGTCCAATAAGTTGGAGAGCCAGAAGTCTTCCCGCTGACAAATGGAGACAATTCTGCGCTCACTAGTACGCATGCATGTGAGCATGCATCGTGCCATTTGTGCAAGTGACTCGGAGGGACTACCTGTCTCCATCTCCACTGTAAACTGCCATGGTGTGTCTGGGTCCTCTGTCTCGCCTTACTCACAACCCTCTAGCTCCTGTGGCTGCACCTCCTCTCCTGTCAGATGACTAGATAAAATGGTCATTTTGTGAAACCTAAACTGTGGTTTGCTGTGCCCCACCCCCTCCTCCTCCTCCACTTCAGCCCCCACAGGCTTCATGTGGCTGTGAAATGTATGTGCCATGTCTCCAGTGCCCTGACCAGCCATGCTTTCCAACATGTGTTGTAGTACATGAAGCAGTGGAATCTCATCGTTCATCTCATAGTCCTGGCAACTGACTAATAATGTAGCTTCCTCAAAGGGCCTAAACAAACGGTCGGTGTCACGTATGAGCTGCCAATGGTTTACATTGAATTTACACAGGGGTGTCCCCCTATCCGTTTGGATCATCCAGAAATCCGTGATGGCTTTTCTCTGTTCCTATAGTGCAGTGGTCCTCAACCCTGTCCTCAAGGCCCACCAACATGTCATGTTTTTTGGATCTCCAAATAGCCAGCTCTATTGCTCTGCAGCTGCACTAATTACTCCACCTGAGCATCTTTGTGGAGATCTGCAAAGCCTGGCCTGTTAGTGGGCCTTGAGGACAGGGTTGGGGACCACTGCTATAGTGGATCCTGCATATGGAGGGTGGAATTCCAACGGGTGGAAACATCGCAAATCAGACTATGGTGGGGTACACCTTTGTGACGCTGAGGCTCAATAAGGTTGTGCTTGGTGGTGTAGGAGTGCCAGAAGTGCATGCTAACTTTCTTTCCTGTTGTTCGGATGTCTTTCAGATGGGGGCAAGACTTCAAAACTAGACTGAACACGTGTGCCATGTCAGGACGCATGACTCTGGCTTCCTTGTCGCAGCGCAAACAAGATGTTCTTCCAAGTGTCAGTCACCATGGGTCCAAATTTGCAGTTTTCGTGGATTAAGCAATGCTTTCATGGATTGAGTTCTCATTTTTAGTAGTTCCTCCCATGTGTGACTCTGATGGTCAAGGAAAACCATGTGAAGAACAGCGTGAAACAACAATCACCAAGGGGGCCTAAAAGGATATATATTGTCCACCATGAGTCTATAGTTACAGCTCCAGGCGTAGACAACACTGTGCACTTTGGTACACACTGACAGGCTAAAGGACTGGCCCACCTTCTGTTCAACAACCATGCCATGTGACTCTCCACCTCGGCTCGGCACAAGCCATCAGTTCTCTGAAAGGTCCACCACTGGGTAATGCAGCAGGCTGGACTTATGGTGACGCTGTCTGAGAGGAGAAATCCCTCAGACATCAAGATTAAAAATTCCAAGAATTTTTGAGGGCTAATTATTCAGAGGCAAATGATAGCTAGTTGTTTCTGATTTAATTGCAAGGTGGAAACACACCCTCAAACAAAACTTCACTTTCGCAATACTATTGCATTTGTCTATTCATAATTTTATGTATATACACTAACTAACCTACTTTTTCTCCACAGGATGCTGCATGGAACACTGCCACATCGCTGAGTAGCTGATTTTTCCTACCAACAGTCCGCAATAATTCGCTGCTGCTGCCGCCGCCACCGCCGCAGACTCCAGGGACCCTCTTCCACTACCTCGGCTTGCAACACCTCCTCCCACGACACTCTCCTCATCACTAGTTGCCGGATAGTGGAAGAAGAGGCGAGTGTCTCCTCCACTTCTTGGCTGGGCAGTAGCTGCTGAATTTTATGATTATCAGATCTTGGATATCAGATCAATGGATAGTGGAGCTGAACCCAAAGCATAACAGGCAGACAGTTGACTGGGGGTGTCAGATGCCACTTGTGATGCAGTGGACTGCTTTTGCAGCACTTCCAGACAAAGTTGCTTCATTGGCTGACACAATGACTGGTAAAGCTGTGGAACATATGGTTGAAAAGCAAGAATAACCATTTGTTTTTATATGAAAAAGACCCTGGTTTATACAGACTTTTTTTTTCCAGAGACTGCCCTGCGTGGAAATGAATGGCGCATGGATCAGCCAAGCTTTCCTCCCAACAATGCCTGATGTATTCCAGTAGATTGATGACGGGGCCAGACCAAGAAAGATGGATCGTGCAAAACAGATTTAAGGCGCTGCTCTCAAGTTACAGACATTCCTCCGCATCGGACCACAAGTAAGTATTGATAAAAAATCCTTTACGTTACTCTTACTTTTTATTAATATTCTTCGGATAAGACGGATCAGACATGATTCCAGATTAAAAATTCCAAGAATTTTTGAGGGCTAATTAGTCAGAGGCAATGACACCTTCTTGTTTCTGATTTAATTAAAAGGTGGAAACACACCCTCAAACAAAACTTCACTTTGGCAAACTTTTGCATTTGTTTATTCATAATTTTATGTAGATATTACTAACTAAGCTACTTTTTCTCCACATGACTCTCCACAGGGTGTGATTCATCCAATTTTTGGGCTCCTGAGGCCAACCCCAGGGTCTGTTTAAAGTAATGTTTGGGCTCCTGCTGCTGCTGCTGCCAACTTCTGCCAACTCCAGGGTGTGATTCATCCAATTTTTGGGTTCCTGAAGCCAACTCCAGTGTATATTTGGGCTCCTGCTGCTGCTACTGTCAACTCCTGCCAACTCCAGGGTGTGATTCATCCAATTTTTGGGCTCCTGAGGCCAACTCCAGTGTATATTTGGGCTCCTGCTGCTGCTACTGTCAACTCCTGCCAACTCCAGGGTGTGATTCATCCAATTTTTGGGCTCCTGAAGCCAACTCCAGTGTATATTTGGGCTCCTGCTGCTGCTACTGTCAACTCCTGCCAACTCCAGGGTGTGATTCATCCAATTTTTGGGCTCCTGAGGCCAACTCCAGTGTATATTTGGGCTCCTGCTGCTGCTACTGTCAACTCCTGCCAACTCCAGGGTGTGATTCATCCAATTTTTGGGCTCCTGAAGCCAACTCCAGTGTATATTTGGGCTCCTGCTGCTGCTGCTGCCAACTTCTGCCAACTCCAGGGTGTGATTCATCCAATTTTTGGGCTCCTGAAGCCAACTCCAGTGTATATTTGGGCTCCTGCTGCTGCTGCTGCCAACTTCTGCCAACTCCAGGGTGTGATTCATCCAATTTTTGGGCTCCTGAGGCCAACTCCAGTGTATATTTGGGCTCCTGCTGCTGTCAACTTCTGCCAACTCCAGGGTGTGATTCATCCAATTTTTGGGCTCCTGAAGCCAACTCCAGTGTATATTTGGGCTCCTGCTGCTGCTACTGTCAACTCCTGCCAACTCCAGGGTGTGATTCATCCAATTTTTGGGCTCCTGAAGCCAACTCCAGTGTATATTTGGGCTCCTGCTGCTGCTACTGTCAACTCCTGCCAACTCCAGGGTGTGATTCATCCAATTTTTGGGCTCCTGAGGCCAACTCCAGTGTATATTTGGGCTCCTGCTGCTGCTACTGTCAACTCCTGCCAACTCCAGGGTGTGATTCATCCAATTTTTGGGCTCCTGAGGCCAACTCCAGTGTATATTTGGGCTCCTGCTGCTGCTACTGTCAACTTCTGCCAACTCCAGGGTGTGATTCATCCAATTTTTGGGCTCCTGAAGCCAACTCCAGTGTATATTTGGGCTCCTGCTGCTGCTGCTGCCAACTCCTGCCAACTCCAGGGTGTGATTCATCCAATTTTTGGGCTCCTGAGGCCAACTCCAGTGTATATTTGGGCTCCTGCTGCTGCTACTGCCAACTCCTGCCAACTCCAGGGTGTGATTCATCCAGTTTTTGGGCTCCTGAGGCCAACTCCAGTGTATATTTGGGCTCCTGCTGCTGCTACTGTCAACTCCTGCCAACTCCAGGGTGTGATTCATCCAATTTTTGGGCTCCTGAGGCCAACTCCAGTGTATATTTGGGCTCCTGCTGCTGCTACTGTCAACTCCTGCCAACTCCAGGGTGTGATTCATCCAATTTTTGGGCTCCTGAGGCCAACTCCAGTGTATATTTGGGCTCCTGCTGCTGCTACTGTCAACTCCTGCCAACTCCAGGGTGTGATTCATCCAATTTTTGGGCTCCTGAGGCCAACTCCAGTGTATATTTGGGCTCCTGCTGCTGCTACTGTCAACTCCTGCCAACTCCAGGGTGTGATTCATCCAATTTTTGGGCTCCTGAAGCCAACTCCAGTGTATATTTGGGCTCCTGCTGCTGCTGCTGTCAACTCCTGCCAACTCCAGGGTGTGATTCATCCAATTTTTGGGCTCCTGAAGCCAACTCCAGTGTATATTTGGGCTCCTGCTGCTGCTGCTGCCAACTCCTGCCAACTCCAGGGTGTGATTCATCCAATTTTTGGGCTCCTGAAGCCAACTCCAGTGTATATTTGGGCTCCTGCTGCTGCTGCTGCCAACTCCTGCCAACTCCAGGGTGTGATTCATCCAATTTTTGGGCTCCTGAGGCCAACTCCAGTGTATATTTGGGCTCCTTCTGCCCCTCATAGTGATGCCACTTCAACTCTCTGCAATTGTGCCGCTCTGCGATTCTATTAGCGATGCCTCTGATCTGCATGTGATATTTCTTCAAAGTATTATTTAACTAACCCAGCACGCATCCTGTGCGTGTTACAGCAAGGCTGAATGGTTTACAACCCTATTGAGGCTGTAGGAGGCTCAGAAATAGCCGTTTTTAATAGCGATTCGTCGCGAATTTATTCGGGTCGAAACGATTTTTGTCGGAAAATTCGGCGAATCAGTCGAATCGAATTTTTCAAAAGTTCGCTCATCTCTAAAAATGACTCTACACCACCCATTGATTTTCCCAGACAGAGGAGTGCCAGTTTATGCCAAATGCCAACTAGGGGGTCTCCAAAACGTGATAAAAGCCACGCATTACATTCAAGTTGATTCATCGGAATGCTCGCCTCTGTGTCCCTAAATTGAAGAAAATGTTTTTATTTCACCAAGTTCAGCATTAGACAATGTTTAAAAAAGCCTAAAACTTCTTTTAGCTTTGTTTAAATTAGGGGAAGCTTTTACTGACCCACCAGGTTAGTAAATAAAACTCCAGTGGGCCCCTGAACTCAAGGGTCTTTGCAAGACTCTATTCCCAAATGGGCCCCCCTTGTCCTGCGTGCCCAAGTTTTCATGATGCTAACGGCCCCAGTACCATACACAAGTGTCTATTAAGCTTCCGAGAACAAAATGTCAGCTGTTTTTATTTTCACTATACAGTGCTCAGTGGATCCAGCAAAGGGGTATTTCATGATATAAACTAATCTAGCCATCCAGTTTTCTATGATAGGTGCAGTAGGTAAATCCAGACTTAGCTGTTCTATGACAGGAGAGCACATGCATACCTCCCAACTTTTCAGGGTGGGAAGGTGGGACATTTGTTAAGCCACACCCCTTCATTGAGGAATTGATAGGCGATGGGTTGTAACAACAATATAAACACTTTGAATAGACAAATGAATCATTTATTGGTGCAGATCTGAATGTTATACCTCAAATGAGAACAATGAAGGAAAGGGGGGCATGGACTCAAAAGAGGGACAGTCTCTCCATGCACAGATTATCCCAGTAGGTCGGCATCAGGGACAACTGTGGCGGGGACAGATGGACGGGTGGCCACTGGTGAGCGGGCCCTCATGCTCTGGACAATTAATAAGGCGGCATGCAGGGTAACCGATTTATGCCTGCCCGATGCTACTGTTGCTCTCACCGTCACACACATATAAACACACACTCACAGACAGTTTACAGCTTACCGACTCTTCACGGTTGCCCCAGCACTAGTTTAGCGTCACCGATGAGCCATCCGGAACCAGCTCCATGACAACAGGTAAGCGCCGGTAAGTGTGAGTGTGTGAGTGTGTATGGAGGGTTGCGGCTCACTGGATGTAATGATGGATGCAACTCACTGACTGTAATGGAGGGATGCACCTCACTGGCTGTAATGAGGGATTCCACTCACTGACTGTAAGGGAGATAGTGGTAAATATACAGAACACCTTTATGATCCTTCTTTAAAAGAAAAGGAATTCCTTATCAAAGCACATAACAATCATAATTTGCAAGGTTGGTTTGAGGAAAGCACAATTAGATAATTTGAGCAGCTCCTACTTGAGGGAAGAACCTGTATTCCCTGGGAGAAATGTAGATGGGTTGTTGTTCTAACTTAGGTGTGGGCCTAGGTGGAGAAAAGATTAGTGTAGGTGCGCTGTGCATAAAAAGGTTTTGTTAAAATAGGCAGGTTAAAAGGGAGAGTAAATAAAGGGTTGATGTTCTCCGCAATCTTGTGAGGGAAAATAGGTTAGTGTATATACATAAAAATATGAATAAATAATATGAAAAAATAAATGCAATAGTATTACCAAAGTCAGGTACACCTACACTAATCTTTTCTCCACCTGGGCCCACACCTAAGTTAGAACAGATTAACTCATCTACATAACAATCATACATTAGATGTAAATAAAAACAAAACTTAAATAAGTTTTTCATTAGTTTAACAAGTAGGAGTTTAGACTATAAAAGTAGATATGATGATTTAAAACTGGATACAGATGTCTCTTTATGCATATCAGATAGAAAGAGCCCTGCCTTTCTTAGCTTACAATCTAAATAGTATCTAAAGTACAATCTAAACCTACAGGTCCCTCCATCCACCCTTATCCATAGAGAGGGGAAAATTTATCCTGGGACAGGAAAACATTTTTACCTGTTAAAGCAGAACCAAACTCTCAAACGCACAGCCTTGAATCTAAAAGATTGGGGGTTTTACACAGAGGGGCATCCTAACTCTGGATGCCCTGTGGGAACGGAACAAAACCCGGGAAAGTTAAAATCCAGGTTTTGGTCCGCTTTAAAACATATAAAACCACACTTTGTTGAGATTCTTTCTGGATCAGTTAGAGCTCTATGCCATTTTCCTCTTTCCTTTTCCTTAATTAAACTTGATGGACATCCATATTTTTTCAACCGCTATTAACTATATAATCCATAGACAAATATAATCTATGTTCATTGCTGGATGGTTTTTAATGTCTAAAAAGCTGCTACAAGACACGGCTCTCCAGTGATGCACCTGCCCCACAGCTGCGTCCAGGGAAATTGGACCTAAATGTCATCAATTTGGCCAGCCTATTTCTGGTTTCCATTCTTTAGGGTCATTTAGCAGTAAGGCAGACATTCAGAAACTCGAACAAGGAGTTAATAAGGTTAGGGAGGAGGAAACAGGGCTGCTGAAGCGTTGATGGAAAAAAGCCCATTGTCTTGCTCTCTATCTGTGCATTTGCAAATGGAGTTGGTATCTCCATGGGCTGCAGTCTCCGACATAAATCACCGGAGGAAAAACACAGCAGCCTGGGGATGGCACTTAAATAAAAAGAAGCTTTGCTGATGCATCTCTATCTGCATAAAGGGTGTAGGTACACATGATGGAACGCATGTAACTATCTAATGTAAACTCAGAAGGACTACAACCTGTCTCCTAATATTGACAAAGCAAGCCCAGGCAATGCATTTAGCTTGATAGCCTTCATTATAAAAGGACATTAATAACTCGTTATCTAGAATGCTTACAGTAAACAAGACAAATGCCTGTTCCTAATGCACTTTATCATGATAATGAGCACAGGATTGACCTATGAACATGTATATTTATCAGGTCAGTTGGGAAGAATTTTACTTTCACTGCCACATTGACTGCTTTTCACTAAGTAAACCCTCGGGGTACAGGTCCAACCTTTCAAAATGAAGAACTTGTAGCATGGTGTGTTGGTTCAACGTAACATGCTCTTAGATACTGGGACCTTGCTCATAGGAGGGCTAGTAAAATTGAGGTCTTCTACTCAGAAAAGGTGCAGCTGAAGAAGGGAGACATCATAAATGTTCCTCTCATTTTATCAGAAAAATTGACGCTGCTCAACCACCAAACCCAAGACAATTCTGACCACTTGTTAGAGCTTTAGCTCTTTACCATATGGTCAGGTTAGTAAAAATGTGATAGCAGAGTTCTACACAGGACAGGTGAGCACACACCTTACTTCCACTATGTCCCTAAGGTTCTACTGGAAACCCCTGATCTTCAGTAGAACCCCTGATGGTTGGCTAGAGCTGTAGGGAACTTTAGGTCATCCATTTTTGTGGTTGAGCAACCAGAACCAATAATTGCTGATAAATACCAAATGATTTCACACAGACAGTGCCAAACAATTTGTTGTGAGTTTGTCATAAGGACATGTCTGGCACACTCCGAAGCTGGCGGTGACATAGGCGGGGCTGGAAAGAGAATGTTGTTCTTTGCAATGGCTACTTAAACCACGAAAAGTGACTGGCTCACCTCCTTACAGAAACCACATGTTACTCTATTATTATTATACTGATATTGTTTATTTTACATCCTTAGACTATCATGAAAATTATGCCAATCTGCCTACTCTGCCGCTCCAATATGCTCCTAGAACCACAATCCTGCTATATAAGAAACCAAACTTTCCCTAACTATCCTTTGTCTCGCTACTAGATCGACGCTTGCTGTAGCCATCGTGAAGTACAACATTCTCTTGAAGCTAAAAAGCTTATTTCCATTTCCAGCTCTGTCCACTGTTTCTTATCTGGTGGCTGGGAAGGGCCTCGTGTGCCAGACCCACAAGTGACATAGCACATGAGTGCAAATTTTCTAGTGGCTGTCGCACTCTTACTCATATGTATCCCATGTCGGGTGGGTGCGCGGTCCGCGGAGACACTGCCAAAGTCCAAGAATTTTGTAAAGAACCAGCACTCCAATGTAAAGGTAAAAGTAAATGAGCTTATATTTGTAATCCAAACACCATAAATCGTGCAAAACAGGGATTGGTTTCTGGTCCAGAAACCAATCCCTGTTTTGCACGATTTATGGTGTTTGGATTACAAATATAAGCTCATTTACTTTTACCTTTACATTGGAGTGCTGGTTCTTTACAAAATTCTTATAGCACATGAGTGGGCGACATCTTGGAGTTGTGGCTGGCTGGGACCCGACCTGCCCTCCAAAGATGCCACCAGAAGGCTTAAAAGCATGCCAGACTCTCCTAATAGAAATAGGTGTATTAGGTCTATTTCAAACTCCAATCTACCCCGAGGAAGAGTGTTAGTACAGCTGAAATGACGGGAGGGTGTTCCGCTTGTCTACCTTTCATGTAAGCTTCAATCCTATTTCTAATACACACAAGAAAAACTGCGGCTCCAGCACACAGCAAAAATAGGATATAAATCCAGAAGGCACCACTCACCCTTTACAGATAATTCATAATTCATAGCAATCCCCTTTAATTCATCATGATTAAAAAAAAACACAATACAATGCAATCACATACAATTATAAAAACATACCCAATTCATTCCCCAGCAGGAGCGACCTAATTAATCCCCATTATCCATACTATAACTACAAAATCATTACCCTCCATAATAAATCCTTCCATCAAATATCTAAAGTGCCAATGCGAATGTGCAACAACGAAAGTGCTAAGTGGCAAGCAGAGTATATGTACAAAATCTGCACAGTGAACAAGGTAACCATCTAGAAAAAAAAAAATCACCTCAGTGCAAAATATATGTACATGTGCAGCCGAATCCTACCTTTATAGGGCACATAGGGCACTCTTTCTAATACACACTCTGGTTATCTTGTTGTTTAAACTGATTGTTTATTGCTATTGTGTGTAGACACCTTATGCGATATCATGGCCAGGACTATGCCTCAAACTGCTTTCTGTCGCAATTTATACGTGCTGTTGCTCCATGTGTCTGTATGCTCTGCCCCTGAGTGGGCTTATTAATTGTATTACGCGTTAACACTTCCTATTGTATGGGATATAACTTGTGTATGCATTAATGTTCTTATGAAAAACTCACATCTGGTGTACTTGTGTGGCACTGTGTGGAATAAATTTGTATTGATCAGCAAGAATTTGGTCCTGGTGTGCTGGTTGCTCAATTACAAATATTGTTGGTATAGTGGCCCTAGCAGGCGAATCATACAGCTCCTTCAGCACCCAATCTATTACGTTGTTGTTTTCTTATCTTCTTGTGTGTGAAGTCCCATATATTGATTTAATAACCTTAGGTCATCCACTCACGGTATGTGGTGGCCACTTGGGTTCTGAGGCAAAGGTAAGTTAGGACTGCTAAAGTTGAGGGTCACTAGCAAAGTTTAATAGATGAGGGGATAGGGTCAAGTTCACATGGCAGCCAGCTATAGTTTATCAACAAAATATCAGTCTGGGTGTTTATTCAGGAGGCAAAGCACCAAAAACAGAGACTACAACCAGGATCAAACCGAAAAGTGAATGTAGAAGGAAGAGCCAAGGTCACAGGATTAGCCATGCTGAACAAGAATGTCGAATGTCTTATGCTAATTCAAGCACTGTATTCCTGCTGCTCTAGATCAGTGGTTCTCAAACTTTTTATGTACCACCAGGAGTCAAGAAGTTTCAGCAGAGTACCCCCATGAATTACAAGTTTTACCAAAATAAGTAGACCACAGACCTTGCAGCACTTTTGAAGAAAGAAGGAATATTTTCTTACTGATAAAATATTATACCAGACCCATCAGGCCCCGCTGTTGGTGCACCTGAAGGTTAAGAACCAGTGTTCTAGATAATATGTTTGTGCGCATGTCCCTTTCCACCATCCTTTGCCACATTGAACTCTAAATAAGGGATTATGTTGGGTGTCAGGCGAGTCTTGGCAACCTACTTGAGGTGGTCCTGTAGTGTTCTATACTGCTGCTATTTTCAGAATTTTCATCAGCCGTTTAGACTCAGCTTTTTTGTATTCCAATCATTATTCTGATTTGCTCTAAAATCTATTATTTTAATCAACCTTTTTAAGTATGATCTCTAAGGATGCTTATCTTCAAAGTAAAATATTTCTGGTCACAAACTGACAAAATAGCCAATCAAGATCCCAAAGAGAAACAACCAGCTCCCTCACATGCCCACAGTGTGAAACTCCAGAAATTTATAGACTCCTTTCCTGAGTTCTTGCCACATCTCCGCTATACCACTAGCTAGGTGCCTTCCTGAATGGTTGACGCGGGCATGCCCACAAATGTATAAGAGCGGCTGGGAACTACAAACAAGCCTTGAACTATATAAGAACGCCAACACTCCAACATTTTCGGATATGAAAAGGAAGTGGACAATGTATCCTTTCACGCAGAGAACATCTTTACCCACTTAGAGAACTATTGCAGTTTGAGAAATTTTCCATCTTTAATTTAAACCTGTTCAAATTCTTGGATCTGATTAGGTGTTAAGATCTAGATGTTTTTCAAATGGGGTAGGGAGGTTTCTGAAGGAAATAGAGAAGTTATCTAATTGAGCCTTTAGTAGAACCCCTGTAATTCTGGAAAGGGTGTCATTCTGTAGGCAGCTGGAGTGCTGTCCAACTTTAAGTACCCAGTTCAGTTATGAGCGGCGGGGTGAAAACTATCCATTTCCACCTGTTTGGCTGTTTGAAGAGAGAGCTCAAGGAACTCGAGAACTCAAAGAACAGGGCTCCACCTTGCAGGACTAAAGTGGACCAACACCCAAGGGGGATCGGCCCGGGAATCTATAAGATTCCCGGGCCGATCAGATCCTTCCCCGCGGGGCATCCGAAATCGGGATGTCCCGCGGGGTGAAACCCCCCAGGAAGCCCACAATCCTTTTCCACGTTCCAGCGGCTCATGCGCGTCCGCCGCCGCCTCCCGTGCATCCCTCTAGCAGGGCGTGCTCCCGCGCCGGCCGTTTGTGAATGGCCGGCGCGGGTGCGCTCCCTGTAAGAGGGACGCGCGGGAGGCGGCGGCGGACGCGCTCTGCTTGTCTGGCGCTGCCTCTCGCTTGTCCGCCGGCAGGGATTGGCTGCAGCGGCCCCACCGAAGTGGACCAAAACCCAGGATAGTCAAAATCCTGGGTGTTGGTCCGCTTTAAGGAGTAAAATTTTTGGAACAAGATCTACTTGATAAGTGAAGACTGGTGCTACAGATATGGTTCCTTCATATGGTAGGGAGTATGATGACATCCCCAGTTTTTAAAATCCCTTTTTTTATCCTGGAACACGCAGAGGACAGCCACCCCCTCTGTCTATTTGAAAAAAACAGCACATTATATAAAATGCGGTGCTTTTTGAATACTTGCTCCCCTGAGTCTATACAGTTAAAGTGCTTTATTCAGACTTTATTCAGACATTAATTGATGTTCCTGAGGCTTTTATGCAAGGATTCTCATCGTCAGGCTTTTTTTCTAACTATAGATATATATGAAAGCAGAAACTGACTGCAGTAACGATGCTTTTTACAGCTCTCTACTTGTACATACAGACAATGATTAGCACTAGCATTCAGCAACGTCAAGTCTATAAATTGCAAATAATGTTACCTTAGATGTCACAACTAAACTGAGAAAGTGAGGGGTTTGTGGTCTCTGCAACTGACAGCCAGAGTCAAAAGCAGACACCGCAGTTTAGGCACACTAAATATAGGAAAAATGACAGGATCAGAGGCTATATCTTTATATTTGGAAGCTGTCAAATCGACAGGCCATATAAGCAAAAGACTCAGCAATAAGTCTAACTAAAATACTTATCTCTTCCAGAAACACTGCATGTGTATGTACCATTCCCACCGTCAAGAAGACTTTAAGGCAAGGGTCACTGCTGTATAACAAGTCATTTACATGTGACTATAGAAGCCCCACACAAGACAGTGCTGCAGCAGTTTGCGACGCAATTGCTACCGAAGTTGGTGTTGTTGCAGGAAAGTATAGGAGGATTAACACCCATTTTAGGCCTATTGAGTGTTGGTACCTGTGCAGGGGTGGGGTGTGAAAATCCTGATTGGTAAGGCTCCCTTGTGTATATACCGCTGCCAGAGCTTGAGATTTTCTTACTTGCCCCTCGTTCCCCTGACCAAGGTCAGCCCTGTGTTTAGCCCCCAGTGGTAACATGGCCCCATTGATAGAGGCCACTTATAGAGCCCATAAGGGAATAAGGAGCAGGTAAAAATATCTGGAGCCGGTGGTGATTGTTTTCATGGGGGCCATCACCCCCACTGAGCTGGATGTGATCAAAAACATTTTACTTTACAGAGAAAGGATATTGGATTACTTTAAGCACCTCAGTTGATTCTTTAGTTTTTTCCCATTCACCTGTCAGGTTTAGTTTTTTGCTTGCATGATTCTTGTAACAGAAACCTTTATAATTACATACAATGCAGTAGATGAATTGGGAGCAGCTTTCATAGGTCAAAAGGGTAACTTCGGGTAAGCCTGCTCCTAATTTATCTATTGCATTGTATGTCCCAAATGGGGCTCTCAGAGATTAGAGTTAGGACTGCACCTCACAGAGGTACCGTGGTGTTTGTTGGTGCAGCTTCAGCATACTTCTGCAGATGTGTGTGGACCAAGACCTCTGTTTTTATCCAGATTTATAGACAGATTATAGGTTTGACTGCAAGCTAACAGGGAGTGCTGTGGCCCCTTTAAGATGAGTGGTTCTAATAATGTTATTTGATTGTGTAATTCTTGTAATATTCCCCCAACTAACATTATGATTGCTTATTATTTGATTCATGAAATGATTATTACAAAATGCTATAATTTTTATGAATTCTCCATACTTTCACTGATTAAAGTCATTGCCGAGCCAGGGGTTAAATCTTACCATGCAGGTCCTCTCTCGGTAGCATTGCAGACCAGTGGTGTAACTATAGAGGGTACATGGGATGCAACCCCACCAAGCCTCAGAGGGTCGGGAGGGCCATCATTGTTGCTCCTCCACTTTATTTATCATATTTGTGCTTACTTGGTATAATTTAGAGAAAGGAAGCTCGAGCCATTTCTGCAGTTTTAGTCTTTAGTTGTCTCATCCGACCAAGTTAAAACACAGAAAAAAGTTTGCTGAATTAGTCTTGAAAGGGCCCCATTTAATGGCAACCTTGATATTTTCTTTCACTTTTAGCCCGAAAACCACTTCTTTATGGGTTCTCTTTGGCCCCCTCGCCTCTCACTTCCTCTGGGCATTGTCTATCAATCAAGGTGATTGTCCTGGATGATGAAATCCCCTCCAGTCAGAATTGATGTCTCAATTCCTCCCCCTCCTGGCTGCTAACCAATCGCTCCTTTCCCCTTCTTGTTAATTCTCTAAACCTCCCCACTCTCTGCATGCTAGAGGAAAGCCTCATGCAAGTGCAGGCAGTAATCCCAGGAAGAGGACACTCCTACCACCCGGAAATTGTAGAATTGGGAGCATGAGCACATTTATGGCTACTTGGTTATTAGGTTTACCGCAGTCAGTGCCCGGACAATTACTTTAAATTAAGAGTGTAAATATACAGCTTTGACAGACAGCAATGGGTTACCTGAACAGAAACGATGAGAGCGAGACAGCGAGTCCCCCAGAGACCCAAATATTCATGGTTAGTAACAGTTGACAACCTGGTGCCTGTGTCACCGATTCCCAGGAGAGTCACACACAGCATATACCTTGGTGGCTCCGCAAGTCATCGAGTACTGGATCTGTGTGTAGCTGCTTATGTGCTGTGCTAAATCATAGAGGCAAACCTCTGTTTTACATGACATACAGTAATATGTGGTAAAGGCAAGTCTTTAAAAAGAAGAGAAATTGAGATGTCAAAGTGTTGAAGATATAATAATTCATCACAGTAAGCTGCTCTGCAAGGCGTTTTACTTTTTGTGAGCTGTCTGGCTCTAGATAGCTGGATTCCATTACCTACTGTACATGAATATACTACATAGGGAGGACAAACATTCAGGAATGACATTTATTTCCTCTTTTAAAGGAATTACAACCTACATTATTGGTGGGGAGCATCAGTAATGGTATAATTTTTTAATTGCCTGAGCTTCTACGTACACCATGAATTTATCCATATTATAACTAATTACATTCTGCCCAATCAAACTACTGGAATCATTATTATACTACTACTATTATCTAACTATTATTTATTTAACTGAAATCACAGTTGCCTTCTCATTACTTGAATATGAATATCTGTGCCTAAGTGTGGACTGGCCATAAGGAAAAGAGAATTCACGGTGGGCCAAGCAGTAATTGGGCGGACAGACTGGGTGTAGCTCTCAGCACACTGTCCACCACACCTAGAGTCTGCACTGGAAAAGAGGGAGAATTCATGGTGGGCCAAGCAGTAATTGGGCTGACAGGACTGGGTGTAGTTCTCAGCACACTGTCCACCACACCTAGAGTCTGCACTGGAAAAGAGGGAGAATTCACGATGGGCCAAGCAGTAATTGGGCGGACAGACTGGGTGTAGCTCTCAGCACACTGTCCACCACACCTAGAGTCTGCACTGGAAAAGAGGGAGAATTCATGGTGGGCCAAGCAGTAATTGGGCGGACAGACTGGGTGTAGCTCTCAGCACACTGTCCACCACACCTAGAGTCTGCACTGGAACAGAGGGAGAATTCAGGGTGGGCCAAGCAGTAATTGGGCTGACAGGACTGGGTGTAGCTCTCAGCACACTGTCCACCACACCTAGAGTCTGCACTGGAAAAGAGGGAGAATTCATGGTGGGCCAAGCAGTAATTGGGCAAGACTGGGTGTAGCTGGAATTTACTTATTACTCTTTTAACACCCCCCTCAAATCCCTGCCTCCCAAGCCTCTTCTCCAACCCCTCTTGCCATACACCCATGCTCTTTTCCTGCAATGATAAAACATCTGTACAATCTCTTCCCACCCCTGCCCATGATCTGTTCCTTTAAAGCTATAGTGTCAGCTGACAGAAAACCTCATTGACTGGCTGGGAAGCACCTTAGGGGTGGGGTTTGAGAGCTTGTGGGCAGGCCATGGACTGGCTGGGCCTAGCAAAATCCCAGGCAGATATTTGACCCCAGTTCACTCCTGGCTGTGCAGTTCAGAACAACATATATGACAAACATTGCAATGGCCTTAGGACCCAGTAGCATAGAGGGAATAATGAGCAATACTTTTCTGCGGGTTAAATTAACCATTATTTTCAGGAACAAAATAGTCACTGCCTTCTTCAGAATCTTTCTCTCCAATGATAAAACATTTTGAATCTACAAATTTATCAAGCTGTGTCTATGAAAAGGGACTTCACTATAGGATAAGTGGCAGTTGTGGCCTAGAAGTAAGAAAGCTATATTTTTGGAGGATCGACATAACGGAAAGGCACCTAACCTCCCCAACTGATTCCCAGGTGCCGTGATTTGGGCAGCCCACAGCTCCAAGCACATGTGCACTCACTGCTTGTGTTTGTCACACTGTACGGATGGGTTGAATGCAGTGTGTGCAAGCATACAATATCCATAAATGCACAAAAATCCACAAAAAATACCCATACCAAAAATGTGACAGCTATGGAGCCTAGCAAGACCAATGGCTATAGTGTTCTGAATATGAAACAACTACATTTATTATTACTAATATGGTTTAGAATCACTTAGGTTTCAGTCCCTATATAACTAGATTCATGGTCCTCTTTTTATCACCTATAGAAAAAGCCTAATAGTTTTCCCTGACCTAAACCTGTATAGTTCACTTTCATATTACTACTAGTATTACATTTATTCTAATGTTTAATAATGTTGTTTTGCTACCAAAAAAATAGATAAATAGAGATAGGCGAACCTGGACCGCAAAGTTCGGGTTTGTACCAAAGTTTGCAAGTTTGGGTTCACAAACCGAACACGGACTTCAGCCAGAAGTCCGTGTTCGAGTTTGGCATCCAACTCGAACATGGAAAAGCTGGTTGATGGGCTGCCTATGCACAGATATTCTTAGGACAAGGCAGGGGGTATTCAAATTACCCAGGGGGTACTCCAGTACAAAGAAGGGGTTGCCAGGCTCAGAGGCAGAAAGAAAGACTCAGCTGTGAGCACAGCACCCCAAGCCATTCTGGCTCCCAGGGCGACCACACTATTTTCCTGAGCTAACAGTCCAGTTTGCCCTGGGTGTGTGGAGGGGGGTCTCAGTCCCCAACAGAACACAGTAAAAAAGCTTGTAACGACCGACCACCAGACCCAGGCAGTGAAAATGTGGTCAGATCCCTGCATTTCGGACATAGTGTCAGGTCCTCCAAATCATAGATGGCAGAATAACCACATTGGGCAGGTTATATAGTATAAGAAGATTACTTAACAGTTAAAGGGATTGTGCAGGCTAAGCGTAAAAACAAACAGTGGTTAGAGTACGTGCCACGCAGAGGATTCATCCTGGTGTGTTGCTGAATAATGCAGTTAATGCTGGAATGAAGCTCATTTTCTGTAGTCCAGCCCCTAGAGTTTTCATGACCACCTGTTTTTTGCGCTAAAAGGTGAACATATACAAAGAAGCAGGAAAAGACAGACAAGCAGTGCAGGTAGCCCCCTCCCCTATACACACAGTCATTGATGTGTCCCACACAGCCTGATGCAATAGGGAGGTAAGTCCACCTCTTCAAATCAAAGGTGGGCTACAGGAAAGGCGGCTAAATCTCAACAACAACAGCTTTATTCAGCAGCCTGCCAGGATTCATTCTCTGCATGGCAGGCAAGCAAACAGTAATTTGTTTTTACATGAGCATGAATAGTTCCTTCCAGCTGAAAATGTATGGCACCTATAGCTCCAAATGATTGTTTTGCAACTCTTGCAATTTTAAGACTGGATGGTATTTTTTTTTACTATTGGCCTTTTTCACGTACATCCTAATAGAATAACTACCTTAATTGAAGCCTTTAAATATGATACAATGCGTTTTATTGCTGTATGTTTTGAAATGGCACTAAAAATACATATTTATCACAATGGCCTACTACTGTACCAAATAATGGCTAGTAACTAAAAGCTCTTTTTATGTGCACTGCTACATTGGAAGGGCCTGTTATTTTGATCGCTTGGACGTCTTTCACACTGAGTGCTAGAATGCTAATTGAAAACTGATTAACGATAACTCCCACAACACATTCACACCACCACCTCCACTGTATTATAATGGTGCTATGTCTGTGTCGTAATGAAAATGATGCATTCCTCTTACAGCAGCTTTGCTATTTTAACAACAGTACTAGCTGTGTTTATAATATATATATATATATATATATATATATATCACCTAAATGCCAAATAAGTAGGGATACTGTCAAAAAAACAAGAACACAATTATTTGGGAATCTTATATAATAAAAATAATATAATATGATTTGTAACAAATGAACCCATTTAGAAATTGATGGTATCAACAGATCTCCAAAAAGTTGGGACAAGGTCATGTCTACCATTGTGTAGCACCCCCCTCTTCTTTTTACATTAGTCTGTGAACATCTGAGGGGTGAGGAGACCAACTGATACAGTATATTGTTTAGCATGGTCTTGCTGAAATATGCAAAAGACACTGTTTGGATGGGAGCATATGTTGTTCTATAACCTCTATCTACTGCTCTGCATTGATAGTGCCATTCTACATGTGCAAGCTGCCCATGATATAGGCATAACTACAACCCCATAGCATCAGAGATTCAGGCTTTTGAACTGTACCTGATAACAAGCTGGGTGCTCTCTTGTTTGAGTCTGCAGGACACAGTGTTTGTGGTTGCCATCAAGAATTTCACATTTTTATTCATCCCCCCCCCAAAGATCGTGCCCTTACCTGAGATTGAAACATCTTAGAAGGGGGCAGCGGGCGATACTTTCATCACATGGGTGTAGAAAAGGGTGACATTTTCATATTCTGTATTGTGATTCTCCTTGTTCTAAAAGGTTCCAGGCCTGACCGATATCCTGCCCCTGGGCCATCCTACACTGGATGCCCTGCTGTGTGAAACCGCGCCCCCTGAGCCCAGCCTATTTGAATGGCTGGGTACAGGGGCATGCGCAAACCAAAATAGTGAGCTGGGGATGCAGCCAGCCAGCTAGCACACATCAAGTGGCACCATTGAGAGCAGCCAATCAGTGATCTCAATTATGCCGTGGAGAGGCATGGCTTCAGCAGCTGCTGAGCTGGTAGAAACATCTGGCTCCTCCTACGGGGGAGGGCGTCCCAGGGGATGAGTAGAGGGTTTCTATCTGCTTCTAGCTGCTGCAGAGACTCTGCCACTCTAACATAGGTATGTGAAAATTGACCCTTCAGCTGTCATTAGTTTCCTCTACTATTACAGCCTTTAGTAAATCTGACCCAACTTTTTCAAATGAAATCCAAACATGTTTAACTTACTTACAACTTATGATAGGTGTTCTATGTTCTATTGGGAATGATATATGGTTATATGAAATTTTGTTTTTTGTAAATGCCCTTTTTTGGAATTGGGGAGATATATATATATATATATATATATATATATATATCACATAATTACACAGGCTGATGCACACAAAATAATATGTTATTTATACATACATACACACTATTCCTGAAGCAGCCAGCTGCAATGTTGCCAGGTGCTCTATAGAAACTGAATGGCCTCACAGCCATGTTAAGCTCATTTATTTCATTTCTTTTCATTCTCACAACTGGCTGAGATGGCAATATACAGGCAATAGCTTTGCAGGGCATTGTTGTCATTTCTTTATATTTTAAAACCCCGATAGAAAGCCTCAAGACAAACCTATATAGGGAAATACATGACATGTTATGTTTGCCAAATCTGTGCTATGCAGGGATTGAAGTACATCTTTACTATGAACTGTACAACAGGCATACTACTGTACTTGGAATGGCAGGTGAGTTGGGCTGAAGGAACTGTAAGCCAACCAGTTAGTGCATGCCATTACTTTATTCATGCTTAGAAAGGGAGCATGCTGGGATTGACCCCCCCCCCAATGGTTCCTGCTATTCAATATGCAATCTCCCTGTCCTATCCATTCATATCAGTTTGCAGATGGAATACCCATTCATCTAGTCTCCAGATGACCCCAATACCTGTACTTGTATAATTAATGATACTCATTGGGCTCGATTCAACAAAGGTAAAAATAAATTTGTGTCGCTCGAAAAATCGGATCGCATGCGTACATTTTTAACTTTTTCGAGTCATTCAGAAAAGGGGTTGAATTAAATACGTGCACTCGAAAATGCAATCGTAAAATTTTCGACTCACTCGTAATATTTTCAAAATGTTTGTAAAAAGGCTGTCGCAAGCAAAAATGATTGGAAAATGTACTCAATTTCTTTTTCTATTGTTTAGTATTGTTTTCTGACTGCTGCATGGTGTTGTTTTTTAATGGGTGTTGTTTTTTTAATGGGTAAATGTAAATGCATAATTTTCTTCAACTTTTTAAGTTGCCTGTGTAGCTGTATGTACAAGGCTAACATTGTGGATACATGTAACAAAGAGGCAAGGTATGCTGTAGTGGAAGTACTAATTAAACAGTAATATTTGTAAGAGGCATGTATGTTGTTTTTTTTTGGGGGGGTTGGTTGGATTGCTAGGGACCTGTATTAAAAAGGTTTCCTTTAAAGCAGAAATGTGGCCATTGTTTTCTATACAAAGCTTGCTCACATACCACCACATGCCCTTGGGTGCAGGGTGCAGCTCTTTGCTAGCTTTAACCTCATGGTACGCCATTCTTATGCTTACACTATAACGTGGACCAAAACCCAGGATTTTGACTATTCTGGGTTTTGGTGCCTCGCAGTGTAAAAACCCAAAGGTCGACCACTCCCATGTACCTTCCCCTGTTCTTATGGAACTTTTTACTACTAGTAAAAAGGGGTAAAAAGTATTTTTTTCAGGAGTAAAAAGGGGCCATTGATTTTCATTGTCTTCCTAACTAGTGATTCACAAACAGTGGAATTATCAGGCTTTTTTCTTATGAATTTAATTTTTTACTACCATTAGAGTTTACTACCATTGCAAAGAAAGTAGAAGGGCTCCATTGTGAGAAAGAGCCAAATGAGTTTTCTCCTGCTGAAAGCTGCATCAAAAAACTAGTGTGAAACATTTATATCATGTGTGTGGCTCATCAAGTCCACCTAAATCAGTAGTAACATTTTCGAATCGCAAAATGCAGTAGTAAATTTTTCGATCCACTAATTTATTTCACACTTTTACAATCGCAATCGAATTTAATTCGAGTGACTTGTGTTTTACAATGGTTCCAGGTTGCTGAATCACTGGTAAAAATAACTATCGCAAAATCGCAACTTTTTAAGCACAAAACACACGAGAAATAAATTTTCTACCTTTATTGAATCGAGCCCTTTGTATCATTTTTTGTTGTCTGTCCATCCTAAAGTGAGCAGATTACTATGGGAAGGTCTGCTATCAATGACAGGAAAGAAATGTACAATATAGAGGGAAAATGAAGGTAGAACTTACCAATCCACCTCATTTGCCATCTCATAATGGTGTGCCATATGAGCTCCTCCACTACTCTGCACCATGCAGTGAGTGTGAAGATGGCACCTCTCACCCATGACCAGTCCAGTTTCCATGACAAGCAATGATAATGTGGATAACGTAATGACGTCAAGTTCACAATGGGGTGCCAGGGAGAGAAGAGCTTTCTGTGCATTGCTAATGATCTGGCAAATGCAGCATATAGGCAGGTAGTACCGAGAGGATACATGTTGGCACCCTCTGGAATATTTGGAGTTTTAAGCCCAGAAAAGGTAAGTCATTGTTTTATGTCTAGAATTATGCCTAAAGGGCAAGTATCATTTGCTCCTCTAGTTAGGGGCTAATATTTTAATCACATACACTTCTTTACCTCCCGGCTGATAAATGTGTTACATTGCGATTTACTGTATGATTAAAACATCTTACAGTGTATCACAAAATAAAGAACAGTTAGCTGTGTCTACTCTGCAGCAAAGAGTGTCACTAATTCATCAGCTAAGAAGCAGAGAACTGTCTGTGATCAAATATATTTAGCCCATTGCCAGAAGAGTTGGCAAATGATGTTTATCTTTTAAAGCTTAGGAAACGATTGTCATATGGATCAAGGCTAAATTAAAGGGCTAGGTTTAAACTGAAGGGTTAAGACGTTGCAACTAGAGATCAAGTTAACAATCAGGTTGCATTTAAGAATTAGGGTACGGTTAAGGGCTGTATATTATTGTGTGCAAAAAGGATGTGCCCAAGGTGCTGAGGTACTCTATGTTTTTTTCCATTTCCTAGGTTAGCAAATGTGTTTTATGGAAGCAATTCTACTCCAAGGTCTTGATTCAGTAAACTTTCCTTAAACTGCCATGTTGTGCTTTATTTCCAATATAAAATAAAGAGTGAATCACAGATTAAATAACATTATAGGAGTTTATAAATGCATAAACGGGTACATATGCTGGTTAATGATACATAAAACTCTGGGCCAGTATTAGGATCCAGTTAGTGTAAAATCTAAAATGTACTTAAAACTATCCTGGGTTTTGATCCTTGCCCCAGGGGCACCCCGGTCGGGTATGCCCTGCTGTGTGAAACCCCTCAGGTCGCCCAAACTCATCTCTTCTCGGTCCTAGGGCTAAGAAGAGGTGAGTTCTTATAGATTCCTAGGCCAATCACTGTGGGGTTTGGTCCACTTTAAGTTACTTTAAAAAGTGAATGGAATAAGTTATCATATTTCCCTAGTGAGGGTTTTATGCTCAGAGTGTAGACTAGAAAGTGTGAAGGCCCTTCGCCGCTGGGTCCCATACAGCACCATGGGCTTTTATAGTATTTATGGTGGTTACTGTACAGTTACTTTACTACAGTACAGGGGTTAATATTTCTGAGGCAAAAGGTACCCGGTACAAACTCTAGGCACTTTGCCATGCGTTACTCCCATAAACAGCACTGTCAGAAGAAGGCCAAGCCCTGACCCAAGGCCACCATGGACAATACAGGAGGTCCAAATGCAGCATTTTGGGTTTTCCTGAAGTGTTCTGTGAGTTTGATAACTATTCATTAAAAGCAGACCAAAACTCACTGAACTTGTGAAATACATTTGGCCAAAGCCCCTGCCAATACTCCCCTCTTAGGGTGTAGAACTAGAAATGGAATTTTCGCTTTTCAAATTGTCCTGGAACACTTGTTTTTGCTGTCCTTCTCTATAAGATAGCTGGGGATCAGTCATTACATCGGGGTGGCAATGACATCATTGCCACACACAACAGTGCCAATGAATGGAGGAGGCTTTACAGATAAAACAGGCGCCATTATCTGGGATTAGAGTGAAGCAGGAGCACTAAACATTGGCAAAAGATCTCTCTTCATGGGGGGAGCAATTCAGGGGATGACAATTAAAAATGTGGGTTTTGGTCTCTTGTTAAATATTTAATAATCACATTTTATATTGTGCAACAATCTATCTGTGTATTACTACATAAATAATAGTTCATTATTTCTATATAGCTGAGGAATGGGCCCAGAAATGATTTTTTATGGTGGGCCCAAGGTGCACTCCTAAATCTGATACCCATTATTACCCTGTTCAGTGCTGATTTTGAGGATCCCTTTAGCATTTTGACATTAAAGTGTCCTCTAGCTAATATTTGCTTCATCCCCTATCACCTATCCACCTCAATCCCCTTAGGAACTCTGAAAATTGGGCAGTCTGCACTCCAGTGGTTTGTCTGAATTCCACGTAACTTTGAAGGCCAAGGGGCTCTTTAACCAAGCGTGCATGGTGCCAGATATAGAGCATGCATGCCCACCTGGCAAATGTTGTTGGTCACTGATGAAGGTGCAGGAACACTGAAGGGTACTTGCCTGATTTGTAAGCTTCCTAACAGAATTCAAGGAGACAGACATGCCGAATGTGTATGCCTGGGCAGAGTGGGCAACTTTAGCTCTATTTTAATGTAATAATGAGCAGAAAGCATTAAGCACCATCTCAATTTCCATTCCAATGTAGATTGTACAATAAATAATGATAAATATGTTTGGTAATTCAATACCGTACCTTGAAGGGCTAAACAATTTGGAAAAAAAGAGAAACAATAAACCAATATAAGGCCCTCGTGTGTGGCCCAGCCATTCTTACAAGCTGTCAATTAGCTGTGCTGACCTTCATTTAGACTGTTGTAAAAACATATTTTCAGATGCTAACTAGGTTGCTTTGTTTACGGCCTAGTCTCCCCCCCCCCCCCCCCACACACCCACACACAGTATTGTCTTCACTGCTGCCTCTAACATCTTCTCCCTTAGCAGGTCTGTCTTGGTATGCCTACTTCCTGTCCTTGTCTTTACAACCTTTTCAAAAGCCCACCACCACTTTCTGAACAGACTCAGCAAGCCATTCTAAACTTCTTCTGCACAATGTAAATGTCCTACATAGGCTGACATCTTCGGATTGTACCTTCTATAGAGAATTGCCCACCTATGAAACTGTTATTGTCTATTTTTGAGTGCTGAGAGTGGCTACAAGTGAAGATTAAGGGTAGGATTGGGAACCCCTCATGTAGACTATTGACAGACTTAAGGTTGACTTGATTCATGGATCAAGTTCTTAAAAACTCTCCTGAAATATTTCCAAAATCACAGGGAAAGTCATGTAATTCACATGAGATCTTTCCTAATCCCCATGTGCTTTCTTCTACTCATAAGTGCCATTTTCCAAACAGATGATACCTAACTCACATGGGATATCTCCTCAGAGGTAATATTTCCTGTTGGACTGAGGCCAAAAATTAGCCAGTCCATGACCAGCTTATAACATCCCTGCTGAGCTTCCAGCCAGTCACTGAATAAGCTCTAAGACTAAAGAAATGCTGGGACATGAGAAAAAAAAGTGATCTGGCTCCAGTGAATCCTCAGTAAAACTTAGGCCCTTATTTAACAAGGGATAGCGCCAGGTAGCGAATGGTGAGCGAACGGTAATGACAGTCACCGCCATGAGAACGCCGGCTCCCCTCCGCAATCACACATTTTTCAAGCCGATCCTGCTTAGCGACTGACAAAGCGCCAGATAGCGAAGCATTCATCATTATTCCAGCCTCACCCCACAGCGCCAGCGAGTGACCTTGAACAGCGACAGGTATGACCTCTCGCTACCTGGCGCTCTCCAATGCATTTCAATGGAGCAATCTTTAAATATTCATAATTAATTGATATTAATGATTTTTTTTTTTTTTTTTTTTTAAATGTAAAAAATTCTGTGACCACTTCTGCAATGTTAGATATTTTTTTTAAGGTAAAAAAAAAAAAAAAATTTGTGCAGAATTGAAATTACAGGTCTGATATTAATGTATTCATATTACCAAATGTTTATAAAAACTTGTTTATTTTTTTTCAAAAAATATGGTTGTTTGGGGGTTAAAAAACTACTTTTAACCCATCGCCGCCAGCGCTCTGGGGTTTAAACAAGCATTTCACAGCGCGATAATTTTTTGAGCGTGATTTGTTAATGAATATGCTGGGAGCCGTTCGCTATGGCCATTCGCTATCATGCGCTCCCATACAGCGCGGAACCTGTTAAATAGCGACTCCTCACCCAATATTCAACATTACCGCACACCGACTGAGTCGCTGTCAACAACCGAACAACGGCCAAGCACAGTGGATCTAGCTCTATATTTTGTTTGGTCACTAAGAAGAGAAAGTTCATCAGATATAACATCCATTGGAGTCCACGTGGCAACCAACATATTATGCAAACTGTTTCTTAATTGCAAAATCCCAGCTGTTCCCCCTTCTATCTAATATAATGGCTAGTTCCCAGAGATATGTGCCATGCTCCCTACAATCTCTGCCCCTTTTAGTGTAGATGGGCACCTACCTTCTACTTTTCCTACCTTTCAATTTACCTTCTGGCTAACAGGTAGCTTTAACCAACCTATTAAATTAAATGAAACTTTAAAATGTTGCTTGTAAAACAGGTACGTGTTTTGTAGCATATGTATAACAACTTTATTCTAAAGTGATTGTTTCCCAGACTTCGCCTCAAGGGTCACCAACAGGTCATGTTTTATGGTTTTCCACATAGCTCCCTTTATAGCTCTGAGTACTAATGACTCCACCTGTGCATCTGGCCTTTTTGTGGCCATTAAAGAGGAACAACACACCCCATTTTTGGGGTGATGTTCTTCAATGTGGAGGCTTCCCAAATCAGGATGCCCCTCTGTGTGTGTATCCCCCTAGGTCACTCGATCCACGCACCTTCCAGTCATTCCCACGGCACAAACTCGAGCTGAAAGCGAGCGTGCCGATTGGATGAACGGCCCCCTCAGCCAATCAGTGCACTTTCACTCAGCTCACTTTGGCTCTGCTGATGGCTAAGCCGCCTAGACGGCTAAGCAGCCGAGCGGTGCAAAAAGCAGCCGAGTGTGCCGCCGGCCGCATCCCCCACTAATCTCCCAGCCGTGGCTTGCCTGTACTACCTATTTACAAAGGCCAAATGCGGGCACGTTTAGAGGTGAGTGGGAATGCATCCGCAGCACAGAGAGTGAGGATTCCAGGAGAAGGTGAGTGAACCTGGCGATAGAGGGGCTTTCACACAGTGGGGCATCCCAAATCGGGATGCCCCAAGGAGTGGAACGCAAAAGGCCCTGGAGGCTTTTAAACTCCAGAGTCTCATATGTTCCTCTTTAAGGAAAGGGTTGAGCACATATGTGGTAGACTAGTTTCTTCACATGCCCAGGTTTTGCCAGCTCCAAACCGTAAGAGTTTTTCACTGTTTTTTGCGCCCACCACTTCTGGATATGCATCTACTAGCAAGGAGTCTGGCATGACAAGCCAAGAGAGATTTAACTGAGTTCCGAAGCCAGAATCAGAGCTGGCCATGGTAATCTGAGAACCCGGACTGGTGAGAAGCCCAGACATACCACAGCATAAGAATATTGTGCTTTTATTATACAAGGATGGCAGTTTAAAAAAAAGAATGAAGAACTGATTTACAAACAGAGAGACCCATGTTACTTGCATAGTTCATGCATGCCTCTGGGTACCTTGAACACAGGGTCCACCTTTCAAAATAAATGGTACATGGCAGCCACAAGCCACCAATGGTAGCAGGTAAGACACATACTCTAGTAGATCCCTACAGGCTTTGTTGGATACCAATAATATTGACCAATAAATATTTTAAATAGTCTAGAGTAAATCTCATATACATTGGATATATTTGGGGATTGATGGTTATACAGTAAGACGAAGAAGCAGGTAAAGGTGGACAACTACATTTGAGGGGGACTTATGGAACTTTATTAATACTCAGCTAAGTATTTTGTGAGTGTCCATAGTGCTATTGGCATCCCAGTGTAAGTCACAAGCCAGCTTGCAAAGTGAATAGTATAGGGAAACCACAAGCACTTCCACTGTGCCACCAATAGTAGGTCCCTCAAGGCCATGTTTGGTCCCAGTGGCATTGACCAATATAAATCGAAAAGTTTGTGGAAAATGATCTGTAGCTACATTTTGTCGATATATTATGTAGTAGAATAGTGGGATACTCAATGATGTAATATAGGTCACAAATGTACTGCCATGTATCATTTAAAGCAGACCAAACCCCACTGAATTTGTGAAATACATTTGGCCAAAGCCCCTGCCAATACTCCATTCTTAAGGTGTAGAAATATAAATTGATATTTGCACTTTTTAAATAGTCCTGGAACATTTTTTGTTTCCTGTTTCTTTTTGTACGATGGCAGGCAGTCAGTCTTTGCATAGGTGTAGCAATGACATCATTGCCACATGCAACACTGGCAATGAATGGAGGAGGTGGAGCTTTACAGCTAAAGCAGAGACATTATCTGAGATTAGAGTGAAGCAGGAGCAGTTAAGTTTGGCAAAAGTTACTCTTCATGGGAGGGGCAATTCTGGGGACTCTAGTTAAAAATTTGGGTTTTGGTCCACTTTAACCTGCTGACTTCCCGGTACATATTACCTTGTTGTCAGAAAATGATTTTCTACTGTCCCAGGAAAAGAGACTGAAATTCACAATCAATTCTCATATTCTAGAACAGGGGTTCCCAACAGGTGGTACTCTAGATCCTCTAAGGTGGTACTCGACAAGGCTATAAAATTACCTGTACCCCAACCTGATCTGCTGCCATCTATTCTACACTCAAGCTTGATTTGTACCATAAATAGAGACTGCCTAATTTTTTTGTGGAATTTATTCACTAAATGGTGGTTTGTTTTGATAACTGTTTTAGGTGATGCACCCCCCTACGTGGTATTTGATATAATCAGAAAAATGGTACTTGATGAAGCACTTGTTGCAGTTCTCTGGCTATGGCTAGCTTACAAATGATCATCCACCAGGGCGATGGTTCTCAAAGTTTGACCACTAGTGGACAGTTATCAAGCATCAAGTGGGCATCTCAATGCATGCTTATGATGTTTAGCACAAAGTAATAAATCTTACTGAATAAAATATATAGTAAACTAGCAGCCTTATTTAGAAAAAAAAATCAGTGGGTGCCAGATGAGTGACTTGCATGATCCACTATCTGCGCCTGCATTTGTCAGTGGCGGGCAGCGAGGCAGAGCTATGCCTGTGCTCCCTCCCAGCTGCCGGGTCGGCGCAGCGCATGGCTTATCGAAGCCGATAAGGCTGCGACTCATAGTGACAGCTGGGAGAGCAGAAATTGAGCCACTTTTATGTATAAAAAACACAGCGTTCGAGCGAGCGCTGTCAGAAGGGAATTCTAGGCGCACGGTGCCTGCAGAAAACCCTGGGTTTGGGCTTTGAGGGGGCTGGGGACACACTGAAATTGCATTGGGGACATATGAAAGACAGGACACATGTTTTGCATGGCCCAAATCACAAATTTACAGTGCAAGTGCATAAAATACATCCAAAAACAATTGCAAACAGCCCAGGCTAAATAATTATAACCACCCCAGCCAATTGAAATGTATGGGACAGTGCAGTGTGAGCTCCTGGTATTATGTGGCACTGTAGGGAATTCAGGGCTGGTACCCATTTCCAGCGCTGTTGATAGATGGGAAACTACCTGGCACCAGAGGAGCTCTGGCTTTTTGACTTGATAAATACATTTTGCACTGGCACTGCACTGACACTCATCTGGCACTACGTGCCTTAGTGTTTCTTAAACAAACCCCTTAATACAAGTTAAAATAGTCCTTTAAAATAGGAGGGACACCACCTTCATGTTGGTTTCATGGAACTATAGTCAAATCACCACTTCCTTATTCATTGTGTATAGCACCAAATGGCAGTTAATCAGGTGACAGACGGAAACCATTCAGGTTTGAAGTGTAAGCCCGCTGGGAACTCCAGATTGGTTACCGTAAGTCACGTGATTGCCAGTCACTCGAGAATGAGGATGTGATTTATATATGGGTATAGGATTGCTTTAAGAACCCAAACAATCACAGCCCTAGTCAAGCTTTTTCAGACAGGCAGTGCTGATGTCCCTCTTCCTGTATCACCTATATACAGTAGTTGGACACCATTAGCATAACTAAATGTGATGGGGCTCTGGTGTGAACATTATCTGGGGCCCTTTCAAAGCTCATACAGTAAACCTTTTTTCTGTCTTAACTCACTCGGATGCAGCTGGACAACTAAAGACAGAATAGCACAGAAAAAGGCTGCTTCCTTCCTTTAACCGATGCTAAGTGAGCACAAATATGACAAATAAGATGAAGGAGTAACATCGATGGGGCTCCCTGACCTTCTGGGCCCCAATGCAGTTGCCCCCCTATAGTTACTCCCCTATCAGAACAGACACATAGTTATTAGTGCAGCATCTTCCAGCCTACTTACCCCCTGTCATCAAAAGAGGTTATTTGATTGCACTAATATGTGATCAAGAATTAGGAGCATGGCTTTCCCTTTATGCATAGGTCACTCTGTAATCATAAATACATGAAATACATTTAGAATAAGAACACTGGTTGTAATAGTTCACCTTCTTTCTCTGTTCTGTTTCCGGGATTTGTGCAGCAATCCAATTAAAATCACGGCTGCCCGAATGCCTGCTTTTTTCGAGTGGATCCTTTCCGTTGGCTGAGACATTATTTCCTGATCTAGTATCCAGCTTCAAAGTACCAAACTTAAGCAGCCAGGGCTGTAGAAATAATTCTTCCTTGCTTTGGATTTTTGAATCAGATAATATTTCTTGTAGTGACCTTCAGGTCACAAGCCACCCATTTGTCCAGGTTTCAGGATTTGCCGTTGATACTAAACACCTTCAGGTATCTGTATACCCATCCAGCCAATGTTTTGGGGTCTCAAGTCTTTACTTGACAGCTTTGGTCACCAAACATCCATCTGGTCTAGGCTTTAAGATGTCTTCAAAAGCTTGCGTTAGGTCACCTATCTAACCCAGGTTGTAGCATCTCTGGTATGCACTGGTTACCTTTAGGTCACAGTCGTTCATTCAACTCAGACTCCGGGATTTCTGATCCTTACTCATCACCTTCAGCCATCCAGCAAAGGTTCCAGGATCTCTCTCCTTATATTGTCAAGTCACCAATCACCCGTCTAGTCCGGGTCCTGTGCTATTCCTGGACCATCAGTGAAATCAGAAGGCAGCAGTCAGCTTTCAAGCTTAAAGTCACTTTCCAAAGTGCTGCAGTGCCGGTGACAATGACAAGCTTATTCCCATAAGAAGAGCTTCAGCGCAGCTCCGACACAGGAGCAAATGTCTTCCGCCTTTGGGGTCTCCTCAGAGATAATCCGCTTGCAAGTTTCGGCATACACTGTGTGTCAGTTTCTTTTACTAATCCAAGCTTTTCTGGACACACACATATAAACACACACACACACACACATACACACACTCCAGCCTGTGGTTGGGAACACAGACTCCAGCCTATAGTTAGGGCAGGTGTGATGGGTTAGAGGTGGTATTCACCATGCCCCTAATGTCCTGCAGACCCCCGGCACCACTGCCACACTCCCACTACAGTACACATGTGCAGCTTCCCAGCCTGCTCACTCCACCGCTCCAGCTAGGGCGGCAAGTCAAAGCATCCAGCCCCGCCCCGCTCAACTCCCCTTGCCAGGCATCTTTAACCCTTTCCAGTACAGCACACAGGATCTATAGCTGGGTGACAGTCGGTATTAACCCTTCCCAGGCATTAGTGCTACAGACTTAAATCACCTTCTTAGTGGCTCGCAAATCAGCCCTTTCAGGTTGGGGACAAAGCGTATCCAGAGTGACAGCCATTGTTAACTCTTTCCTGGACTGGCTCTTTAATTAACTGTTTCATGCAGGGTGGATGGATTCACAGCAGCGTAAGCAAGCCAAACACACATCATTAACTCTTTGAATCACTGAATTCTCTATTAGAAGTAGCTTCAAATGCAGTGAATATTAACTATCTGATGCACGATGATAACTTAAATCAACCTTTGGTTAAACTGTATGTCTTTTTTTTTACCCAAATATCAATGTGACACATTCAGACATTAACCCTTCTAGGCAGGGCACTGGGATTTCAAAGCAATTTTCAGTTCAACAATATGTAATCCTTTCAGGAACTAAAGCCTAGGATCAAAAAATAAAAAGGGTGTCACTCTTTATACATATCAAGTAATGCACATAGGATTCAGAGCTATTAGAGAGCACCAGCTATTATTAACCCCTCTTAGTAGGGAACAGAGTTTCAGATCCAAAATAATTAACTCTTTCAGGACTACATACTAAAATCAAACATATAATGGGTGTCACTCGTTATACATACTTATCAATGCACATATGATTCAAGGCTAATAGTGAGCGCTAGCGATTATTAACCCTTCTAGGCAGGGGTTTCAAAGCAGCTTCCGGTCCAGAATAAAGAACCCTTTTAGGAACTACAGCCTAGAATCAAACATATAATAGGTGTCACTCGTTATACATAGAGAGCAGTGCACATTGGATTTAAAGCTTATAGAGAGCTCCAGCCATTATTAACCCTTCTAAGCAGGGAGCAGAAGTTCCGGTCCAAAATAATAAACTCTTTCAGGACTACAGCCTAGAATCAAACATATAACGGGTGTCACTCGTTTTACATAGCGAGCAGTGCACATTGGATTTAAAGCTAATAGAGAGCAGCAGCCATTGTTAACCCTTCTAAGCAGGGCACAGGAGTTTCAAAGCAGCTTCTGGTCCAGAATAATTAACCCTTTTAGGAACAGTCTAATATAAAACATATAATTGGTGTCACTCGTTAGTGATGCACATTGAACTGAAAGCTAATAAAGAGCGCCAATCAATACTAACCTGTCTAAGCAGGGCACAGTTTCAAAGCAGCTTCTGGTCCAAAATGATGGGCAGGCTGATTCATCACTAACGGCAGGTAGCGACAGATGAGCGTCTGTAGCAGGCATTTTCAGAGCGCCCGCTAGTAGTCACTGTGCTCAGTCGTGGGTCGCTACTTCATAGCGACTCAGTCGCAGTTCAGTAATGCTGAATACATTGTGAGGAGTCGCTATTTGACCAGTACAGCGCTGTATAGGAGCGCATGTTAGCAACTGCTCATAGCGACCGACTCACACCATATTCAGCAAAAAAACAGCCTCACAAATCTTTGGCGCTGAAAAATGCTTGTTTGAAGCCCAGAGCGCAGGAGGCGGTGTGTTTAAAGTGTGTTTTCCAGCATCTATCCACTAGTAACAAAGTGAATACATATGGAATTACATTGTAATAAAATTGTAACATGAACACTTTAATGGCAGACCTGTAATGTCATTTCTGAAGAAATATATAAAAAATGACAAAATTGTGAAAAAACTGCATTTTCAGTGCCAGAATAGGTCACAGAATTATTTGTGATTTTTGGAAAAAAAACAAAAAACAAAAACCCTGTTTAAAGAGAAGAAAAGGATCGTCCAATGAAATGTATGGGAGAGCGACAGGTAGCGAGAGGTCATACCTGGCGCTGTGCAAGGCTGAACGCCGACGCTGTTCGCTGAGGCTGTGAAAATGATGAATCAGACGCTACATGCCGCTATCCCAGTCGCTAAACAGATTCTGCTTGATAAATGTGTAATTGTGTGCCATGTCCGGCGTTCACCAGTCGCTACCTGTCGCTACCTCTCATTAACCAGCCACTACCTGACGCTATCCCTTCTTAAATAAGGGCATAAGTCTTTCAGAAAGCACAGCATAAATTAAATGCATATACAGGGTGTCACTCACTATTCATATTGAGCAAAGCACATAGGATTCAAATCTAATAGTGAGTGCCAGGTATTTTAACCCTTCTATACATGGCCTAGGGGTTCAATAGCAGCCACTAGTCCAAAACAAGTTTCCCTTCACACCTCATTTTTCCAATTCATCCAAACCTATCAAGATATACTGGATCATTAACTCCTCTATGCAAGGTGCTATGAGTTTAAATGTGTAGGCTAATTAAAAGCAGGTCTCACTATAGGTCTCATTAATCTCCTTTACAGCAACACTGGCTAAATCCAGGGTGACAGTCGTTATTACTACTATTAATTATTATTATTAATAATAATGATAATAACCCTTTGAGTTGGGCAGTCTAGTTTCACAGCAGCTTACAGAGCCACTAATCAGTAATCCTATTTAGGCAATGCACACTAGATTAAGAACAGCCTCCATTGCAGTAATCATTAACTCTCTCAAGCAATGCAGGAAATTGGTTTCAAGGAACATATGTAGAGAACATCAGTCTTAATTAACTCAGAAAGTTGGGAAAAGAAGGATGAGAAAGATATGAGATAAAAAGCAGCTCCCATTGCTGTCGCATTAAAGCCACACTAAACTAAAACATATTTATAGATAAAGTAATCTTTAACCTTTTTAGCTAGGACAGGTCATTATTGGCACATACAGGCACAGCATACAGGATTTAAAGCAGATACAAAGCATGTTATTCCTCTTTAAACTTTCCAGGCAGGTAGGGGGTTAAAAGCAGCTTCCAATCTAGACGTTATTTACTCTTTTGGGGGGGGGGCAGTGTTGTTTGTAGCTAAATTAATCCTACATGTGTTGTAAAGCTTATAAAGTTGTAAGTTATTAACCCTTTCATTAGCTTCAGATCCACTTACAGATTATGCATTGACCTATTCATGGAAGGGATAGTACTGTCATGAATTTTCCTTTCAGGGCAGGGCACAGAGGACCCTATGATTCTCCTGCTGGGTGATCATTAACACTGGATCAAATGTCAGATTAAAAGCAGCGGCTGTCATTAGGTGTTTCTGGCAAGGTTGGCTCCAGTAAAAGTCATCACTGACGCCTTCGGCCACATTTCAGGATCCAAAGCAGATACATGGTACATGCACATTGTTAGCTTTTCAGGGAAGGCAAGCTGGATTCAAAGCAGCTCCTAGTGGCAGACGCTAACCTCTCTAATGCAGGGTGGGCTGTTAAAAAGCAACTTGCACTACAGTGATTAACCCTTTAATGCACTGCAATACTGACTTCAAAGCAGTATCAGGATGCCAGTGACTTTAATGCATGGTATAATGTCTGCAGAGCACATTGGATCCAAAGCAGCTCTGATTCCCAATTGTTATTAAGATAATATGATGAGTTTGGGCAGTGTACGCTATTAAAAGCAACCCATAGTTCAGTAATATTTAACCTATTCTTGCACTGTGATCCAGATTTGCAGTAAACTATTTTACATCAATAATTATTAGTTTATTTCTTGTAAGTCCTACTGGAGCCAAAGTATCTAACTATATTGAGAGTCATCATTAATCAAGAAAGGCATAATCAACAAAATAGGCAGTCTAATAATCATTAACCTTTCAATGCTCTGCATGCTAGATTAAAAGCATATCTAAGGTGACAGTTATTAAAGGGGACCAACACCCAGGATTTTGACTATCCTGGGTTTTGGTCCACTTCGGTGGGGCACCCCGATCGGGGCCCCGCTGTGTGAAACCCCCCAGAATGCCCGGAAACACTCACCTCACCACACTCCTACGCGGGCGCTCGTCCAATCAGAGTGCTCAGAGCCGCTGTGGTATGTACGTACAAGCGGCGTCCAACCACAGCGGCTCTGAGCACTGGAGGCTGCGTCTCGCGTTTCCCTCTAACATTTACAAACGGCCGGCGCAGGTGCGTGCCCTGCTAGAGGGAAGCGCGAGACGCGCTTGGAACGGGGTTAAGGTAAGGTTTCTGGGCTTCCTGGGGGGTTTCACCCCGCGGGACAGCCCGATTTCGGATGCTCTTATAGATTCCCGGGCCGATCCCCCCTGGGTGTTGGTCCACTTTAACTCTTTTCTTAAGTCTTTAGAGGAGAAATAACCAAAACAGTAATTATAGTCGTGGCACAATGGCATCCAAGTAGTAGGAACTCTTTAATTCAGGAAAGGCTAATTGCAAGATGCTTTCAGTTATTAATCATTAAAGATGACCAAAACCCAGCTCGATCAGCCTGGGAATCTATAAGATTCCAGGGCTGATCAATACCCCCCTCAGGGCCCCAAAAATTGGGATGCCCCGCTGTGTGAAACCCCTCAGGTTGCACCATTCACTTACCTTGTTCCCACTACATCTAGCCTTTGTGAATGGCCGGCACAGGCACGCTCCCAGTTAGAAGGAAGCAGAGGATGTGGGCGTCAGAGCCGCTGCTCTTAGACGCACCGAGGGACCGGGAAGAGGTGAGCTGGTCTTGATGTCCTGGGGGGTTTCACACAGCGGGGCACCCCTATTCAGGGTGCTCCCAGGGAAAGGACCAAAACCCAGGATAGTCAAAATCCTGGGTTTTGGTCCACTTTAACTCTTTCAGGCAGGCTTAACTGGCTTCCCAGCATTACAAACTGAATTCAAAACCAATACAGGGTGCTAGTCAGAGCACAGCTTTGAAGTGCTGTAAAAATCTATGCTTCTGTGTAATGAACACTAGATTTAAAGCAGCCCCCAGGGCACTCGTTATTTACTCTTTCAGGTAAGTAAAAATTAATGAATCAGATCTTCAGTCTCCGCAATCATCAGTACTTGTTTTACTTTGCTGGCACACCTAGCAGTTCTTACCCTAGAGAGCTGCCATTGAACCCACCATTAACCTCCCAGATCTCCCAGCTGCCTACAAAAGAAAGCCATTTCCCTTAGGAAAATCCAGATCAGCTTTGCCATTGTATGTTTGCAATCTACCTTGAAGAATCATGCACCACTGCCTAATCATTTTCCTACACTGCAGATATCTGCCAACTCTCCCAAAAAAATCTCTTTACTCACCCCACTACCTGCATGTCCCATGGGAGCCATGTCCTATAGTTCATGGTCAGTCACTGTGTAATTGCATCCCAACCTAACAAATTATATGCCACTTCCCAGACTATCCAAGATGTCCTCAAATTCTTCCTAAATATGACTTGCTTGTTCAAGCATCACATTTATATTAAACATTGCATAATTATATTAGACTCGGGCAAATTCTGCAACCCCCGCTATACACACACATACTAACACATTTTGCCAGCTTTATAGTGATAAGCAAGAGTCACAACAATGACCAACCAGCGAGGCCTTTCCATCCATCATTTTCAAAGCAAGTAGAACCTTTGCAAATCTTCTAAAATTGATGAAATTTAGATTCCTCTGAATCTGTAAAATTAATTTCTGGTCTGAATCCATTTGGAAAACTCAGTTGACTTTAAACCCAATGTATTTCATTTGTCAAAATCTAACTAAATCAACCAGTTTTATTGTAAAAAAAATGTATCAGATTATTCTGAAACAAATTACAGTTGCATTCAAACACAATTTCATTATGATAAACCAAGTCACTATAATGTCACAACCCCCGAGGCATTAACTGCAAAGCAGGTAGGACCCTCTACTTCTGGTTCAAGTGCCAGTGGGTGGGACAAAATGAGCCAGAATAGGGTCTGGATGCACAATGCCGGCACCCTAGATGGCTGTTGGAAGACAGGTGACCTGGGTAGCACCTATTTTTCCCTTTATCGCTGCTATGTTTTGCAACACGGCTCTTGTATACCATCTCAATATGGTACAAGCCTATGGGATGGAGGGGCAGATCTGGATCAAGGAGTGGTGAGATTAAAGCGGGGTCATCCGCACACTGCCTGGCTGTCTTACTACTGGTCAGCACTCATTATTCAGTCTGTGGACGCACTGGTTGCTGCTGCTTCTCTTTGTTTGAACTTTTCTTCCAACATTTAACATGAGATATATATATATATTTAAATAAGAGTTCCTGGGACTTGTGGATACTGTCTAGTCCTCCTTGAGTACTTTAGTTTCCATGTCCGATATTGGACTTTTGGCCGGCTCAGTTTTAGGTTCACTTGTGTGTGGTGTGTGTGTCTATTTTTTGGGGACCCCCATCTTCCTTTTTATGACATATGACAATTTTGTCATTTTTTATGTGGTGTGGAAGATGGGATGGTGGGGGTTGGAGCTTGTTTGTTAGTGTGTATTATGTGATGCGTTATTGATATGAATTTTCTGATGCTGTGGCCTGTGTTTATCTTTTTGGTTTTGTGTTTTGGTGTTGTTGTCTATTTTGGGTTACAATACACAGGTCAACCTTCATTTTTAGGTAATGGTGGAAGTGCATCCCAGGTACGCTATTTGAGCGTGCGCGTGCTCTCGCACCCAGCCTTTTAAAAAGCTTGGGGAGCGCGCACAGCAGCAGAGAAGCCAGGGATGCGGCCACGTGAGAGTTTTGACCTGCTTTAAGATAGTTTTGAGCTTTCAGCTTGTTCTCTTGTTGGCTGTCAGGACCCTCTACTTTCCTTACAAATTTTCCAGGATTCATTTCATGCCAATGCTTCCAAATCTGACACTGTCATTTATTTCAGGTCCAATCCATTTGGAAATTCATAGGGGTCGATTCAGCACCATTTGTGAAAGGTTTACTTCAGGTGAAAATAGAAGTACACTTTTTTCACCTAGTTTCTATTCAAAGGCATGATTCAACATCAGGTGCTAAAAGTGCCATTTCATTCCTTTGACTACCAAGGGGTTGATTCAGCACCAGTTCTAAAGACGACCATATTTTTATTTTTCACCTAATGTGAACTTTACACACATAGGCCTCGATTCAATAAAGGTAGAAATAAAATCTCATGGTAGTAAAAGATTCAATTCATGAGAAAAAAGCCAGAGAATTTCACTGTTGCTGAATCAGCAGCTAAGAAAACAATGAAAGTCAATGGAACCTTTTTACAACTAAGAAAAGTAGAGAACTGTTTACTCCTTTCTACACTGTAGTAAAAGCTGTCATTGACTTTCATTGTCTTTTTATCTAGTGATTCAGTAACATTCCCAGGCTTTTTTCTCATGAATTGAATTTTTTACTACCATGAGAATTTTTTTCTGGCTTTATTAAATCGAGGCCATAGTGTTGCATTGACACCTACGTTTCAGATTACTATACTTAAAAAAATATATATTCGATTTGTCTGAACTGGTTTGGGATCTGAATTGAAATAGATACATTGGCCAACCTACTGTAGTTCAGTCTGTCTTCCTTATCAGCAGCATTGTTTATAGAAGAGGAAGCATGTAGGTTTCCTTTGCTCTTAGGGTTCACTGAACTATATTAGATATGTCCCTATGTGTCCAAGAGATTTTTCGGGGGTTCGTATTGATATGGACAAATAGTTTAATAAAACATATCCGATTCGTCTGAATCAAAAAAAGTTTTGGTTTAGTTTCAGATTTGAATTTTTGGGGAGTTTAGATTAAATTTGATTCTTTTCAAATCGATTTGCTCACCTGTAGCCTATGATGGCAAACCATTTAGTGTGAAAAGCTAGTCCCTAGAAATACATCATTCATATTTATGAAGATTACTACAAGTTTGTTGATCTGCTATAAATTAATACTTTCAGCGATTAATTATTTAGTTAAAGTTTCTAGCTAACACGCAATGCACAAATGAAAAGCACCCCTCCCTTGTCCACAAAGAGGAAAAAGCCAGTAATATCAAGTCAAGCATGTTTCTCCAAGATGGGGTCATGGATATGGCTAGACCTGACTGCTGGACTGTAGTATGAAGTTGCCATTTTTTCTTTACATGCTCCTTAAACGCATGCACCTAATGTTTCTATTAAAACTATAGCCCCCATCTTCTCTTGTATTGAATATTGGTCTCTTGTGAACCAAAATGCTCATGCTATACGATTATCAGGTATATTAGGTATATGTAATTAAAACATTTGAATTATGGAATTATTGCTGTTATCTGTCAAGTGAAGGACCAGATGGCTGCACGCTTACAGTGTAAGCAAAAGGTAGGTATCTTTCTACACTGGGGTTTGCAGGTGGTGGGAGAGGATGGGTTAGGAACCCCTTCAAAATTTAGTTCATTTAAAGTTTTTATGTATGGTTAAAATCCAGTCAAAAAACACATTTGAGATGTGAAGTTCCACAGATTGTGAAAGATGCTTTGTTGCCCCACATGACCATGGGCGACCAATCAAGCTTTCCAACAGACAGGCACTTCAAAACTTCATTGGTCACCAGTGGTCAAGATTGTTTCAGAGTGTTAGTGCTGGGTGCAGTAGAGTCAAATCCAGATAGACATTAGTGGTATACCGGGAGCCGGCTTTACTGGAGAGAATGTCAGCTTAACATGGTGGATAACACAGATAGGAAAAGGAAGTGATAGAGCACAGCCGAATATACAGGACATACAACACAGAAGAAAAATGCATATAGAAACTACAGTTAAGCATTATTAACAACACTATCATAACTTTTCATAACTGTAAATTGCAGTCAATCTGGCAAAAGTCCCAAAATCACATTCAAAGATAAGCAGAAGCTGTTGCAAAGTATTTAATCTCTGACACCCCTTCTCAGCAGCTGAGGCTTAGTCTTTTAAACCCATCTTGGTGAGTCTTGAGTGTCTTTCAGTGGTCAGGGGCTTAGTAAGGATATCTGTTGTCGCATCCTCAGTAGTGCAATAAAGTACCTCAAGAGGTCCTTGTTCTGGAAGTTCCTCAGTCTCAAAGTGGAGTTCACCCATATAAACAAGCACACAGATCCAGTTTGCTAATTTTGATGTGTATAAGCAGGTATCTGCTTTACTCTGAGGTGTAAGCACCTCATTTATTTTCATATTCCATGCTCTGGAGGCTTGCTGTAGATCGTATATATTCCTCTGAAGTTTGCATACTAGGTCTGGCCTTTGATGTAGATGCCCCCTGTTAACTCGCCATGTAGAAACACTGTTTTCACATTAAAGTTTTTCACTTGCATTTTCCTTGTGGTAGCTAAAGCAGCAAAGTCTTTTTTGTAGCATGTTTGACTACTGGAGCAAAAGTCTCATTATAGTCCTCTCTATATTTTGAAAATATCCCTTGGCTATGAGTCTTGCTTTGTATCACTCCACTGTGCCATCTGCATTGTATTCCACTTTAAATGTCAATTTGAAACCTACCATTTGTATACTATGGCTTTCCTTTCAGGTGGTAGTTCTGTAAGTGTCCATGTTTTGGTGTCATGCATGGATTTTAACTCTTCCTTTGCAGCCTTTATCCATTTACTGACTTCCCCATCTGAAACCTGATATATGTCTTCCCAAGTTGCAGGTTCATTGGTACTGGCAGTGCTTGGGTTGTATCATCAACTTACAGGTGGTTTAACTCTGTTTTCTCTTGTTGAGCATCTTGATTCTGTGTCTGAGCTTGCTTCTGTCTGCTCTTCAGTATTGGTAGGTTCTGCGCTCACTTCAACTGTTTGTTCAGAAGTTACAGATGACAGCTGATCAGTACCAGCTTTCTCTTCTGTTCTTACTTCCTCAGTTGTCATCACATTGTCTCTCAGTTCTTCAACAAATGTTATGCTGTTGCTAATGGCAACCTTGTCTGTTTTGGGATTTAGGGTTCTGTAACCTTTAAGATTATCACTGTATCCAACAAATATTCCCTTAAATGCTCTGTTTTGGAGTTTAGTGTGTTTTTCCTCTGGAATGTAGATGAACGCTTTGCATCCAAAAACCCTTAGGTGTTTTACACTTGGCTTCTCCTTGTGCCACAGTTCATATGGAGTTTTCTCCACTATTCTATAAAAGAGTCTGTTCTGCTGCTTCACCCCAGTATTTTTGTGGTAGTCCAGCGTCTGTCAGCATACATCTGATCATTTCAGTTCGGATATTTCTCTCAGATAACCTATTTTGCTCTGGTGTTATGCCACAGTCCTGTGATGCCTATTCCTCTCAGCTTTCAGTACTCTTGTACTTTGCGTCCTGTGAATTCACCTCTATTATCACTCCAAAGTATGAGAGTTTTTCTCTGAAACGTGTTACTTGTCTTTATTACATAGTCCTGTAAACTGTCAAGAACTTCACTCTTGTGTTGCATTGGGTAAGTGACTCTGCACCTTTAATAGTCATCTATAAAAGTCACTATGTACATGTTGCCTCCAGGTGTAGGTGGGTTTAGGGGACCAGGTGCATCTCTGTAAACTATGTCAAGTGGTCTTGAATCTCTATCCTGACTGACTTTAGGAAGTGTTGCTCTTGTTGTTTTGAATTTGATGCAAAATTCACACAGTAACTGGTCAAGGGGATACTGTTAGATCCTTTGTCAGATATTTGTTCACTGTGTTGTGGTGATATAGTTGGTCATCCACTTGCTATGGTCTGCTTGCCATCCAGGATAGAACACTTGTGACCTTGGAATTTTACACTCCTTTGAGTCCTCCTGGCTTCACAGATAAAAGTCCTCCTCCTAGACCTAAAGCACATCTTTTACTGGTATGGCTAAATTTGTCCTGCATCATTAGGGCATACAAGGGTTCCATACCCATATTCCTCTGCATGTATTTTACTTCTGTCTGCAAGGTAAATTGTCTCTTCGTTATTCAGATCACGTTCTGTCAAAAAGCTTGTATCACTAGTCATGTGACTGGTTGCTCCCGAGTCAATGCATCAGAATTGAAATGTATGGTTGCCTGTCACTTGGCATATGGCATAAATATGGAATTCCAATTCCCTTCACATGGATCATAGATTGTGGCTTTGACTTTCTGTTTAGTATAAGAGGGACCCTGTCTCATTTGCTCTGCTTTGCATATAGTACAGTCTCTCTATGTGTCCCTGTTTGTTAAATCTAAAGCACACCCTGGTTTCCTTCCTGTGTATCTTTGTGTCCGTATATTAAAGAGCGGTTCTGGTGTCAGTTTTTGTGGAGTCATGTGCAAGCTCCTTTCTTCACTGACACTTATCTATGTGCCTGGTCTTTACAAATTCTAGTTTCAGAACTGTCTCAGGCCATGTCTCCAGTGCATGAATTAGTGCAGTATATGTATCAGGTAAGCTGCACTACAGAATGGCGGCATGAATGTCTGTTATATTCTCATCAACTGATCTAAGTTGTGCGATCACTTCCAGCATGGCATTTATATGCTCCTGCATGTCCTGCTCTCCGCTAAGCCTCATTTTGTAAAGTTTCCTCAGTAGAAACAACATGCTGTTTCAAATGGATCTTTTATGCAGGCTTTGTACATCCCACATGCCTGTCTGTTCCTGTTGTAGTCCTGATAATTAAGTTTAGAATCTCAATTGCATCTCACTATTAAAGTGGACCAACACCATGCCGTTTTTTTTTTTTTTTTCCTTTTAAAAATATGCTAATAATGCTGCCGGACCCGTTATCTATAGTAAAGGAAAAATAACTTACCTCAAATGCTCCAGTGCTGCGTCGCTTCCTTTTGAATATCTCGCCGCCATCTTGGATTTGCTTGTAATAGGAAGAGATCGTTTGACCTCTTCCTAAAGCAAATCTCGCGCATGCGCAGTAGGTAGGTGAAGCGCCGTTTGCATCGGTAGCGAGCGGAGCTTCACCTGCCATAAAACAGCGCTACTGCGCATGCGCTGTTTTCCCTACCTCAGTACAGGCGCACGAGCGCGCTCTGGTAGGCCGGTGGAAGGGAAAAGCTGAAAGGCAGGGATATGCCACGTCATTGGCATATCCCAGCCTGTCAGCTCCTCTCTTCCACCACTACGTGTGCATTGACATATTCCCTCACTCGTATGCTGGCAAGTGGTTTCGTTGGATGCGCAGGACAGGTAAGTTATTGTTTTTTTATATATTGATTAATTGTATACATTTCTTATTTAACAAACATAGGTAACGCCCCCTGATGACGTCGAGAAGAGAAACTGAAATCGCGCGAGTGAGGAGGAAATCTTATCCACGGACAAGGAAGACGGACAGCATGCAAATGAACAGACAAGCAAGACGGACAGCATGCTAATGAACGGACAAGAGCTGGAGGGCGGGACTTCCGGCCGAGATTTTTGAAGAATACAGGCGCTGCGAGGGATAGAAGGCTTCAAAAGTCATCAAAAGGTAAGTGTCTTTTTATATTTAAGTGATCAGAGACATGTTGTTTTGGAGGGTGTTGGTCCACTTTAAGAGGGAGATTACAAAAGAGGACTTGTAGGCAAACCTCCACTTTCTGTATCTTAAAAAAGCTGGTCTATGGTAGGTTCAAAACTCATATTTAGATTTGTTGTAAAAAGATGGGGGTGGGCCCCCCTTGAACCCTTGAGCCAATTGACCTCGCTATACAATAAAACTACAAATGTTGTTTTAGATTTTGACAATATTTAATGTTTTTTTGCTGCTTGCTGTACAGTATTCCAAAAACGTATCTATGTCACCAAACAATAAAAACCATTTGATTAAAAACTAGTTGTTGTACTGTGCTGCTTGTTTGGGGGATACCCAATTGTCCCTTGCTGTGGTAGACTCGTACAAGTTTCTAGTGGTCTCAGTACCAAAGCTTGGGAGCTAATTATAAAACACATACATATTAGCATACTGATTGCATCATCTGTTTTCACATAGTGACATTTTTATAACCATTCACCATAGACAGAAATATTTTTTTTCAATGTGTTATCAATAATTCATTGTGGTTAGCCCTGTTAATAATACCATTTTGTGAGTACTCACCTGAAAAATGGATATTGTTGGTGTGCCACACACCCCGCTTCACCTTTAATTCTTCACGATCGGGTTACTCAACGCCAGGTGACGCTGTGCAGAGAGGAAGTCTTGTAACGAGCCCCCTTCCGGCCTATATATACCTGGTACCTCCCATTTATCACCAGTGTATTAAAAAGCAGAAAGACAAGGTACCAGTAAATTAACGGTAACCTCAAAATAAATCAAAATAAATAAAAGCTTCACCATATAAAGGATTCGGAATACCGAAAAGGGTGGGAGTGAAGCGGGGTGTGTGGCACACCAACAATATCCATTTTTCAGGTGAGTACTCACAAAATGGTATTATTCTTGGTGTGCCACACACCCCGCTTCACCTTTAATTCTTCACGATTGGGACATCCAAAAGCAGTGTCCACAAGGGATGGGCATCTCAAGGCCAGGTGAAGCATAACTTAAATGACTGCAGTCTGCAGAACTTTGCGGCCAAAAACAGCATCCGCTGAGGCTCGCACATCAACTTTGTAAAACTTAGAAAAAGTATGAACAGAAGACCATGTGGCGGCCTTACAAACTTGTTCAACAGAAGCTTGGTGCTGAAAAGCCCAAGACGTCCCAATGGCGCGAGTAGAATGAGCAGTGATACGAAAAGGGGGAACTTTCCCCTTAGCAGAATAGGCCGCAGTAACGGCCTGACATATCCATTTGCTAATGGCAGATTTGGCTGGTGCCAAACCCTTCCTAGGCCCACAGGGCACAACAAAAAAGGCATCCGTCTTACGAAAAGGAGACGTGATAATCAAGTAGTACTTAACACAGCGTACTACATCCAAACAATGCAAAACCCTCTCTTTGTCATTCTTAGGATTAGGACACAAGGAGGGAAGAACAATATCCTGATTCAAATGAAAAGCAGAAACAACCTTAGGAAGAAAGTCTGGCTTGAACCGAAAGACCCAAACGTACAAACAATCAAAACCGGGCAGAAATAGACCAAAAGGGGGTGCCGGGGTAAGACCCTGGCTACCTGCAAGCAGGAGACTTCAATCTTCTGTCTTGTCGTCATGCAGAGAGAAAAACACTGGTGATAAATGGGAGGTACCAGGTATATATAGGCCGGAAGGGGGCTCGTTACAAGACTTCCTCTCTGCACAGCGTCACCTGGCGGTGAGTAACCCAATCGTGAAGAATTAAAGGTGAAGCGGGGTGTGTGGCACACCAAGAATAATGGGCCATATAGTAAAAAATCCTGATAATTATCCTGTGGCCTCTCTGTAGTGATAACCGCCGACCAGTCATCTCTGGATAATAGCATTGTCACTTTAAACTTCTATAGCTGAAGCCACGGTGGCTTCAGTCACTGGGTCACTGGGCCCATAACCTGTTGCAGAGTGTGAGTGCTGGGTGCAGTGGAGTCAAATCCAGATAGACCTTAGTGGTATACCAGGAACCGGCTTTACTGGAACATGAATACAGTAAGACAATGTCACCTTTACATGGTGGATAAAGCACTTAGGAAAAAGATGTGATAGAGCAGAGCTGAATATACAGAAAAATGCATATAGGGACTATAGATATGCATTGCTAACATCACCATCTACTCTCATATCTGTAAACTGCAGACAATCTGGCAAAAGTCCCCAAATCACATTCAGAGACAAGCAGAAGCTGTTACAAAGTATTGTATATCCAACAAAGAGGGCCATCAGAGCAGCACAGGAGCTCTTGTTGCTCACTTGACCACTGACCACTGGGGGCCAATTGGGGACTTATTTGATTTTGGTCTTATTCCTAATATTTGCATTGTCATTTTTGACCAGGGGACTACTTTAAAGAGGACCGATACCTGTATAACTCGGCTCTAGACTCTGAAACTGTAGGACTGGGTTAAAGCTTGAAACATACCTTGTTCTTCGACCACACGGTGCCTCTGGAGAAGAATCCCGGCTTTGCTAGCCCTGCATGCCCAGCAGACTTGCTTCTGCAGCGCCCCTTCCCCCTCCTCCCCGCTGCCAGATGTCTGCCAGGGGCAACGAGTATGTGGGTGCGATGCTGGATGATGGGATTGAGGAACAAGTTACATTTATGATGAAATAGCCGGGTTTCAACCCATGGGGCTTCCTAAATTGTGATGCCTCTCGGTGGGGGCGGACTTGCCATACGGAGAACCGTGGCAATTCCAGGTGGGCTGCACTGCTTTGGGATTGTTTGCGCTGCTGCATCTAACACCCTCATCCAATGTCTGTCACACTAGTCTCCACCCAAGCTTCTTTACCGTGCCCCACTATAAATCCATAGCCAAGAAACCCCAGCCCATGTTCAGCTCGTGCAATGCTATAGCCTTGGCTGTGGGAATGCATACCAACCCCTGCTGCATTATCTGTTCCTACAGTACTGTAGCTTCAGTATTAATAAGAGTGGCGATATCCAACCTTGCAATGCTACAGCCTCAGGCTTAGAGCTCATTTGTTGACTGGCATCTCTGTAGGTATCTCAGAGTGGGTGTCATGAAATTGTCGTGGTCTGGCTGGGGCTGGTAAAATCCGGGGCTGATTTTTGGCCCCAGTCCACCACTGCCTCTATGGGAGAATTCACCCAGAGGAAAAACTAGTATAGTTTTTTTTTTCAATGTTTCAGTGAACTAGTATTTGAGTGCCTAATTTTATTCATTAACCTCCTTCACTTCACTGTTCAAAAAGTAAAAAAAAAGGAAAAACTTGAAGTTCTATTTATATTATCATGATTATTGTAGAGCTAACAACATTTCCTATATATTTCCTTTGATAAAAAAAAGTTAAAGCAACATTTTGAAGTTTCTATAGCAGTGCCTCTGGGCACATTATCCTCAGCAAATGGACATGATTAGAGAGAGCAAAGCATTGATACACGCTCGCCATGAAAGAGTCGCTGCACAGTCACAGGCAGTAAGTGCCTTTGAGAGAGTTGGAATAAATCACTGGATGCCATTCACTCTCCTTGTATCGGTAATCTGATGTTCTTGGCAGCAATTTGTGATGACTGACATTATAGATCACACAAGTCTAAAAACATCTTTTGCACAGACATAAGGGTCACATTGTTTTTAATGTCCCCGTCCGGGAAAAATACAAACTTTCACTGCACTCAGCTCAGAGTGGATTTTCTTTCTTCCACCTTGATGACGTCACTCAGTACCAGAGAGATGCATCATGTGATATACCTGATATAGCTCCGACTCAACTCAATGGGAGCCACACTGGGTACTAAAGGTGGGGAACAATGTAATCCCCATGTGATGATCTGCTGTCAGTGAGGTTCGCCAGGCACATGCCATATCTTTCAAACCATTTTCAGAAATAGATTGCGGCTGCTGTACTGGAGGATCCCGGACAGGTATTTAACCCTTTAAGTGCCAGCTACTTGGGTCCCACGAAGCTGCATCTCCAACAGTTGTGTCAGCTAGTTGAGACTTGCATAGCTCACTTTAACCTGTAATAATAAAAAGTAAAAAAGATAGAAACTCACCTGACCCCTTGATCCATCCAGCCAGGTCTTCTCTTCACCCAGGGGGGCATCCAACTCCGCCCAGGCTCTTAGCTGGTAAGGGATCCATGAGACTCCTATACCAGTTCACAAGGCTTCCGGGGCTGGCCTGTAGCAGGCGGGTGACTTGCCATTAACCACGGCCCTCCATTATCTGCCTCCCCAAAGACTTTTGCTAACCTAGCCCCCAGTGCATGTGTAGGCCAGCACTGGCATCCCTCTAGCCCCTGCGCGCTCACGCCAGGCTTGTCTGCATGGCTGTTGTGGGCAAAGTGGAGCAGCAAGTGAATAGTCTGTAATTCAGGTTTTCTATCTGCTCATTCATATGCCTGGTTAGGAAATCTGATTGCAGGAGAGGCTGCACATGTTCAAGGTAAGAATACCAAAAATCCAGGGGTTGTTCAAACAGCAGGGCATCCCGAATCGGGGTGCTCCAGGGACACAGACCTAAATCTGGGGGTAGGTAAAATCCTGGGTTTTGGTCCATTCTAATTTTGCCTAGCGCTGCCCCCTATTGACCAAAATTAGGCCATAGCTTAGAGCTCTCAGCTATATTGTGGTCAGTATTTACCACCCTCCAAGGTTCAACAAGAAGAAGAAGGTTGCACAATAAAAAATGTAAGAAATTAAAGTGATTGATCATCCAATAAAAGGGCACTAACCTTTTATACCCTGCAGATGATCTGTCTCAGTCCAGTGATCAGCAACTCAACTGATGGCTGGATCCCAGCCTGTACTTTCCACGCTGCCTCATGCCAGAACTCCATTGACTGCCTCCCGCCATCAGTCACAGGGGTGCAGCCATGCCCTCTCCATTCACTACAATGGAGGGGCCATTTCAGGCCTCGGCACACCCCTTCCATTGCAATAAATAGCGAGGGCTTGGTTGCACTCCTGTGACTGATGGATGGTCGCAAGGCTGACAGTGAATCCATCAGTTGAGTTGCTGATTACCAGACTTGGACCAGTCAGCCATGGGGGACAAAAGGTGAGTACCCTTTTATTTTTTGGGTGGTCAATCACTTTAAATACTTCAAGGTGAAATTAAAAAATCTACAGGCTAGATATACGGCGAAAAATATACCTACAATAGGGCTGTAATTTGTAAGTGGCCACGAGGGGGAGCATTAGCTGAAACAAAAAAATCAATAGGTAAGGAAAAAAAAAATACATTTTACTATTGGGCAATAGGGAAGCATTTGATGGGGGCCTTTTAAACACAGGAATTTTACATTTACAAATGCCCTTAGTAGAGCCACTGTTCAATATTTCAGCACTGAGCATTTACTGTAAATGGAAACAAGGTGTTAAATCATTAGCATATGTTAATGAAAAAAAACCTTAAATTAGCATATTTAAATGAGGATGTTTTTCACACCAATAACGCCACATGTTTAGAATAACCAGCCATGATTTCACAGGACTAATGGAAGTGCTATTTCTGTGCCTTAGCTATGAAGTTCATTCTGGGTGGCATCGGCTGGTCTATTTTGGATGTGCGAAGTGGTGTTACCCTGAGTGACCCATCTCTCCCTCCCATGATGCCCTGTCAGGACACTCAGCTGGGAGACCGTCCCAGAGGTGGAAAGTCATACATATAATAATATAATAACCATCCACCAGCTGTCTGCTGTCTCAGCCTGAAGAAAGGAAGGTGGGCAATTCATATTTATAGATGTTGGCTGGGGTAGCTCAATGAAAACTGCTCAGCGCTGCCATTCATGTTTCATCAACAAATCATTCATCTGATTGGCTGCCATCATTGTACTCCAGTTTGCTTTTTGTCTTGGACAAGTTTTTTATCCTGGAAAATTGAGCACATGTGCCAGTATAACCCTGTGTCCTTGTGCCTTTTATAATTACCACTTCCCCATTTTATGATTGTCCCCTGAATATAGATTTCTACAGGCGGGTATAGGTCTGCATGAAAAATTACCTATACTGTACCGTACTACTTTTGTTCACCTCCCCCCCCCCCCAGGCCCCATAAATGAATATGCAGAGAACCAGCAAATCACCCACAAAACTAATTTGCAGGATGGGTCCAAGTCACAATCAGTCTCCATCCCATCCATACCTGAATGTAGCACACATGCACCATGTTCAGTGGCAGGGGGGTAACTTGAGGAGGTGCAGGGGGTGTTATTACACCCTACTCAGAAGATGAGAGGGGGGCCCATCACTGTTGTTCTTCCACCATATTTATCATATTTTATTTGTGCTCACTTGGCTACATTTAGAGCAGGGGGGGCCCACCTTGTTATCGCATCGTCCTTATATTTCACTTCAAGGGGCCACAATACAATTGAAGCAGAGAAAACACAGTTTACTGCAGAGAAGCTACAAGCTTAAACCAGATCAACTATCAGATCAACTGGATTCTAAAAGACTCCAGAACCGTCCGAGTTCCACTCCTTGGGGCTGTATGAAATCCCCCCATTCGCCAGTTTGACCTACCTTCTCCTGGAGCCCTCGCCGCTTCTGTGCGCTCCGGCCGCATCGCCGCTCACCTCTAGCCGTGTGCATGTCTGCGCCCAGCCTTTCTGAATGGGCAGCGCAGGCATGCCACGGCTGCAATGCGGCCGAAGACAGCCGAGTGACAGCAAGCATGCTGATTGGCTGAGCATGCAGCTGAGCAAATCAGTGCTATGGCTGGAGTCTTTTTTCTTATCCTGCACTGCCATCTTGTGACCTTGTCTGGTACTGCACTGCCTCACTAAGGACTGTCTAACTGCCCATCTCTCCCAGTCTATTAAATACTGACTACAGGAGATTTCAACTTTAATCTGTAAAGAACTTACAGATTACTGATACCAGCTAATTAAAAGCAGACCTATACTTACCTGAGCCCCCTTGGCCAGGTTCATTTGGAAGAGCACTCACGGTATTTACCCACCACTCCCAACCCTACATCATAATCCTCTTTTGTTTTCAGTATCAGCTTTGGGGCACCATTGCTGCTGGTAGTGATTATTCCAGTTTCAGCAGTCCTGCACAGCACGTGTGCCAACAGGAACAGGGGGGGGGAGGTGGTGGACCTGGTCCTGGAGTATCCATGATCCAAAATACTCACCTGTCTAAGGCATGATCGGTACTATAGACATGTTGCTGCTATGGGTCTCAGAGGGCCTCTTAGGGCAACTGTCAGCAGTGCTGTTTCTAGGGAAGGGCAGTCAGGGCATTCTCCCTGGGTGCCAAGGCCATTGTGGGCTCTTTTATCTCAGATATTCTGTTTTCTACAGACGAGTCAGGGCTGCTGTCAGTGGTGGCGGCCATAAGACAGGCCAATCATCCCCCATACTGGGCTCAATCATGATGGGGGGCACTGTCAGCTGCTGAAAAAGAGGCACAGCATGGCACATACTGGCATGAGACAGCAGCAGCACAATAGAATGGGTAAGGAAGGACAGAATTTATTTCCATCTCGCACTGAGCACCATTTTGCTTAGAAACTCCCCTGATTGCCAGTGCTATTATCCAGCACAATGATGTTCCTCCAACAGCCAGACCCAGTGCACTCATTAGAGGCGGCTCTGGATGACAAGCATTGGCACACCCTGATGGCCCACAAGAAAGATCAGTGCTAATTCTATAAGTGAGCCACATGGGTGAGCATTTAGTATCCGAGGTGAAGCCTGTGTGTTAGGCACAGACTTTCATTTTCGATATAGGTCTGATTTAAACCCAACTAGATTGGGTCTATGATTATTTGGACCCTAACTGATAGTCTAACAAACCCTAAAAGAATCTTTTATATTTATAGTAAGCTCTTTAACCTTCTGTATCATCCAATCATTTGAGTCCTGAGACTTGGTCCACCTTTATTCTTTTCAAGGTAGCAACCCGATTTGGGATGCCCCACAGTGGGAATGACTACGGAAACCCAGGAACCTGTGTTATATACTTACCTTCTTTGGAGCTTCCTAGGAGCTGATATGCAGCAATGAGCACCTCTTCTCTCTATGTTCTGCGTGGCCAGAAGAGAGCGCAGATGTCGCTGCTGACCTGCTGCGTGTTGCTGCGCATCACTGACTTGGGAACCTAGAGGAGATTGAGTATTTAACAAGGGTCCCATGTTTTACTAGCCATTCCCACTAGCCCTGAAAAGACTTAAAGTTAACCAAAACTCCATTTAGAAATTCCTTTAAAAGTGGAGCAATCCTCCCCCTTCCCCCATTTGAGGAGCGGTGGTCTCCCTCTTTATGTGTGCATCCCAATCTCGGATGCCCCACTGAGTGAAATACACTGTATAACCTGATTTACTGACCTCTTCCCAGAGCCCTTACTGTGTCAGTTCCCCACAGCCGCCTCCCCGGCACACCTATGTATATCTGGGATATGTACCAGCGCTAGGTATGGACACACCCACAGCTAGAGGTGAGTGGGGATTCGCCTGGCGCTGCCCGCTCTATGCAGGTCTGAGGTCTCCTTGCCGCATTGAGCTTACAGCTAGATGAGCGGGCCGCATAGGAACCAGAAAAAGGCAAGTTTTTCGACAATCCCAGGAGATACACGACAAATCGAGAGTCCCCAGCAGGGAGGAACAAAGCCCCAAAAAGTGAAATTCTTGGGTTTTGCTTCTCTTCAATAGGGTGCAAGCTATTCTCTCCACTGTTTACTCTTCTATACCCTAATACAGTGGTTCTCAACCTCTTTAGGTCAAGTACCCCCTAGCGCCAAGCAGCTACAACCAACAATGTAACACTTTTTGAAGCAAGAAAGAATAATGTTTAACTCTAACCTGTTGGTGCATGGGCATTGCTAAGCACCCTGCGGTACGTATACTGCAAGTTGAGAAACTGTGCCCTTAAAGATATTACGTTTATCCATGTGTTCTGTTCTATTCTTTGATAGATTGCAAGCTCTACTATTATGCTTATTCTCTTTTGTACCCCAAACATATTGAAAGCTTTTTTATTTGGCTCCTCAATGTACTCCATAGACTGATACCATCAATGGGGGCGGGGGGGGGGGGGGGGAGGTTGCTGCTCCAGTATTAAGCATGAAAGTTAGGACCCCTTGGTACAAGGATTAAATACATTACTCCTAAGTTTCTAGCAGTTAGGTAAACAAAGCACCTGGCAACCAAGGGGTTACCCTGGCACCCACTGTGGCGTAGCGCCTCCCTGTGACCTCCAACTAAGTGGCCGGCCAGGCTTTCGTTGTTACAATTAATGCCTTGTAATGAAATGAGAGTGTGACCAGCTGAGTGAGCGACTCGGAAAAAGGTCCCCTCCTGCCAAATGTTCCGCTCACGACGCTGCAGCTGTTCCTGTTTCATCACAGACGAATTTTCTCTTTTTCCATCCCTGGCTCCCATTTATAGCAGGAGTGTTAACCCAACACATTCTGGCTTACATGTATTCTTTATCCTAATGGTATAGAATAAATATACCCTATTGTGTTTCTTTGGGTTCACCAAGCGAGATGGCAATGTTTTCCTAGGTAGAGAGAGAGAGGCATTTCTGCTGCTAGATAGTAAATAACAACCCCTATGAGCTATTCAATAAACTGACCGAACTGATATGCTAAGGAAGAGAGCTCTCCCCATTTTAGTGCCCCCCACCTCCACGGCATCTAATAATATGCCGTGTTATTATTATTATTATATTTTCCTCTGGTTTTTCTACATGGTCAATGCAATTGACCGGACGTATACATTTCAAGCCATCAACCAATCAAACTTTATTAATCAAACCTCACAGTGATTTTTTTCACAAAATAAAATTATACGCAAATACATTTTTATAGGTTGTATAGAACTGAAAATGGACATTAGTTGATTTTGCAACCCTGACAGGTACAGAAAGTATCTGTAGGATTAAATCAAGGCAACTTGCTTTTCTTGATAAAGTTTCACTAGCAGTTATTTATTTATTTTTAATGATCATGGCTATTACCTACGTAGTGGCTGAGCTCAGGAAGCAGTCATAGTGCCATAGTGGGGTAAAAATCACCAGCCCCTAATAATTTGAAGAGGAACAAAACCCTTGATTTTGACTAACCTGGGTTTTGTTCTATGCCCCGTGGATGGGGACCCCGATTTGGGATGCCCCACTGTGTGAAACCCCCCAATTCACCCAGTAAAACTCACCTCTTCCCGGTCCGAAGGCGCATGTGCAGGCTCTCATGCAATCAACCATTCAGATATGCTGGCGGGGATGTGCGCATCAGATAAAGGAGTGCTGGGGATGCCACCGAAAGCCTTCTGTCCCCCTTTTGTCTTACCTGCCCTGACTACAGGAAAGGACATCAGGAGTGATGGTAGGAAGGAGGAGGGGCCGGGCCTTCCTGTATTTAGGGCAGGTAGGAAAGGAAGGGATGGGGCAGTTGTGGCCTAGAGATTGTGACCAGAGGGTTAAAGGTTTGAATCCTAGGATCATGCTGAAGCTCTTGAGCAAGACACCTAACCCCCCAACTGCTCCCCAGCCCCATAATTAAGGCAGCCCACTGCTCTGCATGGATAGGTTAAATGCAGAAGAAGAATTTCTATGTGTGCACCAACATACAACGGGCATCTCAAAATCCCAAAATCAAAGTGGAACAGTACCTCACCCCTTTGGAAGTGGCGTGGTTGCCTCAGCCGCGGGACATTGCCTGCATACCAGCAAAAGTGTTTTGCACTTGATTGCGTAATGCCTTTGAATGTGATGTTTGGATATTTATTGGTTATTTTAGGCAATTTTATTAATTTGCACTGGCTCTTAAGAATATTAGTTAAGTATGTATATGGGGAAATGTACTTATTGTAGTGGTTTTCTTTGATTATGAAATAGCATTGTGCAACTAGTTTTTATCTGCATAATTTATAAGGATACTATATACGGTCTCCCCACTGTTTTAATTGTCTATGTCTGTATGTTTTGGTATATGGTTTGTTATTAAAAGATTTAATTTTAACTGCTTGGCGTGGTGGTGCAACCTTTCTTAGCCAGCAATATTTGTTGTCCAAGTTTTCTTGGTAGAACAGGACTGTAATAAGAGCTTTCAGTTTATTGCGCAAGGAGCCACCAGGGGGAGCACTCAATAAATAGGCAAGAAAACAACAATAATTATCTTCATTGAGCTACAAGAAAAAGGTGGGGGTGGGGGGAGGTAAAATATGTATCTTTCTGCCAAATGCTTAGTTCATAATTCTGCAGCTGTACCAGTTTCATTACAGCCGATTTTCCATTTTTCCACATTCTATTTATTTCAGCATTATTAACCCATTACATGCGGATTACAAATATATATCTATATATATATATATATATATATATATATATATATATATATATATATATATATATATATATATATATATATACATAGCCATGGTTGCAGTTTGACATTTTGAGGTCCCATACAACCTCAGTGTCAGGGCCCCCTCTTCTTATTTTGACATGGACTTCCACAGATGTGACAATGAGGAGCTGTGAATGTGAATATTAATTCCATTAAGATACATATTTGCTGAAATGGCTTCATCAGACCTAGTTGGTCTTACGCAGTCCCAAACAAAATGCTAGAAGAAGTTAAATAGAATCTGATCAGTGGAGGGCTGCAGTAAGTAGCTGGTGACCAGATTCCCTGAAAGCATAGGAGCAGGTGAGAAGTCACAGGGCCGGCATCAGAGCTGGTGATTGGGCCCCTCTGAGTGAACGGGCCCCATCCAGAAGTCCTGCCTGTATTGTCCTGAATGTAGTATAGAACCTCAACTGGGAATCCTGGGCTGCAACATTCAGTTATGGGTTCTTCAGTGGGGATGGTGTAACTTGGATCAGGTATTACCGAATGTTATTCAGTTAAAATGGGAGCCAAGGGTCGTATGGGGTCTTAAATATGTTAGTGGTGGCCCTAGAAAGAAAAAAACACCTTGGGATATTCAAAACGAAAGGAAGAACAGTAGAATATTTCAACTGTGCCACTGAAAACACTGCAAAAATCATAGATTTTGACATGTGGGGATGTTCTCTCCATTTAAAGCGGTCCTCCAGTTGAATAGGACACTACTTGCTCTTGGAAACAGTGAGCATTTTGCATGCTTTTTTTGTTTTTTCCCTATTGGATTGCCATAGTGTGATCTTCAATCATTTTTGATTGGGAGTCTGCTTTAATTGCATACCTACCAATTTTTCAGGGTGGGAATGAGGGACATTTGTTAAATTAGGCCACACCCCTTCATTCAGAGATGGATAGATGATATGTTCTAACAGTTAAAAACAATATAAACACTTTGGAATGATGTATTTATGCAGATCTGCATGTTACACCTCAAAGTGGGGCAAAGAAGAACAACAAGAGAAAGGGGGGCACATACTCAAAAGAGGGACCCAAATCAGGGACACTTGGGAGCTATGTAACTGTATAGACTTTAAGGAAGTAAAACCACACAGACTTACATTTACGTACATTTCCCCCTGTTTCAGAGAGACAATTGTGAGACGTTTACTATAAATCTTTTATTGACCTTGCTCTCTCATACTATTGATTACATTTCCCGTTTGCGGCATACACAAACTGAAAGCGGATGGAAACCCATATTTGGGTCCACCTCTTAATGTGTGGGCCCCCAACTCTCCCCCGCCCAAGCAGCCGGGTGCTGCGGTGGCCTGGTTTTCAAAGAAAACCAGATTTTCCACCGCAAAATCCACGCCGCCCCCCCCCCCACAACTTTGAAAGAGAGTAGATTGGCTCTCTCAAAATTGCTGCTGTGACAAGGTGCAGCCCCTTCCCCTCTGAATGGCGGGGCGTGGGAGCACGCACAACCGCAAGGAAGCTGGCACCAGCAGAGATCGTGTCGTGGTACTCAGTATCAGGTAAGGTCAACGCCGGCCCAGGGGTTTCACACAGCGGGGCATCCATTGTAGGATGCCTCAGGGGTAGGCTAGCGGCCAGGCCTAGAACCTTTGAGAGAATCTTTTAGATTCCAGTGTCCGACCGCGCAAGTTTTGACTCGCTTGAATGCAAGCAAAGCACTATTTGCACAGGATTAGCTCTCTTTTCCAGAGACGTGGTTATGAGTTAAAATCCACAAAGTTGCAGTTTCCCTGGATATATTGGAAGAGCAAAATCATCCTGGAAATAAATGTACCCTTTAAATGAGTGCACCGGGCAGGGTGGGGTTTTTAATCAATACATCTCAAAAGATGTTTTTTTTAATTAAAGTATTATTGTATTACTGGTCCTGAGCTGTCAGTCTAATCCTTCCAGCAATCCAAATCTGGCACGGAATCCTTATTTACTCAGTGTAACTGAATGTAATCAGGACATTAAAGGGGAACTGCAAAAAATCACGAGGGAAGGAGCCGAGTCCTTTTTATAAGCATTGTAAAAATAGAGAGTATTTTATGCCTATAGGGCCGTTGTATCTTTGCGCGCACATGGGAAGTTTTCCTCCACATTTAACCCATATGTGCAGTGCGACAAACATATGAGTGCACACATGCCTAGAGTGGTGATCTGGCCAAACCAAAGCACCTGGGGAGCAGTTGGGGGGGGCGAGTTAATTGACTTGCTCAAGAGCACTATAGTCATGTTTCGGAAAGGGATTTGAACCTGCAACCCAAGATCAATTCCTTACTACAAGGCTGTGACTGCCTTCTGAATATATATATATATATATATATATATATATATATATATTTTCACATCCCAGTATATAACTCCCTGAACTTTGTCGCTTCTATTTATATATATATATATATATATATATATATATATATATATATATATATATATATAGTAAAGGGTCATTATATGTAAAGTACATTTTCAGTCTTTAACAAAAAAAAAAAAAAAGACTGGGGCTGCAGGGCTTACCTAAAGGGCTGGATGCAGGTCCCTTGCTCTCTCTCACTCGTCTCTCTCTCATTGTGAGTCTCTTCCTGACTCCCTCTGTCAGGGGCTGGATTAAGTGTAATGGAGGCCCCTGGGCAAAAAACCTGGTGGAGGCCCCAGATACAGTATTTTTTTTTCCTTTAACATAATAGTCCAGCCAAGTAACTGATTGGTGGTTGTCTTGCACCCGCCTACTTACTGGAACGTAAGATCAAGTCCCTTGTGCCACCCTTGTGTAGAGGACTCCTGCTTTGTCATTCTGAGCGGGGAGGTGGTGTAGTCCCCCAGCTGGTCCAACAAAAAAGTTCCCTGCATTGAGCTGCCAGCGGCTGTGCTTGGTGGCTTATGTGCAGTGAGCAGCCGTCGAGTGGCAGCTCTGCACTGTAGTGGTGCTGATGGCGGCTTTGCTGCTCCAGACTCTCCATCCTGGCCTGTGGTGGCTTTGGCTGCAGGTTTGCAAAAAAAAAAAAGCCTTACCCAGGTGCGGGGGGGCCCCCATTGCCCCGATAGCTTTGTTGCCGGCCCCACAGCCCATCAGATCAAAGACTGAAAAGCCTCCTGAACCAGACCATAAGCCAAAGGTTGATGAAGGCCCCCTTTTGCAGGGAAAGAGGTGGAGGCCCCGGGGAGCGTGCCCCTTGCGTCCTCCTCATAATTCGGCTCTTCAACCTGGTGACACCCCCGCCATCAGTTAGGGTGAGCTGCGCGCCCTCTCCATTCACTGTAGCTCACTGTGACTGATGGGGGGGTATGGCTATGGTTTTCACTATTTTGCTGTATGAAATCCCCAAGCTCGCCGAGTCCATTTACCTCTCATCAGGTCCAAGGTGCGTCAAGAGCAGCAGGCTTGAATTCTAGCCACACTTCGGGGGGAGGGAGTGAGTCTGCCCTGAGGTCTCATAGACTCCAGGGTGGGTTTTGGTCCACTTTAAGGAAGCCCTTTAAGGAAGGGAGGTGCACAAATGGGTTAAAGTGTTAATTACAGAAAATATTTCTTTCTAGTATTTAATGTTAAATCAGAGAGTCCCTTTAAAAAGCCACACTGTATATCCATGATATGGATACAGAAGAAAAATTCACATATTTATTATGGAGTGAAGAGAGCAGAAATCATGGTGCCCGAGGGTACATGAGGATTGAATTGGTTCCACTGCGGGGTGCAGGGCAGCAGTTTCCTCATCCCCATGTCGGTCTAGCATGGATCAGGAAAAGCTCATCATGTTCTGATTCTCTGCATTGCAGTCACATACTTCACCCAGCTATTTTGCCTCCAGATATTTGGAAGTTTTGAATTTACAAAAGCAAGTGATCCAAAAATAAGTGCAAATATTGCAAAATTGTATTGCTTGTGTCATTGAGCCAAGTAACTGACTTATCCTGTGACTGCACCAATCTGTCATATCCACTGAGTTCCCACCGATGTGGAGAGACAAAACATCCCAATTACATCTCTAGAAGAGCGGAATATGATGAGCTGCTCTGGGAACAACTATTATTAGCCACAAAACCTGCATATCACTCTCAGCTCAATAATTATGAGTTTGCTGCTTTTACCTGACTGATGGATGGAAGCACTGCAAACTTTATGACTTTGAGGTCCATGAACAGTCAGGGTTATTTCTTCAATATACATGCTCCTCCACCCTTATACCTTGGATTAGATTTATTATTACTAAGGGCCGTTTGGGAGTTTCCTGGTTTGGGACAGAGAGGCGGCTCTCAGCCAGGCAGCCTGACTAGGGTTAGGTGGGCAGGGTCACAGTTTTAGAACAAATAAGCAAAGTAGCAGGCTGAGAACTGGTAAGTAGAGACACAGGTTGGAAACAGTAGAGTGGAGTAGCAGACTGGGAACCGGTAAGCAGAGCAGATAGCTGAAAACAGGTTAGTAAAGACAGAGAACTCGAACCGGAGAGCAAACAAGAAGGTTGGGAACAGGTTGGAAGAGTAGAAGGCTGAGATCCTGTACGTAGAGGCACAGGTTGGAAACCATAAAGCAGAGAAGCAGGCTGGGAACAGGTGAGCAGAGTATCAGGCTAGGAACCGGTAAGTAGAGACACAGATTGGGGAGATGAGCGGAGAAGGAGATGCACATAAGACAGTTCTTCCCGTATACACCACCAGAGAGGCAAGTCGCCAACCACCTGGGGTGTAGGATGTCTGCTACTTGACAGAGTGCCCATGCCCTACTCATGTCTTCGGCAGCATCCAAAAAGTAGGAGAGTACACTTGATCTGGGCAGTCCTGCAGTGGACGCTACGCTACACAGCAAAATCAGATAAACATCGGAGGGTCTGGCTCGCTTATACACACAGCTGAGGGTCTGGCCCCCAATACAGACAGCTGAGGGTCTGGGCCCCAGTGCAGGCAATGCAGTACATACAATGGAGGATTGGGCTCTAGTACAGACAAAAGAGTACAGATAGTGGAGGGCTGGGCTCCATTATAGACAGCTCTGTGTGGACAATGGATGGTTGTGGCCTATATAGGGCTGTAAAGGGTGAGAGTCCTGGTATAGAATATGAAGGATGTGTGCCACAATATAGACTAAGAAGAGCATTGGCCCCAGTACATAAGGCAAGACATGAGTGATGCAGAGGGCTGGGGAGCAAAGATGCAGGGCTAGACACATATATTTATAGGGAAGCAAGAGGAGTAAATTAAACACACCTGAGGAGGAGCAATGAGGACCCATGGAAAAACCACACAAACACAGCAGACTCACACAAGCACATTAGCAAGTGATTCAGCAGGGAGAGCAGTGGACCTGGAGCAATAATAGATGGCACATGGCTGATTCAAGGCCCTGTCAATGTCAGTCCTTACACTGTCCAGGACCTGAGTCGGAGCCTCTTTTAGACGAGGCAGCATTTCTGCATTTCTGTATTACTAGGAGCTTCCTGCCTGTATAATGGCCATCTGGCTTCATCTCCCATGTTGCTTATATTCTATTGAACAAGACATGTTTCAGAGCCATGTGACACCATTCAAAGAAACAAGGAGGGAGAATGGTGAGCAGAGGAGAGAGACGCTTCTTCAGCTGTGCAGCTCTAGCTTGGTTTATCATGATGAGTAACACTGAGGATCAAATTAGGAACATAGTTAGGTTTAGGTTAGGTTAACCATTTAAATGCCAAGCCCATACAATCTACCAACCTGCTTCTCTGTCCATTAGGTGCCAAGATGATTCAAAGTATCTAACATTTTCCCCCATCTCCCGGCAGGCCTGCAATCATTGGGCCAGTGTCTTTAGCAGGGCAGAAAACACCAATTCTCATTATTGTAATCATAAAAAGCTGTAGGTTACATCGGTAAAGATGTATTCTTTAGAAATGCATGTAGAGGATATAGTAGAGTGGTTCCTCTTCCTTCTATTAAAGTAAAAAAAAAAAAGCCTGGCTAGATATTTCTTGATGCCGGTTATATAAGTAATCTCTGCTCTAGCAATCTAGCATGATATTTATATGGATTTTTATAATTGGGCTATTTTTCGTGATAGTGCCTCTTTAATAAGCTGAACCAACCAAAAGGGGAAGAGCTGGATGTTTCTCAGCCTCTCAGGAAATGCCTGTTGCCACTGATCAGAGAGATGTAGCAGAACCTTAGACCTTACTAGTTCCAGCAGTGATGAAGCACAGACACAGGATAGGGAAGTGCAGAGTAGAAGTAGAACCACCAGAATGTGCCCCCTAACAATAGCTTTTACTCCAGTTTCAAGTATATCACTATTCTTATATCCATCTTCCATCCGCAAGACCACAGTCGTATAGACATTTGTTACTTTGTGGCTTCTGCCCAGCCACCAATATTTGATTACATGCAACACCAATAAATGGCCAGTAGGTATGGCCAGGGGCACTGGTCTACCAGGGTGATTCTAATTGAGGTTGGGCAGAAAGCCACAAAGGGTGCACTCTATGTCTAATGCTAATCACATTCTATGGTAGCATTAAGAGTTGTGGTGAGGTTTGCCTATCTACCTCCAATGCACACCCTCATCCTAGTTATACTCCTCTTTAGTCTTCATGTTCCCTTTTTCCATTGACACCTCACTACATTGTTCCCCCAACTATCTGAACCCAAGAGTCACTGACCATACAACACTTTTTAAAAGGGAAACAATGACATGTTGTGCTGCCCAGTACCAGACATTTGACATGTCCCTTCCTTTCTATGCCTGTGCCGGGGTCTTTCTCTGGCAACTGCCTGTTTCTGTTTAATGAAGCTATAATGTGCTTTACTTCTCCTGTGAGTCCATCTGTAATGTGCATAGCACTCTTTACGCTTTCCATGGGCTGATTGCTGTCTGCAAACTGATTACCTCCAAAATGAAAAGAGACATGGTACCTCGCCATACATATTGAAAAGCACTAGTTGTTAGGTAAGCCGTAGAGACCTTTGTTTTAATTCATAATATATGCTTAAAATAAATGAGACAACGGATTACATACTGTACAATGAAGGCCCAGGCTCCAGTACAGATAGCAGAGTACAGACAGTGGGGAGCCGGGCTCCAGTATAGAATTATATATTATAATGACAGTTTAAGGAAATTACCAAGAAAGTAAATTATGTTGTGTGCTTGTTGCCACCCCATAAAGTGATGCTTCACACTAACCCTATTAAACCTAACCCTACTAACCCTAAAAACGAAAAAAAAAAAATACACCAATATAAGTAAAAAATATTATCAGAAAAATATTACCGGCGATGTATCTGTGTTTATACATCCAGAAAGGAGGTTAAATCTGTTATACATACCCCAAAAATAAGCCCTAGCATGATTTTTCAGGCTTTTTGAGGATGCTCGAAATAGAAGCCCAGCTCTAGTTACAGCTCTTCGGAAAAGTTCATTTAAATATTGTCTAGGAAGCAATAGGCAATAGACTAGAGCCTGACAGATAAACCAATCACAGAGAAAGGCATACACCCCAAAAGAATCACACTCAAAAAAACCCAAAACAATAAGGGTTTGCAAGTGCCAGGATCTTGCACACAGTTTGGGTAGTCCTGTTGATGTTACTCCACTCCCAGGTGTACAGTATATTAGAGCATTGTGATTGCCTCAGGTTATCAGTGGAAGCCAACCACTATACTTGCAGTGCAGTGAAATGCAGGAGAGTGCAGCTGGAACACCCAAAAACCTGACAGCAAGCAATGGGGAGCCTTATTTAAGAAGCATCAGCACCACACAGCACCATTTTGGTCTCAGATGCACTCAGCAGCTATTGAACAACTAAAAAACGCTAACGCGAATGCGGCCGCCGGCTAGTATCTTATTTAATAGTAGCACCGAAAAGGGGGCAGCACCAGGCACTCTGGTTGAAGCAGCACCAGGCACCTGATGCTGTAGCTCAAGATCCCCTAAAGCCCAATGAGCAGAATTGGATGAAATTGAATGAAAAATATTAAACACATTTATTTGTAGAGAACTTGTATTGTGAATAGTCAATAACCGAAACACAGGACCTAGAACCTGGACACAGGACCTAACAACACAGAACACAGGACCTAACAAAGTGTAATTTTGGGAACTAAAACGCAGCCCAAGCGCACCATAAAGTTTGTTCCCTGGGTCCCCAGCAGTGATTTCTTGTAACTGTAATGAAGAAACGCTGACTAGCGCCGGAAACATACGCTGTCAATATCCCCAAAGATTTAAAGGAGAACAAATTTCATAAATATTCTGGGGAGCGCTGGAAAAAATGGCAGTACAAAGTGGCGTTCAGCACAGCAAAAGATTAGACGGGAATGCCAGCGCTCGGAAGATGGTACTACAGCCACAAAAACAATGCTAAAAGGCGCACATCACAACTTGGGCTCACAGTTTTTTGTTTATGTAAAAAAATACCCCGAAAATAGGCCTTAGCGCATCTTTTGGAGCAAAAATTTAAGACCTGGTCCTATTTTCAGGGAAATGGGGTAGTAATTTGAGGTTGTCCATCAAATAAAACAGTTATACAGTTGTAGAAGGAAGCTGCTTTTCTCCAACAGTCAAAAGTGCTTATAATTTGCATAGAACCACAAAGCCTGATCTCAGGCAATGCCCGATACAAATCAATAAGCAGATACAGAAGTCTCTTTTTAAAGTGAACCAACACCCAGGATTTTGACTATCCTGTGTTTTGGTCCATGTCCCCGAGCACCCCGATTGGGGGTGCCCCGCTATGTGAAACCCCCCCCAAATCACTAGCTTCAACTCACCTCACCCCGCTCCTAAGGCGCATGAGCGGCCGCTCATCCAATCAGCACGCTCGGAGCCGCTGAGCTATGCAACTCTAAGCGACGTCTTAGCTCAGCGGCTCCGAACCCGCTGGCGGGCGCATCTCGCACTCCCCTCTAACAGGGAGTGCGCCCACGCCGGCCATTCACAAATGGGCGGCGCAGGCGTGCGCACTGCTAGAGGGAAGCGCGAGATGCGGCCGCAGCCTGCACATGCGCCGTTAGACCAGGATTCAGGTAATGTTTGCGGCATCCTGGGGGGTTTCACACAGCGGGGCATCCCGATTTTGAAAGCGCCGCGGGGAGGGATTGGATCGGCCCTTGTAATCTTATAGATTCCTGGGCCGATCCTGCTGGGTGTTGGTCCACTTTAAGCACTTACCACTGAGAGCATTTAACAATGAGGAGCAATCACATTCCCTCCTTTTAATGTGCCCGATGTGGGCCTTTCTGTTGGCAAGAGAGGGTTAGGGAAAAGGGAATCCAAGGCTGCAGGGCACCACTGCTACAGTTGAATATGCTGATACAGTGATACAAACGAGACACCCGGTGTCACTGGCTGTAATATTACACTAGTACCTTTCTTTGACTTCTTTCCTTATGGGCTATTGATTTTGATGACCCTATTTCCACTTTGTGGCTTTAAATGCTTACTTCCCCTGCTAGATACAAGGTCAGAATTCAGCTTTATCTTCCATCTGCAAAAAGGAAACTGTTACATTGGGAATTTGCCTTGCGAAACTGCTAAATATGTAGGGTTAATGCAGTATTGGCAGTATTCATGCACCTAAAAATTGGAGACATCGTTACCATTCAGAGGAAAAGGACAAAATCTGCATACGGCATGATGAGTTTGACTTTGATAAGGCGTTAATATTGTAGGTACCTCTCTGCACCTTAAATCTTCCATTACAAAATGTCAGGACTTCCTCACTTATCAGCTGGAAGACTCTTAATGTCGCCCTAGAGGCACGAGGCGCCTCCTAGATAAGGATGACTTGCCTGTCAATGGTCATTGTGCCTTCATTTATCAGACTTACTGACATTAAAATCAGCTTCATTCTGCGTCAACACAACATACTTTAAAATGGACCTGTTAACAATAATTTGTGCACAATTAAGCTTTTAACTCGGGTAATCAGGGGAGAGCCCAGACAGAGCATGAGACTAATGAAAGTCATTATTTAGTGTTTAGCCAGCGCTCTTATTTAATTTGCCATGATTGTGATGCACTGAAGTAACTGAACTGTGCTCATGCTTAATGTATTTTTCAGGACAGTTCTCTTTACAGTCTAATAGAAGGAGCAGCAAGATACAATTGGATAAATTTTTCTAATCTCTTATATCTGTAAAAAGGCATCAAACCGGTTAGCCCAACAATGCTGTATTTTTGTGCTGACCTAATTCATACACAATGAAAGGAAAAAGAAAACTTTTATTTAAAATAAGGTAAAATAAGGGGTGATTAAGTAAAGGGAAAAATGGGATTTGCACCTAAACCTTTCACTCCAGCAATGTTTATGACATTTACCTTTTGAGATTTACCAACCCTGGATTGGAATAATCTATAATTTCCTGTAATATCCCCTTTCTTTGAATCATGTCTTTTTTATCTTGTGCCTCATTTTAAAATAAGTCATGAAATAGTCCTTATTTTTGAGAGATATTTTAATGAAAGTTTACTGAATCAAACCCAATATGTAGATTACCACCTAGAGTAAAGCGTTAGTAAAATTAAAGGAGCGCTATCACGAAATTGTGTACTATTAAAAAATCTATATAAACACGTTGGCTAATTAGAGGAGGGGTCACTTATACTCTCGAATGCAATAAAACTCCCAGCAAGATTGTGGTTTATTCTTTCATGGTAGGAATAAAATCCAGGGGTGACGGGTTTAGATTATCAGAGGTGACAGAACCATTCAGTCCACATTTCTCTAGCTTTAAAGATGTATTCTTTAGAAATGCATGAAGAGGATATAGTAGAGTGGTTGGCCCAGCATGAGTCAACCCATAACAATACTTCCTTTTCTTTCTGTTTCTCAGACACAGAGCAGAGAGTTTTCAGTGAGCCGTAGATAGGCTCCTTCTATTTCATCCTGTGCCAAATCTCTAGACACCATTTCAGTATTACATGTCATGGCTGTTAATTGAGGGTTAAAAACTATGGAATGCAGAGAACCAATCCATTCATGCCTTTACAAAAACCTTACTTAAACGAGTAAAATCGCAAAATTGTATATTATGTAGATATAAAATTGTTGGCTAATTAGAGGAGGGGTCACGCTTGAACTGAATAAAACTCCCGTCATCCATCCATGGGTTACAGGCTTAGTGTATTGGGGTGACAGAACCTGTCACCCCTGATTAAAAACAAACCCAGCATATTTATATGGATTTTTAGCATTGGGCCATTTTTCTCGATAGTGCTCCTTTACGTTTTAATAATACCATTTTGTGAGTACTCACCTGAAAAATGGATATTGTCAGTGTGCCACACACCCCGCTTCCCCTTTAATTCTTCACGATTGGGTTACTCACCACCAGGTGACGCAGTTGCAGAGAGGAAGTCTTGTAACGAGCCCCCTTCCGGCCTATATATGCCTGGTACCTCCCACTTAACACCAGTGATTTAAAAAGCAGAAAGACAAGGTACCAGTAATCTAAAGGTAACCTCAAAATAAAGAAAAGCTTCACCATATAAAGGATCCGGGATACCGAAAAGGGCGGGGTGAAGCGGGGTGTGTGGCACACTGACAATATCCATTTTTCAGGTGAGTACTCACAAAATGGTATTATTCTCAGTGTGCCACACACCCCGCTTCCCCTTTAATTCTTCGCGATTGGGACATCCAAAAGCAGTGTCCACAAGGGATGGGTATCCGAAGGCAAAAAATGAAGCATAACTTAAATGAAAACTTTGCGGCCAAAAACAGCATCCGCTGAGGCCCGCACATCAACTTTGTAAAACTTAGAAAAAGTATGAACAGAAGACCAAGTAGCGGCCTTACAAACTTGTTCAACAGAAGCTTGGTGCTGAAAAGCCCAAGATGCTCCAACAGCGCAAGTAGAATGAGCAGTGATACGAAAAGGGGGAACTTTCCCCTTAGCAGAATAGGCCGCAATAATGGCCTGACGTATCCATTTGCTAATGGAAGATTTGGCCGGTGCCAAACCCTTCTTAGGCCCACAGGGCACAACAAAAAAGGCATCCATTTTACGAAAAGGAGACGTAATAATCAAATAGTACTTAACACAGCGTACTACATCCAAACAATGCAAAACCCTCTCCTTGTCATTCTTAGGCTTAGGACACAAGGAGGGAAGAACAATATCCTGATTCAAATGAAAAGCAGAAACAACCTTAGAAAGTCTGGTTTGAACCGAAAGACCACTTTATCCTGATGCCTCTCAAAGTAAGGCGCCTGAATAGACAAGGCCACCAACTCCGAGACACGCCGGACCGAAGTGATAGCTACCAAGAAGACAACCTTTTGAGTCAGGGTAGACAAAGCAATATCTTGCAAAGGCTCAAAAGGAGGAGCCTGAATAGCAGAAAGAACCAAATTCAAGTCCCAAACAGGGAGTAATGGTTTCCTGGGGGGCCGCACATGCGTAACCCCCTGGAAAAAAGTTTTAACTAAAGGATGAAGCGCAAAATGCTTCTGAAAAAAAGATATATAAGGCAGAAACTTGCCCTTTCAAAGTACTTAGCTGAAGACTAGAGTCCAGCCCTGATTGTAAAAACTCGAGAATCCTGGAGACCGAAAAGACCCTACAAGGAAAAGATCTAATCTCACACCAAGCGATATAGTCCTATAGTAGATGATAGAAGAAGACCTCTTCTGGGCACTGATCAGAGTCTTAACGACCGAGTCAGAAAGACCCTCCTCCTTCAAGATGGAGGTTTCAGCAGCCAAGCCGTCAAACCCAGCGTTGGTAAACTGGGGTAACACAGCCGACCCTGAGTGAGCAGATCGGGCCAAAGAGGCAGAACGAACTGGTCCACTGCCAGCCGAGCGATGTCTGCGAACCATACTCGCCTTGGCCACCTTGGGGCCACGAAAATGGCGGACACCCGTTCCAGAGCCAGCTTCCGTACCACCCTGCCCAGCATGGGTATCGGAGGAAACAGGTACAGAAAACCCCAGATCCCCCCAGCTCAGGGACATGGCGTCCACTGCCAGAGCCAGAGGATCCTGGGAGAGCGACACGAAGTTCGGGAGCCTGCAATTGCGACGAGAGGCAAACAGGTCCACCTCCGGCGTCCCCCATCGGAGACACAGTGAGCGAAAAACCTGAGGATGTAGAGACCATTCTCCCAGACGGGAAGAGCCCCTGCTCAACCGGTCCGCTTCCTGGTTTTCCACCCCTGGAATGTACACCGCCGAGAGACAAGGAACATGGGCCTCCGCCCAGTTCAGGATCAGGGACACCTCCCTGAGAGCACCCGGACTGCGAGTCCCTCCCTGATGATTGATGTAAGCAACCGCTGTTCGGTTGTCTGAACGGACCTGGACTGGAAGGCCCAGAATGTGTTGAGTCAGAAGGGCAAGAACTCGACGGATGGCTCTCAGTTCCAGAACATTGAAGGGTAAGTGGGCCTCTTGAGGCCCCCACTGCCCCTGGAACTGAAGCTCCTTCCAGAATCCCCCCCATCCCGAAAGACTGGCGTCCGTGGTGACAATTTCCCAAAGAGGGGTTAGGAAAGACCTGCCCTTCACGAGATTGGCCGAGACCAACCACCATTGGAGGGACTGCCGGACCCGGGAGGACAACTGGAAGGGCCGATCCAGCAACCGAGGCCGCCGGTCCCAGGACGCCAACAGATAAAGCTGAAGCGTCCTCGTGTGAAATTGAGCAAAAGGAACTGCCACGAACGAGGCAACCAGCCTCATCCCCAGACGGATGGACGGCCGAGAATTGGAAAGTAGGACCCGAGCCAACTCCTGAATCAGATAAATTTTGGACTGAGGGAGAAACACCCTGTGTTGACAAGAGTCCAACTGCATCCCCAGAAAAGACACCACCCTGCCAGAGCGAGGGAGGACTTGGGAAAGTTGATCACCCAACCAAAGCTTTCCAGCGTGGAGACCACCATCCTGGTGTCTGTCTCTGATTGATTGAGGGATGGAGCCATGATGAGAAGGTCGTCCAGATAAGGTACGACACGAATGCCCCGAGATCTGAAAATGGCCATCACCCCGGAAGTGCCACGAATTGAAAATGCTGATCTTTCATCACGAATCGAAGAAAACGTTGATGAGCCTGGCAGATGGGAACATGAAGATAAGCATCCTTGATGTCTATGGACGTCATGAAGTCCCCCTGCCGAAGAGAACCGATGGCCGTACGCAAAAGTTTCCATGCGAAACTTCCGAATACGAATGAACCTGTTGAGTAATTTCAGGTCCAGGACGGGACGAACCGACCCGTCCTTTTTGGGGACTGCGAAAAGATTGGAGTAGAAACCGAGGCCCATCTCTAAGCACGGTACCGGTCGGATGACCGCCATTTCTAAAAGATTCCTTATCGACGCCAGGAGCCCCTGTGCAGCCAAAGGATCGATGGGCACCCGAGACTGAAAGAACCGTGAAGGAGGGCGAGACTCGAACTCCAGTTTGTAACGTGACACCACCTCCTGGATCCATCTGTCCGGAACCCCCTGGTCCCAAACCTGGGAGAAGTGTCGCAATCGTCCCCCCACCCGCACGGGTGAGGGCAGCCCCTCATTGCTGAGCGGGCTTACCAGCAGGTTTGGGCTTGGTGCCCCAGGACTGAGCGGGATGGCCACGGCCCCTCCCCCGGGTCCAACCTGCACCTCTGGTAGCGGGAAAGGAAACCCCCCTACCCGCTCTAAATCCCCGAAAGGAAGGTCTAAAGGCACTTGCACCCCGAAAGGGGCGACAAGGCCTCTTGCGTTGAGGCATTTTACCACCTTTTGCAACTGAATCAATTTTATCACCAAACAGTCGCAAACCCAAAAAAGGAAGTGCTGTGAGCACCTTTTTAGAGACCAAGTCCGCCGACCACTGGCGCAGCCACACTGACCGACGAATAGCCACCAGCATTGCCGCTGTCCTGCTACTCATCGCCAAAGCATCGTCCTGAGCGGTCAAGACAAAGGAAAAATGACTCACACTGTTTTAAGAGAACTAAACTCATCACAAGCGGGATCAAGATCTGCGCACAGATCCCTGATAATGGATCTAACTGCCAACAGAAGAAGCGCCGAAGCACACACTGGCCGCAGCGTCGATCCGGCACTGATAAAACCATGGCGAGCAAATTGATCAATCCGACGATCCTCACCATCCATAATGGCTGTGGTGTCAGAAGAATGTACCACAGCCGTGCTAGACAGCCCTAACACAGGGGTATCGACGTCAGGGGAAACTGACCAAAGCTTCACCAAATCCTCCGGAAAGGGATAGCGTTTATCCCAACTAGGAGGGATTCCAGCCAGGCGCGTGGGTTGTTCCCATTCCTTAAGCACAACCCTCTCCAAGTGTTGTTGCCTGGGAAACACCAAATGCGGCTGAGGCACATCAAACAACTCACCCTTTGGCAGGGCGACTGCCTCAGGTGGATCTAAATTCAAAATTTCAAACATTTGAGCCAAAATGGAGGGGGTGTCAAGGGATACCCCTGTAGCCTGATCGCCAACAGCATCAATCTCTAGCTGGTCTGCAGGCTCATCCGACTCCACAATGAGTTCCCCCTCCTCGTCCAGGGAATAATCGGACCAATCCACAACTTCGCACCTCTCATCCTCCGAAGCAGGAGCTGCCGGAGAAAGGTGTTTCCGCTTCGCTGTAGCCTTCTGAGCTACTTTGGCAGAAATTATCTTCTCGAGGTTGGTCAATCGCACACACACCTCGGATTGCGAATCCCAGCTTTTGACAATGTCACACGGGGTCCGGAATAGGGAGGGGGGGTAGGAGATGACGGAAGTTGCGAGGAGCCAGAAGCCGGAGCGACAGACTGACACACAATATTCTGCTTTGCACAAGGAATGCATAATATAACATCATCGCCTGGGAGCGGAGTCCCATAACCCCCACACAGCCTAGATGGCCCCGAAGAGCCATTTCCGGTATTGTCGGAAGCCTCCATATGGTGATTTTATGGTATTCGCAACAACCGTGGGTTTTACGCATAAAGCCACCCGGGATGCCCCTTTAAATTAATGTCCCGGGAAAGGGAGGATTTAAAAACATTTTTTTTTTTTTAATACTTTTTTTTTTAAATATATATATATATATATATTTTTTTTTTTTCCAAGACCTTAGGACAAAACCCAATTTAGAGTAATAAGGCTAGCCAGGTATAACAGAACCGGGAGAGCCTGCAGTGAGGAAATCCCAGAATCTGTGGGGGAAAAGAGACCACAGTCAGTCCCCCAGCCAGAATGCACCACAATCATACATAACCAATAAGGCAAACATATATGGCTAGCTTAAACATCTTGAATAAATACACATGACACATGCAATTTCAAGGCAAAGCCAAAAGTGCAAAAAAAAAAAAAATCAGAGTACATACCGGTATGAATACATGCCAATACATATATATATCTATACACAACACACACATATATATATATATATATATATATATATATATATATATATATATAAATACATACACAAACACCTATATATATATCCATATACATTCATATCAGAATGGTAATGTGTAATAACGCAGCAACTGGAGCCCAAATCCCACAGTTATGTGATATATTAAGTCAACCTATCAGAAGACTGACATAAAAAATATACTCATAAGTAGAAATGCCCCAGGGAAACGCTACACAAGCAGCACATAGCATAAGAATGGCCTCATGTGCACAATATGGTGGGGCCGTTTACCTGTGAAGTTTCAGCCGCACAGAAGGCTCTTCCCCCACCGGCTGCAGCGTACAGGTCTCTAATCCGACCAGGGAGACGAAGGGCAGGCCCGGAGCCGAGAAGAGAGGGAAATACAAAGGTGCAGTAACTGAAACAGGCCCCAGCAGCCCTGGCCATGTGCTGACATTAAAAACTGCCAAGGCCTTTTCACAGTAAAGTAAAGCACTCATGCACATTACACACACACACACACACACACACCCCCCCCAGCAAAGGGAGAAGGTCAAGCGGGAGAAGGTGACCTAAAGGGACATCGGGACAGGGGCATCCCAAATCCGGATCACCATGCCGGATAGCCGCATTGCCCCACGCGTGAGGTCGAGCGGAGGAGATAAGCTCCTAGGCACCTATAGTGCCATCTACCATTTGCCCAGTGAGCAGCCTGGGCTGGGAGGCTTCCATCAACCATATAGGTAACAAACTATCAACTGAGCAGAAATAGACCCAAAGGGGGTGCCGGGGTAAGACCCCGGCTACCTGCAAGCAGGAGACTTCTTTCTTCTGTCTTGTCGTCATGCAGAGAGAAAAACACTGGTGTTAAGTGGGAGGTACCAGGTATATATAGGCCGGAAGGGGGCTCGTTACAAGACTTCCTCTCTGCAACTGCGTCACCTGGCGGTGAGTAACCCAATCGTGAAGAATTAAAGGGGAAGCGGGGTGTGTGGCACACTGAGAATAACCATCATGTAAGCACTTCATGTCTCTAGCGGCCCCCTTTTGGAATCATGCAGTTTCAACAAATATAAAACATTTCATAAGATACAAAAGAAAACAGTTTCTTGCACAAGGTCTAGTCTTTGGTCCAACATGAAAATAGTGCAGTTTATAATTGCTCTCCTGCTTAGAGTACTCTATGCGAACCTCTATCGCTAGACAGTACTTGGCGTAAAAAGTATGTGATCTACTTCTATTGAATACCATACCTTTGTACATATGAACTGAATACACAAACTTGGTATAAATAATATTGAGGCGACGCAGGATGGGTCAGTCAGCACCCTTATGTGCACAGTCCATATTTGTGGGTTGAAATCTTACAGTCAGGACCTCATGAAGATCATTATATTTGATAAGCTATACTTGTCCTTCAGCTTGCGTATTTGTATTTATAGAATAACCGTGCAGTTTGCATATGAATAATGTAATTTTTCCAGTATGCACATATGTTCAAATAAACAGGGTGGCTTGACACTGTGCATTCTGAACCATAAACAGTCTCTATAACATATCAGCTTCACAGGATGAATTGACTACACTTCACTTTGTAACAAGTTTACAATTGCAGCTAGAATACAATCGACAATGAGAAAAACAATACAGAAGCCGGTGCTGTTTGAGAATTTTATTTAAGCATGTCATCACTGCTTTTCAAACTGAAAAAAAGCAGGTGGACATTCCCTGAAATGAAAGTCCCTATTTCCTACAGTGCAGCCTCAGCAGTCATTGGCATCATCAGTGGGATCCGTCTGAATCAACCAAAACAGGAACAGATGTTATTTTGCATGAATTCATTTCAGAATCACTTAGATGAAGCCATCTTTCTTCTAACACATTTCTACAATGCAGCTTGTTTAATAAAAAAAACCCAGCAATTAAATGGTTGTAACAAATATATCTAATGTAAGCTAATTTTATTGCTACCTTTTAGTTCTCATTTAGATGACAAATTATAATAATTCAGGAATGATTTGTGTGAATGATTATCTTTGAAAAGGTGCTCAATTGCAATAATAGTATAGTATATAGTATAGTATAGTAATATAATAACATAGTATGTAAGGCTGAAAAAAGACATTAGTCCATCCAGCTCAGCCTATATAGAAAGAAGAAGATACCCTTCTATTGGTCTAGTGGCCATAGCTGGTAATGTTATTACATGCAAGAAAGGCATCCAAGCCTTTTGAACTCTTTACATGCATTCTTCACAACTACTTCTTGCAGAGAGTTCCATAGTCTCACTGCTCTTACAGAGAAGAATCCCCTCCTATGTCAGTGGAGGAATATGGGACAGATCTTTGTATTGACCCCAGATATATTTATATATTTATTAGATCACCACTTAGGTATCTCTTTTACAAACTAAATAGACCTTTCTTTGACAATCTTTCAGGCTACTCCAGTCCCTGCATTCCATTAATTAATTTAGTTGCCTGCCTTTGAACGTGATCAAGTTCTAATATGTCTTTCTTATGCATTGATCGCCAGAACACAATATTCCATATGGGGTCTGACCAGTGACTTATATAGTAGTAAAATGAGGCTCTGGGTACCTATGCCCCTCTCGATGCACCTTATGATCCTGTTTGCTTTGGCAGTAGCTGCCTGTCATTGGATACTACAGTGAGTTATCATTAACTGACACCGCTAGGTCCTTTTCCATTGTAGTTTTACCCAGCATTTCCTTAATGAATGTGTATTCATGGCACAACTTGCTCCTTCCCATGTGAATAACCTTACATTCATCTGTGCTAAACTTCATTTGCCAGTTTACTGCCCATGCTTCCAGATTATCTAAATCTGTTTGTAGCTGCTGACTGTCTGCTTTTGTGTTAATTACCTTACACAGCTTAGTATCATCTGCAAAGATCGATATGTTACTGTTTAATCCATTTCCAACTTCATTAATGTTTATATTAAAGAGGACTTGCCCCAAACTGATCCATGTGGTACTCCGCTAGTAACAGTCCCATTGATAAATCATGTACACCGGTTTTCCTTCCCTCTAATCATCCTCATCTTTTGTACCAGTCTTTTATGTGGCACAATATCAAATGCTTTAGTAAAGTCAAGCCACACAGTGCCCACGTTGCTTGCTGCAAGAACTGTACACCTTTCATAAAGTAGTACAGTAGAGCTTTTTCAAAAACTGGACCCAAAAAGTAAAACAAACCTGTTTGTTTGCAATCCAATGGACCCCCCAACCCAAAAATAATTAATTTGACAGAGTGACAGAGAGGAGAGTGAATTCCCTCTCCTAATGGGACAAAAGCACACTGCCTGCCTCCTAATGAACCCTGTCTAACCACCAAAAAGAGCTGATGGTGCCTCCCTGCCCCTTAGTCCCTACATGGATCAAACAGCAGCAAGAAAAACCTTGTCAAATAGAAAAGTCTAATGAACCTAGCATGTCGCCGCCCTGTAAGGCCACCCCAACTGAACACCTTAAAGGCTGCCCATGAAAAACGTATTTTGAAACTTCAGCAAGAAATATAACTTTCTATCCTTTTTGCCATGAATATGTGTACTTCCAATGTCTCCAGTGCAGAAATTGGCTAACTGGCCATAAAAGCACTTGATTTTTAACAAGCCTTCAGCAATTGAGGCTAACATGCACAGGTAATTTCTAAGCCACATACTGATGCAGAGATTGATGGAATTCAATGATGGGCATAAACAAGCCTAGGTCAGGACTATTAGTATTTAACCCCAACCTAGTGGAGCACCCTGAATTTTTTACCCTGGTAGGGAGCCAGCCAGTTAGGGAACCAGGCATAGTACTGTTACACAGTGTTGCTTGTGTATTTAATTCATATTGTATGTTAGTGCAGTTGTATACACATGTTGGTTTGGATGTTGGAATTTGTCAGTGCAGCAAGCTTTCCTATTGGAGTGTCCACATGATGAAGAAAATAAGGGATTGCTATCTATGTACCAACTGTGGGATACATTTGTTGGTATTCTGCTGGGCAAGTGAAGGGTTTCTCAGTGTGTCTCTAGAATGATGAGACCTACCATGTAGCCCATTCATGGGGCCAATATTGGCACAATGGTAGTGCATGTAGATAACATTTTCCATAGAAGCAGATGTTTGTGATGGGTGCTTGCTAGATTTAAGAGTAGGCTAATGTACCACTCTTTGATGCCAACACAAAATGTTGGCTAACACTGCTTTAGAGCTTCCTCACACCAAGTTATGGAAAAGAAGAGGAACAGCCCAAGACCACTTAGATTACTGAAACAAAAGGCATTCCAAAGGGCTATTTGGCACTAACAAGGAGACTATTTTGGATTGGTAGAGCAGAATAGGAGAAAGAGTTGTTCATTTTTGTTCAGAAATGGACTTTAATGTACTTTGTTGTTCATGTATCATCATTGTTGTTATTCTCAGTATCTTTCATTTAAAGTGTGAGGAAATGTTTAACGCATGACAGTCAAAGCTGAGAACATCTGCAGGTGGGATGTTTGCCCAGCATATTATCCTTTCCCCCATGAGAGACTTTGACTATCAATCTCATCACTGAAAAAAGTCAGCAGAACCACTTATTTTTACCCAGCAGATGTTTGACTATTGGATTAAACCAGCTCCGCAGATGAGGCTTGATTTTTTTCATTAGTAACATCAACCATCATTAAACAGCGCGTGAGAGATAAATTAGTAGACAAAATGCAGAATTTGAAAGGAAATCCTAAACTGAGCTGCTTAGTAAATGCTATTAAAATCATGTCCACACCTGACCCGACTTCATTACCAAGTCCGCTCTTGAAACTCATTAGCTTATTTGTAGCTGCTAGGTAGTTTCATCAGTATGTAGTATGGATTTTTTCAATAGTATTATTTTTATGGTTTGCTGTGCACGCATAAAAGGATGTTTGCTCATGTACCTCTGAAGAAAATCATTGTGTTCCATTAGACACATAAAATATTTTAGAATATTTTGGAATCTAAAAAAAATGATAAAAGCCCCTGCTCATAGCAAATGTAGGGGTGTGGACCTAAGGTAACATGCTAGTTAGTCAGTTGGAAACACCTTAGGTAGAGCTAATAAGAGTTAAACCCCTTTTGCTGGTAATAGATCAGGAAAGTGTATTTAAAGATGTAGTACCCATTTTAGGACACAAGATGGCAGTGTGTCATAACAAACAGTGAGACACTGGTCATAGACTTAAATTTGAATCATTATAGAGAATGAAATAGTTTACAGCTAGAGCCAGAGGAGTATAGAAATTCTGTAACAACCGAGATGTCAGCTATTGGTTGAGGGAATTTCGAGGGCACTAACCAACATATGTTTGGCAAGTTTGTGAACATGTGCATGGAATGTTCTGGAAGCCAGCTGGAGAGTATATAAGGGAAAGAGACCCTATAGATAGTCTTCTATACCACTTTGTATTGTTGTGGGTGGAGCAGTCAGAGAGAGAGAGAGCAGCACCTGTCAGAAATACCTTGGTTCAGCAAAAGAGCAGTGGCTACCTGTGGGAATCCAGTGGAGGAAGTGCTGGTTGTCTAAAGATAGAGAGTAAGTGCAGCTGGCAAGATGAACAGCCCAAAGATGCAGGCAATGTGGTTGCTGGGGTTGGCAAGGGGACTCATGAGCTTGAGCGTTGCGGAGCCCCGAGGAGGTTCACATAGCGGTGCATGCCGATCTTTTAGATTTCAGGGCCGTGAAACAAAACCAGGAATTTGACTTTCCGGTGATTCCCGCTGTGTGAAATGACCCAGTTCGCCCAGTAAAACTCAACTTTCCTCGCTCCAACGGTGCATGTGCAGCCTCTTGTCCAATCAGAGCCCTTTGTCATGTTTCCATCCTTCGGCAAAGGGCTCTGATTGAATTCAATGTGGAGCGTGCGTTGCTGCCTCCTCTGTATCCCCAGTAGCGTGTGCGATTCCAACCCAGCCTGGGATGCAGGGGATGTGGCAAAGTGCACTCTCCAATGAAAACAATTAGTGCCAAAAGACATGGCAACAGCAATGTGATGTAAGCACACAATAAGTGCAGTGTTGTGCCTTTAGTTATTACTGCCAGCACATAGTGTGACCAAAAAAAGGGAGTTAAAGATGCTGCAGGCTAAGAGCGTCTCAAGCCTGCCAGCACATATTGGCACCAGCGGAGGATGGAGAGCGGGGTTTCATCGCTGCAGAGAGAGGCAGCCAATCAGGTTGTTCAGGGAGGGAGTGGGGAGTGTTTAGGTTCTCAGTCCACTGAAGGTTGATTGAAGGACCAGGTCAGCGGGGTGGAGACTGAAAACTTAATGAGGAAGTGATTTCCTCACTAAGCAGACTGATATAGCAGGAAGGGGAGCGCTAGAGGGACTCATTGTAAGGTAAGCTGTAGTGATATTTCTTTTTTACCTTTTAACTTGCCAATTACTTTAAGTCTTTTTTGATTTGGGGCAGAAAATGCTTGGGCACTCCAGTGAAGCATGTCTTCGATTGGAAGACCCGTGGATTCCACATGTGTAGCTACGTCCTGTCCTTCACTGGATGGAGCTCTGCTAGGAAAGGGTGCATCTCTCTAATGCAGGGCTTAGTATATATTCTTTCATATAGCTGTTACTGCTAAATTTGCTGCATAACAACCGAGACCATACAGTAGTTTTCAGTCCACAACAGCATAATTATCTTGAACTGGTCGTGAACTTATCTTTAACTTATCGTGAACCTTGGGCTGAAAATTTCAAAACTCATAAAACACCAGCTCTTGTTAATCAGATAGTTTCCAATTTCAGGAAAATTGTAGAAAAATAGATACTGTAAATTGGAGGATGATTTTGTGCTAAAAAGGAACAAAGAACTTGAAAAAATGTGCTCATGCATCAAAAACTTTTGTTCGGCTTTGTCACATTGGTGGGGTTCATATAGCAGCCAGACCCATGCCAAGCTGAGAGAATGACCTCCACCGGTAACAGATATTGAACCAGGGCATTCAGCTGAAACCGATTTTTAGGGCAAATTGCCTGGGTCAGCCCACAAATGTATGGGTCTCTGGACCAAGCCTATGTTGGCCATCAATTTGCAGAAATGATGCCTGCTTCCTAAGCATGTCAAGGAAGGTACCCAGGCTCCTCAACCCTGGGGAGCCACACTTAAAGGGGATTGAGCTGGGGACAGACGCAGCTCTAATTCTTTCATCTAAAGAACAAGCCGAGTGCCCATACTGCAACCCCAAATTTTATTTAAGTGCCAACCTGATGGCTCTTTGCTGGGGGAAGGTGAAAATAAACCCCAAATGTGTGTACTGCAAAGATGATGGGGGCCCACAGAGAGCACACTGAGTGCTGATTCTGGCATGGGTGCCATAGGTTCTGCACCAATGGCTTAGGGTATCAGTGAGCCAGCCCTGATATTAAGTCATATCTTGACAAGACTCTATTGGAGAAGAGTCCATTTAACGGGAACTTCTCATCTGCCATTTTTGTTACACCAAACACGATAACGTAGAACACGTGTATCATTCACTTCAAGTTTCTCTTTTATTTATTCTTTATTTACTGCTTGCTATCTGGTTTCTATTCATAGATTACTGTGCTTAGCTGTTCATTTTTCTGATTCTGATCGCACTGGTTATTCTTCCCATTTTGTAGTATTTGTAACTTTTTTTTACCTTCAGAGTGTTGCTGATTAGACTAAAGGTGAATCCCATGCTCTGGGGTTTTGCCTTTTTAAGGCATAAGCTTTTGTCTTGTGTCCATAGTATAACAGACTCGTTTCTGATCGGATTGCTACAGTTTGATTCAAAAACAATCAACACCTGTGTTGCTTGGTGGCACCTACTGGGACGTCTAATGTTGAACGATCAAATTGCTTATGGTTAAAATGCTGTATCTGGTCAAAATTTCCTGCATCTGTTGTAAGCAAATGATCAAGAGTCAGATCTTCTCTGATCTGATCGGGCAATTCTCCAGAGCAGGCGACAGCCCCTAGGGAAGGGAAATTGGCTGATGGTCTCATTTTACAATGGCCATTTTTAACAGTAAAATGTACCGAAAATTAAGTTATCCTACATATGCAAAGATTTACACTAGAGCAGGGCCTCTAACCAGTGGTACATGAACCATGATGGTGGTTGAGATTCTATGAGGTGGTACTTGGCAGAGCTGCTGATTGACTCCAAAAGCATGATTTGCTCCATAAATACAGAAATAATCTAAAAGGTGATTGATATATAGAGTGTATCTTAGTTCATTTAATGCATTTTGATTGGTTGGTGTGTGCGTTTTTAACATAGTGTGTGTTGTTCTGTGTATTTTATAACACAGGTGACCCACAAGCAATACGCACCAACCAGGTGGTACTTCAGCCATGTAGATAATGTTAAATGGTACTTGATAAAAAAATGGTTGAGAACCCCGGGACTAGAGCTTGCTACTCTCAAGGCTCTGACGGCCCAAATATGGTTGATTACAGTGTTGGGAACAGGGTTGGGCTGGAGCACTTTGGGCCCCCAGAGGAAAATATTTTTGGGGCCCACCAGAGAAGAATATGCTTGGTGCCCACTCTTAACACAATTAGGTAAATAACATAATAGCTGATGTTTAGCGACCAAATAGCAAATCTCATTTACTGAATAAAATATCAAACTCAGAAAACTCCAGACAAGCCAGAAAAACTGTTTTAGTCTTAGAACTCTTGCACTGCCCCGACGGTGGCAGGGCTCAGTGTCTGGGGCCTACAGGACGGCCCTCTGATGATCTGGTAGACCAGTCTGACACTGGTTGGGAGCAGTGTAGAATGCAAGGGGTAAGTAGTTTTACTGTGTGCAATAAAAATGTGACAGATGTGTCATGCATAAGGACTTCATATCATCAGTATTAGCTCAGTAAGACAAAATGTTCCAGTCATTGAGAAGTAAATTCACCATGAGGATTTAAATGTTTAACCCAATGGAGTGAAGGTGTGACTAATGACTAATCTACTTAAATCACATCAACATGTGCAGAGACCTATTAAATGGCACCTGCCATGCATTTACTCCTAATTGGAAATGTATTTAAAATGCATGTTTGGAATTTGATGTGGCTTGTAAATGATGTGTCTGTGTGGCCCAGGTGCACATCACACAGAGATGATTGTTTTTTCTTCTTGCACTTTAAATGTTGATGTTTGATTGAGATATGTATTGATTACAATTGTATATTTAGTGTCACATCACATGGATAATATAAACAGCCTCAGTGCAAGCTATGGCTATATAAACTATACAGTAAGTGCATACCACCTATTAGCCATGGGAGCCTGATGTCCTAATCTTGACCTTGAGGAAGTGGTCGGTGCCTTGACCAAGTAACACGTGGGGGGTACCTCTTAGCTTCACATTCATGGGATGCAACCCTGAGACCCAATACACTTAGGTGATGTTTTTGGATTGATTGTTGTTTGACTATTTGCACTTTACTCCTCTTGCCATTTTTTAAGGTATTTATTGATTAGGATTTTGCACATTGTTCAGCACAGTGAATGCACTTTTTGCATTTTATTGTATGATTTGCACAATTGATTTGATATTGTTTATAATACTGATGGCTATAAATGGTTTGTGGGTTCGGATGGGATGCCCCTTATGTTGATACATTTTTTTATATGTAGTTTTTAGATTGGATTACAATAAAGATGAATTCATGAATGAATTTTTGATTATATGTATTGAATAACTGTTTGGAGGAAGGTGCTACAGTTTGGTATTTTTTGTAGTGGCCGCTGAAGCCACATCAAGGAATTTGACCTTGAACTGGACATCACTTATATGTCAATGTGTTATGCTGCCTGTTAAAATATATTTATCATTAAACAGCCATGTAAAGTGAACACTCATGTTAGAATATTAATTTTTGTATGTGTATCTGAATGTAGAAAATATTCTGTGTGACAGCTGAGACATGTAAAAATGCTGTTTTGTGGGGTTATAGCAGGCTAGCTGCCCCTATTAACACCAGTGAACACTGTGATCATGCTTGCTGGGTTCGCTTACACTGGGAGAGACGAGCAGACATGTAACCACATTTGGAGGTGGTCATTGAAAATTTTGGAACCCTGCTACAGCACACTTCAGGAAATGGAGAAGAGGCACATGGGACAGGCTTCAGGTAAGCCCCTGCTATATTATTGCCATAGCCTGGACTGTCTCTTTAATGACATTATTTAAAAGGAACAAAATATGGAGATTTTATCCTACACCCAGAGAGTCCTCAATGCCACTTCTCTTTTACAACCTGAAAGTTTGACTGTCAAGAAGAGATCAGCTAATTAGTCTCAGGCACTAGGAAGAAAGCACACGGATAAAGAATGATATTTGAAATGGCTCTGGGAGACGTTCAATTAAATACTTAAAGGTAAACAAGTGATTTCAAGAGTACTTACAGTGGAAAACTACTAGATATGTCCTTGTGTTCTTTCCAGTATGACAAGTACTAGATATTGTCGAAGGGTAGTATTAAAGCAGAGCTAAAAATCATAAAAAAGGTTTTAGGTCCTCTTAACATCCCCCCAATTTGGGGGGCCTCCCAGCCACAGGATTCATTATTATACACCGGGTCCACTCTCGCCCAATGAACCCAATTGATGGTAGAAAGGGGCGGAAGATGTTCAGTGGATCTAAACTGGAACACTATATTTATTTGTAAAGAAGGCAAATCAGTTTTGGTATATTATTGCTTTAATATATAGGAGTAGGATCTATATACATCTAAAAAAAAATTTATTTTCTGACCAGGGCCTCCACCACTTGCCCTGCAAAGTAGACCACGGAGCCAGCATAGAAGATATTGGCGACAGTGAGGGCCCACTGCGCGCCTGGGCACACTTTTTTTATTTCCAGACCAATGCAGGGGAACTGCCCAGGAGACTCCCCCAAACTGAAACAGCGCTTTAGGAGATTTTCAGATAAAATACACCTGTGCTAGGCACTATGCGCACCTTGCAGCTTTTCCAGAAAAACAACCCTTTACATTTGAAATATGCCCCACAAACTATATATTTTCTGGAAGTACACACCTCAAGCTTTCTAGGCGTACCAGGCTTGTTGACATGGGTGCAGTTTTCTGGAAGTAATCCCTCAATGAATTATTTGGTTGCACAGGGTTTCCCTAAAAAAAAAGAATTAAAAAACAGAATCAAAAGGTACTTTTTCCTAAAAAACTATATGCAAACAAGAAAAAACAAGTTAAATCTGAAAAAGCAACATCCCCCGAACAGAACAATACCTAACATGCATAGGTTCTGTCAAGGGAAGACTTGCCAAACACCCCAAAGTAAAGCATGTGCGTAAGAATAATTTTACTTGAAAATTTCAGCTCTGCAGACAAAGTGCTCACCTTGTGCTTTTCCACTAAAACAACCCTTTACATTTGGAATGCCCCCAACAAACCATATATTCCCTGAAAGTACACATGTTAAGCTTGCAGTGGGCTCATCTTTCTGGAAGTAATCCCTCAAAAAATTCTTTGGTTGTACAGGGTTTCCCTAAAAAATGTATAAAAAAGCTGAATAAAAAACATGTTTTCCTAAAATATCAATATGCAAACAAGAAAGTACAAGGTAAATCTGAAAGCGCAAGGTCCACCGAGCAGAACATTACCCAATATGCATAGGTACTTTCAATCCTTTTATTTCCCAGCTTACTTGATATTTTGTCACCCTCTGTTGACAGGTAATTTTTCCCCATGTTTAACCGAGATTTTTGCAGGAATTTCCAGGAAAATTCGATATATATTTTTTTGCGGCAGAGTTTAGGCTTTAACATGAAATGTCGTTTGTATTTTTTTACTGTTTTTTAAAATATTTGTAAGTAAAAAAACGTAAAATAAAACTTAAAAAAAATTAAACAATTTATTTTACTAAAGAAAACCATATTGCATGTGAAAGCGGTACCACATAAGAATCGGTAGCCCCCCGTTAATGTCCAGGAGACCCCCCAAACTAAAAAGAGCACTTTATAACATTTACAAATAAAATACAACTACTATCCACACTATATAGGGTTACATTTTAAAAAATTGTTGTGGGATCCCCCTTCCCGACGGAGGGGGACCCATTTTTTTTTTTGGGGGGGGGGATTTTAAAGGATAAAAACACTTAAAAATCCCTCCTAAAAAATGGCGTGAGGTCCCTACTAGCCAGCATAACCAGCCCTGGGACCAGCTATGGGGGCTTGTACAAGGCGCAGGGGCCAGCTTTGGTGGCCCCTGGCCCTGCAGGCTACAAGCCGGCATAGCCTATGGCCATGGGCTCTTCTGCCCCCCCTGGGCTTTGGGGAGGCAGGTAATGGGGGGCTCAGAGTTCATGGCAAGTTACCCGCTAGCCGCAGGTGACTTGCCAGACCCAGAGCCTTGTGCACTGGCATAGGGGTCTCATGGATCCCTTACCAGTTCACAAAGGGTTAAATGTAAACAAAACACACACAGAGTAAAAAAAAAAAAATATTATTTTAATACTTACCTCTCATCCACCCCGGAGCACCATGCCCCATGCTGATCACTTTGGCTTCAGCTCTCCTGCTGCTGCTGGAAGCCTTTTTTACCTGCTGGGTGACAGGTAACAGAGCTAATTTAATGGGGAACCCCATTTCTTTTGGGTTAAAAACCCTTAAAATCCAAAGAAAAATGGCATGAGGTCCCCCCTACCCAGCATAACCGACCTGGGCCATTTATGGGGGCTTGTAAAACAGGGCGCAGGGGCCAGCTTTGGCGGGTCCTGGCCCTGCAGGCTAGAAGCCCACATAGCCTTTGTGAGGCCTGGGCCCTTCTTCCCCCACCCCTGGCCTTTGGGGAGGCAGGTAATTTGGGGTGATGGGGGTTAATGGCAAGTCACCCACTAGCTGCAGGAGACTTGCCAGCCCCCAGCCTTGTGAACTGGTATAGGGGTCTCATGGACCCCTTACTAGTTCACAAGGGATTAAATGTAAAAAAAAAAAAAAAAAACACACATACACTTTACAAATGACTTTTTTAAAAAATAAAAACTTTTTTTTTACTTTACTTACCGACGATCGTCAGCTCCTGTGTCCCTCGATGTGAGGACAGATGCGATCATGCTGGCTACGGTAGCAGAGGGGCAGGTGATGATCTGATCACCTGCTGTGCCCCTCTGCTCCTGTGGCCAGCATGATCGCATCTGAAAAAACAACAGCCGGGGGCAAGGACGACACCCGGGAGTGATATCATAGGCCCCGAAGGGGCGGGGCTTAGCGGCAAGATGGTGGTGCCCGTCGGAAGACGAGGGGGAGAGGCCTGTCAGGCTCTCCCCTGAAGCTGAAGAGCCAGGGGGTGATCGGAGGCCCCCCCTGGTGAAGAGGAGACCCGGCGGCAGCGATCGGACACTGAAATGAGTAAATGTCGTTTCTATTTATTTACTTTTTTTACAGGTAATTCCGGTGGGGGGGGGGCTATTCCGGGCACTCCCCTGCAGCCGGGGGGGCCTGGGTGGGGGATCGAAGCCCACCCAGATGAAGAGGAAACCCGGCTGGATCGAACAAGGGGTCAGGTGAGTGTTTTTTTTTTTACTTATTTTTTACTGTAGCAGGGGGGAAATTCAGGCACGTAGAATCTACTTGCTTGGCACTGAAAGGGTTAAGCCATTTTCATGTATTTACAGGCTGGAATGGTCTAGTCATAAGGAGGGCTGGGAGAGTTCCTGGTGGGCCACAATGATTTGGGGTCAGTTGTTAAGAGTGTATCCCCCAGCATGCAAACCACCTCACCCATAGTCTGAACTAAAATTTACTCACTTCCCCTCTACTCCCTGCCACCTGGAGTTTCCTCCAGGACTTCCTAGCCCACACCCCGGCCTATGTTTTTCCTCTTGAGGGCTATAACCTCATCATTAAGACTGTGGGGTGCCATACCCACCCCAGCCACATTTTAGGTGTGACCAAATCCACCTCTGCTCACCTGTCCCCATGCTCTAGCCTTAGCTGGGAAGCACACTCATTGACTTGACTTGCTTAGAAGAGCATTGGGAAGGAGGCACAGAAACTCATGGGCTGGCCTAGCAAAATCCCTGTCTGATTTTTAGCCCAAATCTGTTTCTGTTCACAGCAATTGTTAGATGTATTTTTGTTATAGTATAAAAAAATCAGTTAATTTGGAATAATCTGGAATAAAAATATGTCTGCCCCCCCCCCTTTCCTAGATTTAATTTAACCCCTATCAAGGCACTTTCTTATAAATTTTAATTTTTTGCATAAGGGAAAATTCATTAAAAATTGTAGCTTGCTTAAAATTGTGTGCCATGTATTTGGAAGCTTTCTTTATAAACACATTATTAAGAGACGAGGAATTAGTCTCTCCTGACACATCTGTAATTAATAGCTCGGGGACTCAAACGGTTACGATGGCCATGTGGAGCAGGCAACAACGCGTCTCCCATTCTTCATTAACTATGGAATAATTCTTAGCTTATTACTGGTATCTTGTCTCATTATTTTGCCATGGCATTTTCAGGTTATTAGTATGCATTGCTTTTCAGTCACGTATAAAAGGATAATTATTAGGCAATTAGGTTTAACAAAACTGATTAATGAATTAAGCATTATAATGACACAGGTAAAGTAATAGGCTTAGACAGGAGTATGTATCCTGTTCATATACAATATGGCAGCTGCATCCCTCCAAACAGGCAGAGTGTGTGTCACAGGTAGAGATGAGCGAACGTTTTAAAAATTCGATTCAACTGATTCGCGGAATTTTCCGTCAAAAATCGCCTCGACCCGAATTTATTTGCGACGAATCGCTATTAAAACGGCTATTTCTGAGCCTCCTAGAGCCTCAATAGGGTTGTAAACCATTCTGCCTTGCTGTAACACGCATAGGTTGCATGCTGGGTTAGTGAAATAATACTGTAAATAATTATCACATGCAGATCAGAGGCATCGCTAATAGAATCGCAGAGCGGCACAATTGCAGAGAGTTGAAGTGGCATCACTATGAGGGGCCCCTATAGTGCCTGAAAAACACACCCTGGAGCTGGCAGCAGCAGGAGCCCAAAAATTAGCTAAATCACACCCTGGAGTTGCAAGCAGCAGCAGCAATTGCAGGAGCCCAAACATTGCTTTAAAGAGACACTGGAGTTGGCTGCAGGAGGCCAAAAATTGGATGAATCACACCCTGGAGTTGCAAGCAGCAGCAGGAGCACAAACATTGCTTTAAAGAGACACTGGAGTTGGCTACAGGAGGCCAAAAATTGGATGAATCACACCCTGGAGTTGCCAGCAGCAGCAGGAGCACAAACATTGCTTTAAAGAGACACTGGAGTTGGCTGCAGGAGCCCAAAAATTGGATGAATCACACCCTGGAGTTGCAAGCAGCAGCAGAAGCCCAAACATTACTTTAAAGAGACACTGGAGTTGGCTGCAGGAGGCCAAAAATTGGATGAATCACACCCTGGAGTTGCAAGCAGCAGCAGCAGGAACCCTAACATTGCGTGAAAGAGACACTGGAGTTGGCTGCAGGAGCCCAAAAATTGGATGAATCACACCCTGGAGTTGCAAGCAGCAGCAGCAGGAGCCCAAAACATAGCTTGAAAGAGACACTGGAGTTGGCTGCAGGAGCCCAAAAATTGGATGAATCACACCCTGGAGTTGGCAGCAGCAGAAGCACAAGCATAGCTTGAAAGAGACACTGGAGTTGGCTGCAGGAGGCCAAAAATTGGATGAATCACACCCTGGAGCTGCAAGCAGCAGCAGCAGCAGGAGCCCAAACATTGCGTGAAAGAGACACTGGAGTTGGCTGCAGGAGCCCAAAAATTGGATGAATCACACCCTGGAGTTGCAAGCAGCAGCAGCAGGAGACCAATCATTGCGTGAAAGACACTGGAGTTGGCTGCAAGAGGCCAAAGATTGGATGAATCACACCCTGAAGTTGGCAGCAGCAGGAGCACAAACATTAGCTGGAAGGCACACCCTGGAGTTGGCAGCAGCAGAAGCAGGAGCCCACACATTGCTTGAAAGACACCCTGGAGTTGGCAGCAGCAGCAGCAGGAGGCCAAAAATTGGCTGAAAGGCACACCCTGAAGTTGGCATCAGCAGGAGGCCAAAAATTAGCTGAAAGGCACACCCCGGAGTTGGCATCAGCAGGAGCCCAAAAATTGGCCTAAAGACATAAATATGTTTTGCACCATTTGGAAAGTGTAAAACGTGGCACCATGCTGAATCTAGTCGCATGCATCAGCCATTGGTGGGTGGAAATCCTGGCTGATCCATCCCTGATTCATTTTGACAAAGGTGAGTCTCTCCACATTTTTAGTTGACAGACGAGTTCTCCTCGCCGTAACTATGGCCCCCGACGCACTAAACACCCGCTCAGATGGCACGCTACTGGCCGGGCAGGACAGCTTTTCCAGGGCAAACTCTGCTAGTTGCGGCCACAAGCCAAGTTTGGCTGCCCAGAAGTCCAGCGGATCCTCAAGGTGTGTTGGCATGGTCATGTCAAGGTATGACATGACCTGCTGGTTGAGGTCCTGCTCCAGGTCTTCCTGCTGCTCATGAGTAGCCTCACTATGCGAGTGTAGAAAGCTACTCTTTAGCGACTGAAGACTGAGGCTGCAGCTGATGGAGCTGCTGCTGCTGCCCCTGCCAACCCCCCCAGCAGGCATGGCAGTGGAAGGTGAGCGCAGAGGTCCCACCGAGTCAGACCTGTGAGAGTATGGACCATGGCATCGGCCAACTGACTACGTAGAATGTCTTTGTAGTAGTTCAGTTTGTCCTTCCTCTCGGGGGGTTTAAAAAATGCCCCCATTTTGCCAGAAGCAAGGGTCCAATAAGGTGGACAGCCAAAAGTCATCTCGGCGACAAATGGAAACAATTCTGGGGTCACTACGCAAGCACGTGAGCATGCTTCCTTCCATTTGCGCAAGTGACTCGGAGGGACTACCTGTCTCCATCTCCACTGCATACTGCCACGGTGTGTCCGGGTCCTCTGTCTCGCCTTCCTCACAACCCTCTAGCTCCTGCTCCTCCTCTCCTGTCCGCTGACTAGATAAACAAGCCATTTCGCCAAGCCTAAACTGTGCTTCACTGGGCCACTCCTCCTCCTCTTCCTGGGGTTCATGTGGCCGTAAGATGTAGACGCCATGTCTCCAGTGCCCTGACCAGCCATGGTTTCCAACATGTGCTGTAGGGGCACTGAGACTTGAGCCTACAGTGGAGGGTGAGGAGATGGCGGAGGATGAGGAGGCCGAGTCGCACGGTGTCACAGGCACAACGGCCAGGGAGCGCGGAGGCCGAAGCGGCATGACCTGTCCAAGTTGCTGCTGCAAAGGGACCACATTCACCCAGTGGGCCGTAAATGACATGTACTGTCCCTGACCGTAGTTACAGCTCCAGACGTCGGTGCTGCCATGCACTTTGCTACACACCGACAGGCTCAAGGACTGGCCCACCTTCTGTTCAACAAAAGTGCTGTTACTGCCTTCTTGGCAAAGAAATGACGGCTTGGGACTCTCCACCTCGGCTCGGCACAAGCCATCAGTTCTATGAAAGGTGCAGAGTCCACCACCTGAAAAGGGAGCGACTGCAGCACCAGCAACTTGGACAGGAGCACATTCAGCTTCTGCGCCGTAGGATGAGTGGGCGCATACTGCTGTCTCTTGGACATGGCTTCGCTGATGGATTGCTGGCGGGATGCATGACTTGGAGGAGGAGGAGCAGGAGCATCAGGAGCGACAGAGGATGGGTATGATGCACAGCTGCCTTCGGCTGAGGTGCTGGAGCCTTGGCTGGCAGAAATTGGGAGCGGCGTGCCACTTGGTGAGGAAGCAGGCTGGACCACCTCTTCGGAGCCTCGGTTTTCCCAGGCCGCTTTATGGTGACGCATCATATGTTGACGCAGGGCCGTGGTGCCAACATTTGGGCCCTGGCCATGCTTCACCTTCTGCCAACATATCTTGCATGTGGCCATGTTACCCTCCTGCGGATGCTTCAGGAAAAACTGCCACACTGCCGAGTAGCTACTTTTCCCACCAACAGGCCTCACTGATTCACTGCTACTGTAGCCAACTCCAGGAACCCCTGCTCCACTACCTCCTGATAAGGTAGCCTGCCGTGCAGCAGGTGCTCTACCCCGGCCCCGGCCCCATTTGGCTCCAGGCTTTACAATTCTGCCCCCATGCTGACTGCCAACCATGCTGCTAACACCTTGCTGCCTCAGCTGCTGACTCCGGGGCAACCTGCGCCCCTCTTCTCCTGATGATGATGATGATGAAGCCCCTTCTGCACCCGGCTCCCAAGTGCGATCGGCTTCTTCATCATCATCATCATCACCGAGTTGTGGCTGTACGTCACTGATGTTCTCAGTGTGTCAGAAGTCATCCCGGCGACAAATGGAAACAATTCTGGGGTCACTACGCAAGCACGTGAGCATGCTTCCTGCCATTTGCGCAAGTGACTCGGAGGGACTACCTGTCTCCATCTCCACTGCATACTGCCACGGTGTGTCCGGGTCCTCTGTCTTGCCTTCCTCACAACCCTCTAGCTCCTCTGGCTGCTCCTGCTCCTCCTCTCCTGTCTGCTGACTAGATAAACAAGCCATTTCGCCAAGCCTAAACTGTGCTTCACTGGGCTACTTCATCATCATCATCGAGTTGTGGCTGCACGTCACTGATGTTCTTGGTTTTCTCAACAGTGTCTGGTGCAGGAGCTGGAATGCTCGCAACACCCACAACACTCTCCACATCACTATTTGTCTGCCTAGCTAAAGAAGCCACCTCCATTTCTTGGCTGGGCAGTAGCTGCTGACTGTCCTCTATCTGATCGTCCTCCTCACTAAAGAGGGGAGCTTAACCCGAAGCATAGGATACGTCGCTGGGGGAGGGAACGGTGTAGGACAGAGGCAATGGGAGGACAGGGACTGCTCTTGGGGCATGCCAACTCAGGGTTGTGTCAGAGGAACCTACCGACCCTAGACTGGGGTCTCAGATGTAACTTGTGATGATGTGGATGATCACGTTAACCAATCTACCATGGCAGATGCGTTACTGGTAGGGACACGACAGCTAGCAGATACTGGCAGATCAGGTCTCTCACCGTGACTCCTGCTGCCACTCACCCCTAGTCTGCTGCGACCTCTGCCTGCTGAATCTTGGCCTCTGCCACTCCTCTTTGAACATTCTGGCACTTGTCTGCCTGACATTTTTATGTATTTGAAATGCGCAATAGGTACTTTAAAAAATGTGTTTACTTTAAAAAAAAGAAGCTAAATAAAGTGAGGAACTGTTTCTCTGCACCAGATACTATGAAAATTGGCAATATGGGATACCCTGCGGCCTGGTGTTTTGACAGCAGGACAAAAACCAATTCAAAATGCAATAGCTTAATAAAGCTGAGGCTGAACAAGCTTATTTAGTATAACAGATAGGGTGCAACGTGCAGGTTTGGGATACCCTGCGGCCTAGTGTTTTGGCAGCAGACAAAAACCAATTCAAAATGCAATAGCTTAATTAAAATGAGGCTGAACAACGCTTATTTAGTATAACAGATAGGGTGACATGTGCTGGTTTGGGATGCCCATGTGGGCTGGTGTATTTAAAGCAGACAAAAACCAATTCAAAATGCAATAGCTTAATTAAAATGAGGCTGAACAACGCTTATTTAGTATAACAGATAGGGTGACATGTGCTGGTTTGGGATGCCCATGTGGGCTGGTGTATTTAAAGCAGACAAAAACCAATTCAAAATGCAATAGCTTAATTAATATGAGGCTGAACAACGCTTATTTAGTATAACAGATAGGGTGACATGTGCTGGTTAGGGTGACAAGTGCTGGTTTGGGATGCCCATGTGGGCTGGTGTATTTAAAGCAGACAAAAACCAATTCAAAATGCAATAGCTTAATTAAAATGAGGCTGAACAACGCTTATTTAGTAAAACAGATAGGGTGACATGTGCTGGTTTGGGATGCCCATGTGGGCTGGTGTATTTAAAGCAGACAAAAAAATATTAAAACTAATCCAGTTATGAGAAATGCTTGTGTGTAGAGAAACTGATAGGGTTAAATATACCACTGCATTAATAGGATGCAAAGTGGCAAGGCAGGTTTACAGCACAAAGAACTGAAATTGAATTAAAAAAATGATCTGGCTAATGAAAATAAAAAAAAAATGTTCCCTATCACTTCAATGCTGTCCCTGCCTGGATCGTTCCGGTTTTTCCCTATCTTTCACTATCTTTCCCTGGCTCTGTCTACCTCTCTTTCTGCCTCTCTGTCGGTCTCTCTGACTCTCCCTACCTATCTCTAACTCTGTCCCTGTCTGTAACCAGCTCTGCTCTGGCCGCAATACAACGCTGAACTGCGCACAAGGAAAATGGCTGCTGGTTTATATAGCATGGTGACGTCACCAGGCTTCCTGGCTGCTGATAGGCTGCATGTGACTTTCCCATGATACCTTGCCCCAGGGGATATGTCTGGACATGTTCATCCACCAGTTTAGAATGCCTGTAATTGAAATAAATGGAGTTTAAAGGAAAACTTCGATCGATCGATTCCCGGGGAAATTCGGATTCGTTCAGAATCGAATTTTTCCTGAAATTCTGAATGAATTCGAGTTCGTCCAGATCGATTCGCTCATCCCTAGTCACAGGCCAACCTTTTGGCTTTTCTTGTTGGCTTAGGGACAAAATTGAGCCAAGCCACCCAGTTGGTACTTAAGCTAATTCGAAAATGGAAAGTGGTACTTGATGAAAAAATGGTTGGGAACCCCTGAGCTAAGATACAGCATCCCAGACAGGGGCACTGGTCTCAACCACCAAATGTCCCCTGCTCCTCTATACCTACTGGTTTTCCATCCTTCCATTCAACCTCCAAGGGCCATCAAACATCTGGAGAACATTGAGCTAATTAAAAGCAAAAATATGAGAGTCCCCCTTTGTCCCTTTAAGAAAGAGTGGGCCTGTTAAAGGCACATCAGCCTGCTTTCTGCTCTCCCCATGCTGGCTGTCAGGGGCTGCACCTTTTGCGACCCAGAAATTGAAGGCAGAAGGCCTATCACTCAGTTATTTTTTTCACAACCCGTTGGTGCAGGGCAGGGATGGCCTGGTGGGAAAAGTAGTGGCAGCTGAGAATGTTGTATTGTGGAACAGCCGCCACAATCAGATCTTTAAAACTGTCCATCTCCACCAGCCAGAATGGGATCATTTCAAAGGCCAGCAATTTTGAAATGCTCACATTCAGTGCCATGGTTCATGGGTGAGATGGGCCCACGTGACCACCCAGCACCCAATCGTGGGATTCCTTTCCCAAAGTTGAAGGTAAGGATATCGGGTTATATTCAAGGGGGCTCCAGCATTCTGGATGTCCCCCGGAGCTTGTTCTTATTTACTGTCTGCGGGACCACCACTCGTTAAAGAAAAACAGGCGTTGGTCCGGTTTAAAGGAAGATGTGGGTTAAGGGGGCACACACAACACAGTGCTTATAGCTTCTTGTAAGATAAGGGGATACACCCCAGTGTTTACTGGATGTTGTGGAATAATAGGATACACCCCGGTGCTTAAATGAAAAGGTGGGTTAAGACCGCACACAAAACCCAGTGCAGGAAGGTGTGGCAGTAGACTCCAGTAGTGACAAGCCAGTGCAGTGCAGTAGTAGTGAGTCCAACCCTACTCTAGCACTCACTCCAGCTGATATCCCTGACTATATATCGCCCTGAAAAGGGACGTTTTTTTAACCAACTAGGCCTATCTGTCCCTCAACAGCAGCCAGCAATCTGTCCCTATCTACTGCAGAGCACACTGGGTTAGTGTGTGATGTGATGCGTACCCTGCCTTTTATACGGTAGGGATGCGTGTCTGGGCCAATGGAAGGAGGAGAAGGAAGAAGGCTGTCCAGCCAATCATCCTTCTTTTGTGTCCGTCCCGAATGCCGAACCTGTGCACAGATTTTAATGAAATCCATGTTCGGTTAGGTTGGGCAAAAGGTTCACAAAGATCTGAACTTTGCGCGTTGGATTCGCTCATCACTACAGGCTGACTTAACTCTTTGCGTGGAAGTTCCCTTTAAAGTACCCCTCTTGGGATAGTTTTCCTCATGAAAGGTAAAAGCACAACATATGATCACTCCAAGCTATAAGAAAGAAAACCTAGCAACAAAGCATCATGATACCCAATCTATAAATGTGCGTTCAGGCACATGCAATAAAGCTTTTGACTTATTACCTGAAATTGAGTTTAATAAAAGCTTCCCTCCAGGGTGTGCTCATTTAAGAATACAAGTGAGGGAAGAGGGGAAGAAATTCATCTCCCGATACACACATCACACACCCAGGAGTGCTGTTAAAATGCATCAGTGATTGTGGCCATCAATTATACTATCCAATCCTGTTATACTGTGCTATTTCTTATTTGAGACCCCAAATCAAATAACATTAACTATAGTTTAACTCCCTGTTTTACCATTTTCATAAAAGAAGCTTTTGGGTTTAATTGGGCAGAGTGCCGACCCTTACTGCCCCCTTACCCTGTGTGCCAGGACCCCACACTCTACACAGTGGGTATAGAGTTGCCTCTACTCATGGAGACACATGTTTGGATGTTTGGACATTTTTTTATTTCACTAGGACAGATAGGGGGTTAATTACACACTGTAAGGAATTTATTTTAGTCTAACAAGGCTGTAAAAACATATCTGCAGGCCTGTCAAGTAGAGATTTCATTCTGGTAAGCTGCTGAATAAGGCTGTTGTTGCTAAGACTCAGACCCGTTTCTGTTGTCCAGCCCCTGGATTTTATTTTGACAATATTGTTTTTAACACTGAATGGCAGACTTCAGTATTATGCAAGCAGATTGGGCAAATGCGTTCTGGGAAGTTATTTTTCAACTGTGCAAGTCCTTGTGCCACAGCTGCAATGGAACAGTGCCATGCTTTCGAACATAGATGAAAACTCATATCAGGTAAGTATTTTTCAGTTGAAATGCCCAAAATGGGCTTAACATGGAGGGAAAGATGGAAGGGTTGGCTGAATACTAATAGGCTGGGGGTTGACTCTGAAGGCACAGTTCAGGAAAATGGTTACATTTACACCCTTTTCTGTGGCCCTTGGACTGGGATTTATTTATACAGAACCATATTTTTTTTTGCACGAAAGATGGACCTATACAAAGAAGCAATAATGTGTCCAGGGGGGCACTGGAGCACTTATGGCTCCAGTGGGTCAGTGACTGGGACCCACCTGTGGGTTCAATGGTTGGCCAGTCTGACACTGAATGTGTCCCACATTGTCTAATGCAAAAGGGGTATAGATTGGTCTACCTTTGAAAGCTTAAGTTGGGTGGTCATTAATAAATAAAATACAGGGGCTGGGCTATGGAAAAAAAGCTATATCTCAGCAGTAACTGCTTTATTCTCACTCCTTTTTTAGGAGATAGAAGTGGCATTCACTTTCACATTTTCATTGAAAATTTTCACCCAGTTTTTGAATCAGTCCCAAGGTGGATAATGAAAGTGAATGGTAGTTTTCCCTCCCAAAAAGGAGTGAGAATTCTCACCTGGCTCTGAATCAACCTCAACGAGATAAAAAAAAACTTGGTTAAACATTCCTGTTTCTCATTATCTGAATCCGACACAGTATGTAAATCCCAGAAAGTTTCCATTTATGTACAGACACCTGTTGGCCTCCTTTAGACTTACAATAAAATAGAATGATATAGTTTTTAAAGAAAAGCCAAGGAGGGCACATCTGCACAGCTTTAAGACCATGCTCATTAAAGTGGACTAAACCCCGGTATTTTCACTATCCTGGGTTTTCCCAATTTGGGATGCCCTGTTGTGTGACACCCACCGGTCGGGCACTATACATATTCCGATTCCTTCATACGCCACAGACATGTCTCTCCTCCAATCGGCTTCTTCGCCTTGCATATTAATGGATGGCTGAAGAAGCTGAATAAAAGCCTAGACGCACTTGTAATTGGCACACAGCAACACCTACATCCATCTAGGACAGCCATTCAGTTACTATGGGCAAGGCTGCACCCAGCACAAGAAAAATGCGAGAGATGTTCTTAGCCAGCCACGCATGCGCAGTGGGCTCATTGGCAAAAATATAAGGCTACTTGGTGGTGTTCCACCTAGTGGGGCATCACAAATCAGGATGCTCCAGAGGTGGAGAGGTCTAATTGTTAACTAATTAGCTTTTCTTCTTTTCACTGTACATAGTTTCTCATAATTTGGGGTGTGTGGGGTCATTGAGGCCATATTGCAATGGTAGAAATGCATCCCTGAACCTGCTTTTACATAAAATAATGAATTGCTTTACTTATGATAGCAAATATAGTAAATGTCTAGAGCTGAAGTATCACTTTAAGTTCACCTAGAGCCCAAGGCCCATCAAGTACCTAATCAAATAAAGAATTCATGAGAAACAGTGTAAGGATGAAATTAGCTACTGAGCATGTTATTTGACTGAACACTGGAGAACATTCTATATTTTCACTGCACCATAAAGCTTGCCTATAGACACTAGAACGTATAACAGGGCAGATAATGTGCTGCCAAGCTAAGTTGTAACAATTTCTTCTAGGTGATTGCTCAGGGACCACAGATGTCCTAAGTGTATAGGCTTTGTAATTGCCTGCAATTCACTCAATAAAGGATTTGGAATCTCATCTTTAGGCTCACCTGTTGCTTGGCTTCAGAGCTTTTATGTGCACACGAAGAAAAGACCATCAGGAATTCAGTGCCATCAGATCAACATTTTAGCTAAATTAGGGTCTACGCTAGAGCTCCTGTGAGGATCGGGGTCCCACCTTAGTTTATATTTCTATTAAGAGGTGTTAAATTATCTTACGTTTCCTTTTGATTTAAATACCCTCAGAGAATACAATCACCAGGGATGCAGGTACATCTATTAACACCAATTATGGTTTATATTGCTTGTGCATATGACTCTCAGTTAGCTTCCAATAATGTCTAAACCATTGGGGACTTGGTTAATTTTACATTCAGCATACTTATACTTATCTCGACCTGATCTGTTTTCCTATTCTAAACCCATGTATGAGCTGTAGTCTTAGCTGCATAGGCACTGGCACATTAAAACAGACAAAAACGCTCTTTCCGGGGCATCCCACTTTGAGATGCCCCAGAAAGAGCGTTTTTGTCCGCTCTGTGCAACCCCCCCCCCCCATTTGCAATATAAGCCTTTCCAACAAGCCCACAGTGAATGTGTGGCCGGCGGCGCCATCATTCGCATCCTATTCGGCTGTGCGCGTCCACGCCCACCGCAACTAAATGGCTGTCCGTAGCCAACCAATGGATGCAAGTAATGCTGTGAACCACCAATGTGTGCAGCTGGGATTCCATTAATGTGTGTGCCCGATTGACCTGTTTGGCCGAGAGCTGTATCTGCGCCGTGAGCCTGAGGAAAGGTGAGAAGGCCAGTGAATGGTAGCGTTTCACACAGCGGGGAATCCCAAAGCCAGGGGAACAGACCAAAATCCATAAAAGTGAAAATCCTGGGTTTGGTCCACTTTAAAAAAAACTGCAAAACATATTTTCAGACTCAAATGAAAGTAGCATTGAGCACTAGAACAGTCTCTTTCCTTTCATCTCTAGAATAAGCGGGACATATGTAAAAGTGACCAGCCTGGATAGTGACATCATCACAGAAAAGCATTATTATTATTATTATCTTATCATTTATCTGTTATATTATCATTTATAATTAAACAAAATAGTGTGCTGAACACAACTCTAACAATATGACAGGCAAAAAACGTTTTAACTTTTCAGATCAGATTGGTCATGCAAGTAAGGATCCTCTATTGCAGGGCCCTGTACAGGCTATAATGAGTGATAGATATAGCTTGCAGACAGGGCCAGATTATGTGGAGAGCACAAGGGGAGCCTCCATCAACCTTTTGATTATGGTCTGGTCCAGGAGGCTTTTCAGTCTTCGGCCTGACAGTCTGCAGGGCTCACAACAAACCTATCCGTGGCAGTGGGGCCCCCACGCCTGGGCAAGCTTTTTTTTGTTTTTGCAAACCCGCAGCCAAAGCTACCACAGGGCATGACGGAGAGTCTAGAGCAGCAAAGCCGTCAGCAACGCTACAGTGATGGTTGGGTTCAGAGCTGTCAATCAGTGGCCGCTCACTGCCCATAAAGCCACCAAGCACAGCCTCTGGCAGCTCAATGCAGGAACTTCTGCTGGACCAGCTGGGCGACTACACTCCCCTTCCCCCAGAATGGCAAAGTTCCAGAGCAGCAGTTCCAAGAGTGGCAAAAGGGATTTGATCTGACGTTCCAGTGACTTGGCGGGTACCAGACAACCACCAATCAGTTACCTGGGTGGACTATTATTTTGAGGGAAAAAATACATGTAAGGGGTTAGGTAGCGGGTTAGTCGTCTCCTGGGTAGACGGGCACACTTTCAGCAGGCACAAAGTCCACAGAACAAGAAAGGATCGTTTAACTGAACTCAGCCAGTTTTATTGCCAGATGTGGTATAAAGTTGAACAAAACTTAACAAAATAAGTCCTATGCCTGTCCGGCTAAAACTAAAACTAAACATTAGGTGCTCCTGACTAACCCAGTGCGGGCCTAGTACCGGGCACCATAACATATAACAGATCATAACATACCACCGGCAATGCTCCCACAGGCTCCTAGCAGATGTCCTGCTCCCAGGATGAGAGAGCCAGAATGTGTGTGAACTCCCTCCTTCTATCAGGCAAGCACACCTCGCACTAATCAAACAGCCCAAGACCCAGACTGTCCGGGTGGAGTGGGGCCCACCCTCTCTTCCACTCTCCAGCAACACAGACCCTGTAAATGGGTTTTTACCAAAACCCTAAACTAGAGATCCTAGATCCCTAGTTTCTAACTTCCTGGTTGCTTTACCTGACAGATACAAGAAATCTTGGGCAGATATACACACCCTCTGACTTGTCCAGACACTCTGTCAAATACAGTATCTGGGGCCTCCACCAGATTTTGTGCCAAGGGGCCTTCACCACACTTAATCCGGCCCTGCATGCAGATGTAACAAGAAAGATGTTTGCTTACCTATCTGCTGTTCCGGTGCTGCCCTCATGCTGGTATGTTGGCCCCACTAGCAAACAGCAGGTGAAGTCTGACATGGGAAGTACTTTCTTCCTGTAACCACTGCCGCATCACTTTTGGCTCTGCACAGGTTTCAGGGTATCTACTGCCTCCACTGTATGTCAGTGACTTGCCCATGAACTTCAGCCATGGTCTTGAACACATCTGCCATCTACCTGACCGCTTGCTTTAGTTCTTAACCATGTCCGTTTTCATGTGCTGTCCTCATGTTGGTGTTGTGGTGTTGCTAGCCAACAGCTGATGTGGACTGACACAAGTGCCTTTTTTCTGTCATCACTGCAACATAATTTTTGGCTCTGCAGACACTTCGGGGTGTCCATTGCCTCAACCATATCTGTACCACCTGTACATGTCCTCTTGCCATGGCTCAGCCCTATCTGTTTTGAAGTTAGAAAGACCTGATGAAGGAGTTACTGGCAAATAAACATGATGGCTTGTCCATCTTGAAAAAAATATTTTGGATCCCTCTGGTCTTTTTCACAAATCAATATTAATAAACTATTGTGGACCCCTGGTCTTCAAAATGGACATTATATATACGGGGAATGTGGGAAATATCCAATACTAAGTGGCTTATAGGATTCCATTTCAACCATATCTGCTACTCTAGCTCTGTCTGCCAAAACCTCTTGCCTTGGATCATGACCAGGTCATGCACATGACCACTTGCCACATATCTTTTTTTTTATATATTCTTTATTTTCCATTTTCAAAACATTTTACAGTCATAAAGAAGAGAAAGGACATTCCGAAATGCAGAAAGTACAGAGCATTGTTAAGCATGTACAAAGCAGCATAGCGGCGCGAACAATTAGATAACATTGCAGCCAGATTCACCCCACCTGATCATCTGCTTTGTTCTACAAAGGGGGAGGGGGGGTGCCAACGCCCCGCCCTAAGTCAAAGCTGTAGAGAGATCCCAAGAGGAGCCAGCCTGACATGATCCGTCAGGAGGCCGTGGATGATCACCTAACCAAGGAACCCACTACTGAGCGCTCATTAAGGGGGTCTGGCGCCAACACTACTGCTGCAAAACAAAAAGAACTGGGGGGATGAGGAGAAGGATTAAGGCAAGTGTGGAAGGGAGGGGGAAAAGAAGGAGAGTGAGAAAGGAGTAGATAAAATGGACCTACACCCCCTATTGGTCGGCCTCTAATAATGACTTATATTCCTGTGAGGTTGTAAAGATCACCCAGCTCATCCACTTAAGGTGGTGGTCCTCTGAGGATTCGTTACGGGCTGCAATTAAGCCCTCGAACCTCTCAATCTCTGCCACTTTACTCAGCCGCAGAGAGATGCTGGGAGGTGTTGGGCTCTTCCAGAGCGACGGGATACAAGCCTTTGCGGCATTCACCATCTGGCTAAGAACAGACCTCTGGTATCTTTTAGTGGGCATCTCTGAACAGTGAAGGAGGAAGAAGGCCGGCCCCTTGGGGACTTCCCTGTCCGTCATATGCTGCATTGTGCTTCTGACATTTGCCCAAAAGTCTCCGTTACACCGCCAGCACAAGGGGGAGACAGCGGGGAACCATTTGTGTGACAGTGTGGGGACCCTGTACCACCTCGTAATAACTTTATAGTTACATTCCTTGTACTTGCAGGTGGCTGTCTTGTGTGCTAAGTGCACCATTTGTTTCTTCTGTATAACCGAAAAGGTGACCCCCAACTCCCTTTCCCATTTTGTGAGTGATGGCAGAGGGTCTTGGGGATTTACCAGGATTTTATAGGTAAATGACAGCACGTGTTGAATAGGCCCCCTTTCCTCACATAGCCTCTCAAATATTGTGAGGTCTCTAAGTTGTCGGGCCTGTTTCATGGTTGACAGGAAGCGGTTTATTGCAGCTGTTGCCAGTAGCCCCACCTTGGTAGCTCTCCCGACCAAGACTTCCAGCCATCCTGGTTACAGAAGTGTCTAATCCTACTAACCCCCTTCCCCATCCATCTCTCCGCTGTCCCTCCACCTGTTCCAGGAAGGAACGCGGGGTTTCCCAGGACCGGGAACAAGGGAGAGAATGCCAGCGCCATCTCTTCCAATGGGAAGTACTTGTGACAGACTTTAAGTTATGACCCAATTGTCGGGTATCTCAATTCCGCATTTAATGTCTGTTTCGCGAGCCAGGGGAGTGATACCAGTAGGGTCGTTGAGTTTCCCTGGTCTATCTGGACCCACTGCTTATGTTGCTTATGCCTACACCAGTCCACTATCCTGGTCAAATAGTAAAGATTTGTTTCTTGGAGTGCGCATGCGCGCTTGATGAGGTCGGACGCTTGCTGAGCTTGTCCCGTGTCCGCCCTGCGGAGTTAGAGGCTTACGGAAGATTTCGGGGGCAGTGTGTCTACCTACGAGCTGGGCTGACGGCGCGTTGGGCTTCTGAGTCTGGAGGAGGCTTTTTGGCGGTGCCCGGTTGCTGATTCCTGCGACAGCACGGAGGAGGAGGAGAGGGCTGAGGCCGCAAGATGGCGGAGGCCCGGGCTTCATCGATGACGGAGGAGGGAGCGGAACTACAGCCTGCTGTAACTGTGAGTCCTGCTGCATTGGGGGCAGAATGCTCTGTTACTGCTTTCACCCCAGGGATGATGGAACAGCTTGAATCTATGTTCCTGAAAGCGCTAGACTTAAACACTAAGAGGATCACTGAGCATTTTACTAAAGAACTACATAAAATTTCACACTGTCTTTCTGCAATGGATGAGAGGCTGGGTGATGTGTCTACTGTCATAGAGGCCCATGAAGATGATCTTGCTAAACTAAAAGCTGATTATGTTATGTTGATGACCAAGTTAGAGGATGCTGAGAACAGGGATCGTCGCCAAAATCTGCGTTTTCGGGGCATCCCAGAACATTTTGAAGATGCGCAGTCTACAGTATTATCTATTTGCCAGAAGCTTTTGCCTGGGGAACCAGGGGAAAGGTTGGAGATGGATAGGGCTCATAGAGCCCTGACGCGCAGGAGACGGCCGGAAGATCCCCCGAGGGATATTGTGGTGCGCTTTCATTATTTCAAAACCAAAGAGAGACTGCTGCACAGTTATCATTTCAAGGAAATAGTTTTCAGATTTTCTCTGATTTATCTCCCACTACCATTATTAAAAGGAAGGAGATGAAGCCCTATCTCAGAGGTCTCCAGGATCATGGTGTGAAATATAAGTGGGGTTTCCCTTTCAGAGTGCAATTCTCCTTTAATAATAAGGATTGGTCTGCGACAACACCTGAGGATCTTCATAACATTTGTTCAGATTTGGGACTATTATCTGGTCAACTGGCGAATGTATCGGCAAGAAGGGCCCTCTCCTTGGATGATTCGCCCAAGGTGCAGAGAGCAGGAAAGCGGCAAAGACGACAGGCGTCTGAAATCTCCTCTCTTATATTGGAATCTGTTAATGATTGAAATGTTTTTGATGCTCTTTAATTTTGGCATTTGAGCTAAATAGCTATTCTTATAGTATAAGATATATTTATTGGTTGCCATAACCAAGAAAGATATTTGTGGTTAATTTCTGCACAGCAATAAGGGATATAGCTATATCTTATGGTCTTCCAAATGTTGCTAGAGATGGTTCATAGAAATATGTTGTTTATTTACCACTGGGTTTGTTGGTTTATCCTATGGGCAAACCACTTTTCTGCCAATAGGATCCTTAAACAATTATGTTATTACCTCTGTTTTTAAATTTTTAGTCACTAAGGCATAGGTAAGGGGTTTAACTAAATGTGGTTTTGAATATAATGTTCTGATATTGATGTGCTATATTTTTAATACTCCTTAGTTTTGGCACCTAATTTGTTTGGTTAACTAGCTATTCTTATAGCATAAGATATATTTCTTGGCTGCCATAACTAAGGAAATTATTTGTGGTTAATTTTTGTATAGCAATAAGGGATATAGCTATATCCGGTGGTCTCCCAAATGTTGCTAGGAAGGGTTTGCAGAATCATGCTGTTTTTTTTGCTACTGGGTCTGTTATTTTATCCAGTGGGCGGAGTACTCTTCTGCCAATAGGATCCTAAAAACCTGTGTTATTGCTTCTATTTTTAATTTTTAGCCGTTAAGGCATAGGTAAGAGATTTAACTAAATGTGGTTTTGAATATAATGTCCTGATATTAATGTGCCATGCTTTTAGTACTTTATAATTTCTGTTTCTGACTTGTTTGGTTAAATAGCTATCCATATAGTATATGATATATTTCTTGGTTGCTATAACCAGGAAAGATATCTGTGGTTAATTTTTTGCAGAAGTAATAAGGGATAGAGCTACATTTTGTGATTTCGCAAATGTTGCTGGGGATGGTGCACAAAATTCTGTTGCTTGTTTACTATTGGGTTTGCTGTTTTCTCCTGTAGGCAGAATACCTTTCCGCCAATAGGATCCTTAAAAATTGTGTTATTGTCTCTATTTTTAATTTTGAGCCGCTAAGGCATAGGTAAGAGGTTTAACTAGCTGAGGTTTGGAAGATAATGTCCTGATATTAATATGCTCACTTACATTATATCTTGATTCCTCTAAGTCCTGATCGCACATGAGAAACATTATTGGTTTCGGTGTTAACTGGGATATAAGTTGATCTGAGAGTGTTTTTGGATATCTGGAGTATTATCTATTTTGAAGGGGCTGTTGGCTTAGAGAATTAATAAGGTCTGTTATAGTACGGGTGTTGCCTCCTTATCCGTGGGGCGGCTTTGTCTTGTTGCACTCCATAACTACATCTACTGGGGATTGTTTCTCACGGTGGGGGTGGTAGAATTGTTCACTTTTTGTCCGACCCCCCAGTGGCAGGGTTTTTTTTTTTTTTATATATATATATATATATATATATATATATATATATATATATATATATATTTGTATATTTGACATTATTTTTATTAATTTATTAATATTTTGTTTCCTTTCCCTTATATCTCTCATTGCTCCCTAGGTGTGTTGGACTTTTTTTTTTTTTTTATTATCTATTATAGGTTCTGGATCTGTGGCGATGACTTGTACAGTTTTATCCCTAAATGTGCAGGGGCTTAATTCTCCGCAGAAAAGATCTATAGCCTTCAGGAAGATGCGTTCCCTGAAACCGGGTGTGATCTGTTTCCAGGAGACGCATTTTTCAATGGGTTCCAAGCCTAGATACTTTGATGCTTCATACCCTCAATTTTTTCTGTCCTGTGCGCAGACAAAGCAACGAGGGATTCTTATTGCCTTTAAGAAATCTGTACAATTTGTATGCAATTTGGAGATCTCTGATCCGGATGGGAGGTACTTGATTTTGAGTGGCACAATGCAAGATGTGGAAGTTACGTTTGCATCTTATTATGCGCCCAACACCAATCAGGTAGCTTTCATGAAAGATTTTTTTTCTGAACTTTTTAAACATGTGAAAGGCTTGCTAGTGGTTTGTGGGGACTCTAACATGGTACTTCAGCCCCATGTAGATAGGCATTCTAATAAGTCATTGGTCCCCTCCACACAGGTGCTTGCTACTGCGAGAGCCTTTAGGTTGCTACTGGAATCTTATGGTATGGTGGATTGTTGGAGGGAGAGCCATCCTGGTACACAGTCCTTCACACATTATTCCTCTCCGCATGATCTGTACACACGGATAGATCATGTGTTTATTAAGTTTCAAGCTCTGTCAAGCCTTCAGGTCTCGCGAATACTTCCCATTTCATGGACAGACCATGATGCAGTTTTGATAAAATTTAAATCTCTTTTATTAAGGCAGGTGGGTGTCTCGTGGTCTCTGAATGAGTCGTTGTTATCAGATAAAAGAATTGTAGATGATGTTAGAGAGAACCTTCTTAATTACTTTAAGGAAAATGATCAAACTGGAATCTCAGATGTTTTGCAATGGGAGGCTCATAAACCAGTTATTAGGGGGCACCTTTTACAGTTGGCGGTGGCGAAACGCAAAGAACGGAATGCCTATATTGAATCTTTAGAAAAGAAGTATGCAGATTTAGTTGAGCAAGTACCTCAGATCATGTCAGCTACGTATAGATCTAACCTAAGAAGAATATCTGAAGAATTGAACTTGGCCTTGGCAGATCGGGCGGGGCGTAGTTTGGCTTGGGTAAAACATAGGTTTTATATTAAGGCTAACAAACCTGACACGTTATTAGCTCGTAAGCTTAAAACACCAGATTGTTTATTCAAACCGATTAAGTTAAAGGACAGTAGAGGCTCTCTTACATCTAATCCTGTAAAGATTGTTGATCTCTTTGGAAATCAGATGGAAAGACTGTATTCTGCGCCTGACACGACTTCTGAGATCCCTTTTTCGGAATTTATGCAGGGATTGGAGTTACCACACCTTCCGATAGAAATGAAGGAGTATTTGGATGGTGCGTTTACTTTAGAGGAAGTAATGGCTGCTGTTAAAGGGTTAAAGACTAATAAGGCCCCGGGTCCTGATGGTTTCTCAGCAGGTTACTTCAAAACATTTGTGAATGTCTTGGCACCGCGGATGGTTAGAGCTTTTAACGCGATTAGACAGGGGGGAGCTTTCTCAAGGGACACTGTAACTGCTGCAATTAGTATGATACCAAAGTCTGACTCTGACCCAACGACCTGGTCAAATTATAGACCGATATCTCTTTTAAATATAGATATTAAGGTGTATGCGAAGGTTCTAGCTCAACGTCTTTCTCAATTTTTGCCACGATTGGTCCAGGGAGACCAAGTGGGCTTCATCCCAGGGCGGCAAGCAGGGGATAACGTAAGGAGAATTGTTCATGTGATACATGCTGCAGAACATTTAAAGAAGCCGACAATGCTTTTGTCACTTGATGTGCGCAAAGCCTTTGATTCGGTCTCGTGGACTTATTTGTTTCAGCTCTTGCAGTGGTGGGGCTTTGGTGAAGGTTTTCTTTCATGTGTAAAAGCTTTATATAATGAGCCACGAGCAGTGGGTTTAAGTCTCGAACCTTTACTCTTCAGAGGGGAACCCGACAGGGGTGTCCTTTATCTCCCCTGCTTTTCGCCCTGGCGATGGAGCCGTTAGCACATGCTGTTAGAGAATCTAAGGATGTGTCTGGGATTAATATTGGAGGCATTGAACATAAGCTTTGTTTGTTCGCTGACGATGTTATTGTGTTTCTTACCAATCCTTTGATATCTATACCGAATTTAATGAAAATACTAGGGAATTTTGCACAAATCTCAGGGCTGGAAGTCCTTTGAACATCACAGTTCCCAACAATAGCTGGGAAGGAATGGTCTCCAATTTTGATTTTAAGGTGGAAAAAGTTCGGCTTAAATACTTAGGTATCTATTTGACGAATAGTGTTGCAGGATTGTACTCTGCTAACTTCCCCCCCGTATAAAACTCTGATAGAATTATTAAAGAGATGGAGGGATCTCGGATTGTCGTGGCTGGGCAGAATAAATGCTATCATAATGACCCTTCTTCCGAAATTTTTATATTATGTTAGGGTGTTACCAATAAAAATTCAAACGCAACATCTAAGGAACTTTGAGCGGAAGGTTCTGGATTTTATTTGGGAAGGGAGGAGGTCTAGAGTGGCTAGGAATGTCTTATGTAGGCCGAGAAGTCTAGGAGGACTAGGGGTACCAAATTTCTTTCGTTATTATCAAGCAGCCCAGATAGCTCAATTAACTGCGTACCACGAGACTGTGGACCCTCCTATTTGGGTGTCTATTGAGAGAGAGATTATGGCGCCAATTGATGTAGATAATTACTTATGGGTAATACCCTCTGTTAGGAGAGCTCATGGTAACCCTATTATGTTGCATTCTATGGAAGTATGGGATGGGGTAAAATATTCTGGAGGTTTATTGTCCTCCCATGTCCCACTATTGTCATTTTGGAATAATCCTATGTTTCAGCCAGCAGTACTCTCCCCGCAAAATTTTTATAATTGGAAAATTAGGGGTGTACATTGTGTGAAGGACTGTGTACAGGACTCTAATGTGCTTACGTTTCCACAATTTAGGGAAAAATTTGATTTGGGGGCTGAACATGTATTTGCTTATCTACAATTAAGAAATTTCCTTATGAGCTTGTTGCATGGTAAACAAAATGTAGGGGAGCTAACGGGGTTTGAGAGGCGTTGTGCCACTGATCCGAGAGGCAGAGCTATTCTCTCGGAGGTGTATATATCTCTAGCCAGTTCAGCTTTAAATAATATTCCGGGATATATGATAAAGTGGCAAGAGGATCTGGGTAGCAATCTAGATAATGAAGAATGGCAGAGGATGTGGAGTACTACCTTGCGTGGGAATACATCGGTGCTTGCTGTGGAAGCAAATGTTAAGGTGATGGTACGTTGGTACTGGGTTCCTGCTCGATATTCAACAGATGATTCAGGCCTTCATAAAAATTGTTTTAGGGGGTGCCAAGACCTGGGTTCCTTTAGGCATATATGGTGGGACTGCCCAATAGTGAGTAAATTCTGGAATAAGATATTTCGAATATTGTCCAACACTATGGGAACCTACGTTAGTAAAGATCCGTGGGTTGTGCTGTTAAATAAGCCTATAGAGGGATCTGGGAAGGATTTCCAAAAACGTACACTTTATTTGCTAACCGCAGCCAAATTAGTAATAGCTAAAGCTTGGAGAACTAAGACTCTCAGTGTCCAGGAATTTAAGAGTAAAGTTAATGCCATTATGGCGATGGAAAAACTATCTGCCTTAAAAGAAGGACACTTGGAAAAATTTGAACGAACTTGGTTACCATGGGTGGATAAGTATTTACCTAGAACTTTTGATAGAAAACTCTTGACAGTGTAGGCTTGTCTGGTCTCTTGTTGCCCTTTTTTTTTTTTTTTTTTTTTTTTTTTTTTTAGTTTTGTTTTGTTTTTGTTTGTGTCTTGTTGTTTTATTTGTGAATCCCTGCTACTGGGGGGTGGGACTTTGGGTGAGGGGGGGGGGGGGGTAAGGGGGGTGTCGTTTTGTGAAAGTATGCTTTATTCTTCAATGATGCTGAAATATGGCAGTTATTGACTCACTTTAGTTGTTTGTTACTCATGACACTGCATATTGTAAATGGAGGTCTCCCTCTACCGAAGGGGTAGTAAACAATTTGATAGGAAGGGAGGAAGAAGAGGGGAGGGGGTGGGGGGTATGGGTATATAGGATATATAAAGTTGACAATTGATAATTTTTTGAGATATATACATTTGTCTGTTACAAGCTTGGTCCTGCTAATGTCTGTGCATATATATTTATATTATTCTGATTCGCTTTTCTTTTTGTAGAAGAAAATTTGTATGATGCCATTGCTTGTATATTTTATTATGCCTATTGGAAAATAAAAATCTTTGATAGGAAAAGATTTGTTTCTTGACCTAGCTAAGGTCTTCCTGCTTATCCTTGGAGTTTTCCTTAGCCAAATGCAAAAACACACCAGGGACAACCACCGGTATCGCTTGCATCACAGGCAGGGGGAGTATATTCATTTTAAGGGCGTTACAGCTTCCAAACCACGACAGTTTTTTGAGGGACCACGCGTCCAGGTCTTTCGAGAATGCCCGGAGCAGAGGGGGAAAGTTTAAGGAGTAGATCTTATCCAGAAATTTGCCCAGCTTCGTAACAAGGTACGTGATGTATTCTTTAGCCCACTTAAAGGGGAAGGATTTTATAAGGTTCTCCTCCCTCTCTATCGTTATGTTAAGATTGAGTACTTCCGACTTCTGCATGTTCACCTTGTAGTTAGACAGCTTCCTGTATAACTCCAGCTCTTTTATAAGGTTTGGAAGCATCCCCTCAGGGCCGGTGATGAAGAAGAGCAAGTCGTCGGCAAATGCCGCTGCTTTGTAGTGGCCCGACGGGAGGGAAATCCCCCGTATGTTAGGGTTCCTTCTTACCCTGCAGAGAAAGGGTTCTAGTGTCAAGATAAAAATTAACGGGAAGAGGGGGCATCCCTGTCTCGTCCCGTTCCCGATGCCGAAAGGCTCCGACAATAAGCCATTAACCCTCACCGAAGCAGCCGGCTGCTGATAGAGACTTGCTATCTAGGACCGCATGTTAGGCCCTAGACCAATATGGTCCAGGACTCCTTTTTGTGGTGTTATCCCTGGCCTCTCTGCAGGGCATGAATCCAACTTGGTCTAGATAAATAATCTGGTGTAGGTGGGGGGACAGGCGGTTGGCAAGTATTTTGGCGAAGAGTTTAATGTCAGCGTTAAGGAGTGATATTGGCCTAAAGCTGGAGCTCAGTGTAGGATCTTTCCCTTCCTTGGGTATCACTGATATATGCGCATGGAGGCTACCTATTGGGAGGACATTGTCTGTTTTAAGGGAGTTGAAAACCCCCAGGAGCTGACTTGAGAGAGTCTCTGCAAACGTTTTGTAATATAGCAGGGGGAGCCCATCCGGACCCGGCTCCTTCCCGTTAGCTGACCCCTTGATGGCCAGGGCTATCTCTTCTGGGGCAATTGGGGCCTCCAAGTCTTGCAACAGTGCCCGTGGGAGCTTAGGCATCCCCGAATGCTGAATATACTCATTGATCTCTGCGCGCCCGGGTCTCGGGTGGCTAGGATGGATATTGTATAGGGATGTGTAATATGCCCTAAAGACCCTCGCTATATCTTTATGCACCATGTGTCCCTCCCGATCTCTAATTTTGGGAAAGTATTTCTTGGCCCTTTCCCCCCTCAGAGCCAAGGCCAAGAGACGACCACACTTGTCTCCTGATTCATAGAAGACTTTCCTGCTTTTTATAAGCTGGAGTTTATTTCTGTCGTTGTAAATTCCCTTCAGCCGTTCTCTGAGGGGGGTCAGGGTAGCTAGTTGCGTCACTGCCAGCGACTGCTTGTGGAGGGTCTCTAGTCTTTGGATTTCAGTATAGTTTCCAGGACCAGGGCCGGGGTGTCTGGTCTAGTGCCGCAAGCTTGAGTGAACCCGCGGCAACAGGTAGTGCTGAACTAAGAAAAGGTCTAATCTCGAGTACATAATGCACGGGGCTGAGAAGTATGAGTAATCCCTCGAATTTGGGTTGAGGACACGCCATGGATCAATCAATTGGTGGGAGTGGAAGAGTTTCTTGATTCTTCTAAGTTTGGGATAAGAAATATATGAGTGACCCTTTGACGTATCTAACAGGGGATCCAGGGTGAGGTTAGGGTCTCCCCCCACTATCACCTTGCCCTCAGCAAAGCCCGCCATCCTGTCCAACACCTCTTCAAGAAACGAGACCTGCCCAGTGTGAGGGGGGTAAATATTCATAAACGTGAACATTTCGGTTCCTATCCTACCCTATGGTACGAGGTTGGAAATATCTTGTTTTTGAGTGACGGTGGGTTCGCAGCCTTGAAGTGTGTCTCCTGAAGAAGAGCCACCTGCGCCTTCAATGCCTTTAAATGCCTGTTCAGAAACAGAAATCTCTTCCCTGGGGTGTTTAAGCCCTTCACGTTGAAGGAGACCAAGTTAATCTCACACATCACTGCAGAAGTGGGTCAGCTGTAGGCGAGGACTCAGGAGGTCAATAAGTATAGAGTGAGGACGGTACAGGGGATTGAGAGCGCACCTCACTACCATGCGGCATCTCTCTCCCCCAGCCCACCACACAAGAGATAGCTGTGATAAGGGGTGTAGGGCTGGAATAGAGAGAGGAGAGGGGACATCAGGGGGCTTCCCCAGGGGAGACAGGAAAGAGGAGAGAGGGAAGGAATAGTAGGGGACAAATTTAAACCGGAATATGTGCCCAAACCTGGGCTAGGGGGGTAACATACTAATTAGCAACTGCTCTAAGGTTCAGACCTCCTCCTTCAGAGGGAGATCTGAGACCAGCCTAAGTGGGGGACTGTGTCTAGCTGCGAATCCGGAAGTAGCAGCCGCCTGAGCTTCCAGGGCATAACGTATGAACAAGTATCATAGGCAGACATAATCTATACATCTACTGGGAATAGCGACCGATCGCCAGCCCCCGCCGGACACCGGCAGGGCTAAAGGGAGAACCGCTCCCCCGAGGACTTACCATGTCCCAGCGGGGTCATACGACCCTCGCTGGCCATTATGGTTTAGAGTCAGGGCACGCCCATCCGGACCGCCCTGGCCACGTCCAGCAGCATCAAACAACAAAAGTCAAAACCTTTTAAATTTAGTGCTTGAAAGAGTAGGCGAAACTTAACGTGACCATAGGGTAAACAATTAGTGCTCGCTGTCTGTCGGTCTAGGGCGTCTCTCATTTCTCAACCTAGGTCTGGCCGATCTGGCTCAGTGGGGGAATACCCCCCGTGGTCCCTGTGGGACGGGTTCTACTTGTGGAAGAAGCCAATCGGGGCCGACACCGGGTCACATCCCAGAAAGAATAGCTCATCCAGGTCCCGGTAGGTTTTGAGGAGAAACGTATCGCGATTCTTGTAGACTATCAAATGAAAGGGATACCCCCAATGATACGCACCACCCGCACTCCTGATAACGTGCAGCACTGGCCTCAGCATTCTTCTCATATGTATAGTGCATCTGGAGAGGTCCGGAAGGATTTGTATTCTGGCTCCATCAAAGTCCACCGGGCCAGGTCTCCAGGCTCTACGAGAGATCTCTTCCTTGACTTTGTAGAAATGCACCCTACATATCACATCTCTGGGGCGTGCCGGGTCTGGGTTGCGCGGTCCCAGGGCTCTATGCGCCCTATTGATCTCGATCGGAGTGCCGATATTTCTCTCCAGGAGCGTATTAAAAATGGTGGTGATGATTTGTTTTACGCCTTGTTGACGCCTCCGGTATTCCCCTGAGTCGGAGGTTGTTTCTCCTATGTCTATTCGCTAGATCATCATATTGCAGCTAAAGATGAGACTCTGGAATCCAGGGCCTGGAGTAGGCCCCGCACCTCCGTGATGTCTTTCCTGCAGGCCGCCTCGTATTTAGCTATAAGCGCCTGAAAGTCCGCCCTGGTGGTGATGGATCTTAAGAAGGAGAGGAATTCTCTATGAATGTTGCCAGTGTGTGCCGCATCTCTGGGTTCTTCCATCGTGCTCTGAAATGAGGTTGGTGTTAATGAGGCCGCCGGAGATGGGAGTGCCAGTAGGAGACTGCGGCAAGCGCGGGGGGGGGGGTCTTCCTACATGAAAGACAACATGGTTGGGGGGCTGAGGGTGCCTATATCTCCTGGGGTAGACCAGTCGATGGAGAGGCCATGGGGAGATTGCAGCGGGGTGTTCACCTGTGGTGTAAGGGTGTTGAGTGTAACACTCTCTCATGGTCCCCATTCCCTCCCCGGCCTTGAACAGCTCCTTGGTCTTGGGGGCCTTTGCGGGAGGGTGCTCTCTGGGAGGGGGGGCTAGTAACTTGGATGAACCCTGCTTCGGGATCGGGGACCTCTGATCTCCAGGATCTTTTACACTGGGGACAAAAGCATATCTTCCCAGCTTGTCCACAGCTGTGTCTCTCCAGTTTGATCCCGGGGGAAGTTGAGGGTCAGACATAGATGGCTGGAGAAAAGTTCTCCTCCCAAGGGTTCCCCCCTTACTGCCTGCAGGAAGGCTTTCTGCCCATCTCCCTGTGCATGATTTAAAAGCCCTCCCCTCGTACCTCGGGTCCTGTGCCTCTGGTATACTGTTAGGGGCTTCCTTGCATGGTGTCTCTCCCTCAGCGGCCGCCATCTTACCTTGCTTCCTCTCTGGGCGCTGGCAGAGCCACCAGAGTTCCGCCGCTCCGCACTCCGCTGTACAGGGAACCGGGGGTATTTCTCCCCCTTCGTGTTGGCGAGCCTGCAGACCGCCGCCCTGTGTGTGCCTCAGAGCCGTCCGCCATCTTGGCTAGAGGAGCCGCATCCGTCGCCTGCTGCCCGTGGGAAGCTCCAGATATCGCCCCCTCCATTCTCATCCGAGGTGCGTCCACTGGCCAGTCTCTGCTCTGCACATCTTCGGGTAGGGGTTCCTCCCCGCCTGCCGATGCCTCCGACGAGGGGGATGATGACATTGAGTCCGTTCTCTCGCCGATCGGTCGGCCGCCGAGCTGCTTCCCGCACCTCCACCTGCTCGAGCCGCATTTCTTTCTTGCTCATTCCTCTTACTCTTCTTTCCTGCCATTTTTCAATCAGGTTGGTCACCAAATCACCTGTAAAGCTTGTAGAAAGCCCAGATGGAGTCAGGAGCTATTGCAGTTGCGTCTACTCCATTCGCTCCAGGCCACGCCCCCGTTTGCCACATATCTTGACCACATCTTCTTCACCATCCCATGAATGTTTGTCACAAATTACAACCATGGACAGCTCTTAGGGTGTTCAGATAGAGCACAAAGCAGCATCATCCTAAGGGTGACTGACATAACCGACAATGCACAGTAACAGGAAGCCCAGCTACACTTCCTGTTTGCATGTGGCCTGCAAATGCATGTTTTTACATTTTGTTTTTACATTTTACCACAAAAGCGGTTAGAAAAAGGTAAATTAATTTTTATGTGCAGCAATCTAAATTGCCCTGGGGAAGGATACATATGAGTACCGTTGTGTTGGTCTGGTTTAAGTCATTTTTGAGAGTTGGTCCTCTTTAGGCTAGAATCAACAGATTATACCATCATTTGATCTGGGTTGGGAAAACTTGCACTGACCTGCCAGATTGCTTTTTGGGGGTTTATTGGAGGGCAAGCAGTGTGTTTTGTTCTGGCAGGGGAAGGTGAACCACACCACATATTTTAGGGGTGGGATCGATTGGAGAGCACACAGTCTTTTGTCTAGGAGAGCAGCCATCCTGTAGTCTTTCACATGACCCCTTTCAGTGTACAACCCACCCTAAATACAACCATGTCTTGCCTGCTCACAGCAATAGTCTTTTTCATGCACCATGCAACCGATCCGCAACTGCTTTGTGATACTACAGCACCCTATCCTTCAGAGTTCAGTGTTCCCCAATGTGCTCCTGGAGAGCCACCAGCAGGGCAGAGTTGTAGTTCTCCACACAGGTGGCAGCAGAGGAGCTATAGGACTGGCCATGTGGAGACCCACACAACCTGACCAGTTAGTGGGGGGTTGAGGAACACTGCTCCACACCATCAGAGCTTCTAAATCACAGAACTTGTCTGTTGCATTGTGGACTGCAATGTATGATGGCTTCTAGAAGTGATATTTAGAGAAAAGGATTAATAATTAACACTCTGAACATATATATGAGATAGGATTTGATTATCATGCTGTATTTACCCCCCACTATGGTCAATAGGAAGCCCTGCTGGTATGAGATACTGTAGTTTAAGATCCATTACTGCTTAAATGACCAAGTTGGTCTTTTAAATCAGAGGTTCAGCAACACAAATGCAGAAGGCACTGCTGAATTACAGATAGTTTGAAATTTAGGAAGCAGGAGATAAAGGGTGAGTTTCTGCATTTTTTTTTCGGTTTGGCACACAGTGGGCCTCCTGTAAAAGAATATTCCTGTCTGATAAATTGAAAAACATTGCAAGCAGTACTTGCACCAGGGGTCGACTGGCCATAGAGAGCACAGCAGGAATCTCTGGTGGGCAAACTGCTTTGGAGTAAAATGGGCTAGCACGTCACCTAGACCAGAATTCACTCAGTTCTCTTATAACACCCCTCCTTGGGTTCCTGCCTCCAGAATCTCCCTTTATACCTGGGCCCATTGTACCCCGACTTAAGATGCACATTCCAATCCAACAGTTGACATTTGGCCCTCACAATGCTTCTAGCTTTAGCAACCTAGCGGTGGGGGCCATACCCTCTCCTGACACAATATCTGCCCCTACAATAGTCAAGGTTCAGTACCATCTCTTTAGCAGTGGTATTTCCACACCTGCCCATGATCTGCTCCTGCAGTGCTATAGCCAAGCTGACCAGCTCAGAAGAATGAAGACAGCTCAGCGATTGTGAGCTGGTCAAAATGTTCTGGGCTGATTTTTATAGAGAAAAAAAGGAAATACTTCACCCAGTCCACCCCTGATTGGCACAGTAAAGACTTTACAGCAGATTTGTTCATGCCCAGTCTAGCCTAGACTCTTAGGCAATTATCTATAGCAAATAATATTTAAAAAAAAAGTAAGACGCTAGTTGTACCCTGGAAAAACATCCTTATATCACTCTCCCCGCTTAGCTACACAACTTCCTAATCCATCTCTCATTGCAGTTCACATAGCCTGTAAAGATAGGATATGGACCTGATTGTCCGTATTCTCCAATATTATTGACAGGTTTGACCATATCACAAGGTGTACAAACCACCAGGGCACAGGTTTCCACCTGGGGTTTTAAAAACTGTCAATATGTCATCAGCATCCTTTTGAGTATATCAACATATTACATGTCAATTAATGTAATTTGAGCGAAGTGATCGGCGTGTGTAGTTTTGTGAGTTTTGCTTTACCATGAACATATGGTGTTTAGTGTACACTTTGTTTGGAAAACGACAGTTATTTTTATCTCTTCGCTAAAGAGAGAAAAATCAATAGTTCTTTAAAGGTAAGGTTTTATTACAGTTGCTGAGTAACTATGGCACACATGTAAGAAATGCAGTGATATAGACTTAACCAGAAATGTAGAAGTAAAATGCCAAGGGATTAAACAGTTCATGGGACCAAGCTGTGAAAAAAAGGTTACTGGCGTACAGGTGGCTTCACATATTTCAATAGAAAATGTATGAGAAGTCCTACCACTCATTTTAGTGCCCCCGTGTGAAACCCCCAGATCACCTGGACGAACCTCTTCACCTCTTTCCGGTCAATCAGCACGCTGGGGTCCGTCTCTTCGTCCAGGAGCTCGACTAATGCCAACGGATCCGAGCACGATGGCGGCCGCATCCCCCGCTACCCTTTAACAGGAAGTGTGTCCGCACGGCCATTCACAAATGTCTGGTAAGGGGATAGTGTTGCATTGGTGACAGTGGCCACACTTGGAAAATGGCAATGAAAGTGAATAGCAATTTTTTTCTCCTAAAAAGGGGTGAGTTTTCTCACCAGGCTCTGAATCGACCCCACTGAGTGTCATTGACAAGATCACCCAATGAATTAAAAATGTTACACAAATATTTGTACATTTTTGGCCCAATTTAAGTGGGTTTCAGCACTCAGCAGCCTGAAGAGGTTCTTGGGGTGTCCTCTACTGATGTCCCATTTATTTAAGTCTTACCAGCCTTAGAGGCACAACAATATGTTAACACTTGCCATACCCAAATGTGGATTCTGCTGGTCTAAAGCAAAGTTCCTTAATGCCCCACTAATAGACCATGTTTTGTGGACATCCACATAGCTAATTACATCACTGGTGCTTCTTTGTGGCCTGTTGGTGGGCCTTGAAGAGAAGGTTGGGGACTGCTCTAAAGTGTGTAATTTAAAGATAACAATCATATGCACTGACTGCTCGCAGTTGCTAGGGAAACCTGCTATGAAATGTATGTCTACTCTTAATAGCTCTGTTTCACACCTCTCCGTGAAGGGGGCCTCATGGGCCATTTTGATTTAATGCAGACTTTTCATACAACTCTTTTAAATGAAGTCTGTGGGCCCCTAGCTTTAATTTTATCATGTACCACTTGCCATTTTCTAATTATCCCCAAAAATACCTGGATGGTACATTGTTACTTTCCTTAAAGTTGACCAAAACCCATGCCCCAATGGCCCTGAAATCTATAAAATTCAAGGGTGCGTGTTTCCCTCTCCCTGCTGTGTGAAACTCCCAGGTCACTTGGAAACTCACCTTCTTTCCCGGACCAACGGCGCATGGGTGAGCTGCGGCCGCATCCCCTCTATCCCTTTAGCAAGGCGCATGCCCACACCACGCATTTGTGAATGGCTGGTGCAGACACGCTCCCTGCTGCCACCCCTTTGTCTAATAGCATGTCTAAGGTGCCTTATTCGAGTGCACTGACGGCTGCATCCTCCGCTACCCTCTAACTTTAAAAACACACAAAACCAATGTGCAAGTGACATACATATAGACATACTTGGTTCAGGGCTAGGTTACCCTGAGAAGAGTGTTAGGGCTCAAACTATGACCACACCTCACAGTTGTCATAAATCTAATCTCAGTTTATTGGATACGTTAAAAACAATTGCCTACTGAGAGGACTTTACAAATACATGCATTGACACAATAAAAAATTATTAGAACTTCATTTCTTCAAAAACATTCATGAGGATTACCATACAGCAATGCATCATTATTCAAGAAAAGGGCACTATTCAATAAACTGAGATTAGATTTATGACAACTGTGAGGTGTGGTCATAGTTTGAGCCCTAACACTCTTCTCAGGGTAACCTAGCCCTGAACCAAGTATGTTTATATAGGAGGGCCTGGCTATGTACCAACCAGGACAGGACCATTAGGGGTTTTTTCTGTGTGGTCACTATATTATGAGCACAAATAGAAGCTCAAAAGTTGTCCGACATACATATAGGCAAATCAGAACATATTTGTATCTATGAAGCAAATGAGGCTTGGGAAAAGTATAGATGACTGAGATTGGGGTACAGATCAGTGTGCAGCCTTGTGGCATTTCACCAGTGGTCCATACCAGTGGCTGGAAAACACAGAGCTAAATGATGAGCAACCAAGTGACCTTTTTCTGCCACTAGACAAATCCTAATGAACCTAACCTAATGAAAGCTACTGTAAGTTTCTCCCTTTGGAAGGAGGTCACATAAATGGCATCTGGAGGTCCAATCACATGACAGGAACACTTTTAAGCTTGACATTTTCGACATTTTCCAGTAAAGCGGGGGGTTAACCCTTTCAAAATTAGGCTCTAAATCTTTTTTCAACACTTGATATCACCTTTCTAGCCTCGGCTAGCTAAATGCATCCCCTGTTTAACGTCTATTATTGTTATTAATTATCAGACGTGTTTGAGTTCTTGTTTTCCAAACTGCTTTATTCCCTGTTCAGTGCTGCGTTATTACATAATGTCAAACACGGTCTCTCAATCAAGCTGAAAGGATCTGCACACAATTAAATCTGGAGTTCCCTTGTCAAATCTGTTTTGCAGTTTGAATGCCAAGAATGTGTGAATACTTTGTTATTTCCTCATCCAGTAATTGCAACTCCTGCTTATGGAACAAACCCCCGTGTTACTGTCAATGTGTTGCTGTTCTCCAGAGCTTTGCACATATCCGCATGCAATCCTGAGAGCATTGCGCTATTTATGTAGTCGCTTTCCCTCACATGTGTTCTCAGGGTGTCGCAGCAGATAAACACTCAAACAGACCTGTTAAACAACCACTTAATATTTAACTGTGATAGTTAAACTAGAGACAGGCCGGGCATTGTTTTCTATTAGCGCCAAAGATTTACACAAGACAGAATCAAGATTTCTTAAAGAATAACGCCATTGTCTCGAGCCGTAATTTGCGGGAAACTGAAACACCCTGTACAGTGGGAAACCCTTAGAAGTTCAGCCATGAGGTAAAACAAATGAAGCTTATCTCACCTACCTCTGAGCCCTTACTTGTGAAAGTCCTGGAACTGTTCAGGCTACATGGACAACAAAATACACAAAAGCCTGTGTAACATTTTGAATTCAAGGGATCTGGGTTATATGAACATCGGAGCATCAGCAACAAGGATGCCCCCCCCCCCTTATCAAACCTCTAAAACAGGTGCGGCCCCAGGGCTGGCCCACCAACCGGTCCACAAATGCTAATTGCACACTGCTAAATCTAATATTCAATTTATTAGAGCATAAGAATCCACAGTGCATCCATTTTTTAGAAATACAAGTTTGTCAGACCAGCCACTTTCCATATGGTCAAAATTCATCATGGATAATAATAGTGTGCTACACCTCCCCTTATCACTGATCAACACATTGCACACAATGGTTGGTGGAATGATGCTTTAGAGAGGAATATCGGGGTAGGGTAAAACCTCTCTCAAATCTCACTGATCTGCCCCCCGGTTTTACCTTTAGGCAATTTTCACTCACCTCACCAGGGAATCCATCTTCTGGGTCCCTCGAATTCCGGATGACCTCCCGATGGGCAGGCCCCGTCAGGCACTGCATCCCATCAGCCACTGCGCGCGGCCCCTGATCTTGCGCCTGCTCAGTGCCCATGAATGGGATGCAATGGAGTCACTTGAAATCCTGCGAGACTTAGCGGAGCTGCAAGATCGCCGTGTGACATTGACAAGCATGGCTATGACCGTGCTTGTCCATTAGGGATGGCTAAGCAGACAGCGGGGTGAGGATAAGGCCCTAATGCAGCCGGATGTAGCCACAGCAGCAAAATCCAAAAGGTAAGTAGGGGTTGATGGGGGGGATCGGCCCCTTTTTATTTTAGGTCCAAGGTTTCTCTTTAAAGTGAATAACTAAAGGGCAAAAACTAAAAGCATAAACACAAACAAACAAAAAATCCTTTGTACCAGACTGCAATGATAATGGTTTAATGAACACCCAACTGTTCAGTTGTTATGTGTTGTCATTTCTTGTTGCTCTTCCCTTACATTGCTCTTGCCAAGGAAAATTCCTATACTAATATAGATGTACTGTGTTGCCCCAAAAATATGACAGGTCTTAGATGCTAGGGATTTTTTTCAGGGGATGTCTTATAGCCAACTGGCAGCTGGCAAGATGGTGGTAGCAGTACAGCAGGCCCAGTACAGTACATGCACAGAGCTGGCTGGCAGCAGGGGCATGCGGGGGGATTCGTCCATGTGCCAGGCCTGGCGGCAGACTGAGGAAGAGCCAGCAAGATCAGACATTTCACTCCTGACTGTCAAATTTACCTGTGAGACTAGCTGCTTTCCCACTCCCCTTTACAGCAGTGATGTGTCCTAGCCCTCCTTTACAGCTGCTGCTGTCTCTCTGCTGGAGCTTGGCAGCTGGATTATGAATTGTAACTTGGGCTTATGTTAGTAGAGCTTATATTTCACACATTAGAAAAAAATGCAGAAAAATCTTACTAGGGCTTATTTTCATGGTAGGTCTTATTTTCGGGGAAGCCGGGTATATATAGGCAAAATAAAACTTAGACTTGATAATTTAGCCTCAGGTGTCTCTGCATTCAAAAATGTTGCTTCCCCTTACCCAGGGCAGTACAGACCCTATGATAAAAAAAAAGTTACTCTAGTCCACGGGTTCCCAACAGGTGGTACTAGTATCAATGGTGATACTCAAGATCCTCTCAGGTGGTACTAAACAAGGCTAAAGACTTACCTTTAGCCCCACCTGATCTGCCACCATCTATATTTTATTTTAGTGTGATTTGCACCCTAAATTAAATAAAAAATGCCCCATTTTTATGTAATTCATACACTTTAAATGGCTTTTTTGTGTGTTTTAATTACAAGTTTAGGCTTAGCTTTTCGCCATCCAAAGCATATTACCAGTGGTAGTGCTGGTCACTGCACATTGTCATGCCGTATTTAGGGTTCATGCTGCCCTAGGCACTTTTAGTGCTCACCCCCCCCCCCTCAATTTATCCTGATATGCATACTTACCCTTAAACACGCACCCATTCTGCACCTGCAGTCCTCTCCCTGGATAGAAGCCTATTCATGCAGACTTGGCTGCTGTGGCTGAGGCAACTGAGAGAGAAAAGTGTCCCCCAAAGTCTGCGAGGACCAAACTGACACTTTTTGGACGTACATCTCCTTTAATCATACTGACTAAATACTATTGCGGACACCGCCATAGAGATACATTAGGATTGATTCATGGTCGGTTCGCAAAAAATCCCAAACCAAGCACAAACATTTCCACATGATTCATGGCTTCATGTGCACACCGTGTGTGCGTGTATATATCACACTAAATGGCATGCGCTCGTCTGCTATTTTGCAGCACAAATGGCCCTGCCCCATGCGCATTTGGCTGGGTAAGCCCTTAACTGGTGCCGATTGGCCCCCCATGCTTCTACCCTTTCTTTACTGTTTCTTAGTTGTGATTTCATCTCTCCAGCTTCTGTGTCTTTGGCGAAGAGTGTATTCCCTGTCAGGTGACAGGAAATACAATGGAGAATAGAGATTCGCCTAAAACCCAGAAGCTGGAGAGACAAATTGCAATTGAGAAACAGTAAAGAAAAGGAAATCTTTAGTTGTCGTTTATTTATAGGTGCTTATTTCTCCTTATTTTTAGGTGTCGTGTTTTATTGGGGATATCTCTTATGCCAGGTCACCTCCAGTGTTGTTTTTCAACATAGTCTCAGATGTTCTCTTGATCCCTCCCTCCCTGCCCTGTTTCTGAAATTAGTGCTTAATAATTATGCTACTAATGTTTTTTTTTTATTACTTAGAACGTTTTCAGATTTGTCAAATTTGACTTTAACCATTTTTTTTCTCACCAAAACAAAAAAAAAGGGACAAATTACTAAAATAAACTTGAGGCTGACACTTTCATTGCTAAAAAAAACATGCCAGATTCAGTGTTTTAGGAATGAAATAAGCCTGTTAGTCAGTAGTCGGCAAGTCGGCAGTTTACAGCTTTTTGCTGGAGGAAATTCACTCTGGAAATTGACACATTTGTGCACGCTATTTTGCACTCTAAACACATAATAAATCAGTTGCAGGTGCCAGTTTGGGGCACAAGATTTGCGCTTACAGAGAATTTCAGATGCATTGGTGAACGCTCAAGTGCAAATTTCCTCCGTAAACAGACTTGGTGCTCTAAAAACGTGCGCAAATGCATAGGTGCAAGACCATAAATCAACCATATTGTAACAGCTACATTAGCATTAGCATTTTAACAGGCAAGCTTCTCCTTGTTTCTGAGGCATATATTTATCTCAAATTGGTGTGAATTGCTGCTGGCACAACCCCTTGCCCCTAATTCTCAGGTGTAAGGTGCATGGTGTAAGGTGTGTGGCAAGATGGCCGCCCCATCTCATTCAAGAGTGAATAATCTTTATGCCATTCCACAACATCTGCATGGGGTTAAGCCCTCTCAAACCACTTATGCCACTGAAGAGGGAAGCAATTTACTAAACTCATTTTTTGACTGGAAGTCAGCTATAACAGTAATCAAGTCCACACATTCCCATGGACTGTCCCTGCAATACAATAGTCTCAGCTAGAGAGTGCATTCATTGACCAACTTGGAAGCACACTGTGGCTTAGCGGGCATGCTATGGGCTTTTAAGGGTCCAATAAACTCCCATGCTGACTTTTGTTGCTAGTTCCCCTTGGGTGTAACAAAAGCCATAATATGTCTTGGCAGAAGTTCCAAAAAAGAAAGGGTCCATACATTTGGGTTGGTTCGAACTGTGGACATCCTAGAGGTAGTCCTGACATCACCCCCATGGACAACAGGTATAGGCAAGCAGCCTCATTATCATTCATTCTCTATTTACTGTGTGAGCTGCTATTTCATCAACAGACATTAAAAGGCAGACACTATCATACCAGGTACAATGCTGATTTACTGTCATTGCTCACAAATCACTTATATTAAAATGCAGACCAAAATGAAATCAGGTAAACTTTGAAATGAATATCAAAGCAGAGCCATTTGAGTTAAGTAGCATTAAATTGAGCCACTTTCTCCTCTATTAGATGGAACAGTATGACTACCTCCATCAGAGTGCGATGATTTCTCTGGCAGACATCGCTGGCGCTGAATGCAGGTAGAACACACATAGCGGGGGGCAGAGTAAGCGAAAATGCGTCAGAGGAAATTGCCTCACAGGCTATTTAAGGTTATTTTGCAAAATTGGATATATGTGCCTGGTAAAATGAATGTTTGTTTGTCAGCCAAGAGAGCAATTACTGTACTAAATGGTGGTAGATGTACTGTCATGCAATGCCAGTATGTAGATTAAGAAAATCTAGGGGAATCATGGGACAGGATGGCTACTGTTATGGCAAAATGTGGCCATAGCCTCAATTCAGTAAGTTTGCCTTAAAATATTGCATGACAATTATGATGTGATTAAAAAAAAAGAGAAAACACAATTTATACCCAAAAGTTATATTACAAATTAAGTTAAAGTAAAATTTGACTTGAATAGTCAGTAGATTTTTGTACATCTCTGGAGCAAAGGTTTTTGATGCTAAATGGACACTGTAGGCAAAATGCATGAACTATCATCAAGCAACTCACCTTCAATGACTCCCCTCTCACTTCTTGTTAGAACGCAGCTGGTCCTGGAAGTAGAAACAAGGTAAGGACTAGTGGCAACCCCCCTGAATTCCTATGCTATAGACCACCAATCATAGGGCTTTTCTGTGGTCTACAGATCCACTCCCATTTGTCAGCTCAGCAAGTCTGAGCAATCACAGCCTTGTGCCTTTCACCCTCAGTGATGAGACTATTTAGTATATGACTAACAATCATGTCTAATTAGCATTTCACTTCCACACTGTCATGGATCTCTTAGTAAAGAGATACCCTATTGTAGAATGACCAGGAATGAGACTGCGAGACAGAGACGGATATACGGCAAACCGCGTTTAATGGTGACTAACAGTGAACAAAACACACATCAACCAGGCTGCTGTACACATATATATATATATATATATATATATATATATATATATATATATATATATATATATATATTGTAGGGATCTTCCCGGGGGATGGTGTGTTTGGACACAGTTCACAGCAGACTTAGGTGTTATAAAAGCAGGTCTTGACGTTTATTCATGGCATAAACAGTCCAGTAACAAAACATACAGCAGCAGCGTGCTTCATTTGTGTACAAACAAAATAAAGACCTAGCCCGTCCGGGCGCTTACTAACAGGTTCTTCTCACCTATCTGGCAGTTTCAAAACGCAGCGTTAGCCTGGATATCGCAGGGTGAGTTTTAGCTCCAGCAATGGCTGCGTTCGCAGCTTCCTTCACACACACACAGGCTGTTCATTTCTGGCTCAGAGCAATAGTCTGCAGTCTCTGCAGAGCTTTTACCTCCCAGGCTAATTAGGATCAGAGCTCACCTGATCCAAAACCCAAACTGGATCGGAGGGGTGTGGAATGACAGGTCCCTCTACCAAACCTACCTGCCATTCCATATAAATCCAGGCCCGGCAAAATTAAACAACACCTCAGCAGCATATCACTGCTGGGAAACAAATCAATCCTGGACTTACCATCTCACCCAGCGTAGTAACCTAGGTGAAATGTACACCCCCTCGATCACTTCTCCAGTGACATGTCTACATATCCCCCCCCTCTTTTTCAGACCGGAGGGCTGAGCATTTTGTCCCCACAGACAATGTACCCTCGACAATGCGTCAGCATTTGCTTGTAATTTCCCTGGCCTGTGTTCCACAGTGAAATTAAAGTTTTGTAGGGACAGAAACCATCTAGTCACTCTTGCGTTTCTCTCCTTGTTTAACTTCATCCATGTTAGGGGGGCATGGTCTGTCACTAACTTGAATTTCCTGCCTAGCAAGTAATATTTTAGGGATTCGAGGGCCCACTTCACTGCCAAACACTCTCGCTCCACAATGGCATAATTTTTTTCGGCCGGGGTTAGCTTTCTACTCAAGTACATCACCGGATGCTCCTCACCATTTACTACTTGTGAGAGTACTGCACCTAAGCCTGTGTTAGAAGCATCTGTCTGGACCAGAAATTCTCGCCTGAAATCGGGGGTAACTAACACAGGTTGTTGGCACAAGGCAGTTTTAAGGCTTTGGAAAGCCTTCTCGGCCTCTGGAGTCCACGTGATCATTGCTCTCTTTCCGCCCTTGGTCAAGTCAGTTAGGGGAGCAGCAACTGAGGCAAAGTTCGGCACAAATCTACGGTAATAGCCTGTAATACCAAGGAAAGCTCTGACCTGTTTCTTTGTCAGGGGTTTTGGCCAATTCTGTATTGCCTCCACTTTATTTAGCTGTGGCTTAATCAACCCTCTTCCAATAATGTAGCCCAGATACTTGGCCTCTTCTAGGGCTATTGCGCACTTCTCTGCATTTATGGTCAACCCTGCATCACTTATGGTATCCAATACGGCCTGTACCTTACAGAGGTGACTTTCCCAATCAGGGCTAAAAATGACCACATCATCGAGGTAGGCAGCTGAGTAATCACGATGTGGTCGCAAAATCAAGTCCATCAACCTCTGGAAAGTCGCAGGTGCTCCATGTAACCCGAACGGCATCACTACATACTGGAATAGCCCATCAGGGGTGGAGAACGCAGTTTTCTCTTTAGCCTCATTAGTAAGTGGAATCTGCCAGTAGCCCTTTGTGAGATCGAGGGTGGTTATGTATCTGGCATTACCCAACTTCTCAATCAACTCATCTACCCTGGGCATAGGATAGGCATCAAATTTTGAGATCTCATTCAACTTTCTGAAATCGTTACAGAACCTCCAAGTTCCATTAGGCTTTGGGATTAATACAATCGGGCTGGACCATTCACTCTGTGACACCTCAATTACTCCCAGATCAAGCATACGTTTTACCTCGGCAGATACGGCTTCCCTACGGGCTTCTGGGATCCTATAGGGCTTGAGGTTTACTCTGCTTCTAGGCTCAGTTTCAATGTGATGATAGATGAGGTGTGTACGCCCTGGAAGGTCAGAAAACTTGTCTTTGTTTTTCTGTAAAAATTCCTGAGCCTCCTGTTTCTGGGACACTGATAGGGTATCACCAACCTTGACTGGAGGGATTGGTTGTGACAAATTATTAACAGTATTTGTCGCCCCCAAGGATTCCCTGTCTTTCCAGGGCTTAATCAAGTTTACGTGGTAAACTTGGAAAGGCTTCCTTCTACCTGGTTGGTGCACCTTGTAGTTCACCTCACTGACCTTTTCAACAATCTCATAGGGACCTTGCCACTTCGCCAGGAATTTACTCTCAACAGTGGGAACTAGTATAAGGACCCTATCGCCTGGGTTAAATGTCCTGATTCTTGCAGACCGGTTGTAAATTCTACTTTGGGCCTCTTGCGCCCTCTGGAGGTGTTCCCTTACTAGGGGCATTACAGCGGCTATACGGTCCTGCATTTGTGCTACATGCTCAATAACGCTCTTGTATGGGGTGGACTCGCTCTCCCATGTCTCTTTTGCAATGTCCAGTAGACCCCTAGGGTGACGACCATAGACCAACTCGAATGGTGAGAACCCTGTGGACGCTTGGGGCACTTCCCTAATAGCAAACATGAGGTAGGGTAACAAATGATCCCAGTCACGGCCATCTTTTTCCACCACTTTTTTCAACATATGTTTCAAAGTTTTGTTAAATCTCTCCACCAATCCGTCCGTCTGGGGGTGGTATACAGAGGTACGGATGGGTGAGATTTTAAATAGTTTGCATAACTCCTTCATCACCTTTGACATAAAGGGTGTACCTTGGTCAGTCAGGATTTCTTTGGGGATTCCAGTCCTAGAGAACATATAAAACAACTCACGTGCAATTGTTTTAGATGCGGTGTTTCTTAAGGGCACAGCTTCAGGATAGCGGGTCGCATAATCCATGACCACCAGAATATACTGGTGTCCCCTAGCGGATTTTACAATGGGACCCACTAAATCCATGGCTATACGCTCAAAAGGCACCTCTATAATAGGGAGCGAAATCAAAGGACTGCGAAAATGTGACACTGGGGCACTAAGCTGACATGTGGGGCACGACTCGCAGTGCTTTTTAATATCACCATATATCGCCGGCCAGTAGAACCTCTGGAGAACCCTCTCCTGCGTTTTGTCAGTCCCCAAGTGTCCCCCAAGAACATGGTTATGTGCCATGTCCAGCACCTGACGCCGGTACGGCTTAGGCACCAGAAGCTGTTCCACAATCTCGTCCTTAATCTTAGTGACTCTATAGAAAAGATCATTAGTCACAGAAAAATGTGGAAATCTTTTCTCAGCATCTGGTTCCTGAGGTACCCCATTCATGACAGCAACCTGCTCTCTCGCATTTTTGAGAGTGGGGTCCTGTAACTGTGCAGTCCCAAAATTATCCCTAGACACCTCTAAGTCTGGTATATTTTGCTCCGTGGGAGGAGCCTCCTCCTCTCCAGCCAGGACCTGCAAAGGAAAACAATCATTTTCATCCTGCACACTTTTATCACTTAGAGGGGGTAATGCAACAACCTTAGGAGTATCCTCACTCCTTTCGGGGGATTTTCTTTTTCCCCAGAGAGCCCAGAATAATGGAAAATCGCGCCCCAATATTACGTTATGCATGAGGTTTTTAACCACACCCACTTCATATTGTACGGTGCCTTGTTCAGTCCCGACTTCAGCCAGCACTATAGGGTACACTTTTGTATCCCCATGTATACAAACGACACTCATATGCTTTTTACACTCAAAGTCGCCAGCCACCAGGCTGGCATGCACCAAGGTTACGAGGCTTCCTGAGTCCAGCAACGCCTTAACAGGAAAATCATTAATTGTAACGTTGCAGATTTGCGGTTCAGTCTCTAGTCCAGGAACTGCAACACAAGATGGTTCCGCAAATAGCGACTGACGTCGATTAGCCTCACATTCCATGGGCTCAGTGGTAAGAGGGCAATGGGCAGACACGTGTCCCGACTCATGGCATCTCCAGCACCGGATAGGGCCTAGTCTCCTTGGCAAGGAGTCCTTTTTAGGGCCACTTAGCCACCCGGGACCATCTCCAGTCTTTTGCCCCTGAGACACCACTTGAGCCCTTCTTCCTCCCTCAGCACCCCTCCACACTCCCCCAATAGATGGAAGTCTCTTACCAGCTGATGGCACAGATCTGGCACTCCGGGGAGGTGAAGATGCTGTAGAAACATCACGGAGGTAGTCCTCAGTCGCTTGGAACCTCTCCACAAGGCTGACAAGTTCGTTTGCATTCTTAGGGTCACCTTGTCCCACCCAGCGTTGCAGGTCAGCAGGAAGTGCTCGGAGGTAGCGATCCATCACAACCCTCTCTAGGATCTGTGCAGGAGTAGAAGTGTCTGGTTCCAACCACTTTCTCGCCAAATGGATCAGGTCATACATCTGGGACCTCGCCGATTTGTCCAAACTGTAGCTCCAGTTGCGTACCCTCCTGGCACGGACCGCAGTAGTAACGCCTAGCCGGGCAAGTATCTCCGCTTTTAGCCGAGTATAGTCCTTAACCTCTTGCTCACTGAGGTCATAGTAGGCCTTTTGAGGTTCCCCTGTTAAATAGGGCGCAATTACCTCTGCCCACTCAGCGACTGGTAACTTCTCTCGCTCAGCCACACGCTCAAATACAGTTAGGAAGGCCTCAACATCGTCCTCAGCAGTCATCTTTTGCAGCGCTCGCTGCACAGCTCTTTTCACATCAAAAGTCTCTGGAGCGGCTCGCACCACTGTGTGGGGGTTAGCAACCACAGGCGCCTCCTGTTTTGCTATCAGGTGTTCAATAAGTTGTTGTTGGGCAGCCATGGTCTGTTCATGTCGTCTATTGGCCTCTATCTGAGCCTGTTGTTGTTGTCTATTGGCCTCTATCTGAGCCTGTTGTTGTTGCAAACTTACTTGCATAAACTGCTTCAGCATCTCCTCCATGTTGCCTGACTGTTCTTGGAGTGTAGTTGCAGCTTTCACCCAAGACATAAGCAGCTGTAGCCAAGTCTGTCCACACCGTTGCCCCTAGCAACCGTTTTGCCCGCTCCGCAGCACCAATTGTAGGGATCTTCCCGGGGGATGGTGTGTTTGGACACAGTTCACAGCAGACTTAGGTGTTATAAAAGCAGGTCTTGACGTTTATTCATGGCATAAACAGTCCAGTAACAAAACATACAGCAGCAGCGTGCTTCATTTGTGTACAAACAAAATAAAGACCTAGCCCGTCCGGGCGCTTACTAACAGGTTCTTCTCACCTATCTGGCAGTTTCAAAACGCAGCGTTAGCCTGGATATCGCAGGGTGAGTTTTAGCTCCAGCAATGGCTGCGTTCGCAGCTTCCTTCACACACACACAGGCTGTTCATTTCTGGCTCAGAGCAATAGTCTGCAGTCTCTGCAGAGCTTTTACCTCCCAGGCTAATTAGGATCAGAGCTCACCTGATCCAAAACCCAAACTGGATCGGAGGGGTGTGGAATGACAGGTCCCTCTACCAAACCTACCTGCCATTCCATATAAATCCAGGCCCGGCAAAATTAAACAACACCTCAGCAGCATATCACTGCTGGGAAACAAATCAATCCTGGACTTACCATCTCACCCAGCGTAGTAACCTAGGTGAAATGTACACCCCCTCGATCACTTCTCCAGTGACATGTCTACAATATATATATATATATACACACAGGTGGAGTCAGACTACAGAGCAGGAAGATTTCAAGGTTCAGGGTTTCAAGGTACAAGATTCCAGGGTTTCAAGGTACAAGATTCCAGGGTTTCAAGGTACAAGGCTCAAAAGTCCAGAGTCAGGGTCCAGGTCTAGGTCCAGGATTCAAGATTCGCTGGCTCCATGTGTGGATCAGCATATATAGAGCAGGAAGTCACACAGGTGCTGGCTGATTACCAACACCTCTGCAGGACAGAGCCATCTGCTGGTGGAACGGCATATAGCAGGAGAAAGTCAAACTGTGAAGGAACTCCAGACCCGAGTGTGGATTAGAAATGACTGATGGTGTGTAAAAAACTGATTCTAACCAATGTATAAGAGCACTGGTAATCGTTTATTAATGCATATCATAAAATACTGGCATATTTTTGGTTTATTATTTGCCTTATGTAAAAAAATGTGCTTATAGTGTATATGTGCATTTCCACGACATTATATAAACATGTGTATAGTTGTGGGAGTGTGCGCATGGTGCTGAGGATGCCTGTGTCTGTACAATATCTTGGGCTCTTACAGCCCCTGACTATTATGCTGATTATTATGCAGCATCACAGAGCCAAGTGCCATGCCCACTTCAAACCTCGATATCTTGGCCATTTCTTCTTCAATATAAAAACTGTTTGGGACAGTGGCAGACTTGCCCGACGCAATGCTCTGACAAGTGCCTTTGCCTGTTGTATCCCTTTAATAACTAGGTTTGTTTACCTATTTAAGCATTTATAAATTCTTGTAATGATTTCTCTTCTTTGACTCAAATGCCTTAAATTACCTCCTGCCTTATTCTGAAAAAACGCCTGAAATGCCCATTATTTTCATGAGCTATTGTAAGGAAAGTTTACTGCATTGAGGCCCATAAGTTTTATATAGTAGTAGACAGCTATGTGACCCAGCCTAACCCAGTCTAACCCTAATAGTTTGTAAGTCATTTTCCATTGCATCCTCCCTTACACAATAATAGATGGTAACTATCTGTAAATTACAAGTAGATTTATAAAAGTGTTTTTAGTCTGTGTGTTTTTATAGTTTAACTATCTGAACTGGTAAGGGCTCACTGATGGTCAGAGGGGGATTTAGGGGAACAAATAATTAAACTTAACGGTTCACTTTAAAATACGTTTTTTTTTTTTTAATTCCCTTTGTTTTATTCAGTAAACTTTAAGTAACAAATTTGCTTCATATGCTTCTTTGGCCTTCAGTCACAAATAGCAAGGACCTTTCACTGCAATCTCAGTAGATTACAGAAGAAGGAGGTGAGTTGCTGCACTGGAAAGTGAGGTGAGTGTGAGGTTATTATTTTTGCCCAAAGTACTTGTGTAACTAACTGTGCTAACATATGTCAGTCCTTTGTGTTTCGCTATTATTCAGCATATATTACTTTATACCTTTTCTTATTAGATTTAAAAAGTGAGAAACTTTAATTAACTGTGGTGTTAATGAGGATTTTAGGTGCACTTGTGAACTATAACGTACACAGGGAACATACATGACATAGAATGTATTCAGAGCGTCTAGAAGGAAAAACACAAAAGAAAATGTAATGCTGTGGACAGAGTTTTAAGGCAAAGCCAAATATAACACACAACCTAAGCATAAAAGTGACAGCAATTATGCAAGTGGATCATTATCTGCCGGTCTGGTGGGCAAATTCAAGGGGCCTTTTAGTAGAAATGATGGTGAAGTAACAGGTGACCTTTAAGACATTTAGCCTCTTTGTATTAAAGTGAAGCTTTTCAAAACCGCTGCAGAGACAAGTCTTCAAATGTATCTAACTACTATTGAAGCACTAAATTAGGGCTTTGTCTTGCTATGTAAGGATTCACTTTAAACAACATTCAGAAATTCGCAACAAAAAATTATTTAATTATAAAAATATGCATTAACACGCTGGATGTCAAGAGGAGGGTTCTTATACATGCTGGGTAAAAAAAATACAGCTTAGTTTGTCTTTTGAATTTAGCTGAAGGAAGGTAAAGCAGCTGGGATGGATTTTTTCAAATAAACCACTATAAAGGGGGAATTCTGGACTAAAATGAAATGGTGCATTCAATAACCTATTTAGCTGAAGGAAGGTAAAGCAGCTGGGATGGATTTTTTCAAATAAACCACTATAAAGGGGGAATTCTGGACTAAAATGAAATGGTGCATTCAATAACCTATTAGCCCAGATTTCCTACTTTCCAGAGAGTTTGGTGGAATTATTTTTAAATAGGATTTATAAATAACCCCTCCCCTTTCCATTTCAGAATGTTTATTTAGATTGGTTCTTGGCTAGCTGTAGTCCAGGATATGGAACCAAATGCAGCCCTCCTTCCCTTTCTGGAACTAAAAGCACACATACGTGGCATCGAAGGGCAGGGACAGTGAGCTTCAGTGACCCAGTGTGTTCTGGATGGGTCATGAAACTGCTCAGTGTGTATGACCTCCTACTCCCTGGAGTGACCTAACCCAAGAGTGGCTCCCCATACCTAGCTCAACCTGCTACAGACCAGACCATTAAGTAGCTGGCTCCCCTGATCCAACTGTATGTACCTCAAAGACAATTGATACATTGTAAATACAAAGTTATACACTCTAGAAATTGCTCTCATAAGCAGGAAGCACTGGAACATATTATGTGGCCAATCAAAGGTAGCAGCCATGGGGCAGAACAGTCGGAGTGCTGGGGTGCCATGTACAATGTACCTTTCAGAGGCATGCTGGAATGCCAGTAATGTGACCAGGCAGACTCTGTCTCTGAAGTGCACTTCATCAAAACTTATCTGACAGCTTATCTCAACTGACTTTTAATTCAATGGGTCTATTCATAGTAAAAAAATAAAATAGGTAGCGTGTATAAAAGCTTGATTACTCTTTTTTTGTGCATCTTGCCCCCTCAAAAACACAACAATTGGCCTAAACAATTTGTTAATCTCTAGAAATACAGATGTGCCCCCTTACCTTACCTAAAGTTTGTGTAAAGACTCATCATATCCACATACTACTGCTGGCAGAAGATTGTACATTTTTTGCATACAGGAACAGTGTCTGTTTATTCAGCAAACATCAGGAACATAAACGTGAGCAGGATACATCAGCAAGATATCTCAATATGGAGCAAAGCTCCTTTCTGTTAGGCTAAACATACTATGCATACAGCCACATGGTCTGCCTTAGCCATTCTGTTTTTCTTTTAAAGTAACTTCATCAATAGCATAACAAGCAGACAGTTACATACAGGATGTAGTTGTTGTATTAAAGCTATTCCAACAATTACACTGGGGGTTAATCAGCACAAGGTACAAAAAGGGCACTTTGCAGTAAAATGTGAACTCTAGTTGGAAAAAATTGGGAAACAGCACCTTTTTGCATGTGACACTGAATCAACTGGATCCGAACCTGAAAGTGCACTCCCAACCAGTCCCTGGGGAGCACATAGGAGTCTACTGTAGAAAGAATGATAATAGCAGAGTCTGGTTGCTCATGACTAGTATCATATATAAAACTCATTACATATCAAACTTTGTAAAAGCAAATAAACAAATATACCCTCCAATGTGAAAACTGATCAGCAATCACACCCACACACATTCACTGCTCTACTGATGTCCAAAAGGGTTCATGTGCAGTCCCTACACTCACCCATCTAGAGAAACCATTTGGCTGCCAGCGGTCGCATGGAGCTTAAGAGGGACAAGGGAGTTATGACCAGTTGAGTAGAAATGCATGAATTTTGGCCTATGGCTTTATTTTTGGGAATGGCTTACCAAACTGAAATCCATTTGGATGATTTTCAAGGGGAATGTAGCAAGGACCACTGCTCTGATTACTACTCATAAAACTAAATTAAACAACTTTTCCAGGTCAAAGATGTTCTACTGGAGAGCCCCAATGGGTCATAAGCTCTGATTGCACATTCACGGATTTACAAGCTTGTGCCATAACCAAGATTTGTGCCTATGCTGCCTGTACCCATCTCATTTGTAGCTGTTTCTCAACCTGCGAAAAAGTAACCTGATGAATGTTCTATGGCACTTGTATTATTTATTGTTAGTAGAAAACTAAACAGATGTTACTACATATTGAGAAATGAATGGACTATACTGAACATGACATATATGTCAGATATAAGGGTCGATTCAAAGAAACATGTAACAGCTTTGATTTGGGTGCCGATCATCCTATTTTTCACGTCCGCTCGTGCGTTCGTATGAACTTGCGAGTGATTCTATAAGCAAATACGTTTCTATCCTAAAATGTACGTCCGTTCGTATGGCAGTTCGGGAATCAGACCTATGTCAGTTTCCATCCTGAATTTTCCGTTTCATTTCTCAGGTTGCATCATTGGTTTTGCCCTTTTTCCTTTTTTGTCTGGACGTAAATCCTTCTGATCTTACGGCTGCGCACTACAAACTTACCTCATTAAAGTGCATTCTAAATATTTAGTCTTATTTTTCTTTATTTCATTCATTTTGTAGTAACCAACCATTAATGAATGCATTTGCATAAGTAAATCTTACTTTGTTTAATTTTTAGTTAACTTGCATTTTTTACTTGTGGATTTAATTTTAATATTTTGGCTTCAAATGGTACAATTTAAAATTTTGTGTGTGGTTACCCACACCCTCTACATACAGATTGCTCTCAAATATAAAAAAACACCCAGCAACTTCTGCATGTTATGAGTCTAGAAACAGGCAAGATGGCGGCTCAGGTATTCTCGGGCAGCCTGCAAACAGAAAGGGCCTTGTGACTGTGTTGCTCTGCATTCTTTGATTTCTGACCTTTCCGTGCCCCCAGCTCTGCTGTGTCTGTGCAAAATACAGCAGTAACCCACATCCTGCACTTTATCCCGCTCTCCTCTCCTCAGTAAGTGTGATGCATCTGACCAAAGATGAGCTAAAATAATTAAACAAAGCAAAGGTAAACAACTACACCAATAAATGCAATCTAAAAAAATTATTCTAGTACATCAATTTAAAAATAAATAACAAAGGACATAAGTTTCTTTAATTAACGCAAATATATTGCAAAATAAAGGTTTACATGCAAAGGACTAATTAAGGTCCACATTAAAATGCTTTTATAAGGCATACATGAATCAGGTATGCATTGCCATACAATTTATGGCCTCGGCCATGCTGATACATGCAGTTCATTGGAGCTCAAGACGCGCAGACTCCTCCACATAGCCAAAAAACCTGTTCAAGAACAGCAATCCGACTGCTAAAAGGTGTCGGCAGTGGCTTTCTTTTAAAACGTATTTAGAGGTTTGAAAACTGTTCTCTGAATCACACCTAAACACATTCGATTATCCTAAGTTTTACGTTTTGATCCTAAGTTTTAGGATTTGATCCTAAGTTTTACGTTTTGATCCTAAAATTTAGGAACGAACTTGCGATGATCGTAAGAGCATATACGCATTCGTACGTAGGCTCGTGCGAGTCGGAAATGGCCAAAAAAACAGGAAAAAATGACTAACACCCACCCAAACTTACGATTCTCGATCCGAAATCAATTAACTTTTGCTCTTTGAATCGAGGGGATAGTTTCCAGTATATTTTATGTCTAGGTTTGTCCTGTGTTCTTTGTTTCCAGCATCTTCATCCCCTTAACATGTTTATTACTCTCCCTTGTTACACACCATGCAAAAGTTTGTCTTTGTCGGTTTAATTTTGTGGCAAGTATACAATCTAGACATAATACAAAACTTAAATGATTGGGCCTTAAATGAGGCCATAGGAACACTCTGGGTATATTGTGCATGCCCTAACGAGCATGTGAGAAATACATGATACATAATTTATGAATTATAATGCAATCAATTATATATGCTTTTATAAACCAGGTGTAAAATATTTATGCTAGGAAAGATGGCTTAATTTAATGCTGGGGCAATACCACCTGTGCTTTGGATGGCAATATCACAATATTCCAACCAGTTTAGGGGCAAAATGACTTATTACTTTTAATGTTTCCCTCTTGTCAGTGCACTTGTGAGAGCCCCAGTGATATGTGTAGAATTAATGTGATTTTCTAGAGACATTGAATAACAAATACAGAGACATGCTAAAACACATGCTTTACCTGGGACAGGTAAACATTCACTTTTACCTAGAAGTCTTGTATGTGATTTTATTCAGAGCACTAATTGTGGTCAGCAACACTGGGTCTGGTTGTACATTCCTGAAGTGATGAGAACCATAGCTGAGCCATGTGAGGGTATGTTAGCAAATGTTCTTGCTGTTCATATTGGAGTCAAGTTAAACCCAACCCACATCTTTCTAATTCAGATCAGTTCAATTTAAATAACACTTTGGTCAAATAGCACAAACAAAAAAAAATTATTGCTTGTCAGCTTACATCATTAAGAGGGGCAGAATCTCAATTGGGGATACCCTGCCATGCATAACAGAAAAGTGTTACCCACTTCCACATGTACCCAATGCCAACTGCCAGTTTGCAGTCTCATGTGGCGCTAATTCAATTCCTATGGTAGGTTTGCACAGTGCCGGATGAACCCCAGTTGCTGCCGCGTGTGTGTAATACACATATAAGCCTACTGAATTTAATAGGTGCCTACATTCAGTCACATGCACATATGCCTCCAACTGGCTTCCTGGCACAGTTAAAAAAATCCAATTGTATAAATATTTAGTAGATGTACCTTTGGCAGCAATGACTAAACTCATTCATACCTGTCCAGTACCACATGCCTCCATGCGAACGCAGCAGATGCTGCATTACAGGCCAGAAATTCCTGCAGTAGTTCCTCTTTGGCCCTCTCTGGTGTGGCAGGGAGAACAAAGAGGGGGCCGCTAAAAGTCCTGTGTGCTGCATCTAGGACACAACCACAGGCTAGGCAACTCTACTATGCCCAACCCAAACCCATGCAAAAGTGCAGATGGTATGTGAATTTGGGTTGTGGGTTTTTCATTTAAAAACAAAAACCCTATACTATATCAAAGGGTGGTAGGAGGAGGCATGTTAGGGGTATGGAGGGGCCTGGTGCCCGAGTTTATGGGTCTGATGTTCACCCCTGGAAGAGCACCGGACCCATGCCGAAGGGCATAGAGGCTGATATTCTGGCCATTTGCTGACTCGTGGGGACCCCAGCCCCTATGCTTGGTGTGCCAGCTGGTAGCATTGGATATGGGGTACCCAATGTTATATTTTATTTATTTTTTAACAAAAGAAAAAAGCAAATGCAAAAAAAATGCATGAAAAAAAAATATTAAACACGTTTTTATTTGGCTGCAAAACACCAACTCCTACCGCAATCCATTAACACAAAATGCATGCCACATAAGCATCCGGAGAGCTGTGAATGTAGAAGAAATGAAGGGTCCAGGCTACTTACTGCCACGGCAAGAAAAAATATTACAGAGCTTCACTGAAAATGTAAAAGACGTATAGAACGTACAACAAAGTTAGGGGCTTGTGCCATGTCATTTTAATAGAGAGTTTAGAGAATCAGTTTTTCAATCTCTAAATGAAATGAAATGAAATAAAAATAGTGAAAGGTGAGTTATATTAAAAGGTTTTTGCAAACAGACAAATTATAACCAGACAATAGCAACAATTTAACAAAAATGGAATAAAAAAAGAGAGAGACTTCAATTTTGAACTCTGTTGTGAAAAAGTTTAGACAAATAGTTCAGTTGATGCAGCCAGAGCTATCAGACACTGTAAAACCTGCAGATCATCATATTTCCCAGCCCCAAATTCTGAGTTGATTTTTTTTTTGTTTTATTGATTTCATATTTTCGGTTTTATTTCTTCCTGTTTTGTATTCTGCATATTTCCAATCCTATATGTACTGCATAATCAGCATGATATTTCTCAATCTCTTTATTTTGCCACCATGGGATACATATAAAGATTTTGGTCTGGCAAGTTGTGCAGTAGGAGAGCAGAGGACATCAAATACACAGGGTTTTGGACAATTCCACCCCAAGAGGAGAACACATTAAAAAAAGTAAGTATAAACTAAGCTACATTAAAACGGATTAAAACCCGCGCGGCCGGGCCCTGAAATCTAAAAGATTCCAAAGCCTGGTCACTAGCCTACCCCCGGGCATCATAGACTGGATGCCCCACTGTGTGAAACCCCCCGGGCCCCGCGACGAGATCTTCTGTGGCACCACATCCCAGCCCTCTTTGGCCATGTGCGTGCCCGAATAGCATGCCGGGGAGGCAGCCAGCCGCCTGCAACTCATCACAGAGGCACTTTTGAGTTTTCTTTGAAAACCAGGCCATCGCAAAGCCAATAGCGGGGGGGGGGGGGGTTCAGCACATAAGCTGACCCAAAAAGGGTTTCCATCCGTTTAAATATGTACACAAGAAAAGTGTTCAGAGTTTGTGCCCTGCTCTCTGACCGGATAGTTGTTTAGGTAAACAGTGCCAGGATAATAATGTTATGAATGTTATGAAACCTGGTGGGCAAGATTCTATAGAGACCTTCCTAATGGTAGGAGTTGGAAGATTGGATTATTTTGTTTTTTCAGGTAATAATACCTTGGTGTCAGGCAAAAACCAATGACTCTATGCTGACCTTATAGGCTTCTAAAGTCTGAGTTTATCCTGCTTGGAAGCTCCTATAAACTACACTAAAAAGGAGGAGCAGAGCCCTATTATAGCGTTATCAAACTGAATCAGAAGCTCTTGAAACAGCCCAGTCAGTGGTGGAGAAAGTACATTCTCTGTTGCATTTTTTAAGAAAATAAGTGCTGTTCTGAGTGCAGGGGGCATCCCGATTGCAGATGCCTTTCTGTGCATTAATGGTGACAAATTGCAGAAATATTACCTTTCTCCTCGGTCCCCCCGGAGAAATCTATTGCTATGATAGGCCACCGCAGTGCCGGCAACAACATGACCAGTAGCCAATCTGCTGGATTTTTACAGTGGACCGAGACGAAAGTAAGATATTCTAAGTATGTCACACACCCCGCTTCAAGAAATTCATTACGTGTGGGTAAAACTGACCTATAGAGGGCGATATGCAGAGATGCCAGGAAAAAAGAGCCCCTCCCAGTCCATAAATACCTGGGACCTCCCACTCATTACCCAATCTTCATCTCTGCAGTCGGCGAGCAAGTCAGAAGATGTGGTCTCCTCCTTGCACAGGGGGATTTCAAGTAGCCGGGATGACTCCCGGCCCTTTAGTTATCTATTTCCGCCTGGATCTTTTTTTTCTGTTACCTCATGCCTCCCAGCCTAGGCTGACGGTCCGGGTGAGGGTAGAAAAGCACCCTTGGTGCTTAAGAGCAAATGCTCTCCCGTGAGACCCTATATAAGAGGGTAGGCGGTCATCCGGGACGGTGACCCCGGTTTGGGATGCCCCGTCCCTTGGCCTTACACTTTGGGTGGTCCCCCCCTTTGGGTAATGCCCCTCTCTCTAGCGGGATAGCGGAGGGTAGGAGCAGGGCCCCTTATTCGGTGTTAGGTCCAAATTTTGTAATCATTAATTCTTAATAATATTTTAATGTATTAATTTATTAAATTATCCTCCCAATAGTTATTAACTTATTTATTACTTCATAACAGCGTGTATTTCTCTGTCAAAACAGCGCTGTGGCCGCCATTTTTATGCAGGCTTTCTCCCTGAGGTAAAAGGGGCGGGGCCGGGCATCAGGGTCAAAGTCACGGCCCGCTCCCCTCCTTCTGTCTCTTCTGAGACCGGCGCCGCGGCCGCACATGGCTGCGGTGCCGGCCTTTTTGCATTGTCATGGCGGAGGGGAGCTTCTCCCCTCACGCTTTCACTCTTGGGGGCGGGGCCGGGCTTTCCAGCGCTGCGGCCCGCCCCTGTGTCACAGGCACCGCTGAGGTGCTTTTCTCTGCCTGTTTCCTCAGAAGGAGCTGGCCACGCCCCCCTTCTCTCCTCAGAGCTGCTCTTTACCTCACGGAGAGAGGAAGCTGTCTTCAGGACCACAGTGAGTGACCCGGTGGGCCCCCCTTCTGTCCCATCACCTATAATTATATATTTTTATGTCATATATATATTTTATACTCCGCTTTTATTAGCCTTTTTTATTATGTCTTTCAGATATAACCTAGAGTGGTGTTAGGGGGTTTCTCCCGGTCCTAGGGTCCCTGGGTTCTTAATTGGCTTATTGCAAATCCTCCCACTTGGGACATTAAAGGGGCATCCCGGGTTGCTTAAATGCGTAATTCCCTCGGTCATTGCGACCAACTATAAGTTCACCTTATGGAGGCATCCCCGGATACTGGGCTCGGGCTCCCCTCGGGGCAATCCCGGAAGTGTATGGGGTGTGGGGCATCCCTTACTGGCGATGATGTATATCTGTGTATACCATGCGCACAGCAGACTATTACGCGGCAGTCCGGACCCCAGGCGTCTGGTTCAGCGCCGCCGGTCTCTCCTCCCCCCCCTCCCAGTTTGATCCGTGCCCAGTCTGACGTTGTCATGGGCGGGCAGTTGCAATCGGAGATGTGTGCCCGATTGGCCAATCTTGAAAAATTATTCTCCAGTACGGTCACCAGAAAGGCTCCGGCTAAGAGAAAGCACTTGTCGCCGTCTTCACCAGCGGCCGACTTGGATGATCTTGATAATCTGGACTGGTCTGATTACTCCCAACTTGAGGAAGGGGAGGTATATGAAGAATCAGATAATTCAGACGATCAGCAGTTTGTGGGTGCTGATACCGAGCGGGGCTTGGGGAGGTCTTCGGATACTCCTAATGTTCTGGCTCAGATGTTTGAGGTTTTGGCTATTTCTCCTCCTGAGGTGGTTCCACAGCAAAAGGGGGAATTTTTCGAAGAATCCAGGCCGCGCTTGGAATTTCCTAACCAAAAGCATTTTGATGGGATTATTGCTAAGGAATGGGAGAGGCCTGCCCGGCTCCCAGGTGTCCCTCAGGGTTGGGACAAAAAAAAAAAAATATCCCTTTCCCTTGGATACGGTTAAGCGTTGGGCGTCCCCTCCCGAGGTGGATGCACAGATTCTGGGTTTATCCAACACTACTGTTTTAAATTCTCCTGATTGCTCCACGCTTAAAGATGGTGAGGATAAACGCATTGACCAAATGGCTTGTCATGGTTTTGCCAGTGTTGGGTCAGCCATGAGGCCGGTTTGTGCTTCAGCGCTGCTGGTGGTGGCTACCAGGTCGGTGGTCAGGGACCTGTTGACTTCTTCCGGGTTAGATCCGGATAGTGACGAGTTCCTTGGCCTTAAAAGGTGTGAATTGTTTTTGTCATTTGTACTAGCCGCCTTGGATGACACACTGATGATGTGTGGCAGAACGCCGGCTCTATTGGTGACTATTCGGCGTTTGGTTGCGCCAGTGGGCGGCTGATTTTGTGTCTAAAAAGTCGCTGACCGCTCTTCCCTTTGTGGGATTACGGCTCTTTGGTGAGAAGTTGGATTCAATTGCCAAGGGTGGTAAGTTACCTCAACGCAAAAAACAGCGTCGTCCCTTTCGGGGGGTGGGTTCCTTTGCTCCTTCCTTTCATGGGGCTAGAGCTGGCAGAGGAATTGTTTTCCCCGCAGCCAGAGGAGATTCCTGGAACAGGGGCAGAGGACGTGCCCGCCCAGGATACAGCTGGGGCTCTAAGCCCAAACCCGCTGCCAAGCCAGCTCAGCAATGAGGGGGCGCCCTCACCCATGTGGGTGGGGGGGACGGCTGCAACACTTCTCCCAGGTCTGGGACCGGGAGGTCTCGGACAGATGGATCTGGGTAGTGGTGACTTCCGGCTACAAGTTGGAGTTCGAGCTCCGGCCCCCTCCCAGATTCCTCAGGTCTCGGGTGCCTTCGGACCTTCTGGCCACGCAGGAGCTCCAGGCGGCAGTAAAGAGTCTGTTGGATATGGCAGTTATTTGCCCAGTGCCCCCCTCAGACAGGGGTCGGGGCTTTTATTCCAATCTGTTCACGGTGCCCAAGAAGGACGGCTCGGTTCGACCCATTCTGGATCTAAAGATCCTCAACAGGTTCGTCCGTCCACGGAAATTTCGCATGTTCGCGTTCAGCTATCCATTCTCTTCGGCAGGGGGACTTTCTGACGTCCGTAGACATCAAGGACGCCTATCTGCATGTGCCGATTTTTCCAGCGCACCAGAGATTTCTCAGGTTCGTGGTGGAGGATTGGCATTTTCAGTTTGTGGCACTTCCTTTCGGTCTTACCTCGGCTCCAATGGTTTTCACCAAGGTGCTGACCGGGGTGATGGCTCTCCTCAGAGCCCAGGGTATTCGCATTGTCCCTTATCTGGACGACCTTCTCATTATGGCATCTTCCTTCAGCCAAGCGGTATTGGACACCAGAACTGTGGTGTCCACTCTGGAGAGATTCGGGTGGGTGATCAACTACCCCAAGTCCTCCCTTTCTCCGTCCAGGTTAGTGTCTTTTCTGGGAATGTCCCTGGATACTTCCCAGGCCAGGGTGTTTCTTCCTCAGTCCAAGGTTCTCTTGATTCAGGAGTTGGTTCGACTCCTCCTGTCTATCCCTCGTCCGGCCATCAGACTGGGGATGAGGCTGGTGGGATTGATGGTAGCCTCCTTTGAAGCGGTTCCCTTAGCTCAGTTCCACACAAGGACACTCCAGCTCCATCTGTTGGCGGCCTGGGACGGGTCGCCACTGTCGTTGGATCAGTCCTTCCTGATGACCCCCCGAGTTCGGTGCTCCCTTCAGTGGTGGCTGGATCCAATCAATCTGTCGAGGGGCAGATCCTTTCTGGCCCCTTGTTGGGAGACGGTCACCACGGATGCCAGTCTATCAGGATGGGGGGGGGTTCTGGAAGGATCGTCAGTTTCAGGGACTGTGGGGGCCTCAGGAGGCTCACGAGTCCATCAATGTTCTGGAATTGAGGGCCATCAGGATGGTTCTGTTTCGCTTGACTCATCAGTTGCAAGGATGGGAATGGTCTCTCAGCCCCAAAGTGTTTCGCTTGATTTGTCTCAGGTGGGGGTCCCCGGTGGTGGACCTCTTTGCCTCTCGTCACAATCACAAACTTCCGACATTTGTGTCTCTCTCACGGGATCCACTGGCTCTGGCAGTGGATGCCATGTCTCTGAACTGGAGGGATCTGGGGTTTCTGTATCTGTTCCCTCCGTTTCCCTTGGTGGCCAGAGTGGTGCGCAAGCTGGGTGCGTCAGCAATTCTGGTGGCTCCAAGGTGGCCAAGACAGGTTTGGTTCGCAGATGTGGTAAGGTTAGCAGAGGATCAGTTCATTCTGCCCCTGCTGCCGGATCTGCTCACCCAGGGTCAACTACGTTATCCCAATTTACCAACGCTGGCTTTGACGGCATGGCTGCTGAAACCTCCATCTTGAAGGAGGAAGGTCTTTCCGATGCTGTGATGCGAACTCTCATTAGTGCTAGGAAGCGGTCTTCCTCTAATATCTACTATAGGACTTGGAGGTCTTATATTGATTGGTGTGAGATCAGGGCATTGCCTTGTAGGGAATTTTCCATCTCCAGAATCCTGGAGTTTCTTCAACATGGTCTGCACCTGGAGCTCCAGCTTAGTACTCTGAAGGGGCAGGTTTCTGCCCTGGCGGTGTTCTTTCAAAGGTCATTTGCCCTACATCCTTTGGTTAAGACTTTTTTCCAGGGAGTCACGCACGTGCGGCCTCCTAGAAAACCTTTGCTCCCTGTTTGGGATTTGAATTTGGTTCTTTCTGCTCTTCAGGATTCTCCTTTTGAGCCCTTGAATGATATTGCCTTGTCTTCACTTACGCAGAAGGTGGCCTTTTTGGTAGCCATCACTTCGGTTAGGCGTGTCTCTGAGTTGGCGGCTTTGTCCATTCAAGCCCCGTACTTTGAGGGGCATCAGGACAAGGTGGTTTTTCATTTCAAGTCCGATTTCCTTCCTAAGGTTGTTTCTGCCTTTCACCTAAACCAAGACATTTTTCTGCCCTCTCTGTGTCCTAATCCCAGCAATGACAAGGAGAGGGCCCTGCATTCTTTGGATGTGGTTCGTGTTGTGAAGTATTATTTGGAGGTAACGTCTTCCTTTCGTAAGACGGATGCCTTTTTTGTGGTGCCCTCCGGGCCCCGAAAAGGCTTGGCGCCTGCCAAGTCTTCCATTAGTAAATGGATCCGTCAGACCATAGTTGGGGACTATTATGCCAAAGGGAAAGTACCCCCTTTTCGTGTTACTGCTCATTCTACTCGTGCGGTTGGGGCGTCCTGGGCTTTTCAGCACCAGGCCTCTGTTGAGCAAGTTTGTAAGGCTGCTACTTGGTCTTCTGTTAACACTTTTTCCAAGTTTTACAAGGTTGATGTTCGGGCCTCAGCGGATGCTGTGTTTGGCCGCAAAGTTCTGCAAGCTGCAGTGGTTTAAGTTGTGCCTTGTTGCCTTGTTTTGGATCCCCGCCCTTTATGGACACTGCTGTTGGATGTCCCACACGTTATGAATTTCTTGAAGCGGGGTGTGTGACATACTTAGAATAATACCATTTTGTGAATACTCACCTGTAAAATGGGTATTATAAGTATGTCACACACCCCGCTTCTCCCTGCCCTTTTGTATTCTGGATCCTTTATATGGTGAACTTTGCGTTGTTATGCTTTGTGTTGGGCTCTTCCTGGTCCCTTACCTTACTGCTGTTCTTATACTGGGTAATGAGTGGGGGGTCCCAGGTATTTATGGACTGGGAGGGGCTCTCTTTTTTCCTGGCATCTCTGCATATCGCCCTCTACAGGTCAGTATTACCCACACGTAATGAATTTCTTGAAGCGGGGTGTGTGACATACTTATAATACCCATTTTACAATTGTCACAAAATTGTATTTTCTCCTGTTTGTTGCCGTTACTACGATGGGGACTCTGCAATTGAGATGCTTCCCTTTGCCCGGATTTTTTTGTGAAAAATAGGTGTTGAAAAATTGTGTTCCCAGCATTGTAAAAACATTTCTGGTATAAAATTCTGTTGTAGCAAAACTATTACGTGGCTTCTGCTTTTCTTGCCGCCGACCACATGAACACTGGCAGCCAATTGCAAGGTTGTATTTTGCCAGGGAAACCAGTGGGGGTAAGTGAAATCTGGGTTCTCGGTGGGGGTGGGGTTGTGCAGGGGGCCCCAGAAACCTGAATGTTCTAGTACTTTGGTGTTCAAATAATAATATAATTAAAATCAGCTCAATGCCACAAACCATTCTTCCCAGTGAGTTTTATTTTACGAACGCAGTTCTGCTTTCATCACTAACGGCCATACAATCAAGGTGATTAAACCAAATATGTAATTTAGGCTGATGACTAAATGGTTCACTTAAGTCCTATCAGAACATATATTATTCAGTGAGATGGTGTAACTTGTTCCACTGTTTCCGGAACATATTCGGTGGAAAATCGTTTTGTTCAGACTTCTGTGCTGCATATGTTATATATCAATGTCTTCTATTTTATTGAGCGCTCTATTGGGACATGTTATATATTACTGTGTGTGTGATCAGTGTTGTACATGCAGAATTATGCAGCCTAAATCTATATGCACGAAAAAGAAATCTTTCATTAGCCTCAAGGCTTATTGGCTACGGAACACAGGGCATTGAAAAGATAAATAATGAACATGAAATCTCTTGAGGTTCACTAAGAGAACGGGACAATTTCCTTCAGATTGTTTGTCTCTTGTCGCTGTCATTTGGTGAATGAAGTGTCTTTCCATGACAATACAAAAGCTGTCCTCACCACTGGACGCACCCAGGGCACTGACTTGGAAACACAACCACCTGTTTTGTCCCCTAAGACTTCTCCTCAGAAAGCACCATCTGGCAGAGCGCGCAGCACACTGCAATCATCCCTTCAGATTTGACTTACAATGAATCTGCGCAAACAAAGTTATGGGAGATTTACAAACCACCACAGCCTATTGACTTATTTTTAATAAGGAATATGTTTCCAATGAAATCTACTAAATCAAGGTGAGTTTTAACATATATACTCAGGGGCTCAACAGTGCCAAAACTAAATGTGCGCAGGCCCCGGTGCGAGCATTTAATGGGCCCCAATCATGGCTCATAAACTGCTCTTTTTTCTGTCATTTTAACTGAATTGGATACAACTACTTACCTAAAGAATGAAACAGCAGAGCCAAATGATGCTTCTTTTTTCTGTGCATGATGCCACAGGTGGAGAAACAACAATGATGGGGCCTTGTGACCTTATGGGCTCCAGTCCTGTCACAACCTTTATAGTCCAAGTATAATATTTAACAAGCTAAACATGGATATCATCCAAGAAAAACTAAATTATTTAAATGTGAATAAGACTGCAGGACCAGATGGACTTCAGCTCAGTTATCACATCACCCCTGTTCTTGATCTTTAAAGACTCACTAACAACTGTATAGTACCAAGGGACCGAAGTAAATCAAATGCGGTGCTAATTTTTGAAAAGGGCTCTAGGTTTTCTCCAGGCAATTACAGGCCTGTAAGATCCATGGTGGGAAAATTGCTTGAGGGGCTATTAAGGGACTATATACACAAATATGTAACTATGCATAATATTATAAGTGACAACCACCACAATTTTACTAAGGACAGAAGCTGCCAAACTAACCTGATTGGCTTCTATGAGGAGGTGAGTAGAAGCCTGGACAGAGGGATGGCTATAAATATAGTTTTTCTGGATTTTGCAAAAGCATTTGACACTGTCCCCCATAGATGCTTATTGGAGACATTTAGGTTTTAAGAATTAGAAAATACAGTTTGTAACTGGATTGAAAACTGGATGAAGGATCATTTGCAGAGAGTTGTGGTTAATGATACCTACTATGAATGTTACTTGGGGTCTAATAACCTGAAGGCCACCTATGACCTTGGGGGAGTAAAACTGGGAGAAACACTTGTTGAGAAGGATCTGGGGGTACTGGTAGACAACAGACTAAATAACAGCATGTAATGTCAAGCAGCTGCTTACAAGGCCACCAAGATATTATCATGCATTAAAAGAGGCATGTTATTATGGGATAGGGAAGTAATTTTGCCTCTTTACAAGGCACTGGTGCACCCTCACCTGGAATATGCTGTCCAGTTCTGGGCACCAGTTCATAGAAAGAACACTCTGACCAGGGAAAGGGTAAAGAGGAAAGCCACCAAACTAATACAAGGAATGAAGGATCTTAGTTATGTATAAATATATAATTGGGCAATACAATAAATATGGGGAAACACTATTTCAGGTAAAATCCTCTCTAAAGACAAAGGGGCACTCCCTTCGACAGAAAAAAAAATAAATTCAGTCTATGGAGACAATCATTTTTTTCCATAAGGACTATAAGTCTGTGGAATAGCCTCCCCCAGAAGCTTGTTACAGCATCAACCACTGACAGCTTCAAAAAAGGATTAGATGCTTATTTAGAAAAAAAAACATTAACAGTTACTATTAGCTCTTATCAGTTAAATATATATAAATATATATAATATATAATAAATTAAAAATAACTTCCCCCTACACCAACACCCTTGGTTAAACTTGATGGACATACGTCTTTTTTCAACCGTTATAACTAGGCACCCCTTATAGTTACGCCACTGGGCTTGAAGGCTTTATTGGACAATTAAACTAATTTAAATGTAAAATACACCATTATAATACTAATAGTAATAATTATAATAATAATATATTGTAATATTGAATAACAGATAAAGTTACAAACATCAATAAATGTTTTCAAGTTTTTATAGCCGGACAACACTTAAAAACGCCCCGCTTAATCACTACTGGGGAATCCAATTGCACCACATGCCATCTAAAGAAGCCTGTTCTCCAGCAACATTACTCACCTATTTGCTGGAACCCATTTTACATTGCAGCCCCACATGACCGCCAGCAGACAGTAAGGTTTGCCATGTTGTGTTGAAGCAATCCCAGAAGTAATGAGTATAAGGGCTGGGTGTTCCCAAGGCATTTGTACAAACACTATGATAAAGATTCTAACCAGTCATCCAAGGCTGATATAACTATTAATGTGTGTCTGATCTGGTCTTATCATTCATACTTTTCCTATAAAATGTCATTTTTGAAGATAGTGAGAACAGTAAAACAGCCTTTCTGGCCTCCTGCACTGAGCAGTAATGAAAACTGAATGGCAGCACCAGACAGTGGCTATGTCTCAGGCCACAGTGGCCATTGATTTTCTACACAAACTAAAAGCTAATGACTTTTTAGGTCAAGAGAACTTGTCCATCGCCCCTACCCCTTGACTGGCACTCTACTGAGTATCTTCTTTTGTCAGAAAGTTAAATGGTACAGATAACAACATGGCTGTGTGAATGCCCTATTATTCAAGGCACGTCTAATGTTTCTGCCACTACAGATTACAGACTTTAATAATTTCAGTGGATTTATTTAACCCAACAAAAACAATAATATCCTTTATTCATTGACACAAGATTTCACAACTTTCATTTGAAATATGCTTTTTATTAAATTGTTACATTCCTCATTATATCAACTAAGAAATTAATGAAAATCAAATCATACCCAGGACAGACGAGAAAGGCAGAGAGAAAGTTTGTCTTGGCACTGGACATGATCGGGGATTTTGACAGGTGATGAGGCACAGCAGGGCTGGTTCAGAAGCCCTCTAGCCAGATAGACCCCATTAGCTTGCATTCAGTTCCTCCAAATGCCAAATACAATTACTACCCTGGGAACTAGTAAAGGGTCCATTGGACCCCTTACCTGTTCACAACCTGTTAAAAACAAATACTGTACATTAAAAAAAGAACACACCTTGTGAAAGCACCTTTCATGCCCCCTCCCCTCCCAGTAGCTGCTCTTTGGCATCAGAAGAACAGAGCTGTAGAGAGAATGCCGCTCCATGGGGGATAGGACAAGAAAGACAGTTTGTGAACTGTTAACGGGTCCAAGGGACCACTCACTATACCAGTTTCCATGTAGTGGTGGCCGGTGGGTGACATGCTGATTTGATACGGATCCTGCCAGTACCCGGGATGGTGTGAACCAGACTGAATCAGCAAGATCCGAGTCGAAGATAGCTGTGGCCCAAATCCAAAGCCCATCACTATTTTTTATTGATGCTAAGGCACAGTGCAGCACAGCCGAGCACAGCTACACTATATTGCTTTTTGAAATTGCCATATACACGTTGGAGGGCATTGTTAGGATTTTGTCGCCTTTAAAATACAATATCTTTGATTATACTGTTATATATTTAATTATTTTAGAAAATTGATTTTATTTTTTAAAACAAACATTCTGAGCAAGTCTCAATATGCCTAAACTAGACTTCAGCTCAGCACAAGCCAGCTATTTAGCTGCATGCTTTATCTGTCTCCCCACTTAGTAAATTGGGCCCTAAATATCAGGATGGAAAGCTATTTCTGTGGCTTCTGCTCTACACAGGATGTTCAGTCATGTGGGATTGGCTATGAGGGGATTTCCCCTATAAGTGTAAATGTATGTGTCACGTTGCCATTAAAACCTTTTTCAACTTGGTGTAGGAAAGTTACTTTATTGTTGTCTTTGCTATCAGATACTCCACTGTAAACAAAACTGACCATTTTCTGGGGTGCTCACAGCTTAAACTTATACTAAAGGCAAGCCTGATTGTTGTCCTGTTGGCTACACATTGCACTGTCCTAAACTTCAATTCATTTCCAAAAATAGCCTGTAGTTCCCAGGTTATCAGTAAAAATATAAGAACATTGGAGATGCAGGCAAAAAACAGAGAGAAACAGCGGATGTGGCAACAGCAGTGTGATGTAAGCACACTGTGATGAAACTGAGAGGAGAGAGGATGGCTGGGTTTCAGAGCTGCAGAGAGAGGCAGCCAATCAGGATATCTGGGCAGGGAGTGGGGGGTGTTTCCGTTCTTGGTACACTGAAGGTTGATTGATGGACCAAATCATTGGGGTGGGGACATCGGGGGGGGGGGGGGGTCATCGGAGAGGAAGGCACTTAACTTTTGACTTGCCAAACAAGTTTGTAAGTGATGGGTGGTTGTGGGGTGTTTTAGCTTGTGGCCTGATTATGGGTCAGATGCTCTAGGTATAGTTGGTCGATAAAAGATATCGCTGATTGAGCCAACGCTCAGAAGTCAATTCATTCCACTACCACTATTCAACCAAAGAGTCAGAACAGATGTAAAACACCCAGACATCCAGCATTCTGGATTTGTTTTTCCCCATGTTAGCAACGTTGGACATTGTGGTGTTCCCAGAGCACAGGGGGCCTCAAAGTGGGACTGTGAGACCGACAGTGGGACATCGAAAGATAAAGGGATCTTAAATCCTATTCATTTAATAATGTTGTTGAATGTCTTCCAAGCATACAGAATTGCACTATAAAATAGATATTCTATACAAAAATATCATACAAAACAGTATATGCATACCCATAATCCCCCATCTGAGTGAGAGCAGGCCCCATCTCCTGTGTTACATCACATATAATATAGAGAGAGAGAGAGAGAGAGAGACCCTACTGCATGATTTATTCAGCAAGCTGGGCATTTCATTGCTTTGTGCGGTTTTTCATTTTATGTGTAATTTATGCTTTCACCACTAGATGGAAGTAAAGAAATACAATACTATTGCAAAAGCCTGTATAATCATTTTTACATACAAAAGGGGCATGTGGCTAGAAAGATCTTCCCAAAACTTAAAGTCTATGTCCAGGCACACACTAACTTCCCCCCACTTTATCTCCCCTGGGAACAATGCAAAATGAACTAATTCAAAGCATCACCAAATCTCTGATTATTTGTAAATACCTTATTATTATTCTAAAGCCGATTTCTTTGCTTCACTTTGGGGCGTGGCTGAGCTGGGATGGACATGACATTGTACAGCTTTATTAGTCTTGAGCATGCTCTTCTGTGGCCAGAGGCAGCTGCAGGACCACTGTTACTTAAGGTGCTCGCTCAAGCTTCTACCTGTACTGCAGGAAATGGAGGAGAGACACATAAGCATCAGGTGTGCTGCTTGCTGCCTTATTTTTGCTGTTGGGTTTACAGTTCCTTTAACAATCTCACAAAACTCTGACCTGCATTTTTCACCGTTCCTGACTGCCTTTTTACACTAATTGGGCCAGCCTTCAATGTAGGGAAACATTGTTGGGAGCCTCCCTTCTTCCCCTCCAACACTGTTTCTAGACCATTTTTCAGTGCTCATGATGCCATTAACTTCGATCACACTGACAATGGGGATTGGGTGTACCAATGTGCAATAGTATAATTGTGCAACAGCATTGCATTGTGAGCCCTAAAAATGGCTCAGAAACAGTGTTAGAGGGGGAAGAAGAGTGATACATGACATTATTAGAAAATGAAAAGTGGTATCTGATTAGAATTTGGGGACCCCTGATCTAGGGGACAAAAACAGATGAATGTTCTCAGTCCGTCCATACCCCAGATAATGGCTAACCTTATGGCTGATGCCACAATCATTTAAGACAAAGGCACATACTAAGGATATTTAGAATAATTAGGTGCTTGTGGTTTGGACCATGAGAACAAATGTGACTTTTCAAAGTAAAAGATTACATTCATTTGTTTAAAAATCTACAGGGAAGAAATAAAGCCAGGTAGTGCAGTAACAGCAGATGGCCCACAGTCTCTAACATACATCACACTGAAAACTAGATGTAAGAAAAAGTTGGGAGTGAAACTGCAGTAGCCGCTTCGAGCATTTCCTTTCCTAATATTTTTTCATGGTACACTAGGCAGGAGTTGCACCCTATAGCACACACCGTCACAAAATTGTAAATACACCTTTACAAAACCCGTTTGGTATATAAACACAAGGCTGCACCAAGGTAGGCCAATCCTGGTGCAGTGTTCCTAAATCAGGGACTCCATAAGTGTGTGAAAGTGCTCACACACCACCAAAGAAAGACACTGGGTCAAGCCCGAAGACAATGGTGGTTTAATAGAGGTTTTATTACTTAATAAAGTATGTTTACGTGATTATTTTTTTTTTTTTACACAAGTGAACTGGTGAGGGTTCCCAAGGACCCCTACCTACCTCAGAAGGTAGGGATGGCAAGTTGCAATATCGGTGGGGGATTCTATACTTACGGCCTTATTTATCAATGGATAGCGCCAGGAAGTGTCTCACTAGCGCCAGCTATCGGCGGCTACCGACTCCAGAACGCCAGGCGGCGGACACAATCACGCATTTATCACGCTAAATGAGGCTAGCGCCGGCGAGAGCGTCACCTAGCGCGGGATTCATCATGTAGCGGACTGCAACGAACAGCGCCGCTGCTAATCCCATCACAGCGCCAGGTATAACCTCTCGCTACCTGGTGCTCTCCAATGCATTTCAATGGAGCAATCTTTAAATATTCATAATTAATTGATTTGATTTTTTTTTTTTTTTTTTTTTTTTTAACTGGCAAAAATTCTGTGACCACTACGGCAATGTTATATATTTTTTTTAAGGTAAAAAAAAACAAAAAAACACATTTGTGCAGAATTGATATTACAGGTCTGGTATTAATGTATTCATATTACAAAATGTTTAGAAAAACTTGGGTAATTTTTGAATCAAAAAATATGGTTGTTTGGGGGTTAAAAACTACTTTTAAGCCATCGCCGCCAGCGCTTTGGAGTTTAAACAAGCATTTCACAGCGCGAGAATTTTTTGAGCGTGATTTGTTAATGAATATGCTGGGAGCCGTTCGCTCTGGCCATTCGCTGTCAGGCGCACCCATGCAGCGCGGAACCTGTGAAACAGCGACTCCTAACCCCGTATTCAACATTACCGCACACCGACTGAGTCGCTGTCAACAAGCGAACAACGGCCAAGCACAGCGAATACTAGCGGGCGCTGTGAAAATCACGCTACTGGCGCTCATCTGTCGCTACCTGGCGCTATTAATGAATCGGCCTCTTAATCTCCAAATGTTTGGGTAAATTGTATCTGAGCGAAATACAGGAATGTTTACAAGTCTTGTAGTTGTAGAGCTGGTCAACGTTGGCTGACATGATATGGTTCAACGATTCTGCTGTCATGTTTCTTTTTTTTATGTGAGTAGGGAGGTCCACATAACCCAAGAAACTGTTGAAGTCAGTCTATCCCAACAGCAGAGTTATACATTATTTCATGCATGTTTATATTAATTTCCTGTGGATTTCCAAGAAATCTGCTTGATGTGTGTTCCAGGCATCTGCTATGCTTTCAGTAAAATAATATATATATTTTTAAATTGCTTATGGTTTGATCCCCCCCCATCACAGACACATAATCTTGGCATAATTCAGGTGCAATTCAACTTACATTTTATCTACAGAAAGTTGGATGGAGAGGATCTCTGACATTATTTGTCAATGAACTGCTAGAGGGTTTTTTCAAACATCAAACCTAAGAAAATGGATAATTATGAAGAAGGAGGGACAGCCTCTGTAAATGACAATTAGGAGCTAGGCGATGTCTAGATAACTGTCTTGGATCTGTGCTCCATATTTTTCCTTAATCTGTCATTCATTTGTTTTCCTACAATGGTTTTATGAAGCCCTACAATGGTTTATGAACCTGCCAGGCTTGTTCCTGTGTGTCAGTAGCCAGTCTGTGTTTCTCCTTCTATTCCGTGTAGGGGGACAAGAGGGTCAAATTATGGTTGGTGTGCCAGTTGAGCTTGTGTGGGCTGTTTGGAATGTCAGGTTGCGCTTGAGCTTCCACCTGATTGTCAAAATGGGATGCACTTTCGTTTTAGCATCAGTTTGTGCACTAGCGTTCAACATTGTGCCAGTTTGTGCATAAAATTTTCCACTAGCATCCTTTTTGCACACCAAACTGTCTCCGGTGCCTGATTTATGATATGTTTAGAGGGCAGAAAAGCTTGCATAAATGTGGCAATTTGAATTTCCTCCAGCAAATAGGTGAAGAAAACTGCTGATTCTCGTGAGTAACAGCCTTATTTCATTCAAAAAACACATGACGGCGGCGTCCTGCATGTTTATGAACAATGAAAGTGTCAGACGCAAGTATTTTTAGGGATGGAACACGTTATTTTTGATTTGGGTTCCTACAAAAAAATGATAAAAAGTTTTCAAGAAACACGAAATGACAGGGTCATTTGTGCTTCAAAACAGCAGATTTACCTTGTGGAAGGTGCAAATTGTGCTCCCGTGCGCTTGCCATTTGGTGCAGTGTGCACACAGCTATGAACCGCAGCACGCAGCAGGATCGTTTGCGCTCCACCTGAGAGTTTTTGTGCTCCGACCATGAATCTACCCTATTGTCTGCTGAACACACGATCGTACAGATACCCTTTGTGATTCAGCGATGCATTTGTCATTTAGCAGCCAAGATCCCATAGATCCTGTATATTCATTTATATCCTGTATATTCATATATATCAAGACCTAAACTGTAATAAACAGATCTTTCAACATGTATATTTGGATTGAGTCATGCTGTATGAGGAGACGTGTTCTGGAGTTAGCAATATAGTTACAGACAGGCATGTTGCTTGTGTAACAAGTTATAGCCCACTCATAACAACACCATTTACCCCCAGCTGCATACTACCCTCTACTCTGCAGTTTCATTAAGAATAAATTAAAAGTTATGCTAGAATTAGAGCAGGCACATGTTAACATTTGACACTCAAAGTAACCTGCATGTTACCACAATGACCAATAAGTGCATGGCAAACTCTGATTAGTGAAATCGGACCTTCCCCCTGAATAAGAGCCTATCTTGTATGTTTCCCCCACCCTGTACATACAGATTTCCCACATTAAAAATCATCCTACCTGCACCTAGCGCATGTTATGAGCCTTTAAACATCCAAAATAGCAGCCCATGGAGTCTCAGGCTGTCTGCAGACAGGAAGTGTCTTCTGAATGTGCTGCTCTGCATTCTGTTATTGCTGTCCTTTTCCTGACCCCAGCTCTGATTTGCCTGTGCTAAGCACCGCTATAACCCACCCCCCTGCACCCCCTTCCTCAGTATGTGATGCTTCAGAGGCAAGATGGCAGCACCCGTATCCTAGAGTCCTGAACAGAGTTGCAGCCCAGTGGGAAGAGAATAATAAGTAAGCGACTCAAAACTTTAAATATATTAAAATTAGATGCTGGTGAATAGTTTTTCAAGGCTTTGGGCTTTTTAGTGATGCTGAAGGTCTGGTTTAGTTATGAAAATATATATTACTGTATTTCAACTGGGCATGGAAATCTTGATCTGTTCCGATTTGTATAATAATAAGGCTGTTAGACTATGACTAAAAGGTGACCCATAATGTTAATATAAAAAAAATAAGGTTACCTTTTCTGTTTTGAATATTATTTATCTGGCTAACAGATCTGGCTCTTTGCATCTTTGCAGTCAACAAGACTGTATATATTCTATTAATGTGCACTTGGTAGCCAGCCTTCAAATAATGCATTGCACATGATGGTTTCAGACCTATAGTTGAATATGAATATAGGTTGCTCCCCCCACAGCAATCCCATTTGGGATGTCCTGCCAGCTAAAATGTAAAAAGAAATCCATCAGAACTTACACTGACCTTTTGCATTCTATTAACAGTGGGCTTTTCAGGGTTTTGTAGGTGGGAATATACACAGTGCCACTCATACATGTCCCATAGACACCGGCAGTCATGTAGGTTGCAAAAGCTAAATGGGAGCAATGGGCTTTTTTACATATTAACCAGTGGGCTGTTCCCAAATCAGGATATTCCATGAAAAGTGTCCTGTAGTCATTTTTGACAATGGTAATTGCTGAAAATAAGGATTTTTAAATTTATTTTTAACAAGGCATCAAATTGTACCATTGTGATTCTGTATAAATAATAAGTCCCATTTACCTATGAACAGTGACTCTTTGCTCTTGGAAAGTAGAGGAGTCTGGGAAATCAATGTCTTGTTATCGCACTGCCAGGCTAAAGCTTGAACTGTCTGAAGCCAGCTACATTTGTGACAGAAGAGTAAAGATGACCTTTTCAAGGGCAAACCATGTTTCCTGCATCTTACAGGGTAAAATAATTATAGCAATAGCTTGTGACAAGGTGACCAGGCACGCATGCTGCTGAAGACCTGTCTCTATACTGTATCACGTACAAGGAATCTGCTTTTTAATCTCCTGGTCTCACAGCAACAGCTATAGGAGAAATATGGGGCAATGTCGCACTTGTTTGCTTCTTATGTGCAGGAGACTATTCCAACAAATGTTGCTTGCTACATATTGTTAGTGTAGCAGTTGTTTTATGCCAAGAATTCATCCAGGAAGCACAAAACAAGGTCTGAAATGCATACTTTAGTTTCAGGTAAAATGGCAAAAATGATATTGTGCTAAGACTTGTGGGTATAAGTGAATAATTGTCATATCCAATGACTTGTGTTCCATAATTACATATAGGCTGTTGTTTAGTCTACTATTCAGTTCCTGTAATGATAATGTCCAGTCTGTATGCCCTTAAAGCAGAGCGAAACCTTCTCAGCTGCTAGCCTGCCCGTGGCACATCTTACTGTAGGATGCCCCGCTGTTTGAAACCCCCGGGGTTATTGATAAACTCACCCTCACCGGCAGATCCCACAATGCGGTGATCGCTGGCCTCTGCCTCCCCAGCCTCCGTGTAGCTGTGCGCGTCCCCACACCCAGCCTATCTGAATGGCTGGCTGCGGGAACGGGCGCACCCATCATGAAAGCCGGGCATGCGGCCAATCGATGTTTGCACATCACCCAACCCTTTTAAGATCAGCCAATCGGCAATCTCAAAATATGCTGGGTGGGCATGGCCTTGGTGGTGGAAAACACGTTTTTTTAACTGGGCCACCGCGGAGGGAGAAGCGAAGGACCCTGCCACCTCTCTGTAGTCAGCCTGTGAGGCTTTCTGATTAGCATATGTGCTGTACAGACTACAGATCTATGGGTAGGATGTTTACTGTGTTTTACCTAACAAGATCCTGCATATCTTCAAGATGAAAGTACCAATAATAAAATTAATCTGTCAACATGCAATTTTGGTTGCTTTCAAGCTATCTCAGGAGACTTTTTTGGGGGTAAAGCAATACAATTCAGATCAAAGCAGAAAATGTGCTTCTGAAATCCCATGCTTGCAGTCTCAAGTAGGGGCTTGAAATGCAAGCTATACAACCTACCCCCTCACAGCTTGGTTTTCATTAAAGCTTGCCTTTTACCGCACCCTACTGATTTACTGCTTTATACTGTTGTGTGTTTAGGTCTGTATCTGGCCCATTTATTTCTAATGTACTATCATTATCTGCCCTTTAAGATTTTGAAATGATATTAGAAGCTTCCAAATGTATTGTTCCTTTGTGGACCTACAATAAGTGAGATTCAGACCATTTTCCACGTAGTCCTATTGCAAAGCTTATTCTTCACACAGTCAGTAGCCATGCTATCAGCAGTTTCAAAATAGATCCATTATTTTCTGGCCACCTCTCACCTTTCAAAGGATGCGGAGCCATTGTATTTTCAGTCTCCTTAAACAGTGGCCCTACTTCTGTATCCTGTGGATCTGGAGCTTGTATTGATAGCTCCTTCCCTAGTGTTTAGAATAGTTTTGCCAACATATTTTTACATCCTTACAGTGTTCTGTAGAGCGGGACTGCTGTATTCAGCAAAATGAAGTGCAAGCCCTGGAGCACTAAGGATTGAGAACAATGACAGGAGTGGAGAATAAGAGAATACATTACTCCGATAATAAGTGGAAAAGATAATGGAATCAAAAGTAGCATACAGGAGTGGAAGGTCTGGGGCTGTATATGTGGAGGAGGGAGGTGCAATAGATATGATTAAAAATAAATGGTAAATGGTGGTAGAAAGAGATTGAGATTGGAAGAATTCTTTACTGAAATATTCTTCCCCAGCCAGAAAAAGTTGGTGCAAATAAAATCAGATTTAAAAAATTGCAAAACATATTCTTCACAATTCTCTGAAAAAAAAAGTCCCCAAACTCGAATTTCCATTTAATGCTTCTCCAGCAGACAAGCCCCCGTTCAGGCTTACATGCCTACACAGCCAGAGAAAGACAAGCCATAGGGAGAGTTAAAAAAATCCCAGTGGGCGGCACTGCTTTGGGTCTGGCTGGGTGTATCATCTCATCTCATCCGAAATCTGTACAATTGAGGAACTCATGCTCTTTTTTCGGTCTACTGCTGCTTCTAACACCCACTAGCTCTCTGCCTTTCATGATGCCCCCCCCCCCAGCCCCTCCTTCCCATAACCGGCAGCATTGTAATACCCACCTCTTGTCCTGCCCCTGAAATGCTATAGCCTCAGCCTCATGTCTGTGGAAGCATATATCTTTCCCTGCCACATATCCTGCCCCTACAATACTAAAGCTTCTGTAACATTGTTTTAGAAATGTCCTTATCCACCCCTGACCATGATCTTCCCCTGCAATGCTTTAGCTTTAGCTGTGTAGCGCACTAGGTAACTGGCTGGGAAGCACATTGGGGCCAGGGCACAGAAGGCATGCCGAGGGCAAGTAAAATCCCTAACTGATTTTTAGCCCTAGTCCACCCCGGTACACAGCTATCAGTCATACCCAGATATTAGGGTAAATTCAGCACCTGGCGACGATACATTTTCTCATACTATCTGACTCTTCCCATTTGTACTATATGATTTCAGCAAATCTTTGTTTCCATATTTTATGACCTTTTAACCTTGCATAAGTGCATAGGTTAAGCAAAAAAAAAAGTTATGTAGCCGTTTCTCCCACTGTCAAGTGCCAGCTATGTAGATTCTAGGTACCTGGAGTTTTGCACAGTATCCAGCCAAAATAGCAAAAAAAAAAACTCACCTCTGTCTAGGATCCAGCTTCAGGGTCTCCTGATCCCTGTGGGCCTCCAACCCTGGGTCCGGGGTCTTCAGCAGGGCAGAGAACAGCGATTCTCTGCCATGTACGTGGCTTCTGGCATCTCGCTCAGCGCTGGAGGGAGGGGCATTTTATACTAGCGAGATAAAATGACATCAGCTCACTTGCCAGTTCAGAAGGCTCTTCCCTGCAGTGGAAGTGAGAATCTGAAGCCAAGAGTGATTGGTAAAAGCCGAGAGCGGATCTTCCGCTGATCTGTGCTAGTAGCGATCAGACAGAGTGAGACGACATCCAGGAGTAAGTAGTAAAAAATAAAAAAATAAAGGAAACGTTTTTGAAAGTGTGTGTTTGTTTTACATTTGACCCTTTGTGAACTAGTAAGGGGTCTTTGAGAACAAACCCTGTTGGGAGCTAAAGCTGCATATTCTGGCTAATGGCTGTGGCAAAAGTTAACATTGCAGGAAGAAAGTGGCAAGGTGGGTATCTTTAATACAACTTTACACACCTTAAACAAAATATTTGTTGTGCTTGTCCTTTTAAAGGGTATTTCTTTCTAACAAAAGCCATTTCCAACTAATTCTGAATGTTTAATGTCTGGACACATCAGAAGCAGGGGTTGTGTTCTAATTATTATAATCCACAAATGATTCAAGTATCACTAATAAAAGCCTACATATGCCATTACCTTGATTTGAAATGCTATAAATGAATTTCCTTTTGGGACTTTCCATTATTTGATACTACATGGAGGCACGGCTATGATTGATTGAGCTGTCCACCAAAAACAAGAACCTAAAAAGTGCATCTTGTGTAGTTCCACCATATAACATTAAAGCTCAGACAGCTTATTCACAGATGACTGGAGAAAGGTAAAAGAAACAAGACCAATTTTATTTACATATTATATATTCTTCTCATAGTGCTCGGCAGAGTGATTTGGGAAATATTGAAACGCATTAACTGTGACAGATAGAGAATAATAAAAAGCACAAAAAACTTTTTGTGGATGTTCTCTTGACAAAGATTATGCAGTACTCTTATTATATTTATTTCAATGCCTCGAAGTAGTTTTGTGTAGGCTTGTTGTTTCCAATTGAATGGAGGAAGTTTTTATTTCGCAATGCTGTAGAGGCAAACATTGCAAGCGGCAGCTCTATCAATCAACCCAAAAACATTTTATGATGCAGAGCATTCTGTCTGCCTGGGAATATAACAATGCGCTCTCAGTACATGCTGGACTAATAGAGTTTACATACCCTATCTCTGGGTGTACAGAATAGGTCACGTTGAAAGGAATTGCCCTCTGCCTAAAGGTAAATTACAGCGCTTAAATGGCTTACAAAAAGGCAATTCTGCTGCATTGACACAAGAAAATATTAGTACTACTATAATTAAAAAACACATGTGCAAGAACATCGAATCGAATCTAGTCATTGGTCTGTGTCGACATTTTCCTCAAACAGCCTGGTTGGGAGGCTGTTGAAGTGGTGATCCGGTCTCTGATGGTATAAAGGTACCATATTAAATTGTGCCTGACAGATAGGTGCGCCTAAAGGAAGGTGTGAGGAAATCTGTACCTTGTGGTCTCGATGGATGTCATTGTCACAGAGATCACACGCTATGTATTCTTGATACAGACTTTCACAAGTACCGAACGTGCTGACGGACCCTTTCAATACCACCAGTGAAAAGAGCCCTGGCAGCCCAGTAGGAATACCCCCAGCTCCGTTTTACCTAACCCTGGTCTCTTTATGGGATTCAATGACAGGAGTCCCAAATATGCATACGTTATTATCTTCAGAGTCCAAAAAATGTGATCAGTTTATGTGTAATCTAGAGGGGATTTTTATAATTCTACCTAACCTTGAGTCACCCCTTGAGTGCTGTCCTGTTTGAAGAGACCTGGCCAGAGCAGGCTCACAGCAGGGGTGAGTCCGGCCATAGACCTTCTGTCTCCATTCCTGCTTAGGTGCAAATCTTATCCGTATCGAGGCCTTTAAAGCCAAGTCACCCCGGTGTGGAGGCACTGTCATGCATGAGCTATGCACTCCTAAATAAGGTTTGTTTACTGATGTGCCATAACCTAGTGATTAAGAAACTGATCTTGTGATCAGGGTTGCAGGCTTGATTCCTAGCAGGGTGGGCTGAGGTGGTCTCTAGAAAGCATTTAGAGCAGTCATTTGTCTCCAAATTGCATTGGAAGGCTACCAAATACCCGGAAAACTTTATTTAAACTCCATGGGCTTCTTTGATACAATTAAAACCTAAGGATAACACTGGTACATTTATATCCTTTAGGTATTAGAATTGTATCAATGAAGAGGAGAGGCATGTGATGCTTGAAGCCAGTCAAAAATAACTTTAGATCCCCTTGGAAGATCCTGATTTCATATATCCCTACAGTTCCAGATCATTAGAAAGCCAATCAGGTGTTGAACTCTGTATGATGGGGAGCTCAAAATAGCTGGGCACTGCAAATAGGCATGTTCCTTATTAGAGGAGGTGAGACTGTTAAAGTTGTTCTTTGTCCCCCAACAGATGGAGCTCCAATAGGAAAAGGGATACTCGGAAATCTCAGCTGGGGATGCCAAAACCTAGTAAACAACAGGAGAGCAACACCTCTAGCATCAACAATCTATTTTTAGGGCAACATAACTACCAGTAAAATGATTTATATGCCTGGGTGAAATGTGTTTGTAGTGCTGGCTACCAAGGGTAAAGGGTCACTAATGGTCTTTCTTAACTGAACATGCAGAATTGCTTTTACCATGCATGGCACGGCCTGCTTCACAAAGTCATAACATCTGGGATTCCGCCACAAGGTGGCGCAGTGGCACTCATCCAGTAGTTGATAAGCAGTGATACAAGAACCGGGAACTAATAAAGATAACCCCAACTAATTTGGAACAATCACCATAAAGAGGAAACCAAGAACAATGTAACAAGGGCGGGGTAAAAGCCATGCATGGTAAAAGCAATTATACAGATGAGTACTCACAGAATTGTCTTTTTCCCAATGCATGGCACGGCCTGCTTCATGAAGTCATAACATTTGGGACTTCCAAAAGCAGTGTCCATAAAGTAGGGTGGGATCCCCAAAGAGTAACAGCAGGCAGTTCAAACACCACTGCCTGAAGTACCTTGCGGCCAAAAGCAGCATCAGCAGAGGCCTTAACATCAACCTTGTAAAACTTGGAAAAAGTATGAACAGAAGACCAAGTTGCGGCCTTACAAACTTGCTCAACAGAAGCTTGGTGCTGAAAGGCCCAAGATGCACCAATAGCACGAGTAGAATGAGCAGTAACCCTAAAAGGGGGGACCTTCCCCTTAGCAGAATAGGCCTGCTCCACCGCCTGACAGATCCACTTGCTGATAGTGTATTTAGCCGGGGGCAGACCCTTCCTAGGTCCAGCAGGAAGAACAAAAAGAGCGTCAGATTTCCTGAAAGAAGTGTCCGCTCTTTGGAATTAGCAGGATTAAGACACAGAGAAGGCAAAACAATGTCCTGATTGAGATGAAAAGCAGACACAACCTTAGGCAAGAAATCCGGCTTAAGCCGAAACACCACCTTATCCTGATGCCGCTCAAAATAAGGAGGTTTGATGGAGAGAGCCGCCAGCTCAGAGACTAGCCTGACCGAAGTAATGGCCACCAGGAAGGCCACCTTAAGAGTCATAATGGGCAAAGCAGCCCCACTGATAGGCTCAAAGGGAGGACCCTGCAGAGCAGACAACACCAGATTTAGATCCCAAACCGGTAGCATAGGTTTACGTGGTGGACACACATGAGTAACTCCCTGAAAGAAAGTCTTGACCAACCGGTGATTGGCAAAAGATCTTTGGAAGAAAATTGCCAGAGCTGACACCTGTCCCTTGAGGGTACTAAGTTGAAAGCCCGAATCCAAGCCATGCTGCAAAAAATCCAGAATCCTGGGAATAGAAAACACCATACAAGGCAGAGACCTAGACTCACACCAGGCAATATAAGCATGCCAAAACCTATAGTAGATAAAGGACAAGGACTTCTTCCTAGCCCTAAGCATGATATCAACAACAGAGGCCGGCAACCCCTTATCCATCAAGATGGAGGTTTCAGCAGCCAAGCTGGTTAAGCCAGCATTTGTAAATTGGGATGGCACAGTCGTCCCTAAGTGAGCAGATCTGGATCCTTGGGCAGGACATGTAAATTGGGATGGCACAGTCGTCCCTAAGTGAGCAGATCTGGATCCTTGGGCAGGACATACTGATCTACTGCCAACTGCACGACGTCTGCGAACCACACCCTCCTTGGCCAACAGGGGGCCACCAGAATGGCTGGTACCACTTCCTGGGCTATCTTGCGCAGCACCCTGCCCAGCAGGGGAAAAGGAGGGAAAACATAGAGGAGCCGAAACTCCGTCCAAGGCATTGTTAGCGCATCCATGACGAAGGCCAGAGGGTCCTGAGACAGGGAGACAAACCTGGGAAGCTTGTGGTTGTGGCGGGATGCAAACAGGTCCACATCCGGCTGACCCCAGCGCTGACACAGGGAGTGAAAAACCTTGTTGCTGAGGGACCACTCCCCCAGCCGAGACATCCCCCTGCTCAGGGAGTCTGCCTCCAGGTTCTCCACCCCCGTAATGTAGACCGCCCAAGACAGTATCAGGGACACTTCCTTGAGGGCTCGCTTGCTCCGAGTCCCTCCCTGATGATTGATGTAGGCAACCCCCATCTGGTTGTCCGAGCGGTTCAGAACAGCCCGACCCCGAAGGTGTGAGGTCAGCTGAGCAAGAACCAACCTGATCGCCCTCAGTTCCAGGACATTGATGGAAGCATGGGCCTCCTGGGGGCCCCACTGACCCTGGAACTGCAGAGACTTCCAAAAGCCCCCCCCCCAACCGGTCAGACTGGCATCTGTGGTGACAGTCTCCCAACACTGGGGCAGAAATGACCTGCCCACTAGAAGATTCCTTGAGTCCAGCCACCACGAGAGGGACTGTCTGGCCAAGGGGACAGAGCAAATTCCTGATCCAGGGAAACCGAGTCACAATTCCAAACAGACAGAAGGGCCACTGAAGAGGCCTCATGTGAAACTGAGCAAAGGGGACCGCCTCGAAGCAGGACACCATCAGGCCCACTAACTGCATCCCCTGCCGGATGGAGGGATGGGGACACGAGAGCAGAGCCCGAGCCTGCTTCTGAAGGCCCTCCACTTTCAGCTGAGGCAGGAATACCTTGACCCGAGAGGTATCCAGAGTCATGCCCAGAAAGAACCTCACCAAAGACGGAGACAGAGAAGACTTGGCATAGTTGATCACCCAGCCGAAGGACTCTAGAGTGGAGGTCATCAACTGAGTATCCTTATCGGCCTGATGAAGAGACTGAGCCACAATCAGAATATCGTCCAGGTAAGGAAGGAGGCAAATGCCCTGATGCCGCAGCAGAGCCATCACGCCCGCCAGCACCTTGGTAAACACCCGAAGTGCCGAGGTGATACCGAACGGTAAGGCCACAAACTGGTAATGCTGATCCTCTAGAGCAAACCTGAGAAATCTCTGATGACCTGGGAAAATAGGCAAATGAAGATAAGCATCCTTGATGTCCACGGAGGTCCTGAAGTCGCCCGGGTGAAGGGTACTGACAGCCGAGCGAAGGGTCTCCATGCGAAAGTGCTTGAACCTGACAAACCTGTTGAGACCCTTCAAGTCCAGGATGGGCCTCAGTGACCCGTCCTTCTTGGGGACTGTGAACAGGTTGGAGTAGAAACCCTGACCCCGTTCCTGGGAAGGCACCAGGCAAATGACTCCTGATTCCAGCAGACATTGAACAGCAAGGCGTAACCCCTGAGCTGACAGAGGGTTGTGAGGCATCCGGGATCTGATGAATCTGGGGGGCAGCTAGGCTGCAAACTCTATCTTGTAACCGGAGGAAACCACCTCCTGAATCCACCGTGAGCAAAGAGCCGAAGCCGTCCCCCCACGAGGATGGGTGAGGGCGCCTCCTCATGCCTGAGGGGGCTTGGGAGAAGGTTTGGACTTGGGATCCCATGAGAGACTGGGACGACCGCGGGATCTGCCACAGCCCCAAGAACCCCTGCGGGTACTTGAAAAGAAAGGGCCCTCAACCTCCTCTGGGGGTACGAAAGGAGGAGACTGAAGCGGATGTCCCCCAAAAAGGCCTCCTACGCTGAGGCAGCCTACCATCCTTGGCTAAAACATCCAGGCGCTCACCAAAGAGCCGCAGCCCCACAAAGGGCAGCCCAGTGAGAGCCTTCTTAGCAGCAGCGTCAGCTGCCCACTGACGCAGCCAAACAGAGCGGTGCATAGCCACCAAGAGGGCAGAGGCCCTACCACTCAGGCGTACTACATCATCCATGGCAGTAAGTATAAAGGCAACAAATTCAGAGCACAGCAATAGGGTCCTATACTCAGCCCTTCCAGCTGTAGCGCCATCAAGGAGACGATTGATCTGTCTCTTAAGAGCAATAGCAGTTATGGCAGCGGCACAGGCCGGACGCAACCCAGCCCAGGCCAGGCCATCCATACGCCGGTCCTCGCTGTCCCGCAGTGTAGTAGTGTCAGAGGAAGGCATGACTGAAGTGTTGGACAACCCAAGAACAGGCGCGTCTATCTTGGGGGTCCCGACCATCGCTTAACCAGATCAGCAGGAAAGGGATACTTTACCAACCCCTTAGGAACCGCGGGCAATCTACTAGTACATTCCCACTCCTTGAGCACCATATTAGTGAAATGACTCTGCTCAGGGAACTCCAGACGCTGCTTTAACAGCACGAAAAACCTCACCTTGTTAGCTCTTAGCCACCTCAGGGGGGGCAATGTGCAAAACCTCAAAAATGTGAGACAACAGATTAGCAGTGTCCTCAGGGAACCAGGAATCCTCAGACTCAGACCCAGGATCACTGTTGCCGCCCACCAGCTGGTCCCCAGAGCCTGGGAAAAGCTCCCCTTCGTCTAGGGAGTAACGGTCATCAAAATGATCAATTTCCTCCTGCTCCTCAGTAAACAGGTCAGGCGAAGAAGCCAGGTGCCGCTTCTTGCTAGAGGCCTTACGTGGAACAGGCCTGGCAAGCTGTCTTTCATTGCTAGCCACACGCAGTGCCAGATCAGAATATGACCCCCTGCTAGTATCCCCCTCACTGGGGGCTAAATGCAGGCGCAGCGGGGTAGGCGATGCCGAAGGGGGCGCAGAGCTTGGTAAAGAAGCAGGCAGCCCAGACTGAAGCGCAAGGACAGCTGGGCGCATAGCCCACACACCGTAACGTCATTGCTGATAGGGGATACCCCACACATGGAACACCGCCAGGATTGTCCCGAAGGACCCCCGAGCACGTTATCTCCAGAAGCCTCCATATGGTGATTAATACAGGCGCAGTATGCCAGCACTGGGTAAAGGCTAATAAAGCCACCCGGGATGCCCCCCCAAGGGATGCCCCCAGAATAGTAAGGGGAGATGAAGGAGCAGGAGCGGGAGAAACCACAACCCACAGGTGTCCCGCCTGAAAGACATAACCAAAAATACATAAGTATCCCGCAGCAAATTCCCCAAGGACAACAAAAGAACCCCAGAGGGGACCCACGGACCAAGCAGGACAAGGAGTGCCCGCCGCCAGACCACCAGAGGAAGCGATACAGGCAGAAATCACCGCCGCAGCCCAGGGATGAAGAGAGCCCCAGACACGCAGCAGAAGCAAAATGGCACAGACAGAGGAACCTTGAGGAGCGGGCGAACTATGCGATACACGCCATCCGCTGGCCCTGCCCCCCCAAAGAGCGCGAAAACGGCGCTCACGTGACCTCGCCAACATCATCCGCACAGTAAAAACGCCTCACAGATATAGCGCCGCCCGCCGCAGAGCGCAGTACAAATCGGCGGCGGCAAAAGTTTACAAAAACAGTCTAAAAATAGTCTAGAAACACACACACCACTAAAACCCGCCCCCCCCCCCCCGACACCCATTGGGGAGGGAGGGGGAGGAGAGCGAGCAGGCAGCGGCGAAGCCCAAGCCAATTGGGGGACCCTGAACACAGAAAAAAAACAAACATTCTATAAACTCCCAAAACACTCACCCCCTCAGAAGCCAGGACAGGAACTCCGCATCCCTAGTAAAGCCTATGGCTGGCTACCCTTTGTGGTACAGGGGCTGCGGCTTGGAGCAGCGCTCCTTGAGCACTTGACCCTAGTGCTCCGCTACCGTCACCCGATCCGTCAGCCGAGGCTGAGAGGCACAGAGGGTCCGGAAACGGGTGGAAATAGACATGCAGGGCCGCAGGCTTGGTTGCCCCGCACACCTGCACATAGAGAGAGAGCAATCTTCTATCTTCGCAGTAAGCGCTGCAGAGAACAACTGGACAAGTCTATGGTGATTCCGTTTTTACATGGTACCGGGCGGAGCCACAACTCTTCTGCAGTACACTGCGCCACCTTGTGACGGAATACCCAGATGTTATGACTTTGTGAAGCAGGCCGTGCCATGCATTGGGAAAAGAAAAGGAATGGAATTTGGAAGGTTGAAACAGCTGCTGCATGGAGTGGCAAGAATATGGAAAATCCAATGGGTTGGGCAAGTTTAAAGTGAATGAAAGGGGAATTGTGTGTGTTGTACCTTTTTTCTCTATGACTTTGGGAGCGCCTGTGACAACAACGCAATAAGTGGGTATGGCTAAAGCAGCACAATAAACACTGGCTCTGTGGTTGGCTCTACAGGAACATCCACTAATTTGTTGCATAAGTGGATGCCTCTGTCAAGGCACTGTTGGGGCGTGGGAGTCGTTGCCGGTAAAAACAGTCCTCACTCAAGTCTTGGCAAAAATAGGCTTAGGTTTATTTTGAGCAAAAACAGAAAACAAATGAACAAAAAACAAAATTCATGAAAATAAGGGGTTAAGTTATAGCTACCGTAGGACCAAGTAGCACCCCAGCTCTCAGCTCATCCTGACTGACCTGAACTGAAAATCCCTCCACCTATATACAGGTGCACTTATCTACCAATTACCAGTTTCCAACAGCCCTTTATTCTTAAAGGAATATACATCTGGTTTTTAAACAGAAATATTACATATAAATCATACATTAAACCACATGAAACAAAGCAACAAAGCACGTCTCCTTTAAAAATAAAAAGGAGCTTATAATCTATATACATATTAACAAATTATACACAGGAACATAAACACACTAGGTTTGGCTGCAGCTTTGCCTCACCTGGCAGTAATTAGCAGCATCCTATATAAACCCAGCACACCCTCTGCTCTGGTTTGGTCTCTGCAGGTAAGTAGCTGGTCATGCTGTGTGTGTGTTGGTGGGGAATAGTGAACTAGTTTATCTGTGAAAGGATAGTGGACAGAGATGAAGATTTGCTGGCCAGCAGATAGAAAAGAGAGAGAAAGATACATACACACAGACAGACAGACCTGCTCACTATTAACCCCTCAACATACCCCCCAACTCAAGTGGAAGCTTGTCCTTCCACAGAACACATCTCCTGGACCTGGGTACCGAATCGGGACAGGTGATCTGCATTCTTATGCTGACTTCCCGGTTTGTATTGGACCAAGAATCTGTATGGTTGTAGGCTTAAGTACCATCTTGTCAGGCGGGCATTGTTACCTTTCATTGTGTTCAACCAAAATAAAGGATGATGGTCAGAGATTAACACAAATTCTTTCCCCAATAGATAATAACGTAAAGACTCTACGGCCCACTTGATAGCTAAACATTCTTTTTCTATAGTAGAATATTTCTCCTCTCTGGGAAACAATTTTCTACTAATGTACAGAATTGGGTGTTCCTCTCCATTCTGAAACTGACATAGAACAGCTCCGATACCTCTTTCTGACGCATCCACCTGGACTAGAAATGGCAGAGAAAAGTTTGAATTTCTTAATACCGGAGCAGAACAAAGCTTCTCTTTTAGTTTATTAAATGAATTTTCACATTCAGGAGTCCATTCCACAAGGTTTCTCTTGGTTTTCTTGGTAAGATCACTTAGTGGAGCTGCCAAATTTGAAAAATTTGGAATAAATCGGCGGTAATAGCCAGCCAGTCCTAAAAATGATCTTACCTCTTTTTTTGTTTTTGGGATTGGGGCATCCATCACTGCTGCGACCTTGGACATGTCTGGTTTAATTTTCCCACCACCTATAACATAGCCAAGATAAGATGTTTCTCTCTGAGCTATTGTACATTTTGTGGGATTGATTGTCAGCCCGGCTTTTGCTATGGCAGAGATTACATTGCCTAAATGCAACAGATGAGACTTCCAATCAGAACTAAAGACAATGACATCGTCCAGATACGCCGCACAGTATGAGCTATGTGGTTTTATAATTGTATCTATTAACCTCTGAAATGTAGCAGGGGCATTGTGTAAACCAAAAGGCATACGTGTGAACTGAAACAAACCTTGTAGGGTGGCAAAAGCTGTTTTTTCACGGGAATCTTCTGCAAGTGGTATTTGCCAATAGCCTTTAGTCAGATCAAATGTGGAAATGTATTGGGCATCACCCAGCCTAGTGATCAAGTCTTCTATATGGGGCATAGGGTAAGTATCAAATTTAGAGATCTGATTGAGTTTTCTAAAATCAATACAAAATCTAATTTCTCCATTTTTCTTGGGTACAATCACAATGGGAGAACACCAGGGGCTAGAAGATGGTTCAATGACTCCTAATTTTAGCATGTTTTGGATCTCTATGTCTATCACTGGTTTGAGTTTTTCTGGTACTCTGTAGGGTTTTTGGCGTATTAGTTTTACATCACCAGTGTCAATGACATGCTGGACTAAGTTAGTATGCCCGGGTGTAGTAACAAATGTGTGTTTATATTTCTGAATTAATAGATCTACATCTCTATTTTGTTTTTCAGAAAGTTCTCCACCTCTTTTAATCTTAGAGATTTTTGAAGAACTAGGAGACAATACAGAGTAGGCCTGCTCGAGTATATTTGGGTGACATTCTGACAGGATAGTACAGGCCACATTTGGTCCATCAACCCATTTTTTAAGCAGATTGGCATGGAAAATTTTCTTCTTTTGAATTCTGCCTGGCATAGAAATCTCATAATCTACAGGACCAGTTTGGCGTAAGACTTCAAATGGTCCCTGCCATTTTGCTAGCAATTTGTTATCAGAGGTTGGCAGTAACAGCAAAACCTTATCACCTGGCAAAAAAGATTTTTGCTTGGCAGATTTGTCATACCAGCGTTTCATGCGTGACTGTGCCTCTGAAACGTTGATTTTCACAAAATCAGCTAATTCCGCCAGTCTGTCCCGCATAGAAACTACATAATCCACCAGGTTTTTTTGGTTTGGGCTAGGTTCTTCCCATTGTTCCTTTATTACATCCAGTGGTCCTCTTGGTCTTCTCCCATAGAGTAACTCAAATGGAGAGAAGCCAGTGGCTGCTTGTGGAACCTCCCTGTATGCAAATAACACATATGGAAGCAGTTCATCCCATTGCTTTGGATACTGTACCACAAATTTACACAGCATCTTTTTAAGAGTTTGGTTAAAACGTTCCACCAAGCCATCAGTTTGGGGGTGATAAGGGGTGGTCCTCACAGCCTCAATACCAAGGAGCTGATGGATTTGCTTCATTAAACTGGACTGAAAGTTTGAACCTTGGTCTGTGAGAATTGTATGAGGAATACCCATCTGACTAAAGAACTTAATCAGTTCTTCTGCAATTCTTTTTGTGGTGATAGTTCTTAAAGGGATAGCCTCTGGATACCGGGTCATATAATCACTTAGTACAAGAACATATTGGTTACCTTTTTTACTTTTTTCAAGAGGACCAATGATATCCAAAGCTATCCTTTCAAAAGGGGTATCAACCACGGGGATGGGAAGCAATTTACATTTTTTGTCACCTGGGGCAATATATTGGCATTCTGGACATGATTCACAAAAAATTGCCACATCTGCATGTATTTTAGGCCAAAAGAACCGGTTCAGTATTCTTGACAGAGTTTTATTTCTACCCAAATGTCCAGAGAGTGGAATACTGTGAGCAATATTCATAATTGACTCTCTGTACTCAGAGGGTACCACAATTTGCCACACTTGCTCTGCTGTTTGTGGGTGCTGGCAAACCCTATACAGGATCTTATTTTTTAATGTGTAATAGGGATACTGTTTGGGTTCTTCTGTGTCCTCTTTCACCTGAGAGAACGGTAAGGCAAGGGTGTTATCTTGTCTTTGTTTAACAGACATATCCTCCCAATTTAAAGGTTGATTAGGTCCTTTTTCCAAGAGACAATGTTCAGACCGCCATTTTTCACGGGCAAGTCGCTTTCCTCTCTTAGAAAGATGACTTTTACCATTACCATCGAATACATCACCATCAAATGGAAACACATCACCTAGAGGTTGTACAGTAGATAGTGTCTTAACTTGTGACCTAGTTGTTATTGCCGAAATCAAACTGCTATTTTTGATCATAGTACCGAATCCAGGTATGTCCTGACCCAAGACTACAGAATATGGCAGCGTAGGTACTACCCCCATTTCTACTGACACTTGCATATCATCTATTTGCACAGGTATAATAGCCTTAGGGTACACCTTTTTATCACCATGCACACATGTCAATAGCAAATGACCTGTTATATTAGCAGAGTCCACCAAGTCTGATCTAATCAGAGACTGCTGACTCCCAGTATCAATTAAAGCAGTCACCATTTGGGAGTTCACAGTAACAGGCTGCAAATATTCTTTCACAAGTCCCGCACAATTTGCAGATCCTTTTATTTTTCTACTGGTTACCATGACACAGTCCTTAGCATAATGTCCAGTTTTACCACAGGAAAAACAAGTAATCTCCTTATGCTGGCCTTTATACTTAACAGTCTCAGCCCTTTGCTTATCAGTAACAGTAGTAAAAGGAATAGGTCTTACCACACTTGGTTTCTGGATCAGTCCTTTCCTTGCAAGCAAAAAGTTTTCAGCGAGTGTCACTGCTTGCTCACCATCATCAGGCTGATGTTCCTTGACCCAGATTTGCATAGGTGCAGGTAGAACATCCAAGAATTGCTCCATAATGATAGTCTCCATCACCTGTTGAACCGTCTTGCCCTCCGGAGCCATCCACTTGGTGCACAATTCCGTCAGCTGGGTGTAGGCCTCTCTTGGCCCTTCCCTGTCCTGGTATCTGTAGGTCCGGAATTTTTGGCGAAATGTCTCTCCATGTATATTGTAGCGTCTCAGAATTGCAGCTTTAACTTTTTGGTAGTTTCCTGCATCCTCAGTGCGCATTTGGCTATAGGCCTGCAAAGCTTTGCTGGTGAGGAATGGTGCAAGATGAAGAACCCACTGATCCTCAGGCCACTTGTTTGCTTGAGCCACTCTTTCAAACACTTTAAGAAATGACTCTATATCATCAGTCTCTGATAGCTTAGTAAGCTTTAAATTTGTAGTAGGAGGTATATTGCGCTGCATGGCTTGCAGCACCTGTAAGAACTGTTCATCTCTCCTTACCCTTTCCTTTTCTTGTTGCTGCAGCTCAATTTTACGCTGCTCCTCCTCTTTTTCTCTCCTCCATTGCTCACGCTCATAAGCATACTTTTCCTCCTCTTTTCTACGCTGGTCACTTAGCTCTTGGCGGTGAACCAACCACACAAGGAGTTCCTCTATATTTTTTGGAGTAGTTACACTCACCGGTGGATCCGTACCGCTCCCAGCTGCAGCGCCCTCCTCTGGAATCTTAGCTTTAGATTCTTCAATCTGGGTGCCTTCCATTTTGGATTTAGGGACCACTGGTTGGCGTCTTTCTGCAGGTCTGGGTGGTTGTATAGATCCCTTGGTTCGCGGAGATCGCCTTGGAGAAGAAGTTGTTATAAATCTCCTGGCATGACCTCTTCCGGCCATGGACTGAGTTTGACAGCTGCGCTTATGAGTCCAGTGCAGACAGCAAGCGCCCCACTTCTGACACCATATGTTGGGGCGTGGGAGTCGTTGCCGGTAAAAACAGTCCTCACTCAAGTCTTGGCAAAAATAGGCTTAGGTTTATTTTGAGCAAAAACAGAAAACAAATGAACAAAAAACAAAATTCATGAAAATAAGGGGTTAAGTTATAGCTACCGTAGGACCAAGTAGCACCCCAGCTCTCAGCTCATCCTGACTGACCTGAACTGAAAATCCCTCCACCTATATACAGGTGCACTTATCTACCAATTACCAGTTTCCAACAGCCCTTTATTCTTAAAGGAATATACATCTGGTTTTTAAACAGAAATATTACATATAAATCATACATTAAACCACATGAAACAAAGCAACAAAGCATGTCTCCTTTAAAAATAAAAAGGAGCTTATAATCTATATACATATTAACAAATTATACACAGGAACATAAACACACTAGGTTTGGCTGCAGCTTTGCCTCACCTGGCAGTAATTAGCAGCATCCTATATAAACCCAGCACACCCTCTGCTCTGGTTTGGTCTCTGCAGGTAAGTAGCTGGTCATGCTGTGTGTGTGTTGGTGGGGAATAGTGAACTAGTTTATCTGTGAAAGGATAGTGGACAGAGATGAAGATTTGCTGGCCAGCAGATAGAAAAGAGAGAGAAAGATACATACACACAGACAGACAGACCTGCTCACTATTAACCCCTCAACAGGCACCCTTGCGCTATTGTTGAATGGCGGCACCAATAAACGTTCCCTGCTCCAGCCCTTTCCTAATCAAACACCCACTGACCACCAGCAATGACCCAAGCCTGTCTTGGCAGAGGCGCTTGCTTATTAGACCCAATAGACAATATCTAAGCACAATCACACCTACGCAAAGCTACTGCTGCGTAGTTTGTTTCATTAAATAAACCCAACAGATGTGTTGGAATATGAAACACACAAATCTGCTTACACCGTTTCTTCAGAGCTGCCATTAGCACAATGTAAACAAGGAATGGCTGGATAAAACAAGCTGTCAATAGCCATAAAGCTGTACATGGAATGTAATGACATAGAATGAGCTGTTACTGAATGAATCAGTACTGTGATTTGTTACAGCATGACAGGTAATCTATCAACACAAATAGGTGCATATGTGTTTTCTGGGACCTTCCACGACAGCAATATACGAGCAAGTCTCCAAATCAAAGCTGAATAATGGAGCAGTTTGCTATCCTGACAAAACGCATCTGGTTTATGGCAGACTCTCTGACATTCTCTTTATATGATCCCTGAATACCTATTACCACTATCAAGATGATTTTTTTCAGCCTTCCTGGAATAATGTACTTTCAAACCCATCTCAGTCTACATTGTGAACCCTAACATACACACCCAGATGCTAACTCATAGGGAGGGGGTCTCATAAAAATGCACAAGCAGTGGGTAGCAGCAGGTATTGGGAAGTACCAGGTATTACTGTAAACCTGCATGAAATATCAGGGCCGCTCTAGTGAACAACTGCAAATAGTGGCGCCCCCGTGGCCGGCATTGTATCTTCATCACACTAAGAGGCCAGGCGCTTCGTATGCGCACTCTACACTAGGTGCTGCTATCCGCTCTCTCAAACTCTCCCGCTCAACCTGGGCCATAATATTTTTTACACTGATGGGCCACCTGGGGACTTTTCTGGCCTCACCAACAGGACTTCTGGTGGGGCCCATCATTAGCACATCTGTAAAAAATATACATTAATAACCTAGTTAATTTGCAAATAAACTTTCATGAGGCTCGTACTTACTTAAAGCGGAACAAAACCCAGGATTTTGTCTTTCCCGGGGGGTTGTTCCTTGCCCCCTGGGCATCCTGATTTGGGATGCCCTGCTGTCCCCCTGATTGCCCACCTTTCCCCATTCCTCTGGTGCATACACATGCTCACATCCAATCAGAGCTGGTTGCAGTGCATATTTACTGTTTGGCAAACGACTCTTTTTATGGCTATCTATCAGGGGGCAAGAAAGGTTGCATCTCTAGCATTGGGGGAGGGCTGGAGGAGAGAGAGCCAATCCAACACAAGTTGTTGAGGAAGCGGCATTTCTAGCTCTGTATTGCTTACAGCACTGAGGGAGCTGCCGGTAGAGGTGAGATTTGCGGCACCCAGGGAAGGTATCACACAGTGGGGCATCCCAATCTGGGATGCCTCAGGGGGGAAGGCCAGCGGCCAGCCCTAACATCTTTTTAACTCCAGGGAGGCTGCATTTGGTTTTGTTCCGCTTTAAAGGGTCTGTACGGACAGAAAGAAAAAGAAATTCCACACTCACCTTTTGCCACTCACCAGTTTACATCTTACCGAGTCGTAAGTTCATGAGTCCCACAGCGTGCAGGCCCTTCCCAACTTTACAGGTGACGTAGGGGACATGGACCCACTGGCATTTCACAGGGATAACCGCTATGCTCCCCTTCAATTGTACTGAATGGAGTGGGCATGCTCCAGTACAGTCAGGTAGGATGGAACAGGGGGAAAAAAGGGTCCCTAACCAAAGTCTCACCCCTATACTTCCAAATACTTCTGGTCCTGTACTGATGAGAGCCAAAAGCTCGAAACACGTGTCCACAGGTGGAAGATGTTTGTCTATGTACATTTTTTGCTTACCTGAAGAAATTCTCAATACCCCAATTCAATGTAAGGCATCCACAATTTCTTTTGTTCCCATTTGGTGTCAAGTTGGTTAAGTTGCCAAAACATTAGTAAGTAATAAAAGATGAGACAGAGAGATGGAGAAGCTCTCCACTGATCTTAACCAAAAGCCTAAAAAATGACAAACTGAACACATTTACTGGCTTTGGCAGCTATTTAGATGAGTACTTGACCCTGACTGGAAGTTGGTTATGCACGCAGTATGTGTATATTAGATACTAGCCAGATCCTGTCACTATTGTAATCATAAAGCACTGCTGGCTAAAGTTTGAAAAACTCCAAGAAGCTTAGAAACTCAACATGCTCCTCATTAAAACACTGTCAGTTGCAATGGCTTATTGTCAGGGTTAAAATAAAATTGAATCATCTAGTAATTCTGTTTCAGACAATGTGATAAATCATCGGGTAATTCTGTTACAGACAATGTAATTTCACACCGGTGGTCATATACAAGAAACATAATAATAAGTGTAAAATGCACTGCATAGTTCTTGATCATTTACAGTTCCAATCCCTCCTACCATGGCACCACTTTATAAAGCCCAAGAAATGCACAGATTATCCTTCGTGCATACATACCAGGGCGACATCTTAAACAATCAGTCATTGTTATGTCTCCAATTATCACTTGACATGATGTATTGCTAGGAAACAAGTCTACAGAGACAAACATTAGGTTCTATGGATGTCTGAAATTGAAAAGTGTGAATTGAAAATAAAAGAGTGCCTGCGGAGCTAAAACTTGTCCCATAATGCACTTAAATTTATTTAATAGATTTATGTATGCATGGCTCCGGCAGAGTGGATTCTTCTCAGACCTGAGATGTCCTTTTTGGCACTTGTGGTATGTGATTGCTGTCAAGTTTACACACAGCTTTTGCAGGAGTCCCTTAGGAAGTATACATCTGCTGTAACTTGGCTCAGATCTTCCACATGCCCCCACATCCCAGATAAATCAGTCACTGAAGTACCTTAATGTGGACTCCTGGGCCTTGCACTTCCTCCCCAGATTCCACATGTTCCTTGATGTTGACAATGGGTCCTAGCTTTCCACCCTAGGTTCTCTGACTCTGCTTCCTGGGTTCCCTTATGTCTCCGGTTCCCTTAGTTCCTGGCTGGACTGTTCATTCCTCTCTCCTGTAAAATACTTTTTGGTTCTACATTTTCCTCCAATCTAAATACTAACGCCTCCTTAAACAACCTCTGGTACCTCCCAATTTATTACCATTTATCACTATGCATAACTCACATGTTCTGAATAAATCTACATGGGTTGGCCATGTGCCATTCCAGACTTAACAAGGACGGGCGGGACTGCTCAGTACGGGAGCAATATGGCCGACTACAACAAATTTGTGTTTTTTATGAATTTTGGGCAAAGGCTTTATTAAAAAACAAACACAGGCTGTTTTTGGGACATGGGGCTTAGGACAGAAGGTGACAACGCAAAATTTCCTTTCTGGGTATAGATCACTTTACACCCTTTACCAACCCGGGGCCTTGAGGCAATTACACTTGCTTCAACAACTTTGTATTCATTTTCTTCTGCACGGTTAGGATTGGATTTCTCCTGTTTCTACTTTAGTGCAGCTTGACAACCGGCTTCACTTTGTGCGGATTGATTCCCATATCAACTCATTTTTAGGCTGTACCTGGTGAGTTTCTCTAGATCCATCAGGGTGCTCCACCCTGCAATCCCATTCCCAGGGTTTTAACCCCTTGAAGCCTGATTTGGGGAGCATAGGGACAGCCATGACGTGTGAATTGCCATGGGCATGCTCCACCCGCAGGACATCCAGGGATGGCTCCCCCCACATTTTGATGTTTTGCCACTTTGGGTGCTGGTCCTCTACCAGACTTTGCCTGGCAAAGAACAACACACTCCTGAAGATCTGTCCCTGTAAGCCATGCTTCTGTGAATCACACAGAAATCATGTACCAAACATCTTTCTCTATGCAAACTGGGCCTTCCTCACACTTCACCAGTCCTCCTGCAATCGTCAATACCAGTAACATTCTCATTATTTTTGCCTGTGGTTGCTCGTAGCAATGTGCCCACTGCCTAATTCTGGGCACCAAATGCATTTTACCATTTAGAAATGTCTTATCATGTCACTTTATGCATTCTGGCAAGGAGTTTATCAAAACAGGCAAATCCCTTAAACCGGACCAACAGCCTGGCACAGTTGGAAAAGAAAGGTAGCGGCCATTTTGGAGCTTCCTCTCCCAATTGACATAACTGAAATGCACAGAAAAAGGAAGCCCAGCAAAACTTCCTGTTTACAGGTGGCCTGCAAGCCCATGAGCAGCCATCTTGTTTTAAAAATTTATCCCAGTAGGTGTAGAAAAAGGTAAATTATTTTTTTTGTGCAGCAATCAAAATTGCGCTGGAGAGAGACACATATGATTACTGTTTCTTGTGTTGGTCTCACTTAATTAATTTTTGACTGTTGGTCCGCTTTAAATAACCTCTGGGGTATTGATCTGTCATGAAAGGTGTTAAGGCTCTATTATGACTCAAGACTAGAGATGAGTGAACTTCCCAAAAATTTGATTCGGACGATTCGGCGAATCGAACCTTTGAGAATCGCTCATCTCTAGTGGAATGCACACAGCACGGTGGGAGCGGGGGGCCCTCCCCGCTCCCACAGACACTTACCTACATGGCGGCTTCCCCATTGTTCTGGCCAAGCGGCTGGCTGTGTGCCCAAGTTGGCTTGCAAGCATCCAGCCCTGGGCCAGAACAATAGGGAAGCCGGCATGTCACACAGCACAGTGGGAGCTGGAAAGGCAGGTCACACTGTCAGGGGAGGAGTGGGGAGCCGGCTGCACTGTCAGCTGTGCAAGTCAGCTTCCACCGTGCACACTAGATCCAGGAGTGGCGCTAAAACAAGGATGGCGGTAAGTCTTTTTTTTACCCACCGCCCAAGATTCGGTTTCGTGCAAAATCAAATTTTTCCTATAATTCGGAACGAACTTGACGAACCTGAAGAACCAGTTCGGTCATCTCTATTCAAGACCATTGATATGATATCTCGATTTCGATGAGCAGTTTGTAGCTAGAGCCTTTCTCTCTTCAGTAAAATGTTTTATTTAGCTGCTAAGAGGGTAAGGTTTAAAAGTTTTGCACATACCGACCTATACCTACTATGCAAACAATGACGATGACTATGTGACGATGCTGTAACATGAAGGTAGGATTAAGGGGCGAGGTAACCCTGAAACGCACTACGAGCGCACAATTCTTGCACGGGACACGTATGTTTTAAACTATTCATTAAATGTTAAGTTTTATGGGGGATCCTGGTGAGATGGTTCCACAGTATAAACATGATCTGTAAGCCTACCGGCCCATGACAATAAGGCCCTTATTTATGAAGGAATAGCGACAGGTAGCGACTGGTGAGCAACCGGTAATGACGGGCCCCGCCACGAGAACGCCGGCTCCCCACCACAATCACACATTTATCAATATATATAGCGACTCATTCATCATTATTCCAGCCTCAGCCCACAGCGCCAGCGTCCGACCTTGAACAGCGACAGATATGACGTCTCGCTACCTGGCGATCTCCAATGCATTTCAATGGAACAATCTTTAAATATTAATAATTAATTGTTAATAATGTTTGTTTTTTTTTTTTTTTTTATGTGAAAAATTCTGTGACCACTTCTGCCATGTTAGATAATTTTTTTAAGGTTAAAAAAAAAATAAAAAAATAAAATTTGTGCAGAATTGATATTACAGGTCTGATATTATTGTATTCATATTACTAAATTCTTAAAAACTTTTTTTTTTGGGTTTCCAAAAATATGGTGGTTTGGGGGGTTAAAAAAATACTTTTAAACACATCGCCACCAGCGCTCTGGGGTTTAAACATGCATTTCACAGTGCTTGAATTTTTTGAGCATGATTTTTTGATGAATATGGTGGGAGCCGGTCGCTCTGACCAGTCGCTATCATGCGCACCCATACATCGCAGAACCTGTCAAATAGCGACTCGTCACCTTGTATTCAACATTACTGCACACCGACTGATTCGCTATCAACAACCGAACGGCCAAGCACAGCGACTACTAGCGGGCGCTGTGAAAATACTGCTACAGTCGCTCAACTGTCGCTACCTGCCGCTATTAATGAATGGGCCTCTAAGTGTTGTGAGGGGAAATATCCTTCTTCTGCATTCATACTATACTGTAGGCATTTGAGTGTGAAATGGAAGATGATTGGGGGATTCGTTTTGTCAGTCAGCCACAGGACCACCACCCCATGCAACACCACGCTGCATGGCACAGATTGTCTTCAAACAAAAGCAACATTGGAAAAAACAGAAAGAGAAAACAGAATGGATAAAAAAAACCTATTCCAATTACATGTATAACGCACTAGAGGGACTAAACTCAAACATCATCATTCAAGGGCCTTGGAATCAATAAACAAGACCTCTATAGCTAACCTACAGAAAGGACTGGTCTTGTGAGTCAATGTCAGGGCAGATCATATAGATTATTATAGAGTACTAAAATCAATTATAGTAGTGTTAAATATCAATCATGGAAAAAAGAAAGTGTTGGTGCCCAATATTTATTCCAGCTGTCATACTGACAGCATAATTTAAGACATTAGGGCTAATTCAGCACCATATTTTTCTTTTTCTCCTGTTTCTCATTATTTTTTTCTCGGTGCAATTCAGCACCATATTTATTATCATTAGCTAAGGAATTATTTGAAACATTTGTACAGCTAAATATAATGCTGAATCACAAGGGAAAAACCCATGAAGAAACGTGTTTACTCACAAAAAACTTGAATAAAAAAAATGGCTGTGCATGGAGACACATTTTGGGCCTGCTGCTATAAAGACTTGTATGATACACAGGCAGTGGGGTGTAAAATACCAAAACCTATTAAAAAAGGTCTATTCCTAAACCTTCAGCATCATCTGTGGGCAAAGCTGAGTTAATTATTTTTCTGTTTTAGCTATACATCAGGGTTTGTGTCTGTAAGCAAATCCATGGGTTAAGATTAGATAGGTTAATAAATTCACCAGATGTCTTACATCTAACAAACAAATAATTTGCAGATGAATTCACTTACATCCATATGACCAGCTATGAATTGATTTCATGTTATTTATGGAAGTCTAGGAAGTGAGTTAAATAACCACGATATTGATTTCCTCAGACACTCTCCCAATTTGAATGTTAGCTAATAGAGTTTACCTCAGCTTTGCTATGGTAAGGTGCACAATGTTTCAGCGGCATAAATAATTCATATTCCGCCATAGCTGCTCAGACTCCATTTAAAACATTGCATTAAATGTGGTCATTACTTACAGACGACATGTTGGTCTGCCAGGGTACAGGCTACTAACTGAAGGTTATGTCAAGCAGGACAAAATGTCTGCTATAATACAACTCTTAACGGGTTATTTATGAAGGTCTAGCGCCAGGTAGTGCATCCTAGCGGCAGGCAGCGAATTTGGTGAGCGACTCTACAGCGCCATGAAGCGGCCGATGTATTATTATAGGCAGGTCAGCGTATATCACTGGCGCTCTAGCTTCCAGAGCGCCAGGTATTACCTTTCGCTACCTGTCGCTCTCTCATACATTTCAATCGACGTTTTTTATTCTTCTGTTTAAACAGGGTTTTTTTTTCTCTCAAATGATTGTGTGACCTCTCCTGGCCTAGAAAAGTCATTTTTGAAAACTTTTTTGATTTTTTTTGTTTTTTATGCAGAATTTTCTTTACAGGTCTGGCATTAAAGTATTAATGTCACAATGTTACAATAATGTAATTCCATGTGTTTTCGCTTTGTTGCTGGTGGATATGTGTTTAGAAACAGACTTTAATCACACAGTGTCTGGCACTCTATGCTATAGCGACCAGATTTAGAGCGCCAACGCTGTGTGTAGATTTTTGATAAGTATGGTGTGGATCGCCGAGTGCCGGACGCACTGAGCTGGCGCTACCTTTCGCTCCCTGCAGCGCTGTACTGGTGTTACAGCACCCAACATACATCACATTCATCAATGCCGGCCTGGTTACTAGAGCGACCGAGACGCTCGGTTACAGCGCCCGATACCCGCACACGAGCGTCTACTAGCGGTCACTCTATATACAGTCGCTCATCTGCCGATACCTGGCGTTAGTAATGAATAAGCCTCTTAGTAATATGGGGCGTACATAGGTTTTGCTAAATTATAGTGGGCTAGGGATAGTGGTGACTAGGTGAGATTTTTGTGTTTAAATGTTTTTATTCTAGTATTGAGGTCAATAGGGGGGAGGGGAGTAAAGTAGCCTACAACACCTTTATGCAGATGCTGCGCTGCTGAACTGCATAGGAGCGGCCATCTTGCTACACATGTGACAGTCCTGTTTACACATGAGCATGAGGGGGAGCTGTGCCAGCAGCAATTCATATGAAACAGAGAGCTATGCCTAGGAAACACAGGGCAGCTTGCCTGTCATTCTACACACACACACACACACACACACTGAATAAAACAGCCACTGTAGCAAAAGAATTCTGTTTGTGTGAGAGAAGCTGTGCAACTATGTCTCTCCATCTATTGCAAAAGTGTAGCAGCTGCAGAGCATTAAGACAGTGGAAACAATGTATCTGCAAGCTCTCTGTTGTAAGCAGAGCAATACCGAGTTGTTACAGCTCAGCTTATAGTTTACTACTTCTAGCTATTTATAAGTGATAATTGCATAGAGATTTGAGGCAAGCTTGATAGCGGGACTGTGTTTTTCAGTCGCAGGGATGTCAGGTGTGTAGCAAGATGGTTGATCTTAAGCAGTTCAGGAGAACAACATCTGCACACTATTCTACAACATCTGCATGAGTTAAGCCATCTGAAATAGCTTACGTCACTAAAGGCCAGAGTGTGCTTTAAAGGAGCTCTATCACGAAAAATTGCCAAATGATAAAAATCCATGTAAATATGCTGAATTTGGGGGGGGGGGGGGGGGGGGGTCACTTATACATTCGACATCAAGAAATATCCAGCCAGACTTGTTTCTCTTATTTTAATAGAAGGAAAAGGAAATCAGGGATGACATTTTCTGTCACCCCAATACACTAAACCTGTCACCCTTGGATTTTATTCCTACCATGAGAGAATAAACCACAAGCTTGGTGGGAGTTGTATTCAGCTAAAGGTGTAAAAGTGACCTCTCCTCTCATTAGCCAAGGTGTTTATATGGATTTCTAATATTACACAATTTCGCGATAAAACCCTTGATTTTTGTAACTGGAGGCCGCTTTACCCTATACAATCTTTAGGAAAGCCTAGTCCTGTGGCTCATTATCATCCCATTCCCTCAGGCCTGTTGGGCCACATTCACTATTCATTTTTGTTTTCAGAGTGTCCAGCTTCTGGAGTCCCTTCGGCCAACCACTGCATCATCACTGCACTAAACAAGGCCATACACCTATAGAGTGCCACAAATTGATGCTTTAGAGAGGTTATCCACAAAGAGTACATTTATTTAATTGTTCTTTATTTTTCACATAAGCAATGTTTACAGTCAGTGGTACACTAGTGCCACCATGTGAAAGTATTTTTATCTGCATGCAGATACTGCCTTAGTTACAGCAGAATAAAAGTCGAATAAGATTTAGGTCTGATGAATACCTTCCCAATGTCCCTTTTGGAGATTAAAACAAAAATCCGTCACCTGGAAGAGGTGGGGAACTTATAGTCTTAAAACTTCTATGGCTGCCACTGCATGGGGATGATGAGTGCTGGTCTTGTCTATAAGTCAATGCAGAAGCAGCCTTGCAGTTGCTGTCATTTGCAGACATAACTATTAGGGTCTATTTACACCTCTCCGCTTGTGCTGCATTGGGCAATGCAGTCAAATGCCAGTGAAAATGCTGCCCATTATGCAGCTCCCAGTGTGGGAGTTGGAGAAAGGCTGAAACTAAGAAAGTGTTTTTTTTTTGTAATCATCAATACAGGTTTACCAGCCTGGGGGTTGGACCAGGGATAAGAGAGGGTACGAAGTTCTCTGAGGACTAATGGTCAACTTTACAGCACACCCATCACCAAATCTGACCCTTGGAAACAACAGCATTTCTTTGTGCTTTAAAGTCAGTCTACAGTTCCATCTGAGCACTAATGACATCACCTGTGCATCAAATCTGTAAAACCTTCCAGATTCCCACACAGATGACATTGCATCCCAAATTGGAAGGCACCCCCCAGACAGGTCCTAGAGCAGGGGTGCACAACCATATTTGGTCTAGGGGCCACATTGTCGTTTTGTTCCAATTCGAGGGCCAAAAATGTAAGCTGTGAATGCCTATATATATATTAATTATTATTATTATTATTATTGTTATTATTGTTTATTTATATAGCGCCACCAACTTCCGTAGCGCTTTACAAGGTAATAATACAGACAAGGTAAAACATATAGCACAGAGAACAATACAAAATTAGATGCCACAGGTTAAAACCAAGTGTTGTGAGCACAGGAGACAGGCGTGCCCTGCCCTTGCGAGCTTACAGTCTAAAGGATGGGGGTGGAGACAAAGGGGCGGGATCACAAGTGGTAGAGCTTGAGTATGGCTGCATGTGCCATTGAAGGTTATAGGAGTTGTTTACGCCAGGTCATATGCTTGTCTGAAGAAGTGAGTTTTGAGGGCGCTTTTAAAGGCTTGGAGTGATGGAGAGTGGCGGATCGAGCGGGGGAGTGCATTCCAGAGAAGTGGGGAGGCATGGGAGAAGTCTTGAAGGCGGGAGTGCGAGGAAGTAACCAAGGAAGAGGACAAGAGAGTGTCAGAGGCAGAGCGGAGGTTGCGCTTTGGTTGGTAATGCTGGATCAGAGATGAAATGTAGCAAGGGGCCTGGTTAGAGAGAGCTTTGTAGGTTAGCACTAGAAGTTTGAACTGAAATATATATTATATAGTGAGCAGCGGTGGCAGGAAGAAGTGGGGTGTAATTAAGTGAAAGAGGTAAGGTGACCAGAGGTGGGTAGGTAAGGTAAGAAGGAGTGGGCAAAGGGAAGGCAGGGAGAGGTCATTTTAGCTGAGGTTAGGTGGGCAGAGGTGGATAGAGGTAGACAGAGGGGAATCGAGGTGAGGTAGGTAGAAGCAAGATGGTAAGAGAAGCAATAGACAGAGGTGAGGTGAGTAGAGGGCAAATATGAAGAGGTGGGATGGGAAGGAGTGGGCAAAGTTAAGGCAGGGAGAAGAAAATTAAGCAGAGGTGAGGTGGGCAGATCTGAGTCAGGAAAAGTTAAGCAAAGATGGGGTGAGCAGAAGTGAGATGGTAAGAGGAGGGATAAATAGAGGTGAGATGGTAAGAGGTGGTTAGAGATAGGAAGAGATGAGGGGAGCAGATGTAAGATGGGACAAGACGGAAAGAAGTGAGCAGAGGTAGGCAGAGGTAAAATGAACACAGGTAAGGAGAGAAGAGGTAGGCAAAGGTGAGCCGGGCAGAGTGAGCTGGGGAGAGTTCATCGGTGACCCACATTCTGCTTCAGAAATTAGAGACACACTGCTTTCTAGTGGACAGTCCCTTGCACTGCAGGGCAAGCTCCGTTCTCTACCTCCTTAGGGAGTGAGGCCAGTGCGGGACACAGGTTGTGCATCCATGAGTGTTATAAATACTAGGCCAGTGGTACTAAATTCATATAGTGGGCTTGCACATGAAACCTGAGTGGCTGCTTGTGATCAAATTACTGCCTGCCAGTGTAAACCTTCCCAGGTCCTGAGACTGAGTCCCTTGACATGCAAGGCCTGTCCTCCATTCACCAACGTGTGTCAGGCCATCACAGCTAAACTGAACATTTATTAGGATCCTCAAAGTGGGACAGTTTAAAACAGTTTAAGGGTGATGGACATGGTAGGGGGTGGTTTAGCATGTGGTTTAATTACGGGTCACATGCTCTGAGAATATTTGGTCCATAAAAGATGTTGGTGATTGAGCCAATGCTCAGAAGTCCAATTCCACTACCACCATTCAGCCAAAGAGTCAGAGCAGGTGTAAACCACCCAGACATCCAGCATTCTGCATTTGATGGCACAGTCTTTCCCATGTCAGCAAAGTGGAACATTTAGGTGTTCCCAGAGTTTTTGGAGGGACAGTGGGCCTCAATGTGGGACTGTCCCACCGAAAGTGGTACATCTGGTCAGTTTACCACAGCCCCCCTTCATTGCACTGAATGGTGCCAGAGTGCTGCAATCACTGTGGTTGATGCCGGGGGCAGTTGCCTGCTTGTCATGGAACTTGATATTGGGACCCAGTTTCATACTACTGACATGACAGCTGCAGGAAAGGTACATTTTTATTAGTTTGCCTGGGCAGAGGGACAAAATCCAGGAATTTGGCTTTCCCAGGTTTTGTTCCATGCCCTCGTGACATCCAGGATTGTGTGAAACCCATTTCGCCCAGTAAAATTCAGCTCTCCTTGGTCCAACGGCGCATGCGAAAGGCAAACGCCTCTGATTTGATGAGAGCCCACACATACACCAATTGAGCGGGGAAAGGTGAGTTATTACTGGCACCCTGGGGGGTTTCACACAGCAGGGCATCCCGATTTGAGCGGGAGCGTGCATACGCCACGAGGGATGCGTCAGCCCACTCTCCCCATGGTACACAATATGGGAGCCCACGCATGTGCCAATGGAGCGGGGAAAAGTGTATTATTACCGGCGGCCTGGGGGTTCACACAGCAGGACATCACATTTGGGATGCACCGTGATAAAGCCAGTGGCCAGCCCTGGAAGCTTTTATATTCTGGGCTGGTCGCTGGTGGGTTTTGTTCAGAATCAATAGAGTGCCTCTTGTTCTACTTATGTAACTAATTTCCAATCTCTATGATTTTTTTTTTTTTATCCCGAAGCACCCAATCTCACGAGTGGAAACAAAGTGCCCTTCAAAAAAGAAAAACACTTTTCGTTTATTATTCATAGATTGTTTCACAGGGTCGATAAAAATGTTTGTCTTTTGCCTTTTTATTATCTGCGAAAGTCAGGAGGTTTTGTTCAAGAAGATCAACAGAAAAGTTCATCCCATCTGTGTGGTCTTGGCGCCATCTAGTGGCCCTGTTTGAAAGCAACAGTGTTACAATGTGCTTGGTGAAGAAATTAAAGTAATTATGTTTCTATTTCTTAATAGTAAAGAGGGTCATAACTAGCACCAGAGGGTGCAGGGGGTGCAACTGCACTGGGGCCCAGAAGCTCATAGGCCGATGATTGTTGCTTCTCCACATTATTTATGCTTGTGCTCACTTGGCACCATTAATTTCTGCTGTTTCGGTCTGTAGTTGTCTAGCTGCATGGCGTTAAAAGATAGAAAAAAGTTTACTGTATGAGCCTTGAAAGGGCCCCATTTAATGTTTATACCAGGGCCCCGTCACAGATAGTAAAGTATTGTTATGTGTTTAGCTGTGTATGAATTCTTTAAACTGTTCATTTCAGTGATACATAATAATAGCTGTGAGAGCACAACCTGGCGTTTGTTTTAAATCTAGCGACAAGTGATACATGAAAGTACACATAGGCTTTTTTAAAGGGACCTACATCCATACATAAATAGAAGCAACCCCCCTCCATGGCAAACAGGATCCCTGCAGCACCAGTTATGGCCTTGGAAGCATTCTAGGGTACTAGACAGAACATGACTATTGCTGTTAAGAAGTCATATCATAAAAATGTCTAATATAAAAAACATTAACTGCTTAACTGCTCAACAGAGTCATTTACAATCCAACTGAACCTACGGTTTTCTTTGGTAGGTTTAAAATCCACAGGTGACAGGTTTTTGAGGTTACCATTCCACTTCTGCCCATCTCTAAGTGCTTATGTAGCAATATAGGAAGCATTTCATGATGGGTAAATGCATATACACAAATCAGAAGTATTGCAATCGCAATAATCGGTTACTGCAGTCCAAGCTTGGCTTGGCTATAGGTTATTCCTCCCCTTGCTATCTGGCATCCCCGAAGTGGGATGCCCCGCTGTGTGAAACCCCCAGGGCGCCCGTAAAAACTCACCTCTTCCAGCTGCAACGCCACATGCCATTTGCCCTGATTGTTTACAATGAGGAGCGTGCGCTGCCACATCCCCTGCATCCCCAGCGGCGTGCATGTGCTCCCGCTGCAGCCAGAGTGTGCACACCACCAGGGATATGGAGGATGCTCCCCATTGAATACAATAAGAGCCCTTTGCTGATTGGACGAGAGCCTGCACATGTGCAGTTGGAGCAGGGGAAAGGGGAGTTTTAGTGGGGGAACTGGGGGGGTTTCACACAACAGGGCATCCCAATTCTCTCTGTTCCAGGAGGGTCCTGGTCTGCAGGGTCACTAAGCTAACCTCCCTCCTGCCATAAGTGGTCCCTGCATAAAGGGAAACTCACCTTTTCCTATCATTGCCTTCCAATAGGGGAAGGAAAAAGCTGTGCACACATGCAACACCCCCTCCAGTAGGAAACATGCTTCATTGCAGTGCACAGCTGTTTACTGTCCCCATGATGTCAAATGGTATAAACTGCTTGATAGTGAGATGATAAGTTACCTTTACAACCTGAAGAATAAGAGAAAAAGAAATCCAGCTTGTGTTTTTCCTCTAAAGTCCAGGGGTTACAGGTTTTAAAGTGGACCAAAACCCGCCACAATCGCACGAGAATCTATAAGATTCCTGGACTGATCAATTCCCTCCCCCTGAGGCATCCAAAAATACCATTTTGTGATTACTCACCTGAAAAATGGGTATTATAAGTATGTCACACACCCCGCTTCCAATATTCATGACAAGTGGGTTATGGCCAGTAGAGGGCGAACTTCTGCAGAGATGACAGGAAAAAAAAGGAGCCCCTCCCAGTCCATAAATACCTGGGACCTCCCACACATTTCCCAGTATAGGACAGCTTAAAGGGGACCAGGAAGAGCCAAATATAAACAATCATAACACTAAAAGGTTCACCATATAAAAGATCCAAAATACCAATAAGGGCGGGATGAAGTGGGGTGTGTGACATACTTATAATACCCATTTTACAGGTGAGTAACCACAAAATGGTATTATTCCAAGTATGTCACACACCCCGCTTCCAATATTCATGACAAGTGGGACATCCAATAGCAGTGTCCATCATGGGTGGGGATCCCAATACGGCAAAAAATGCACAAATTTTAAACCACTGCAGCTTGCAGAAACTTGTGGCCAAAAACAGCATCCGCTGAGGCCCGCACATCAACCTTTTAAAACTTGGAAAAAGTATAAACGGTGGACCAAGAAGCAGCCTTACAAACTTGTTCAACAGAAGCCTGGTGCTGAAAAGCACAAGAAGCCCCAACAGCACGAGTCGAATGAGCAATGATCTGAAAAGGGGGAACCTTCCCCTTGGCAGTATAGGCACCAAATAGTACTTCACACAACGAACCACATCCAAAGAGTGCAAAACCCTCCCCTTGTCATTGCTAGGCTTAGGACACAAGGAAGGGAGAACTACATCCTGATTGAGGTGGAAGGCAGAAACCACCTTAGGAAGGAAATCTGGCTTAAAGCGAAATACCACCTTGTCCCGGTGTCTCTCAAAATAAGGGGCCTGAATGGACAGAGCCGCCAACTCAGAGACACGCCGAACAGAGGTAATAGCCACCAAAAAGGCAACTTTTTGAGTGAGCATAGGAAGTGCAACATCCCGCACCGGCTCAAAAGGAGGCCCCTGGAGGGCCGACAGAACCAATTCAAATCCCAAACGGGCAACAAAGGCTTTCTAGGAGACCGCACATGAGTAACCCCCTGGAAAAAAGTCTTAACCAGAGGATGTAGAGCAAAAGACCTTTGAAAGAAGACAGTCAGAACAGAGACCTGCCCTTTCAAGATACTAAGCTGGAACCCCAGATCCAGACCGTGTTGAAGAAACTCCAAAATTCTAGAATTAGAAAACACCAAGCAAGGCAAGGCCCTAGCCTCACACCAGCCAAAATAGGACCTCCAAGTCCTGTAGTATATGTTAGAGGAAGATCTCTTCCTAGCTCTAACAAGAGTCTGAATCACAGCCTCAGACAAACCTTCCTCCCTTAAGATGGAGGTTTCAGCAGCCACGCCGTCAAAGCCAGCGTAAATAGGAGTAACGTAGTGGACCTTGAGAGATCAGATCCAGAAACAGGGGCAGCCAGTACTGATCTACCGCCAGCCTTACGACGTCTGCGAACAAAACCTGTCTTGGCCACCTTGGGGCCACCAGAATTGCTGGCGCACCATTTAGAGCCAGCTTGCGCACCACCGTGCCTACCATGGAGAAGGGGGGAAACAGGTACAGGAACCCCAGATCCCTCCAGGCAAGAGACATGACATTCACTGCCAGGGCCAGAGGATCCTGAGACAGAGACACAAACTTTGGGAGCTTGTGATTGTGACGTGAGGCAGAGATCCACCTCCGGAAACCCCCACGGGTGACAGAGGGACTGGAATACCTTGTGGATGAGAGACCATTCCCCTCGGCGAGAGGATCCCCTGCTCAGGGAGTCCGCCTTCGTGTTTTCCACTCCCGGAATGTACACTGCTGAGATGCATGGAACATTGCTCTCCGCCCATTAAAGAATCAGAGAAACTTCCCTGAGGGCACTCCTGCTGTGAGTCCCTCCTTGGTGATTGATGTAAGCGACAGCAGTTCGATTGTCTGATCGAACCTGAACCGTTAAGCCGCGTAGGTGATGCATCAAGCATGACAGAACCAACCGAATAGCTCTCAGGTCCAAGACATTGATGGGGGTGTGAGCCTCCTGAGGACCCCACAGCCCCTTGAACTGACGCGTCTTCCAAAAACCTCCCCAGCCCGACAGGCTGGCATCTGTGGTAACCGTCTCCCAACAAGGGGTCAGAAAGGATCTGCCCCTCATCAGATTGCTTGGTCCCAGCCACCACTGAAGGGACTGCCGAACCCGGGGAGACATCATGAATGACTGATCCAATGACTGCGGACATCTGTCCCAGGCCAACAATAGATGGAGCTGGAGCGACCTCATGTGGAACTGAGCAAAGGGAACTGCCTCAAAGGAAGCCACCATCAATCCCACCAGTCTCAACCCTAGCCGGATAGAAGGACGAGGTTTGGACAGGAGAAGAAGTATCAGATCCTGAACCATCTGCACCTTGGACTGAGGAAGGAAAACCCTGGTCCGAATGGTATCCAGATTCATGCCCAGAAACGAGATCTCCCTTGAGGTGGAGAGAGAAGACTTGGGATGGTTGATCACCCAGCCAAACCTCTCCAGCGTCGCCACCACCATACCTGGTGTCCAGCTCCGCCTGACAGAGAGGATGCCGTAATGAGGAGGTCGTCCAAATACGGCACATTGTGAATGCCCTGGGCTCTGAGAAGGGCCATTATGCCCGCCAGCACCTTGGTGAACACCCTTGGTGCCGAAGTCAACCCGAAAAGGAGGACCACAAACTGAAAGTGCTAATCTCCCACCACAAACCTGAGAAATCTCTGGTGTGCTGGGAAGATTGGTACATGAAGATAAGCATCCTTGATGTCTATGGATGTCATGAAATCCCCCTGACGAAGGGAATTGATGGCTGAGCGCAACGTCTCCATGCGGAACTTCTTGGTTACGATGAACCTGTTGAGAAGCTTCAAATCCAGAATGGGTCTTATGGATCCATCCTTTTTGGGAACCGTGAAGAGGTTGGAATAATAGCCCCGGCCTCTCTCTGAGAAAGGCACCGGGCATATGACATCCATTACCAGAAGATTCTTTACAGCCAACAGGAGCCCCTGCGCAGCCCGAGACCTTAGGAATCTGGGAGGAGGCCGGTACTCGAACTCCAGTTTGTACCCGGAAGAGACCACTTCCAAGATTCATTTGTCTGTGACCTCCTGGGCCCAGACCAGGAAGAAGTGCCGCAGCCGTCCCCCCGCCCGCAAGGGTGAGGGCGTCCCCTCATTGCTGAGCTGTCTTGGCAGCAGGCTTGGGCTTGGAACCCAAGTTAAGGCCTGGACGTGTGCATCCTCTGCCTCTGTTCCAGGAATAACCTCTGAAATTAGAGTAGGCAAAGCCTCTGCCTGCTCTGGCACCGCGAAAGGAAGGATTGAAGGAGCCTGCCCCCCGAAAGGGGCGACGCTGCTTCTTACGCTGAGGTAACTTTCCACCTTTCGCCACTGAATCCAATTTATCTCCGAACAGCCTCATACCCGGGAAGGGTAGCGCTGTGAGTGATTTCTTAGCTGCAATGTCAGCCGGCCACTGGCGTAGCCAGACCGATCGGCGAATAGCCACCAGCAATGCCGAGGTTCTACTACACATAATAATTGCGTCATCCATAGCAGATAAAACAAAGGTCACAAATAATTTACACAGCTTAAGGGCTGTGAATTCATCACTGGCCGGGTTAAGCTGGGAACCACTCAACAGGTCCCTAACCACAGACCTGGTAGCCACAGTCGCGAGCGCCGAGGCACAAACAGGCCGCAAGGCTGAACCCACACTGACAAAGGCATGGCATGCCATCTGATCAAGGCGTTTGTCCTCACCATCTTTAAGAGTGGCGGCGTCTGGAGAATGTACAATGGAGGTGTTGGACAATCCCAGAATGGGCGCATAGACCTCGGGAGGGGACGCGCTTCACCGCGTCCACCGGGAAGGGATACTTCCTATCCCATCCCTGAGGAACACCGGGGAGCCGGCTAGGCCTCTTCCATTCCTAAAGAATCATGCAATCAAAATGATTCTGATTTGGGAACTCCAAGCGGGGCTTAGAAGTCCCAAAAAATTCCCCCTTCTGCTGGGGGGTCTCTGCTGGCAGAGAAATATCCAGTACCTCAAATAGATGGGCCAGGATCTTGGGGGTATCCACGGCATCCCCCAGTGCCTGCCCAGTATCAGTATCAAAAAACTGCTGATCCTCAGCATCAGATTCCTCAAACAATTCCCCCTCCTCGAGTGGGGAATAATCAGACCAGTCAAGGGAATCATAGTCATCAAAATCCAGTACCGGCGCGTCCGGTGACAGATGCCTTCTCTTAGCTGGGGCCTTTCTGGCCGCAGAGCTAGAAATCAACTTTTCGATGTTGGCCAGCCTAGCACAAACATCAGCTTGCGACTCCCCGCTAATGACAGTGTCACTTGGGGTATGGATAAGGCAGGGTGGGGTAGGTGATGAGGCCGGCGGCACGGACCCAGACGCCTGGGACCCCGACTGCCGCGTAATGGCCTGCTGTGCACATGGAATACAAATAAACACATTATCCCCCGCAAGGGATGCCCCACAAACCACACACTGCCGGGGTTGCCCTGAAGGGAGCCCGAGCCCGGTATCCTGGGAAGCCTCCATATGATGATTTTTTATGGTAGTCGCAATGACCAGTGGGAATTACGCCAGTAAGCTACCCGGGATGCCCCTTAACGTCCGTTAGTGGGAGGATTTGTAAAGCCCTATTTGAGTGAGGGACCTAAGGACCGGGAGAACCCCCTTTTAACTATCAAGGAAGGTAATCCCCCTGGAAGACATAATACAAAAGGGTACCATAAGCATGAAGTCATTACAGCAATCATACATCCAGATATAATCACAGTCATACAATATATCTGTATAACCTTAGTATATAGCATAAGTGTCAAGGATAACGCAGCATACAAGGCACCCCAATAGCAATACGATTATGCATAACAAAAAAGGCAGATAATAGAACGAGCCCCGCAGGGCACTCAGTTAGGATGCAAGATGGCGACCGGACACCCAGCAGCATCAGCCAGGTCAGGGGAAGAGAAGGAGGGCGTGCCAGCGCGGATCGCGCGCCGCTTGGCCCCGCCCCCTCCTGCTGGTAAGAGTAACCGCGGTTCCCAGCCATTGCTGGGAACCTCCGTGGGTACCAAAAGAGAGGGGGGTGGGCCGCATCAGCGCACCGAGCGCCCGGCCCAGCCCCCTCTCCTGACTAACAGAGAAGCAAAAAACATGGCCGCGCTCCCCCAAGGTTGTGGAGCCGGCCCCGTGAACCCGGCCGCCGTCTAACAGACGCGGCCCAGCAACAAGTGAAGCAAACAGCCACACACACCACACACACACATACCACACTGACAGCTAGTTGGCCAGGCAAAGTCTGAGGTAAAAAATTGGAGGGACATGCCCCCCCCCCCCCATGATCCAGGGACAGGGAGCAACGGGTGGGGGAAGTCCCAAGCCACCTAATGCAGTGCAGGGAAAATGACGGACAGGGCATCCCAAACCAGGATCCCGAACCTGGTATCCACCTACCCCTTGGAGGGGGACTCACGGAGGAGCATGTCTCTAAGTTATCACACCACTAAGGTGTATCCTACCTTCACCTGGACCAACAGCCCGGGCTGGGAGGCATAGGGGCTTAATAAAAACAAGGTCCGGGCAGAAATAGGGAAATAAAATGGCCGGGTGTAAACCCGGCTTACCTGCAAGAGGAGACAGCCATCTTCCGACTTGCTCGCCGTCTGCAGAGACGATTACTGGGGAACGTGTGGGAGGTCCCAGGTATTTATGGACCGGGAGGGGCTCCCTTTTTTCCTGTCATCTCTGCAAAGTTCGCCCTCTACTGGCCATAACCCACTTGTCATGAATATTGGAAGCGGGGTGTGTCACATACTTGGAATATCGCGGTGCCCCACTGTGTGAAACCCCCCAGGTCGTCCTATACACTTACCTTATTTTCCGGTCCAATGGCGCATGTGTAACTTGCTGCCGCATCCCTGCCATACCTTTAGCAGGGCACGTGCCCGCATCGGGCATTTGTGAATGGCTGGCGCGGGCGCGCTCCCTGTTAGAGGGAAGAGCGAAATGCGGCCGCCAGTGTGCTCGGAGCAGCTGAACTAAGACATTCGCTTTGATGCGCATAGCTCAGCAGCTCAGAGCACGCTGATTGGACGAGCGGCTACGCATGCGCCGTAGGAGCGGGGTGAGGTGAGTTTTATCGAGAGATCTGGGGGGTTTCACATAGTGGGGCACCCCCGATCGGGGGGCCCCGGGGAAGTGGACCAAACCTCAGGATAGTCAAAATCCTGGGTGTTGGTCCACTTTTAAGTTTCAGAACCATCACTAAGGGGTTTATTCATCAAGGCATAGCGCCAGGTAGCGCCTCGTATCGGCAGGCAGCATCTGGTGAACGCTGGGCGCTGTATGCAAAACCCCATTTATGAAAGCGAATCTGGTGAGCGAATCTAACAGCGTCATGTAGCGTCCGATTCATCATTACAGGTGGCTCAGTGTATAGTTCTGGCGCTCTAGTTTCCAGAGCCTGGCACTCTGGAAACTAGAGCGCCAGCACTATACACTGAGCCACCTGTAATGATGAACCTGTAATGATGAATGATGAGCTACCTGTCGCTCTCCCATACATGTATTACCTGTCGCTACCTGTCGCTCTCCCATACATTTCAATGGATGTTCCTTTTCTTCTGTTTAAACATTTTTTTTTTTAATTATTTTTTCTGTCAAATAATTGTGTGACCTCTCCTGGCCTAGAAAGAGTCATTTTTGAAAACTTTTTAGATTTTTTGTTTTTTTATGCAGAATTGTCATTACAGGTCTGGCATTAAAGTATTAATGTCACAATGTTACAACAATGTCATTCCATATGTTTTCGCTTTGTTACAGGTGTATATGTGTTCAAAAACAGACTTTAATAACACAGCGTCTGCCGCTCTATGCTATATCGTTTTTTGATAAGTATGGTGTGGAGCGGCAAGTGACGAACACACTGAGCTGGTGCTACCTTTCGTCCCCTGCAGCGCTGTACTGGTGTCAAAGCGCCCAACATACATCAAATTCAGCAATGCGGGCCAGATTACTGGAGCGACCGAGACGCTCTGTTACAGCGCCTACAGCGCTCATCTGCCGATACCTGGCCTTTTATAATGAATCAGCCTCTAAGAGTGGCCATATGCACCCAGACCATCATCTGCCCCTGCAATGCTATTGTCTCAGCTGATATTTGGGGCTACTGGCTAGTCTCCCTCCCTCACTCACCTAAGCCCATGCCTTGAGATCCCTAGACCTCCTAGACTTTATATGCCTCCCCTCGATAATAAAAAAAAAGGAGATACAGTTCTATACAGTATGTAATGCAATAAACATATTGTCTGATATTAATACGATCATTAAGACATTATTATATGAGCACATGAGGATATATAGTAGTAAACAATGGAATATTACTAATAACACCTAAACATATAAATATAATTGACTGGATCATGCTATGCTTGGTAAGGATGTTTTATTTAAACATGTAAGAATTCCTTTGCCAAGCTGCCAGAAATGAGGCTGCCATCTGGATGGAAAATATGCCAACTGCCATATATTTATAGATTAGCAAAGAGTTTTACATTTAAAAAATAAATGAAATAATTGTTTTAAAGGGCCACGGTAGCCAGCCCAGGCTGTCAGCAGACTTCAGTGAAGTTGTTTCTTTGCTTAGTACCTTTGCTAGAAGAAATTCCTAAATATCTACTAAGGGGCCCCACACAATCTTAAAAAAAAATACTACAAATGTAGGCAGTTCAGTTCACTCTCCTACCCCTGGGACAACCTCTCCATTTAAACTGGCCCAACACCTATTGTTCACAAAATGGTTGTGAAAAGTGTTCTAAGCGCAGGGAGGCACCCCGAATGACGATGACCTCCTGCGCATTTACATTAAAGGGAAGAAATGTCCCCCAGCGAAATCGAGCATTGTGATTGGCCACCTAATACCCAGAAGAAGCCTGTGGACCAAGTGACCTTGGCGGCCCATAATAGTGCTTGATTTCACCTGGGGCAGAGTAAAAAAAATACAATTCTGTGATTACTCACCTGTAGAATTGTTATTATGAGTATACAGTACGTCCTGCTCCAGATAAGAATCATTACACTTGGGTATTACTCCGCCAAATGGCGCTGGACTGCAGAGACTGCGAAATTGGCTCCTCCCGGCACCTCAAAAACCTCCCACAAATCCCCAGCATTGAAAAGCAGTGAACGAGAAGCCGGGAGAAAGAAAACAGAACCAACTAGTAACAATAACAAAGATAACAATCACCATACAGGGGATCCAGGATAGTGCAAAACCAAGGGTGGGGTGGAGCAGGACGTACTGTATACTCATAATAACAATTCTACAGATGAGTAATCACAGAATTGTATTATTCTTAGTATACAGTACGTCCTGCTCCAGATAAGAATCATTACACTTGGGACATCCAATAGCAGTGTCCATAAAGTAGGGTGGGATCCCCAAAGGTAAAAGCAGACAGGTCATACCACTGCCGCCTGCAGAACCTTGCGGCCGAAAGCAGCATCAGCTGAGGCCCTAACATCAACCTTGTAAAACTTTGAAAAGGTATGGACAGAAGACCAAGTAGCGGCCTTGCAAACTTGTTCAACAGAAGCCTGGTGCTGAAAAGCCCAAGAGGCACCAATAGCACAAGTGGAATGAGCAGTAAGGCGAAAGGGAGGATTCTTCCCCTTAGCAGAGTAGGCCTGAATCACAGCCTGACGGGTCCATTTGCTGATAGTAGATTTAGCAAGAGCCAAACCCTTCCTCGGACCAGAAGGGACCACAAAAAGGGCATCAGTTTTTCTGAATGGTGCAGTAGCCACCAGATAGTACTTCAGACATCTAACCACATCCAAGGAATGCAAGACCCTCTCCTTAGCGTTACTCGGATTAGGGCACAAGGAAGGAAGAACAATGTCCTGATTCAGATGAAAGGCAGACACGACCTTAGGCAGAAAATCTGGCTTAAAGCGAAACTCTCAAAGTAGGGGGGCTGGATGGAAAGCGCCGCCAACTCAGACACACGCCTAACAGAGGTGATAGCCACCAAAAAGACAACCTTTAGAGTAAGAATGGGAGACCTGACAGATGACCCCCAGCTCCAGAAGGCTTTGGACCGCCAGAACTAGAGCCTGAGCTGACATAGGGTCCTGAGAGATCCGGGATCTGATGAATCTTGGGGGCGGCCAGGCAGCAAACTCTATCTTGTAACCGGAGGACACTACCTCCTGAATCCACCGGTCTGAGACATGAAGCCTCCAGACGTGAGCAAAATGCTGAAGCAGTCCCCCCACCCGGATGGGTGAGGGCGCCCCTTCATGCCTGAGGGGGCTTGGGAGAAGACTTAAGCTTGGAGCCCCAGGATGAGCTTTGCCCCTACCCCAGAAATCTCCTCGGGCCCCGGTAAGGGAGACCCCTCTTCCCTGTCTAGCTCCACGGTAGGGGGAAGAGAAGGAGCCCTGTCCCCGAAAGGGTCGAGACTGCCGCCTGCGCTGGGGTAACCTGCCTCCCTTAGCAAACAGGTCCAGGCAGTCCCCAAACAGGCGTAGCCCTTTGAAGGGAAAACCAGTGAGGGCTTTCTTGGCAGCGTTGTCAGCAGCCCACTGGTGCAGCCAAACCGAGTGGCGTATAGCCACCACAAGGGCAGAGGCTCTGCCACACATCCTAATGGTATTGTCAGGAATCCACTCACCTCGTCCTCGCTCCCACGCCGTCCCCGGGCAGCTAGCCGCGCTGCTTCCGGCTTGCGTCTCGGCCGGGCAGCGGCTCCGGCGGCGTCTGTTCGGGCAGCGTGCCGCTCGGCCACGCCCCCTGCTCGCGACCCCGGCTCTGCTGTACGTGCTCGCGCGCGGGCGCGAGCACAGGTCTCTCATATCCTCCGGCGGCGCTGCTTCCTGCGCGCCCGCCGGAGGAAAAATTAAAGGGGCCAATCAGCCCAGGGTTCCCAGAGTGGGCCAATAGCCCACTTAGAGATGGTTGGTACTCACGCCCTATGGGTTTAATTGACCAACCAGTTTTGTTCTCACAGTTGCACCAATCATCATCCTGTCCCAGTCTTGCCTGTCCCTATAAAGCTGATTCCCCTTCATTTGCCCATTGCCTGTGATAGTGCCTTATACCCAGTTAGTAGCTTGTCTCTAGAGAAAATTTTGATCTCCCGTTGCCGACCACCGCCCGTCTTGACTACCCCCGATCTGATCTCCTGTTGCCGACCTTCGCCTGTGTTTTGACCACCCCCGATCTGATCTCCTGTTGCCGACCTCTGCTTGATCCTCGACCACGTCTTGTCCAATCCTTTGTACCGCTGCCATCTCGGAACTTCTGTTGCTGACCCCTAGCCTGTTGGACTTCCGTTATACGCTCAGCGATTGGGCTGCTCGGCACCACTTCCAGACACGGGTTCTCCAGGCCTCTGAACAGTAAGACTCCAATCTTTGAGCCATTGAAGTCCTGGGGGCAACCGATCCCGGGCAGGCGTGCTCTGCGTCCCGGCAAGCGGGGGCTCCTAAAGGTGAAGCTGGCTGCGGAGATTGGGGGTTGAGGTCTTACTGAGAGGGCTGGAGTTATCTAAGTGGATTGCTGTAGTACCCGGAGCGTGACAGGTATCATCCAAGGCAGAGAGGGCATAAGTCACAAAAACCTCACAACGAGAGAGTGCATTAAACTCCTCACTAGAAACATCACCAGGAGCACCATCTAGGACACTTCTAAGCAGGGTCCTAATAGCCACAGCCGTAATGGCAGAGGCAGAGACTGGGCACAACGCCGTCCCCACACACGCAAAGGCATAGGACGCCAGCTGATCAATACGCCGGTCCTCACCATCCCGCAGCGTAGTAGAGTCAGGGGAATGCATGACAGAGGTGTTAGACAACCCTAGGACCGGGGCATCCACCTCTGGAGGGGATGACCAACGCTTCACCACATTAGCAGGAAAAGGATATCTTATCCCAACTCTTAGGGCCCCTGCTGGGACGCTCCCATTCCTTGAGCACAAGATTATTAAAATGGGCTTGCTCAGGAAACTCTAAACGTGGCTTAGCAGTATGAAACAATTCCCCCTGCTGCCTGGGAGCTGCAGCAGGGGGAGAGATAGACAGTACCTCAAAAATCTGAGCCAACAGCCTATCAGTATCATCTGGGGCCCAGGGGTCAGAGCCAGAATCATCATGACCCCTGGGCCTCTCATCAGATGACTCCGAGTCAGAGAATAACTTCCCTTCTTCCAAAGGGGTGTAACCAGACAGTTCCATGAACTCATCAGCCTCCATAGGGAAAAGAGTGACATCAGGCGTCAAGTGCCGCTTCTTAGCAGAGGCCTTACGTGCCAAGGTATTAGCCAGCAACTTCTCAACATTAGCCAGTCTGGAAGACACATCAGGCTGAGAATCCTCACTGGTATGTAACTCAATGGGAGTCAAATTTAAGCTTGGGGGAGTAGGTGACGCCATACGAGGCGCAGGCCCAGCTACTGGTAAACCAGGCTGCAGCGCAAGCACCTGCTGGGCACAAGGTACACAGACCCGCACATTGTCACCACTAGTAGGGGACACCCCACAAGCTACACACAGCCGGGCTTGTCCCGAAGGAACCCCGAGCACATTATACTGAGACGCCTCCATATGGTGATTATAGCGGCACAATAGGCAGATAGGGATTCACACTATGAAAGCAACCCGGGATGCCCCTATAGCCCGCTAGGAAAGTGGGAGTAATTTACACATTAGGCCTTACAAGTTTTATAACTAAGTAGAGGGAGCAGGGCCGGGAGAAACCAATAGAGTTCGACCCGTCTGAAAGACATAAGCGAAAAGAACCCCATAAGTGACATGTATAATGACATAGGGTAAATAAAGCCGCACGCGAGGGCACTCACGGACCGCGGTTGGTAGACGGCAGTCATGCAGCAGCCGAATCCAGAGAAAATGGCGCCGGGTATACCTCCAGGGGCGGGGCACGGAGACAGTGACGCAGAATTCGCCATCCGCAGGCCCCCCCCAAAGAGCGCAAAGCAGCACACGAGACAAGCAGCCAATAACAGCGCACCAGCGCCTGAGGTAATGCCGCCGCCAACCGACATATTCAAAAAACGCAACCAGTGTAGCCAAGTCAGTGCGGAGACTGACACCAACAGAAGCACATAATACAGTGAAGCAGCAAAGCAAATGCACACACACACACACCCACCCCCGAGACCTACAAGGGAGAGCGAGGGAGGGCAGCGGCCACTTAAAATAGGGCCCACCGATAGACAGGGGCAATAGGGCGGGAGGGGCATCCCATAGAGGCTCACCATATGCCTATACTACCTTCCCTTTGGTGGAGGACTGCGGTGGAGCAGCGCTCCTAAGCACCTGACAGCAGTGCTGCCTACCATCACCCGACCAGCGCAGCCAAGGTTGGGAGGCACATTACAAATGGAACAGGTGGGAATAGTCCTACAGGGCCGCAGGCTAATAGCCCCGCTCACCTGCGAGAAGAGAGAGACATCTTCTTGTCCTTCGCAGTCCAGACTGCTGAGAAATTCTGGGGATTTTTGGGAGTTCCCGGGTATTTGAGGGGCCGGGAGGAGCCAATTTCGCGGTCTCTGCAGTCCAGCGCCATCTGGCGGAGTAATACCCAAGTGTAATGATTCTCATCTGGAGCAGGACGTACTGTATACTAAGAATAGTAAGATTTCTCCCATTTAAAGCCATTAATACTCAGGGGGGCGTTGATAGTCAGGATGCCTCCCTGTGCTCGGAGCATTTTGTGAAAAATGTGTGTTGTTCTGGCTTAAGAATCAGTAGGAATCTAAAACTGGCTAGGTCCCAGCCTATGTTCCTGTGTTGCTTTATTAGGTCCCCTCATGGCCAACTGAGCCCACAAGATGTGATTGTTCAGTGTCATGCATCAACCTGATTGGTCACCATCACAGTTGCTGCAGCCCAGAAACCTGAAAATGTGTACATTAAAGGGATTGTCCAGGCTAAGTGTGAAAACAATCAATTGTTTGCTTACCTGCCATGCAGGTGACTCATCCTGGTGTGCTGCTGAATAAAGTTTTTGTTGTTGCCACTTTTGCCCTTTTCCTGTAGCCAGCCCTTGAATTTTGTTTATAAATGACCACTTTTTTTTAACACTGAAAGGTGACAAGTGGGAAACATACAGGCAAACAAAGCAGGGAGCAGCTATCCCTGCACATATAAGTGTTGGTCTAATGCAAGTTGGTCAATGCAAAAAAAGAAAAATCTGGTCATAAATAAATAAAATCTAGGGGCTGCAGTAAAAGAGTGCTGGAAGGAGGAGTGCCCCCTCCTCACCCATTCTATAGTGCTGCTGTTGTTGTTGTCTGCCTTAGCAGCAGGCACTGCCCGCATAACTGAGCCCAACAAGAGGTGATGAGGGACCTGGAATATTCAATACGTTACAAACCCAAATTTTAGGGGGGTTCATGCCCACCAAACTTTCCCTAAAATCCGAACTTACCAGCTATTTTGCTGCCCCCCGCCTGTACCGCTCTGCTTTGTCGCTGTACTGCACCAGTCTCCACAGAATTCAACGGCCCTGGCTGGGCTTCTGACAGCTGGGCTCCTGCCACAGGAAGGGAATTTAGTACTGGAAGTGAGCTGTGATGCCATAGCTCATTCCCAGTATAAACGGCTGTCAGAAGCCTTAGGGATCATCAGAAACGGGGTGCACAACCCAGCATTCGCCGATCCCTCCGACTGTCAGCGACAGCAGCGGCAGATCTGCACAGGACACTGCGACACACAGTGCGGGACTTCTGTGGAGACCAGCAAATGGAAGTATGGGGGGAAAAATAAATACTTTTTTTTCTTTGTGTCTTTTTTGTGACTCTTTGTGAACTAGTAAGAGATTCTTGAAACCCCTATAGCAGTTCACAGGGTAGGAAAGGCTGGCAAGTCACCTGCCTTGCTATAACCTCCGCACTTTTACCTACACCCCCAAACCCCCGGGAGGGGGGGGGGGATGTACAGAAGAGCTGCGGCCCGTGGTTGGTTTTTGCTGGATGGAGGGAACCCACACAGTTTTTTTCTTTTATTTTAAGAGTTTGATCCTTAAAAATTAAAAGAAAAAAACTATAAAAAAAACATTTTTATTGCCAGGCTTCCGCCGATGTCTCCAGCTTCTGACAGCTGGGCTCCCTGCCTTTAGATGTCTGTTGGAAAATTGCTTAACACAGATAAAGTGGCTTTCTAAAGGCTGAAGAGCCGAAGTGACCCCCCCCCCCCATAATGCACAATAGCTAGTTAGAGTTACAGTGTAATGTTATTGCAGTGCAGTATTCAAAACCTAATGTGTGTGGAGCATGTTTATGCAGGATTTATGGGAACATTGGAATACTTTGAGCAGGATTGGCATAAGAGTTCAATTGTATGGAAATGGGAGAGAAGCTGTTTTTGTGGCAAGAGGATTTCAGTTTTGGAACCCTATAGTGTTGAAAGTTTCTGAAAACATTTGTGTCCTGGGTACTTCGGATCCAGTATAATTTAAGATGCATGGCATCTGTATCTGCTGTTATAAAATCCTGTATGGATAGAGGATATGTACTTTTGATGTTTTCACTTTAGCAAGCTTTTAAGTTTCCTCATAGCACCGCCATGCCAGGTCAGGAAAGATGAGGTCAGGACAGAGCCAGTCACACCTTTGTAGAAGAGAATCAACAGTTTCTTTGGCAGACCATATAATTTAAGCACATGTGAGAAATGGAGGCGCTGTTTCTTCTGCACTGGCACAATGTTCTCATTCCATTTAAGGTCTTGTGTGATTATAGTGTCAGGAACTCTCCACCGCTTTTACCTTCAGTCTCAACTGGGGGAGAGACTGGTGGTGTCTTCCTGAAGTCGACTATCAGTCTTTACTGATCAGAATGCGACTGTTGACCTTACACCATTGTGTATCCACCTCAGCTCGATATGGCCCTTATCATTGTTGTTTATTATTAGTAAATTTGAGCAGCATGATTGAGTTGCAGAGGTAGGTATACAGGGTTAGAGGGCCTATTTGGCCTATGTGTTTATTCCTGGCTTGGGTGAGATTTGAACAATAGTGTGTAGGAATGCTGCCCAAAAGGTGGCCATAACTTATGCCTAAACCAGTTTGGAAGGGGATGTTTCAGACTTTGATTTATTTTTAATATATCTGTTTTCCAGAAACAGACCTTTTTTATGGTAACATAATAATCACAGTAATGCACAGTGCTGTATAAACTCCCTCTGTAGAACAGGACAGGACCTCCAGCCACTCAAGCATTCTTCATTATGCGATTATTGCATGTACTGTAGCAAACTGCAGCATGCGAGATCTAAGGTTTTGTGCTACCTGCAATGTGCTCTATCAGCCTGGAGATGTCACCGTTTCCTTATTGCATATTGCACACTGCATAAGTTAGGTGTGTATGCAGTAGTTTTCTGCACTTTAATGTCTGTTGACTTCTTCAGACCAGGCCCTCTTTACATCATGAGTTTCTTACACATGGTGGAAACACAGTAGCGCAGCCCAGCACAATTTTACACACTTTTTTAACATTAAATTTATATGTGTGTGCAAGCATACAATGCCCATCTATGCCCCAACCTGCCCTTCCTCCAAAAAATGTGTCTACTGCAAATGAACTGTTCTGTTGCAAGCCCTGGTCCCTTGTTACCATTGCCGTTGCTACCCTAGCAGTTAATCCTTTGGTACTTTGGTCCTTGTTGCAGTTGCAGGTCACCCTACAGCCTTTCACCTTGTGCAGCCCTTTTCCTGCCCCTGACACCTCCAAGGTCCTGAGTGGCCTCCAGTTCCTCTTCTCTTGGTGATTACCCTCTGGGCCCCACCACCAATAGGGTAGCCTGGAGGCTTACTGCAATGCACTTTTATCTGAGCTGTGCTACTGCTTTTTGAGTCAAGGAGGCCTTGTGTAAGCTGAATTTCATATAGATTGCACAGTTGTGTTTCATTGTAGATAAAAGCAACTGGTATACAGTACTTGGGTTACAAACTTGGGATCATTATTTATTCAATAATGCTTCTTCATCTCAGTATAGAACACTATACCTATGGAAAGTTTCTCCATCTCAAATTAGGTGCAACCATAGAATAATGAATATCTATCCATTCACTATACTTCCAAACAAATATAGGTAACTTACAGCGTGTAAGTGCATCGGCCCACGGAGGCACAGCAGAAATCCAAAGTCCAAAGAAAGAGCCTACACATGAATACATTCCATGTAAAAATCTGTATTCCACAAAGAAAAGGCAGTATATTCCAAGATGCCGAAGTTTTGGCTATTTTGGTGAGCCCTGGCCTTTTGTCCCTATTGGCTATCTAGGTCTGTTTAAGAATGCTAATGCTTAGCCTGGTGTTGACAAGGGTTTCTGCGTCACCCCCAAATGTCAGCTATATCCAAAGAAAGGCCTACACATCAATAAATTCCATGCAAAAGTCTGTATTCCAGAAAGAAAAGGCGGTATATTCCAAGTAGCCGAAGTTTCGGGATGACACAGCATCCCTTTATCAAGGTGAAGAAACTCTCCATTCAACTCTCCACACATCTCCGCCTGAAGAGTTATTTAAGAAAGTGTGAAAAAATGGCCCTCCTCGTGAGAAAATGTCTGCACCCACCTGAGAAAAAAAACTTCCCCTTACAACTTAAGAGCTTTTAGAAACAAACTGATTTTGTTTCACTTGATTATGTGTTTTTCAGTGGTCAAAAGTATTACATATATCTATATTGCATGCCAGTATGGAGAACAGGGGGCAGCACAGGTGTCGCATTGTCAGGCCTTTAGAGATGAAATGGCAGTTTGGACAAAGTGTTATTTTAGTGTTATGAGTGTTACTGAACCTTGTACACTGCATCCGTACATCAGGGTGTGAGGGGTGTTACTCTTCTGGTTTTCACACCAGAAATGTGTGAATGCATAGGTTTAAATATGTTCTTTGCAAAAGCAAGGCAATTACCTAAAGGCAGGTTTCATAATTAGATTAAACTGGACCTTCAGCATGATTTAATGAAAAGCCCAAACCCTTAAACTATTCCCCAGCATCTAAAAATACAATTGTGAAATACTCACCTGTAGAATTGATATTAGTATACAGTACGTCCTGCTCCAGATATAGTACTTACACTTGGGGATATCCTCCGCCAGATGGCGCTGCATTGCAGAGACATGCAAAACAGGCTCCTCCTGGCCCTCAAATACCCGGGGACCTCCCACAAATCCCCAGCATTGAAAAGCAGTGAACAAGAAGCCGGGAGAATTAACCACCAAAAAACTGGTAACTATAACAATGGTAACAATCACTATACAGGGGATCCAGAATAATGCAAAAACCAGGGTGGGGTGGAGCAGGATGTACTGTATACAAATAATATCAATTCTACAGGTGAGTATTTTACAGAATTGTATTATTCTTAGTATACAGTACGTCCTGCTCCAGATATAGTACTTACACTTGGGACATCCAATAGCAGTGTCCATAAAGTAGGGTGGGATCCCCAACAAAAACAACAACAGCAGACAGTTTAAAACCACTGTCACCTGCACAACCATATGGCCAAGACAGCATGAGCTGAGGCCCTAACATCAACCTTGTAACTTTGCAAAGGTATGAACAGAAGGCCAAGGTAGTGGCTTAGCAAACCAGTTCAACAGAAGCCTGGTGCTGAAAAGCCAGAGAGGCATCAAAGCACGAGTAGAATAAGAATCAAAGCGAAAAGGAAGATTCTTCCCCTTGTTTGAATAGGCCTGAAAAACAGCCTTACAAATCCAATCGCAAACAGTAGACTTCGCAGAAGCCAAAAAACCCTTCCAAGTACCAGAAGGAACATCCATTCAAGTAATAACCAGGGCCAAAGCCGCCCAACTCCGAGAGCAGACAAGATCGGGCACATTCAGGATGTAGTGACCATAGGCCCCAAGGAACATCAGTTCTCCTAAAGGACACAGTGACTACCAAGGAAAAAACTTCCAACACCTGTTCAAGGAATGCAGAACCCTTTCCTCAGCGTTGCTAGGAAAAGGCACAGCAGGAAGAACAATATCTCGAATCAATGAACATAAGACACCACCTGATGCGGAGAGTCCGGCTTCAGGCGGAACACCACCTTATCCTGGTGTATCTCAAAGAATGGGGGCTAGGTAGACAGAGCCGCCCGCTAACACACGCCTGACCAAGGTAACAGTCACCAGAAGGACAACCTTGAGGGTAAGAACAGCCAGACAGCATCCTGAATAGGACCAAAAGGGAAATCCCAGCAGGGACCCTAGGATTACATGGGGGACGCACATGAGTACCCCCTGAAAGAAGTCTTAACCAAGGAAGACTGAACCAGAGACCACTAAGGCAAGGTGGACAGGGCAGAACCTGACCCATCAGAGTACCGAGTTGGAGAACCAACTCCAAATCATGCTGAAACCAACTCTAGAACCCTGGGAACCGAGAACGCCCAACAGGGAAGAGACCTAGACTCACACCAATCAATATGGGTATGCCATACCCTATAACAGATAGAAGAAGAGGAGGAAGAAGCTAGCTCCTAGCCTTCCCATAGTCTCAATCACCGAGACAGATAAGCCTGTCTCCATCAAGGTGGATGTTTCATCAGTCAGGCTGACTAGGCCAGAGTCTGTAGATTGGAGTGACGTAAAGGGGGGCCAGAGTGAGCAGAGCTGGCACTCCTGGCAAAAGGTACAGAAAACTACTGTCCTCGGTACCATGTCTGCAAACCACACTCTACTAGGGCACCTGGGGGCCACCAGAATCACTGGTCCCCTAACCAGAGCAATTTTGCGCAGAACCCTGCCTAGCAGCGGGAATGGAGAAAAAACATACAGAACCGAACGTCCAGTCATGACATTACTAAGGCATCCGGACCACTGCCAGAGGACCCTGGGACAGGGAAACAAAGGCAGAGAGCCTGTGATAGTGACGGAACACAAACAGATCCACAACTGGTTGGACCCCATAGTGACACAGGGATTAGCACATCCTGTCGCAGAGGGACTCCACCGGAGCGAATATCACTGATAAGCAGGGAACATTGTCTCCACCCAGATTTGGAACATAGACACTTCCTAGAGGGTCCACCAGCTCCAGGCCCCTTCCAATGATTAATGTAGGACACTGTCAGACAGACCGAGCGCCCCCAAACTGGCAGGCCCAGAAGGGAAGTAGTCAAGCGAGATAGGACCAACTGAAAACGCTCACTGTTTCAAACATCAATAGGCGTAAGGACCTTCTAAGGGCCCCACCACCCCCAGAATCACAGGGAGTTTCAGAAGAAACCCTCCCCCTTCAACCTGATAGGTTGGCATCCATGGTGACCGTTTCCAGGAAGGAGCAAGAAGGAACTGCCCCTAGACAGGTTCCTTCCACTCCAAGAGAAACCTTCTTACCAGGTGGAAAGGCCCACAGACCCTGCTCCAGGGATGCTGGATCCCTGTCCTGTATTAACAATAGAAGTCGCAGAAGGGCCCAAAGGGAACTGAGCATAAGGGACCTCTTCTGAGCAAGCCACCAACGGGCCCACCAGCTGCATCCCTGCCTGGTGAAGGGACCGGGACAGCAATGAGGGACTGAGCCCATGTGACCAGATTGCCCACTTTATTGCTGAGAAGGGGAGATTCTGGTTTGAACCTAATCCAGATTCATTCCTAGTAATGGAGTTACCAATTAAGGGGACAATGAGGACTTGGGGTGATTGATCACCCATCCAAATGACTCCCAATGGACACCACCAGCCGGGTATCCAACTTAGCCTGACGTAGAGACTGGGAAGTGAGAAAGGACGTCCAGGTAGGTCATCGCGCAGACACCCTTTGGTCTCAGAGACATCACCGCCATCAGCACCTAAGTGAGAACTCTGGGAGCTGAAGAGAGGCCAGATAACAAGGCCACAATTAGCAGTGTTGGACTTCCAACATAAACCTGAAGAGCCTCGGTGTTCTGAAGGCACAGGGATGGCATTTTAGAGCTCCCCAGATGGCAAGAAGCCCCCTGGGTGCAAGGCGCTGATGACCCATCTCAGAGTTTCCATGCAGAAACTGCCTGTAATTAGAGAATTGCTGTGAATCCAGAATGGGCAAGCCCGACCCATCCTTTTGGGGGACTGTGGAAAAGTTGGTGTAGCGGCCCCTGCCTGTTACGGGCAATCTGCAAAAAGACCCTCAGACCTCACAGGCCTAGCATGGCCTGTGCCAGCAACTGAACAGCGGCAGGGACCAGGAGTACCTGGGACCTGATAAAACTGGGGAAGGCCGCGCAGCAAACTCTATCTTGTATCCGGAGGACACAACCTCCTGAATCCACCAGTATGAGGCGTAATGCCTCCTGACAAGAGAAAAGTTCCGCAGCCATCCCCTCACCCAGACGGGTCCCCTTGGGACAGACGGGTGAGGGCTCCCCATCACGCTTGAGGGGTATTGGTGGAAGATTTAGGCTTAGCCCCGCCGGAGGGGCCAGAGCGTTGTCTGCTGCTCCCGGGGCCGGAGTCTGCGCGAGCCCCCGCGAAGGACACCCCCAGTTCTTGTTTAACACTAAGGAAGGGGGAAATAGGGGTGCCCCTGTCCCAAGGGGGCCTAGACGGCCGCCTGCGTTGGGGTGACTTACCCTTTTTGCAAAACAGGTCTAGATGGGCCCCATACAAGCGTAGCCCTCTAAAGGGAAGCCCAGTAAGAGTCTTTTTAGTAGCATCGTCAGCACCCCACTGTCGCAGCCAAATCAAGCGACGTATAGCCACCGCAAGGGCAGAAGTTCTTGCACACATTCTAATGGTGTCGTCCAACGCTAATAGGATGAATCTTACAAACACATCACAGTTGGAGAGTGCATTAAACACCTCCCAGGGGAGATTATCAGAGTGATGATCAAGCGAGGGTTCTAGTGGCCACTGCAGTAATAGCCGTGGCACAGACCGGGCGCAACACCGTCCCTACACAAGAAAAGGCATGGGAGGCCAGCAGCTCAATGCGCCGGTCCTCAGCATCCCGAAGGGTTTTATGAGCAGGGGCTGTAACAAAGGGGGGGTTAGGAACCCCTATGATCGGGGCATCCACCACGGGGGGGGGGGGATGACCAGCAATTAACCACCTCAGGGGGAAAGGGGTATTTCCTATCCCAGTCCCCTGGGACCCCTGAAGATCTACTGGGGCATTCCCATTCCTTGAGAACAAGAGCATGGAAGTGAGCCTGTTCTAGGAATTCCAAACGTGCTGTTGCTGTATGGAAACGCTCCCCTCTCGGCTTGGAAGCTTCACCAGGGAGAGAGATAGACAGAGCCTTAAAGACCTTGATCAACAAAGTGTCAGTGTCACACTGGCCCCAGAATTCAGGTCCAGAATCATCATGACTCATCGGCCTCTCATCAGATGAGCCTGAGTCAGAGACTAGCTCTCCTTCATCAGAAGGGGAATAGTCACACGGAGTAGAAAACTCCTCAGTTCCCATAGGAAAAACAGAAACAGGAGGCGTCAAGTGCCGCTTCTTACCAGGGCCCTTGCGCTCTGACAACCTCGCAATGAACTGTTCAGCCGTGGGCAGTCTGGAAGACGCAACAGGCTGCAACTCCCCCTTTATATGAGACTCAGCAGGAGTGAGATTTAAGCATGGGGAAATAGGTGAAATGAAGCGAGGTGCAGCCACTGGCAGGCCTGATTGCACAGCCAGTGCTTGCTCGGCACAGGATCCGCAGACCCGTGCCCTGTCAGCATCAGCATGGGGTTGTCCACACGCTATACACAGCCGGTCTTGTCCCAGAGGGACCCCTGTCACATAATTCTGAGATGCCTCCATATGGTGATTATTCAAGGCACAATATGCCAGTAGGGATTTACACTGTAAGCAACCCTGGATGCCCCAAAGACCCGCTAGGGAAGTATTTTACAAGGCCCGCTATAATTTTACACCGGGCCGGGAGAAGCCAATGGTGTTCACCAGTCTGAAAGACACAAAGAGAAGAAAATGGTGTCAGAACCAGGAAAACTATAATGAGAATAAGCCGCCCGCGAGGGCACTTACAGTACCACGGTAATCAGGAGCGTCCCACGCGTCACGTGCAAACAGGTAAAGTGGCGCCACGTACCTTGAAGGGCGGGCCAGCGGTCCATGACGCGGAGCGTGCCAAACCAGACCCGACAACAGCCAATAAGGACACAAGGCGCGGAGCCTTCAACTAAGGAAGAAGAGCGTGCGGCGGCGGCAGTCCGCAAGTAAAATACATAGAAAAGGGCGCGTCGGCTGACACCTTATCTATAAAAGTCCAAAGACAGACAAGGCCATATAAGTGCAAGGGTCGAATACAGACCATACATAGAAAGGGCGTGGCGGCTGACACCATATCTATAAAGGTCCAAAGACAGACAAAGGCCATACACGTGCAAGGATCCAATACAGACCACACAGGAACACACCCCCCCTTTCTTTCCCCCCCCCCCCCCCGACTACGGGGGGGGACGAGGGAGGATGGCGGTCTTTGGTACAGGACCCACCACTACACGGGGCAAGGGGCAGTAATGCGGGAGGGGTATCCCATAGAGGCTCACCATCAGCCTACACCGCCTACCCTTTGGTGGGGGACTGCGGAGGAGCAGCGCTCCATAAGCACGCGTGGTGCTGCCTACCTTCACTCCAACAGGGCCGCAGGCTTTAATAGCCCCGCTCATCTGCGAGAGAGTGATACTTCATGTCTTCGCAGTCAGCACTGCAGAGAAATCTGGGGATTTGTGGGAGGTCTCCGGGTATTTGAGGGCCGGGAGGAGCCCGTTTTGCATGTCTCTGCAGTGCAGCGCCATCTGGCGGAGGATAACCCCAAGTGTAAGTACTATATCTGGAGCAGGACGTACTGTATACTAAGAATTTTAATATATTTTAAGTTTTTAGTCACTTAGTTATTCTTTCCACCACCGGGCTGCAACTCTGTTCAGGACTCTAGGATACTGACGTCGCCATCTTGGATGTTTAAAGGCTCATAACATGCAGTAGATGCAGGCAGGATCATTTTGTATGTACAGGGTGTGGGAAACATTTACAAGCTATGCTCTAATTCATGGTGAAGGTCAGCTTTAAGGCGCACTTGGCGATGAGTGAGGGGGTTATTCATTACCATGTGCAAATTTCTCTATCTCAGTGGAGATCACCTCTGGTGGCCTGCATTTACCTTTGTTTCTAGAGCTTCTCCTTTCCAATCCACAAGTAGAGATTGTTCATATATACTGACCTGCCAAAGGAGTAATTTCTGGAAATCCAGTCAATGAAGGTGGAGAGGCTCTACAAAAAGGTAAAGAGGTACTCCCCATTTTGAACTGCAGAGTGCGGCTCACCCTCTTCGTCGCTCAATTAAGTGACATAACTGACTATGGCTATGTCTGTTTATTGAGCCATGGAGGACAGAGCCAAATGCAGGAATAGGGCAGACTCTCTCATTGACTGGCAGCAGGGGGTGCATCACCTCACTATCCACCACTGACGTGCTTATCAGCAGTGCCCACTCAGAAATGTGATGGAGCCATTTGGGAGTATGCTGTCAGCACCAGAGCTAACAGCAGGCAGTCAGGCAGACTATTGGTGAATAACCCCCTCTCAAATATTTTTGGAATTCCAGTCAATTAGGGTAGAGAGGTTCTACAAAAAGGAATAGAGGTTATCCACATTTTAATGAATGATTTCTTCTGTGTCCAGTGTAATTTCCCTGCAGTAGCTGTTCATCTACTATAACAGTCTACACAAGCTAATGTTTTATATTTTATACAACCCCTTATGCATGTGAAAATGTAAAAGTGGTGATTAATATGTATTTTTCTCTCCCCATTGTCTACCTAATATATCTGATCCTGTTCAATCTCCAGTAAAACCCTCTGCTATATTCTGGAATAGTCATAGGAATAGCCAGTATGTCTTCCCTTCATCCATCACATATTTATCTGCTTCCTACACATTGTATTTCGCTAATTGAATGTTGTATAATGCAGCAAGCCCCAACATGATGGTGTGATCCCTCCTACCAAGCCTATAGGACTGCAACTTAAATCGGATGAAAACCTATTTGGGCCGGCCCTGGAATCTAAACTATTCCAGGGCCAGCTGCTAGCCTGCCCATGGGGCATCTTATAGTGGGATACCCTGCTGTGTGAAACCCCCGGAGTTGCCGGCAAACTCCCCTATATTGACAGCTCCCGCGACACTGCAATCAGCGGCCGTTGCATCCCTGGCTTCCCCGTAGCTGTGTGCACTCCCACAGCCAGTCTATCTGAATGGCTGTGTGTAGGAGCACGCGCACCAAAACAATGCCAGGGATGTGGCCACCTGGCTGGCACATGTCATACGGCAGTTTTGAGATCGGCCAATTAGCTTTCTCGAAATTGCCGCTGGGCGAGGCTTCAGTGGTGGAAAAACCATCAACAGATCAGCAGCTTTGCCCAAGGTACTCGGGTGGGGAGGGCAGGGGTAAAAAAATAAATTAAAGGATTTCCATGCACTTTAAGACAGTTTTGTATAGATTTAAACAAGGTGGGGAAATAGAAGTAATAACTTGTTAACCTTTGCACTACCAGGAGAAGACTGTTAGATGCCAGGGATTCCCCTCCAGTGATGTCATTAGTCTCATGGGGGTGATTCCACTGTGGATCCTCCTCTGTGTTAAAAAAAAATCTCCCCGCCTGGTGGCCCAGAATCAGCATGGAGGGATGGCAATGAAGGAGGAGGGGGGACATTTGCCCCCCCCCCCCACTACAGATGTCAGCAGGGTGGCTGCAGCAGTGGCCACCCGTAGAAGACCAGCACCTGCCAGACCTGGAGGGAGCCCCCTGACCTAGCAGACCTGCAGAAAGGACCCCACCCTGCAGTACAAAGATTATTATTTTTAAACTGTATTTTTTTTCCTTTTTTACTGTTTGTGGACTGGTAAAGGGTACCCTATACCAGTTATCAGAGTAGTTATTGCCAGCATGCCCCTGCCAGCATTGAGATCTTGCTGGTATCTGCCTTTTTACATCAAAACTACAGAAGCTGCAGTCCCATCAAGGGGAAGTTATAAAGTAAATGAGAACTATTTGAATGTCAGGGCAGTTGTTAAATGTAGACCTTTGTACCCGTAATCTGGAACACCCTTCAAAAAGGTCACATAATCTGTTTTAAGCAATTTTTCGAAAGACATCTAAAAGGGAAAATCAATTCTTTTGACAACTTCTTTTCCTGCAATGGAGGTCTGTGGCTTCACCATCAACAGTAGTACTAGCAAAATCAGACAAATTTTACAACTTTGCTGCGTTACTTAGAGAACAGTCATTTGAAGTCAGTAGAACAAACCAGTAGATGTTTCATTAAATAGCTATGCCTCCCCTTTAAACTTTCTGCTGTAGAACACCACTTTTCATACGTAGAAGAGGGCCTGGGCTCTTGGCTGTCTAGAATTACAATGAACACTGACGTCTACCCAATTAAAGTAGAGTTACAGAGTGTAACACCAGCGAGGAGGCAAAAGATAGGTAAAGGAGTTTTGTTACCTATTTTTATTCTTTTTGGCAAGCACGCCCTAAAGCATTTGCAAGCGCAGCATATAGGTGTAAAAAATTTACTCTTATTCCTCTTTTATAAAAAAAAAAAAATCCCCTTCACCTTTGATGGGTGGCAGTTCCACAAGTAAGGTTCAGATTATTGTAGTGGGGTAGATGTTTGGAAGTAACAGAAGCCTATGGGGAATTTAAGCACATGAAAATAAACATTTCCTAATTTGTTTCAATTCCCCACAGGCTGCTGTTATTTCCAAACTTCTAAAATAAATCCCTAATTAGAAATACATTGCACCTTTCCTGCATCACACCCTATTAATGGTGCAATAGAAGATAACTTTTTTGTTTCACAGAGGAATGATGTTACCATCTTGGGAAGAGGCTTTTCTAATGTACCTTGGGTAAGAGGTTTCTTGAGATATCAGAATTGAGGTCGGAGGGGGGTTTCAATCCTCAGAAACACAGCCTGACAAAGAAAAAAATAGTATTGTACTAGCCTGGCCAGCTCTGATTCTAATGCAAATCTATTTATACGGTAAGACAAATTCTCTTAGAGATTTGACCCCTTGCTTGCCCAATGTATCTAAGCTGCACATACAGTATATTACATTTTTGGATATTCCATAAGTTAAATACCTATTACAAACAGAGGAAAACTTATATATAAGAAATGCCAGAAATCTATCCTGGGTCAATTAGCAAACGCGTCGATAGCGTGCATCCCTTTACATTGAAAGAACCCGACTCCACCTAGTGTGCCCCTTTGGTTTAACAAGGTGGCAGAGATTGAGAGGTTTGAAGGTATAATTGCACCATGTAATCAATCATGCAAGGCGCATTGCCTCAAGTGGTTTGGATGGATCGACTTTGCTGGTAGACACTAATCAGTAGTAGCAGTGGTACTGTACTTTCTTTCCTTTATTGTCTCCCTATCTCTTCCGTTTTCCCTCTCTGTATGGTGTATGGTTTATTTACCCTGACACAATCATTCTTGTAATAGAGAGACAGGATCTGGAAGCATGAGTTATATGCATTATGCGGACCTGGGGCACCTTCTGGGGTCCCTGAGACGGGAATTGAGCTCAGGGTGGTCAGAAGTAGTCATGAGGGTTGGTGGCCTGGTCGCGGGGGCTGCGGCACAGCGGTTGGCTGGGTCATTCCCCAGGTGGCAGTTCTAGAGCGACTTGCTCTCAGGTAATGGTAGGAATGAATGATCATGGATGTTTGGCAAGAACCATTTTTTATGCCTGTCTTTGACATTGTTCTTTGTACACAATACCTGTCAATTGATTAAGATGGCTGTGTTGTATTTTGTACTTTGAAAACTTTGAAAATAAAGAATATATAAAAAAAAGGCTACAAGCCTTCTATACTGGTCCCACCCAGTGAGTTATACCTCCTCAACCTGAAAGTCAATGATTTTTAGAAATCAAAGGAGGAGTCTTGACTGGGTGCATGGATATTTGACTAAATACACTGTAGAGTGGTATAACCCACCAACACCTCACCATCCTCCTAAATATACATAGCCGATTTCATTAGGCCGATGGAATTGAATTTCCCCAAAGCATTTTGTACAAATATAGCCTCACTGTTCCCTGTTCCATACAATGCGCTGGTCGCCATGGCAGACAAGACAAAGGGGAGACAAAGTGGGCCACCAGTGCATTGTATTGAGGGGGGGGGGGGAACACTGGCCATTGAGTACAAGGTGCAAGACATGAGCTCTAATAACATCAACTAGATTGGAGGCATAATAAGCGCAAAACCCCCATCCCCTAGCTGTACATCTCTATATATTTTACAAGGATATTCATTGTGACAGAACTTAATTAGCAAGAATTAGAAAGAAAACAACCCCCCAAAGGCATTTGAACACACAAATGAAACTAAATTAGCTGGAGTATAGACCTGGCTGAGGAAGCTATATTGGGCGAAACGTGTTGAAGCAATCTCACACTGTACAATTTCATCAGCCTGATGAAAACAGTTATGTATATTTAAAGTTGAAGCCAATGCAAAGTTGTATTAATCATGCACGAGATGACTATTTGTATTCAGTAAAATATGGAATTGTTTCTTGTATTTCTGTGGGTGTAGCAGTTCTAAAGCTGCATAGTAGGTGTTGGTGGGTTATCACACTCTGACTCTTTTTAAAGCATCTAAAAATCTCTGATTATATGTAACTAGCTTATAATACTTCTAGGTAAAGCTGGCTTTGCTTCCATTTCTGAGTGTGGCTGAGCTGGGAAGAGCAAGTTATGGTACAGCTATTTGACTCATGTTCACACTCTTCAAGAGCTTCAAGGGACATACCCAAAGAGCAAAAGTTAATTGATTTCGGATCGAGAATCGTAAGTTTGGGTGGGTGTTTTTCCTGTTTTTTTGGCTATTTCCGACTCGCACGAGCCTACTTGCGAATTTGTATATGCTCTTACGATCATCGGAAGTTCGTTTTAGGATCAAAAGTAAAACTTAGGATCAAATCCTAAAACTTAGGATCAAAGCGTAAAACTTAGGATAATCGGATGTGTTTAGGTGTGATTCAGAGAACAGTTTTCCAACCTCTAAATACGTTTTAAAAGAAAGCCACTGCCGACACCTTTTAGCAGTCGGATTGCTGTTCTTGAACAGGTTTTTTGGCTATGTGGAGGAGTCTGCGCGTCTTGAGCTCCAATGAACTGCATGTATCAGCATGGCCGAGGCCATAAATTGTATAGCAATGCATACCTGATTCATGTATGCCTTATAAAAGCATTTTAATGTGGACCTTAATTAGTCCTTTGCATGTAAACCTTTATTTTGCAATACATCCATATATTTGCATTAATTAAAGAAACTTATGTCCTTTGTTATTTATTTTTAAATTGATGTACTAGAATAATATTTTTAGATTGAATTTATTGGTGTAGTTGTTTACCTTTGCTTTGTTTAATTATTTTAGCTCATCTTTGGTCAGATGCATCACACTTACTGAGGAGAGGAGATAAAGTGCAGGATGTGGGTTACTGCTGTATTTTGCACAGACACAGCAGAGCTGGGGGCACGGAAAGGTCAGAAATCAAAGAATGCAGAGCAACACAGTCACAAGGCCCTTTCTGTTTGCAGGCTGCCCGATAATACCTGACCCGCCATCTTGGCTGTTTCTAGGCTCATTACATGCAGAAGTTGCTGGGTGTTTTATGATTTTGAGATCAATCTGTATGGAGAGGGTGTGGGTAACCACACACAAAATTTTAAGTTGAACCATTTGAAGCCAAAATATTAAAATTAAATCCACAAGTAAAAAATGCAAGTTAACTAAAAATTAAACAAAGTAAGATTTACTTATGCAAATGCATTCATTAATGGTTGGTTACTACAAAATGAATGAAATAAAGAAAAATAAAAGACCAAATATTTAGAATGCACTTTAATGAGGTAAGTTTGTAGTGCGCAGCCGCAAGATCAGAAGGATTTACGTCCAGACAAAAAAGGAAAAAGGGCAAAACCAATGTTGCAACCTGAGAAATGAAACGGAAAATTCAGGATGGAAACTGACATAGGTCTGATTCCCGAACTGCCATACGAACGGACGTACATTTTAGGATAGAAACGTATTTGCTTATAGAATCACTTGCAAGTTCATACGAACGCACGAGCGTACGGGAAAAATAGGATGATCGGCACCAAAATCCAAGCTGTTACATGTTTCTTTGAATCGACCCTATAGTGGCCCCATTTTTTCATGGTCCTGGAGGAATGGAACAGAAAGGAGTGCAAACTTTGAGGCACAGCTATGGCTTCTAACCAAATATGCAGGAAATGAGGGAGTGAAACATGGGACAGGCATCAGGTAAGCTACTTTCTGCCATATAATTGCTATTGCCTGGACTGCCTCTTTAACGTGGACCAACACCCACCGCTGATCGGCCCGGAAATCTATAGGATTCCCGGGCCAATCAGCTCCCTGCCTGCGGGGCACCCCGATCGGGGGACGCCCGCAAATCCTACCTGTTCCTCGTTCCAACGGCGCATGCCCGCGCCGGCCATTTCCGCATGGCCGGCACGTGCGCACTCCCTGTAAGAGGGGCGCGCGAGAGGCGGCTGCGGGTGCTCTCACCTTGTCCGTCGGCGATGATTGGTGGAGCGAGACACATGGGAGCGGGGTCAGGTGAGTTTTTGGGGCTTTCTGGGGGGTTTCACCCCCATCGGGGTGCCCCGCGGAAGTGGACCAACACCCAGGATAGTAAAAATCCTGGGTGTTGGTCCACCTTAAGCAATACACTGAAGCTGTTGTGCTATCTTTCCACTGTTTATAAAGCCATGATGTTAAGCCTACTTATTTTTTTTTAATCCCTAATTGCGCATTTTTATGTGTTGTCATAGAAACTAATGAAAAAAATGGAATTCAGGGTCAACACTACCTGCATGCATAGATTATAAAAGAGGAACATCAGCCTGATTTGCTGGCTTTTAGATTCCAGGACGACGCCCTATCTTTGGGGACATTCTGTTTGGTGATGCCTTATTGTGTGAATCCCACGGGATCGCCGTGTATACTTATAATGCCGGTGATACGACAGCACATGCACAGGCCACAGGCGCATCCATAGCATACCTTTATCTGAGGTGCGTATGCATCACAGGCATTTGTGAATGACTGGCGAGAGTAAGCCCCTATGCGGCATCGGAGGGTAAACGTTTGGTGGCAATCCGTGCCAATACACACGGTGGGATTCCCCGCCAGATATACACAACACCTAGGAGAGTGAAAATCCCTGGGGATATTCTTCTTTAATTTTTGAAATAATAATAAATAAATGTGCACCACCTCGAACTATAACTTAAACCGGACCTTCAGCATCATTTAATGAAAATCCCAAACCCTTAAAAAACTATTCCCCAGCATCTAATTAATATATTTTAAGTTTTTAGTCACTTACTTATTATTCTTTCCCCCACCCGGCTGCAACTCTGTTCAGAACTCTAGGATATGGGCACCACCATCTTGACTCAGAAGCATCACACATACTGAGGAGGGGAGAGCGGGATAAAGTTCAGGAGGCGGGGTTATAGCTGTGCTTTGCACAGACAGAGCAGAGCTGTGGTCAGGGAAAGGACAGCAATACCAGAATGCAGAGCGCACAGTCAGAAGACACTTCCTGTTTGCAGGCTGCCTGATGCTCCATGAGCTGGCATTTTGGATGTTTAAAGGCTCATAACATGTGGAAGATGCAGGTAGGATTCTTTTTAATGTGGGCAATCTGTATGTAAAGGGTGTGGGAAACATATAAGATAGACTCTTATTCAGGGTGAAGGTCCACTTCAGAGTGTGATATGCTAAAGCATGCCAGCCCTCCAACATGCACAGATTTACCCCAACCTCATCCTCAAGTCCTCATCCTGACGGCAGGAGATGGGGAGATACAGTGGTGGTAAGCTTTTCCCTGCCTCTCCCTTACTCTAGTGCTCCTCTCACTATGGTTCCAGCCAGGCCCGGGTGAGAGGTGTGATCACGAGGCTTTCAGCCTATCATGGCAACAGGCAATGCTCTCTGGGACAGGCCTCCTCTCCTCCTGACAGCAGCACGTCATTGGCTTCTCAGTGGCTGTGGTGTGTGCCATCAAGGGATGTCCTGATTCGGAGTTAACATCGGCCGGTGTGAGCCACCTGCTTTCTATTCATATTTTGTCTTACACCAGACCAACATCCTTAAAAGAAACAGTGCTCATATGTACCCCCAAGGCAATTCAATTCAATCATTTTTCCACTCTTAATTGCGTCCTATGAAGCTGCAGACAGCCTGAAAAGAGAAAGTGCATTGTGGGTTATGTCAGTTAAATCCAGGCAGCAGCACAGCCGGGATGCTGGGAAAGGTAGTCTGGTGGTCCTGCAAGATAGCCGCAGACAGGAGAAAATCATTTCAGCTTTGACTGGACAGAGGAGCAAATGTAAGTGCTGACAATGATTCAGTATCATGGATGCAGGTGGGGCAAGTGGGTTTTGGGGAGTTTTTGTTCCAACTGTGCAAGGCTGTTGGTCGGGTTAAATCAGACCAACAGCCAGTATTTGAATTGTCACATAAATAAGGAAGTGTCTGAAAAACATAGTTGTATTTATCCTGTGGCCATGAATATTTTGTTATATGGATGTTTTTAACCTTCAACAATAAACAATACAGACCACATATTTGGATTATATAATAGCAAAACTCTAGAAAGCCCAAAACGCACATCACAACCACTGGGTGGTTGTTTATAGACTCCTAAATCCTATGCCATTGCCAAATCATGTTGTCTTTCACAGCTGGTCAGTGGTTACACATACTGAGAAAAGGTAAGAAAGGAAACATTTGCACTCCCACTATACCTCTTAATGTATAAGAAACCATGTAGGTTGCAGAGGGCCACAGACCAAATCAAATCTAGCTTTCTAACAAGTAGCCAATGTAAAAGCTATATTTAAACTGTTCAGCAGTTAGAAGGGGTGACAAATTTTCATCAAGGACCACATCAGAATTCTGGTTGCCTTCAAACCAATGCAAGTCGGCCATTCATATGTATGGTCAAAATGTAACTCAACTGGGCATTTTTCCCAGAACAATCACAGATTCAGACACTGAATTATTTTGCCCAGGACAGATGAAGAATTATTTTACTCAGGAGAGCCACAAAATTATTTTACAGACTCTAAATCAGGGATGTCGATAAAAAAGTTGGAGGGCCGCATCTGGCCTCTGGGCCTTGAGTTTGCAGACTCAGAACAGATGCAGGAATGTTTTTTTCCCAGGAAAGATGCTGATTTTTGTTACCCAGGACAAATGCAGAATTATTTTGCCCAGGACACATGCAGAATTATTTTGCCCAGGACACATGCAGAATTATTTTGCCCAGGACACATGCAGAATTATTTTGCCCAGGACACATGCAGAATTATTTTGCCCAGGACACATGCAGAATTATTTTGCTCAGGACACGTGCAGAATTATTTTGCCCAGGTCACTTGCAGAATTATATTGCCCAGGAAATATGCAGAATTATTTTGCTCAGGACACACGCATAATTATATTGCCCAGGAAACGTGCAGAATTATTTTGCCCAAAACGGACAGAATTTTGCCCAGGACACGTGCAGGCAATAAATTTTGTCCAGGAGAGATGCAGAATTATTTTGCCCAGGACAGATGCACTCCCCCCCCCCCCCACTAGCTACCAATACCCCAGCAGTAGCTGTAGTACCCTCTGCTGTAGCAGTAGGTTGAGTGGGTTAGATGGGAGAGGCACTGTTGCAGACTACTCTTCCAGTCTGAATAATGTCACAAACATTTTATAGGCATCTGCGTCTGGGGGGCAGGATTAGAGGTGGTACTATGCCGCATAACTCGGTACCTCCACACACCAGCTAGCACTGCGGCCAGCTAAAGTTGGTACTGTCCAGAAGTGGCCATCTGGCATCTGTCAGGGGGGCCACATAAAAAGGCTTGGAGGGCTGCATCCAGCTCCCAGGCCTTGAGTTTGATGTGCAAACCCCCATTTACAATACAGAAATATCTATTATTTAGCCCTTAGGTGTATTACCTTAGTGGTATATTGAATGATTACGAAAATGATATTGCAAGTCATCACATAAAACATTTGGCCTATGTAGGGTGTAAATAAGTCGATTTCACAAAACAACGAATAGCTAGAAAATAAACAGGGTACTTACTTGACTTTCAGGCTGGCCAGCATCGCTTTGTCAATCCTGCAAGAAGAAAGTCAATAAAGCAATTAATTATTCAGCTTTACTTACTATTCTCAAATGCATAAGTGACTTTGAACAGGCTTTTCACTTGCTGAAATCTCCGGTTCATTGATCTAATGCTAGAAACAACTTTATCAGCAGACCGATACTGAGGATTTTGGGGATTAGCTCTATAAGGCTCCTCCAGACATCAAATAGAAAGTATCTGTTTTTGGAACTGTAGCGGGGGGGGGGGGGGGGGGGACTAGATTGCAGATACTGCTTCCATAACGTAGGGTGGCAAATGAATAGAGATCCAGGTCCTGGAGAAAACCAAATTATTTACACTTGGTTGACTCTAAAAAGCTTGTAGGTGATAGTATTAGTCAACACCATGCAAACTAATGTAATAGATAAAAGGCATTATCTCACTATGCAAATTAGAGATACAAGACACTCCATCTCTTAATCACCAACTTTCAATGCACCTCAAAATCTCTGATTAGATGTAAATGCCTTATGTATTCTAAGCGAAGCAGCTTTCTTCACTTCAGCTGTGGCTCAGCTGGGAAGGGGCATGCGGGAATCATGAGCATGCTCTGCTGTAAATAGTTCTGGAGACTGCCACACTCTTACCTTCAACGCAGTAGTATTGTGTGGGTGCACGGTTCGTGGAGACGCCGCATATATCCAAGTTTTTTTGTGAAGAACCAGAAGTTCTGGTACTGGTACATGTGGTGGGTCCTGATGAAGGGGGCCCCAGTGCACCCCGAAACGTCGACTTACATTTGAACCTTTGATGTAAAGAATACAACTAATTTCTTTGAACTTTTTGGAGTGCTGGTTCTTCACAAACAAACATGCTCTGCTGTAGTCAGAAGCTGCTGTAGGACCACTGTGGCTTGCCAGGGTTGCTAACACTTAGAGCACCAAAGGGACAGCGTAGCTGTTAGACCACTTATTTGTGTGGTCCTGGAAGAATAAAATTGGAAAGAGGGAAAACGTTAGATCCCTGCTACAGCCTCCACTCTGCACTGCAGGAAATGGAGGAAAGGTACCTGGGACAATACATTAGGCGAGTTGATTGATGCCTTATTTTTGTCATTGGTATTACACTGTGACCCTCATAAGTCACTTTATCCCCAATATATACAGTAGCATTTACATCCAGACGAAGCAGGATATAAAAAGAGTAACAAAGCAAAGGGTTAAATTAGCCTGCTTACAAGGCCAGAGACTTGATGAGCTTCAACTCTCTTTAGAAAAATCCACGGCTGACTTGGAAGCTTACAAAACATTGCCAGAGTTTAATGAGCTATACTCCAAGATGATTTCAACACATGATAAGCTGGAAAATAACGTTATTACATCTAAACGACGCAAATACCAGCGAGACTCTGATGATTATCAGACTGGCAAGATATATGATTGGGGTGGCTTTTACCACTCTAGGGGGGAGGACCAGATCCATCCTGAAGAAACCTACAAGGCCCAAATCAGTTACCTTTTTGACCACTGATTCCGATACAGATGATTCTGCTTCCTGTGTTGAATCATCTGTTCCAATGGAATATCGCAGTAGGAGACCAAGACGGGGCCGCCTGCCTCCCCACATTGATCATAATGAAGATGCACTTTTTTTAGGGGAAGGCATGGAGAGGCCACATACCGCGATGACTACAAGATCAAGAGGACAAAGCCTACCAGGAGGGGCGGACACAGAAACCGTCAGACCCAGAAGATACAACACACGGAGGGGCAGGACCTAACTTGTGTTAATGTCCTCAACCTCTCCAAATATGAACTTTCGCCTCCTGAGATTTCAGTATTATCTAAAGGTTTGACCTTTGTACCTGAAAGTCATTTTGACCTGTTTAGTACCATTTTGGATGTAAATAAATTAGATAGGTCCTTAACTCTGAGGAGACATTTCTCTAATCAGGTTCAAGATCCTTTCCCACAACCAACTGACTCTTCTATTGTCTCGGGTGATGCACTAGATTCCCTGAAGAGTGATGACTTCAGGGAACTATGTACAATCACAGACATAGAACAACTTCAATTTGAATTAGGTCATAAATCAGCTTTCTCCTCTATACATCCACCGACAGGGACTCACGTCCCTAATCCGGATTTCTACCCTATTCAGTCACGTGGGGAGGTTCTTGGCCTATTCCAAGATGCAGTAGAAAGGGATTTACGCGACCTACAGTTACATACCAATTTCAAACAGATAAAGAATCTATCGAAAGAGGAATCCATAGCTTTATCAAAACTCAGGAAAAATACTGAAATAGTTATAAAGCAGGCTGATAAAAGGGGGGGGAAGGTGGTTGTTCTGGATAGAACAACCTATAAAGATGAAGCACTCCGTCAACTTGGTGATACCACAACCTATACAGAACTAAGGGGGGATCCGACTAGGGACTTTCAGAGAAAACTCTATAAACTAGTGGATGAAGGGATTGCCCTAGGTATTTTTACAGATAAGATGGCTGAGCACTTGAAAGTTAAAGATCCGGTCATTCCCCTCTTTCACCATCTGCCTAAAATCCATAAAGGGGACCACCCACCTAAAGGGAGACCAATAGTGGCAGGCATTGGTGGCCTGAATGAACCGTTGGGCCAATGGCTCGACTCCATGCTACAACCCCTAGTCCTAAGGCTCCCCAGTTTTCTCCGTGATTCTGGACATCTAATCTCTATTATTGCCACCCAAAAACTAACACAGGGTTCCATCATATGTACTATGGATGTGGCCTCCCTGTATTCGTGCATACCGCATGAACTTGCTATTCAGGCACTACAGTTTCATCTATCAGGTTATACTGAATACAATGATGACTTGTGTCATTTTATTGTCATGGTCACAGGCTTCCTTCTAACCCACAATTACTTCATGTTTGACTCAACTTTTTTTGTACAGCTATGTGGGGCTTCGATGGGTGCTCCCTTCTCCCCCTCGTTAGCGAACCTATACATGGGGTGGTGGGAGCACCATAATATTTATAGCAGTGACAACCCTTGGAGGCTGTATATCTCTTTCTTTTATCGTTACATTGATGATCTAATACTGCTTTGGATAGGTGATGCCGATAAATTGGACCAATTTGTGAGGCATTGCAATTCAAATAATCTTAATTTGCGTTTTACAGCTCATTCAAGCCCTGAGATGGTGGAGTTCTTAGATTTGAAAATTGTCATTGATAAGGAATGTAATGTTTTAAATACATGTACTTATCGCAAGCCGACGGCAGGTAATAACATTTTACTAGCCACAAGCTGTCATCCTCCCCACACTGTGAGGTCCATTCCGGTGGGTGAGATGATACGCAGCAGGAGGAACTGCAGCAAGATGGAACATTTCGATCAGGAGGTACTTGCTATCCACTCCAGACTTAGAGCTAGGGGTTATCCTTCATGGATGCTCACTAGAGCAGAAACCATTGCTCGCAAGAGAGACAGGCCTACTATGCTTACATACAGGGTGACTAACCAGAAACCAACATCCCCCAGAGGAGTGGTTTTCAGTACACCCTACACGTCAGAGTTCCCACGAGTGGCACAAATTATCAGGAAGAATCTTCCCATTTTAAAGGCTGATCCTCTTCTTCACAAGGCTTTGGATCAAGGGATTAAAATTGTTAGCCGTCGTTCACCAAACTTGGGCAATTTATTGTCCAAGTCTTTTTCAATCTAGACCACCCCAGGGACCAACATGGCTTTCCACTACGGGTTGTTTCCCATGTGGTGGAAGAAGATGTGGCATGTGCAATAAAGTTGACAAGGGGAAATATTTTACCTCTACAGCTACTGGCATGCGCTATAATATCAAATCCATTCTTAATTGCAATTCTTGTTCTGTAATATATCTTATTACGTGCCAGCTGTGTATGAAGCAATACGTAGGATGTACTACTCGAAAAGTCAAACTGAACACTTGTCTGGTATTCACAAACCTGACAACCCTAAAAGATCCAATGTAGCACACCATCACAATGTGTGCCACCAGGAACAGAGACCTGACTTTAAAATTAGTATTATAGAGAGGGTGTCCCTGGGTCCTAGAGGTGGTGACTTGCACAAAAGACTGTTAGCTAGAGAAGCCTACTGGATCTTTACTTTGGCCACGCGGTTTCCGCAAGGCTTGAATTATAAATGGGATGTTTCATTCATTACACAAAGGTAGTTTAGCCTTATGTCTATTCTTTCTATTCCTCCTATTTTCCCATAGCTATATCTACTATACTGTGCTTTGCTCATATATAGAATATATACGCTGCCCCTTCTCTTTTCCCCTCGCCGGTATATATATATATTTAGAATATATACTCTGCCCCTTCTCTTTTCCCCTCGCCAGAGTATATATATATTTAGTTCATAATACCAAGTTTGATGTTTGTTGCTTTATGCCTTAATTCAATTTTTCTTGGGGATTTTTGCCTGCGAGGAAATATGGTGGCACTACGTTTTAGTGCCACTATAATACACAGGTTTTCGATATTATATATGGAATCCCCCCTTTTCTTGGTTTCCCTCTGGTACTTCTATTATTGTGTTACCTAATTTTAGATTCGTGACATTTGTGTTATATTTGAGTATTATGTATTGCCATCTATATATACAAATTTTTCTTAATCCCCAGTGTTCTACTGCAATACGTCCCCATGTTTATATTCTCATTAACATTGTCTTAAAGATGTTCAGTGATGTTGGGCTAGCTTTACCCTCACCCCTAACCATTACTCCCAAGTATTAGTGTTGCATTATGTACTTTATATAGTGATTTTGCTTGTATATACATATATAACACATATTTTTCATCTGTTTGTGACACTAGGGTTTTCTTTTATATATCAACCAGGCTTATGTTTATATTTTTTGTTTAAAATGTTAAGCATGGCAATAAAGCGTGAAAAATCCTGGCCAGTTACATTCTTTAGCCAGTTTTTCCATTATTATTTCTCTTATGCTGTCCCCGGTATATTCTTTTAAACATCTATGTATTAGTTTTCCCTTTTACACTCTTCCCAGATCTGAGCGCTGGCGCGGGCGGCGGGCCTTCCGGTCGTGTGCGGCAGTTCCCATCGCCCAGTACCATCCTGCGGGCTCATGGCCTGCTTGGCTGTGGTTGTTGTGACGACTGTTGCTACCTGACGCTATGACGGGAGTTGAAACGCACGCCGCCACGGCCTTTGCCTCCTCTGGTGTCACATGAGAGGGTTCTCCCCTCTGATTGGCCCGTGGAGGCGGCCTGCGATTGGCTGGCGTGACTCCTTCCGTCCCTGACGTCACTGCTTCACGCTGGCCGGGGCTCCCGGCGGCTGCGGACCGCGCTCCTGTGTCAGGTGAGTTTCCTCTTTATTGTATATATATTGTTCTCGATTTGGGGCACCCCTATCTATGATTAAGGGCCGTTGAAAGACCCGAAATGCGTCAGAGGGCCCCACTTCTTTCTTCTGCTCGAATCTACTTTGATTTTATTGTTGGAGTTTCTTTGATTCATTTGGAGACACTGATGCTTTTAGCAATTTGGAAATAAAGAATTGGATTTTAAGGAGTGCAGATCCATCTATTTCTGTGCAACGTTGGACTATTGGGGTTTGGGACCACCCCGGATCGTGCACCCTCACATTGGAGTGCGGAGGCTATCCTTTCCCTACAGATTTAAATTAGCCTGCTTACACTTTAGCCCATGCTAGTTGTCAGGGGATGCATTTTTTATTTGCCAGCACCTTGCATTCCCTGATAAACCCTATTGAACTTTCTGCTAACTAAATTTCCAGAGCCCCCTGTTTGAATTCAAAGTCTGCCCCTCTTATAGATACATACAGAGCTGATGACGTATCCTAGCATGAGAGGCCCTGCAAGAGAAAGAGTTCACTTGGGCTTATAAGAAAATATAAAGCAGGATAAATTAAAGTGGAACAAAAACCACCAGCGGCACAGGATCGGCTGTAAGGTAAGTGGATCTATTAGCTACTGTCAGCACTTCCCAGCCCTGGAGTATTCTGAAAAGTCCACAGAAGTAGACTTGTCCTTTAAAACTAGGATACTAGTGACTGGGCATCCAACCACCCCTTGCTTTTAAATTGTCCTTTTATTTTTAATTTCTTTGGGGAAAAAAATATTTTTATTATTTTATGTCTACACTATTGCAAACCTTGTGGGTTTGCTCTATTAAGCCCTACTGAGGAGCTTAGTCTGTTTAAGTGGTGTCCACCAAAGAAAATCATTCTTGGGACCCAACAGTCAAATCCACATGGATAGTCTGCCATAACCACAGGAGCACCCTTCACAGGTCCTCATACACCATACTAAATAGGGCATACTATAGAGAGTTGGGGGTGAGCCCTCTAACCCAAAGCTTTCAAAAAGTATGTGAACAACCAAAAGGCAAAAATGTTCAATTGGGCAGACACTCTTTTAGAAACAGAGGCCTGGGGCCTTAAAAAAGCAATTCTGTGAGTACTCACCTGTAGAATTGTTTTTGTTCTTGCATGGCATGGCCTGCTTCGGTATTCATAACAGTTGGGTTATTCTGCCACAAGGTGGTGCAGTGTACTGCAGAAGAGCTGTGGCATCTCCCGGCCCCCTATAAAAATGGGATTAACCATAGAGTTCCCAGCATAGACAAGGAGTGAGACAAGAAGCCGGGAGAGGATAAAGGTAAAAAAGGTAAAAAACCCTAATTAACTTGGAACAATCACCATAAAGAGGCAACCAAGAATACCGATAACAAGGGTGGGTCGAAGCAGGCCGTGCCATGCAAAAACAAAAACAATTCTACAGGTGAGTACTCACAGAATTACTTTTTTCTTTATTGCATGGCACGGAACGACCTTCTTCGGTATCATAACAGTTGGGACATCCAAAAGCAGTGTCCAAAAGTAGGGTGGGATCCCCAATGAGTAACAGCCGGCAGTTCAAGTCACTACCGCCTGAAGCACCTTGCGCCAAAAGCAGCATTCGCTGAGGCCTTAACATCAGCCTTGTAAAACTTGGAAAAAGTATGAACAGAAGACCAAGTAGCGGCCTTGCAAACTTGTTCAACAGAAGCTTGGTGCTGAAAAGCCCAAGAAGCACCAATAGCATGAGTGGAATGAGCAGTAATTCTAAAGGGAGGTTCCTTCCCCTTAGCAGAATAGGCTTGAACCACCGCCTGACGGATCCACTTGCTGATAGTGGATTTAGCCGGAGGCAAACCTTTCCTAGGTCCAGAAGTGAGAACAAAAAGAGCATCAGTTTTCCTGAAAGGCTCAGTAGCAACCAAATAAAACTTCAGAGCCCTGGCCACATCCAGAGAATGCAGTGTCCGCTCCTTGGAATTAGCAGGATTAGGACACAATGAAGACAAGACAATGTCCTGATTGAGATGAAAGGCAGACACCACCTTAGGCAAGAAATCCGGCTTAAGCCGAAACACCACCTTATCCTGATGCCTCTCAAAATAAGGAGGTTTTGATGGAAAGCGCCGCCAGCTCAGAAACTGGCCTTACAGAAGTGATAGCCACCAAAAAGGGCTACCTTAGGAGTCAGAATGGGCAAGGCAGCCCCACTGATAGGCTCAAAGGGAGGACCCTGCAGAGCAGACAACACCAGATTCAAGTCCCAGACTGGTAGCATAGGCTTACGAGGTGGACGCACACCCTGGAAAAAAGTTTTAACCAACCGGTGGTTGGCAAAGGATCTTTGGAAAAAAATTGCCAGAGCTGAAACATGGCCTTTGAGGGTACTTAGTTGAAGGCCCGAATGCAAACCATGTTGCAAAAATTCCAGAATCTTGGCAATGGAAAAAACCCGACAGGGAAGAGACTTGGACTCACACCAGGCAATTAAAGCATGCCAGACCCTCTAATAGATAAAGGACAAGGAATTCTTCCTAGCCCGAATCATGGTATCCACAACAGAGGCAGGCAACCCCTTCTCTGTCAAGATGTAGGTTTCAGCAGCCAAGCCGTTAAAGCCAGCGTTTGTAAATTGGGATGGCATAGATGTCCCTGAGTGAGAAGATCTGGATCCCTGGGCAAGACGTACTGGTCTACTGCAAACTGAACAACATCTGCGAACCACACCCTTCTTGGCCAACAGGGGGCCACCAGGATGGCTGACACCCCCTCCTGGGCAATCTTGCGCATGACCCTGCCCAGTAAAGGGAACGGAGGGAACACATAGGGAAGCCGAAACTCCGTCCAAGGCATTGCCAGTGCATCCATGGCGAAGGCCAGAGGATCCTGTGACAGGGAGACAAACCTGGGAAGTTTGTGATTGTGACGGGACGCAAACAGGTCCACATCCAGCTGACCCCAGCGGTGACACAGGGAGAGAAACACCTGGTAGTTGAGGGGCCATTCCCCCAGATGAAACGTCCCCCCTGCTCAGGGAATCCGCCACCTGGTTCTCCACCCCCGGAATGTATACCGCAGAGATGCAGGAGACATTCTGTTCTGCCCAAGACAGTATCAGAGACACTTCTTTGAAGGCTCGCTTGCTCCGAGTCCCTCCCTGATGGTTGATGTAGGCAACCACCGTCTGGTTGTCTGAGCGGATCTGAACAGCCTGACCCCGAAGGTGTGTGGTCAGGTGGGACAGAACCAACCCGATCTCCCTCAGTTCCAGGACATTGATGGGAGCATGAGCCTCCTGGGGGCCCCAACGACCCTGGAACTGTAGGGACTTCCAAAAGCCTCCCAGCCCGTAAGACTGGCATCCCTGGTGACAGTCTCCCAGCACGGGGGCAGGAAGGTCCTGCACACCAGAAGATTCCTTGAGTCCAGCCACCACGAAAGGGACTGACTGGCCAGAGGAGACAGAGCAAATTCCTGATCCAGGGACACAGGGTCCCGATCCCAAACTGACAAGGGGTGCAACTGAAGAGGTCTCATGTGAAACTGAGCAAAGGGGATCGCCTCGAAGCAGGACACCATCAGGCCATCAAGAGCAGAACCCGTGCCTGCTTCTGAAGGCCCTCCACCTTCTGCTGAGGAAGGAACACCTTGACTTGAGAGGTATCCAGTGTCATGCCCAGAAAGGACCTCACCAATGACGGGGACAGTGAAGACTTGGGAAAATTGATCACCCAGTCGTGGACTGCAGACTGTGGACTCCAGAGTGGAGATCACCACCTGGGTGACCTGTTCGGCCTGATGAAAGGACTGAGCCACAATGAGGATGTCGTCCAGGTAGGGAAGGATGCAAATGCCCCGGGTTCGCAACAGAGCCATCACTCCCGTCAGCACCTTGGTGAACACCCGAGGCGCCGAGGTGATACCGAATGGTAAGACCACAAACTGGTAATGCTGATCCTCCAGCACGAACCTCAGAAATCTCTGATGACCTGGGAAGATATGCACATGAAGATAAGCATCCTTGATGTCCACGGAGGTCATGAAGTCGCCCGGGTGAAGGGTACCGACAGCAGAGCGTAGCGTCTCTATGCGAAAATGTTTGAATCTGACAAACTTGTTGAGGTCCTTCAAGTCCAGAATGGGCCTCAGAGAGCCGTCCTTTTTGGGGACCGTGAAGAGATTGGAATAGTACCCCTGACCCTGTTCTTGATGGGGCACCGGACAAATGACCCCTGACTCCAGCAAGCATTGAACCGCCGAAAGTAACCCTGGAGCTGACAGGGGGTTTAAAGACATCCGGGATCTGATGAATCTTGGGAGTGGCCAGGCTGCAAACGCTATCTTGTAACCGGAGGACACCACCTCCTGAATCCACCGGTCTGAAACGTGGAGCCTCCAAACGTGAGCAAAGAGCCGAAGCCGTCCCCCCACCCGGATGGGTGAGGGAGCCCCCTCATGCCTGGGGGCCCTTGGGAGGAGGTTTGGGCTAGGAACCCCAGGAGAGACCGGGACGTCCACGGGATCTGCCTCGGCCCCAAGAATCTCTGCGGCTACCTGAGAAGAGGGAGCCACGACCTCCTCTGGAAGAACAAAGGGAGGGGAGAGAGACGGAGGTCCCCCGAAAAAGGCCGGGGTTGCCTCCTACACTGAGGCAGCCTGCCGTCCTTGGCCAAAACATCAAGACGCTCACCAAAGAGCTGCAGCCCTGCAAAGGGGAGCCCAGTGAGAGGCTTCTTAGCAGCAGCATCAGCTGCCCACTGACGTAACCAAACAGAGCGGCGCATAGCCACCAAAAGTGCAGAGGCCCTACCGCCCAGCCTCACAGCATCATCCATGGCAGTAAGGATAAATACAACAAAATCAGAGCAAAGCAAGAGGGCCCTATAATCCTCCCTCCTCCTACCAGCCATAGCGCCATGGCAGAGACGCTTGAGCAGTTTCTTAAGGGCAATAGCAGTAATGGCAGCAGCACAGGCCGGGCGCAGTCCAGCCCCCATACAAGTAAAAGCATGGCAGTCCAGCTGATCCATGCGCCGGTCCTCGCTGTCCTTCAGAGTGGTAGTGTCAGGGGAAGGCATGACCGAAGTATTAGACAGGCCTAGCACGGGAGTGTCCACCTCAGGGGGACAGGACCAACGCTTTACTAGATCAGCAGGAAAGGGATATCTCTTATCCAATCCCTTGGGCACAGCGGGCAGCCTGTTTTAGGGCGTTCCCACTCCCTAAGCACCATAGAAGTGAAATGGCCCTGCTTAGGGAACTCCAGACGCTGTTTACCAGGACGAAAAAGCTCACCCTGCTTTCTTTTAGCCACCTCAGGGGGAGCAATGTGCAATATTTCAAAAATTTGTGACAGCAGATTGTCAGTGTCCTCAGGGTACCATGATTCCTCCCCGGACGCAGACCCAGGGTCACTAATGCAACCCTCCTGCTGGTCCCCAGATGAGTCAGAGTCCTGAAACAGTTCCCCTTCCTCTAGGGAATAAAGTCCACCAGTGGCATCAAATTCCTCACACTCCTCAGTGGAGCAGGAGGGTGTGGAAGTCAGGTGACGCTTCTTGCCAGAAGCCTTCCTAGGAATAAGCCCGGCAAGCTGCTTCTCAATGTTGGCCACACGAAGTGCCAGATCAGACTGTGACCCCCTGCTAGCATCCCCCTCACTGGGCGCTAATTGCAGCAGTGGGGGGGGGGGGGGTAGGTGATGCCGAAGGGGGGCGCAGAGCTGGGATGGGAAGCGATGCAGGCAAACCAAGCTGGAGCGCAAGGACACTTTGAGCGCACGGCACACACACCCTGACACTGTCACTCACAGGGGATACCCCACACATGGCACACAGCCGGGATTGCCCCGAAGGAAGCATGCTATCCCCAGAAGCCTCCATATGGTGATTAACACAGGCGCAATAGACCAGCGCTGGGTAAAGGCTAATACAAAAGCCACCCGGAATGCCCTCCCACAGGATGGCCCCAGATCAGCAAAGGGTGGGGGGGATGAGAGGGAGGAAGGAGTAGAGCCGGAAGAAACCACAACCCACTGGTATCCCGCCTGAAAGACATAAGTAAAAACGACACATGAGCACATGCCCCACAAGACCAATAAAAAAAACCCCAAGGGGGACTCACGGACCAAAGACACCGCAGGGTCACCAAGGCACAGACCGCAGGATGAAGCGACACACCGGAGGAAACAGTGCTGCAACCCAGAAGGGAGAAATCCAGACGCGCAGCTAATCCAAAATGGCGCCGGCAGAGGTACCTCGAGGGACGGGCCACAGGGGGACGACACAATATGCGTCATCCCCCGGCCCCGCCCCCCCGAAGAGCACGAAAACGGCACCCACATGACCCTGCCGGCGTCATGACAAAGCAAAAAACGCCACAGGTTATAGCGTCCACAGCCGCGGAGCGCAGTACAAAGCGGCGCGGCAGCCAAAAACACCAAAAAAAAAAAAACACACTGTAAACGGCCAAACCACCACAACTAATACCACTCGCCGCTAAAACCCGCCCCCCCCAAAAAAAAGTCAGAGGGGGGGGAGAGAGAGAGACAAGAAGGCAGCGGCGAGTATCCCGGCCAGAAGGTGGGGGGTTGGACTCCTGAAGGAAAAGAAGGGGACACAGTCCCCAAAACACTCACCCCCTCAGAAGCCAGGACAGGAACTCCCCATCCCTAGTAAGCTCACCATAAAGCCTATGGCCGGCTACCCTTTGTGGTACAGGGTATGCGGCTTGGAGCAGCGCTCCAGGAGCACTTGACCCTAGTGCTCTTCTACCCTCACCCGATCTGTCAGCCGAGGCTGGGAGGCAGTGAGGGTCCAGAAACGGGTGGAAATAGACTTGCAGGGCCGCAAGCTTGGTTGTCTCGCTCACCTACGCATAGAGAGAGAGCCATCTTCTATCTTCGCAGTTTCACTGCAGAGGAAACACTGGGAACTCTATGGTTAATCCCATTTTTATAGGGGGCCGGGAGATGCCACAGCACTTCTGCAGTACACTGCGCCACCTTGTGGCAGAATAATCCAACTGTTATGAATACCGAAGCAGGCCGTGCCATGCAATAAAGAAAAATTGGGATGTGATGGATTTGGGGGTGTGACCAGACCTCCACTCATATTTGATTACAAAACTCTACAAAAATATAATGGTGCCTGCAGTAATGGAGCTGACAGTGGCTAGTTGGGTTGTGCTGGTGATCAGAAGCAATAGTACAGATAGGTCAAGGAATTGGGAGAGGAAATTCTTTACTACCGGAAGATAATATTTAAATTCAAAATGATCATTTTAACTACTATGTGTAAGGCTCAATAGTTAGCAGGTCCGGGTTAGTTGAGAACACCCAATATCTGCTGCTATCTTCACCTTTAGACAAGCCCCTATTTGCCGGGACGCAAGCAGGCCTCAGCGGACACGATTGGCCCCATATCTTACAAGCGCAAACAATATTGTCTGAGGGCTAGACCTGCAGGTGGTTGAGCGTAACTGGGGTTCACGGGAGGTCAGGCAAAGCAAGGGTCATACACGAGCGAATCAATCCAACAATCGGCAGAGGACAGGCTGAAGGTCAAAACCTGTAGCAGGAGTGAGGTACTGAATGGGGCAGGCAGAGATGAGGTCAGGTAATCTGAGATCAATAGCAGGGGTTCAGATGAGGTGAGGTCAAAGGTCAACAAGGTCAAAACAGAGCACGTATTGGAGCACAGCACCTAACCCAAGAACTAGCTATCATGGGCATTGATGACAGGGACTGAGGCAATTTAATAGGAGATGGTATGCAGGGATAGGCTGGGGCAACTCAGGGCTCATTGGCCCAGCAAAGCCAGCCTCTGGCAACTGCGCTGCCTGTGCCGCTACAGGAGGGCAGACATAGGAGGAGAGATTGGCTCTGTGTGCTTCCTGAGGATGCCACTGGAGCATGGACAAGGTGAGTGGATCATTGTGAAACTATGATAGATTAGATTTATAGATTTTGAAAAACCTCATCAGTAACCATATGCTGAAGTATATTTCACAATCTGAAATAATTTGATGCCTTCACATTGGGAAATTTGAAGGCCGCCTGCCTAGAGATGCCTGGCTATGGAGATTGCAGGGAATCCAGCTGTCTCCCATAAATACAGCCCGGTGAGGTGTGGGGGGATTTGTAGTATCTCTGGCAGCACATCTCGCAGGGACAATCCATTCTGGATGAAGTGTGACCAAGATGTTTTTCTATTTTCCTTGCCAGTATTTATAGCTATTTTCCTCTGCGAGGATAATCCTCCTTAAAGTTTTACAGATATTTCCTATCCGTAAATTTGAATACAGTGCTGAATCAACTCTATGGAGTATTATAAAGTTTGCATGTTAAGATTATATATTGTAAGGTTTAAAACTTTTGTACATTTTTTTTTACTCCCATTCTGTCCTTTCCCTCAGTATTTTGAAACCCCCATCAAAATTGTCACTTTCATACAGTATGATCCATTTAATGGTCTCTCAAATGTGCGGCTACAGGGAGGTCGCTCCTGCTATTTTGTATGGTATAGCTGTGTGTTGACATGTACGATTCTTAAAAGCTGTAATCTGATTGTTTAATCTAGGCAGCTGCTCCTCTATGCAATCGAATCTTACAATGAGTAAACTAGTTACACTTCATAGCCAAGATTGACGAAAGATAGAGATATTAGAGCAACTGTGAGCTACTTTAAACTTTTACTGGCCAGTTACAGACTGCAAATGTGGAAATTGGCCACAATGTAAAATCACTTTACAGAACCAAATGATCGGCTCCAACATTAAAATAAGAGGGGTTCCAGCGGGGCCTGGGCATTTTTGGTTATTTTTACACTCCACAGCTGCCCTGCATGTGTGACAATGCGGAATACCTCTTTCCAGGAAGACTCTGTGTCCAGATACCTACTGTACCAGTATTGAGTTGAGGGTAAAGGGGTTTATAAATATTATTTACAGTTGTCTCTTTATGACTGATTAAAAAACAGACACCATGGAGGCAGGACTGGCCATAGGGAGGGGCAGGGGTATTCCCAGTGGGCCACGTTGCTTTTGTCCCGACAAGGTTGGGTGTCACCCGCACCACACAGACCATATCAGCCCACTTCAACCAGGGCTTGTGCTGGAATTTATTCTGCCTTGTCTGTAAATTGCTGCTTCTACCTTTCCCTTCCACTCCCTGCTTCCCAAGTCAATCCCCCAGCATCCATACCCTGCCCCACCATTTCTGTAGTCAAGAGGGAGGGAAAACTAATCCACCAACCACTGCCCTGGGCACAACATCACTTTAAGAGTGGCCATAGTCACTCTTGCCCATGATTTATCGCAGCAAGTATGCAATAGGTTGGCCTCAGGGCTGGGCAATACAGGGTGGCATATACATGCCGCCACCGCCCCGCACCAGAGGCACAGCGCATCACACAATTGTGTGCAACACTGCATTGCGACTGTGTGTCTCCATTGCAATTCTGATGGCGACGCATAGCGTGTAAGTAGCCTTAGAAGAACTGCTCACTGTGTCCCCCTGGCTGCTGCTCATGCCCATGGGTGTGCTGATCAGGAGTGATAACTAAATTAATAATTAAAGTGGACCAAAAGTGGACTATCCCGAGTTTTGGTGTATGCCCCCGATGCATCCCAATTTAGGATGCTCTGCTATGTGAAACGGAAATGGATCAACGGAAAAACTTACCTGTCCAGACCCAATGGCACATGTGCAGGCATGCAGACAATCAGCGCGCTCAGCTTACTTTGGCTTCTCTTAGCTGACAAGATCTCGTTGGCTAAAAGCCTATGGAGACGAGCATTAGAGATGAGCGAACTTTTGAAAAATTCGATTCGACTGATTCGCCGAATTTTCCGACAAAAATCGTTTCGACCCGAATAAATTCGCGACGAATCGCTATTAAAAATGGCTATTTCTGAGCCTCCTAGAGCCTCAATAGGGTTGTAAACCATTCTGCCTTGCTGTAACACGCACAGGATGCGTGCTGGGTTAGTTAAATAATACTTTGAAGAAATATCACATGCAGATCAGAGGCATCGCTAATAGAATCGCAGAGCGGCACAATTGAATTCAAGAGAGTTGAAGTGGCATCACTATGAGGGGCAGGAGCCCAAACATTGCTTTAAAGAGACACTGGAGTTGGCAGCAGCAGGAGCCCAAAAATTGGATGAATCACGCCCTGGAGTTGGCAGCAGCAGCAGGAGCCCAAACATTACTTTAAAGAGACCCTGGGGTTGGCTTCAGGAGCCCAAAAATTGGATGAATCACACCCTGGAGTTGGCAGAAGTTGGCAGCAGCAGGAGCCCAAATATTACTTTAAAGAGACCCTGGGGTTGGCTTCAGGAGCCCAAAAATTGGATGATTCACACCCTGGAGTTGGCAGCAGCAGCAGGAGCCCAAACATTACTTTAAACAGACCCTGGGGTTGGCCTCAGGAGCCCAAAAATTGGATGAATCACACCCTGGAGTTGGCAGCAGCAGCAGCCCAAATATTACTTTAAAGAGACACTGGAGTTGGCTTCAGGAGCCCAAAAATTGGATGAATCACACCCTGGAGTTGGCAGCAGCAGCAACAGGAGCCCAAATATTACTTTAAAGAGACCCTGGGGTTGGCTTCAGGAGCCCAACAATTGGATGAATCACACCCTGGAGTTGGCAGGAGTTGGCAGCAGCAGCAACAGGAGCCCAAATATTACTTTAAAGAGACCCTGGGGTTGGCTTCAGGAGCCCAAAAATTGGATGAATCACACCCTGGAGTTGGCAGCAGCAGCAGGAGCCCAAATATTACTTTAAAGAGACCCTGGGGTTGGCTTCAGGAGCCCAAAAATTGGATGAATCACACCCTGGAGTTGGCAGAAGTTGGCAGCAGCAGGAGCCCAAAAAATGGCCTAAAGACATAAATATGTTTTGCACCATTTGGAAAGTGTAAAACGTGGCACCATGCTGAATCTAGTCGCATGCATCAGGCATTGGTGGGTGGAAATCCTGGCTGATCCATCCCTGATTCATTTTGACAAAGGTGAGTCTCTCCACATTTTTAGTTGACAGACGAGTTCTCCTCGCCGTAACTATGGCCCCCGCCGCACTAAACACCCGCTCAGATGGCACGCTACTTGCCGGGCAGGACAGCTTTTCCAGGGCAAACTCTGCTAGTTGCGGCCACAAATCAAGTTTGGCTGCCCAGAAGTCCAGCGGATCCTCAAGGTGTGTTGGCATGGTCATGTCAAAGTATGACATGACCTGCTGGTTCAGGTCCTGCTCCAGGTCTTCCTGCTGCTCATGAGTAGCCTCACTATGCGGGTGTAGAAAGCTACTCATTAGCGACTGAAGACTGAGGCTGCTGCTGCTGATGGAGCTTCTGCTGCTGCTGCTGCCGCCAACCCCCCCAGCGGCCATGGCAGTGGAAGGTGAGCGCAGAGGTCCCCTCGAGTCAGACCTGCGAGAGTATGGACCATGGCGCAGATAGGCATCGGCCAACTGCCTACGTAGAATGTCTTTGTAGTAGTTGAGTTTGTCCTCCCTCTCGGTGGGTTTAAAAAATGCCCCCATTTTGTGCCGGAAGCGAGGGTCCAATAAGGTGGACAGCCAGAAGTCATCCCGCCGACAGATGGAAACAATTCTGGGGTCACTACGCAAGCACGTGAGCATGCTTCGTGCCATTTGCGCAAGTGACTCGGATGGACTACCTGTCTCCATCTCCACTGCATACTGCCACGGTGTGCCCGGGTCCTCTGTCTCGCCTTCCTCAAAAACCTCTAGCTCCTCTGGCTGCTCCTGCTCCTCCTCTCCTGTCCGCTGACTAGATAAACCAGCCATTTCGCCAAGCCTAAACTGTGTTTCGCTGGGCAACTCCTCCTCCTCCTCTTCCTCCTCCTCCAGTTCAGCTCCAGCGGGGTTCATGTGGCCGTAAGATGTAAAGATGTAAGATGTAAACGCCATGTCTCCAGTGCCCTGACCAGCCATGGTTTCCAACATGTGCTGTAGTACATGAAGCAGTGGAATCACGTCGTTCATCCCGTAATCCTGCCGACTGACAAATAAAGTGGCATCCTCAAAGGGCCTGAGCAAACGGCAGGTGTCACGTATGAGCTGCCACTGGTTGACATTGAAGTTACACAGGGGAGTCCCCCTATCTGCTTGGATCATCAGGAAATCCGTGATGGCTTTTCTCTGTTCATATAATCGGTCCAACATGTGAAGGGTGGAATTCCAACGGGTGGAAACAAATCAGACTATGTTGGGGGATACCATTCTGACGCTGTAGCTCAAGAAGGGTGTGTTTGGCGGTGTAGGAGTGGCTGAAGTGCATGCAAAGTTTCCTTGAAGTTGTTAGGATGTCTTGCAGATGGGGGGAACACTTCAGAAACCGCTTGACAACCAGATTGAAGACGTGAGCCATGCAGGGGGCATGGGTCAGGCTTCCTTGGCGCAGCGCAGACAAAATGTTCTTCCCATTGTCGGTAACCATGATTCCCATTTTAAGTTTTCTCGGAGTAAGCCATGTTTGGATTTCCTGATGAATACATTTAAGCAGTTCCTCCCCTGTGTGACTCCGTTCGCCAAGACAAACCATGTGAAGCACTGCGTGACACCTCCGTGCCCTGCACACATGGTAGACTGGAGGGGCACTGAGACTTGAGCCTACAGTGGAGGGTGAGGAGATGGCGGAGGATGAGGAGGCCGAGTCGCACGGTGTCACAGGCCCAATGGGCAGAGAGCGCGGAGGCCGAAGCGGCGTGACCTGTCCAAGTTGCTGCTGCTGCTGCAAAGGGACCACATTCACCCAGTGGGCCGTAAACGACATGTACTGCCCCTGACCGTAGTTACAGCTCCAGATGTCGGCGCTGCCATGTATTTTGCTACACACCGACAGGCTCAAGGACTGGCCCACCTTCTGTTCAACAAAAGTGTGCAGCGCTGGTACTGCCTTCTTGGCAAAGAAATGACGGCTTGGGACTCTCCACCTCGGCTCGGCACAAGCCATCAGTTCTCTGAAAGGTGCAGATTCCACCACCTGAAAAGGGAGCGACTGCAGCACCAGCAACTTGGACAGGAGCACATTCAGCTTCTGCGCCGTAGGATGAGTGGGCGCATACTGCTGTCTCTTGGACATGGCTTCGCTGATGGATTGCTGGCGGGATGCATGACTTGGAGGAGGAGGAGCAGGAGCGACAGAGGATGGGTATGACGCACAGCTGCCTTCGGCTGAGGTGCTGGAGCCTTGGCTGGCAGAAATTGGGAGCTCACTTGGTGAGGAAGCAGACTGGACCACCCCTTGGGAGCCTCGGTTCTCCCAGGTCGTTTTATGGTGACGCATCATATGTTGACGCAGGGCCGTGGTGCCAACATTTGGACCCTGGCCACGCTTCACCTTTTGCCTACATATCTTGCATGTGGCCATGTTACCCTCCTGCGGATGCCTCAGGAAAAACTGCCACACTGCCGAGTAGCTACTTTTCCCACCCCCTGGCCTCACTGATTCACTGCTGCTGTTGCCAACTCCAGGAACCCCTGCTCCACTACCTCCTGATAAGGTAGACTGCCGCACAGCAGGTGCTCTACCTCGACCCCGGCCCCGGCCGGCTCCAGCCTTTGGAATTGTGCCCCCATGCTGACTGCTACCACCTTGCTGCCTCAGCTGCTGACTCCGGGGCAACCTGCGCCCCTCTTCTCCTGATGATGACGATGAAGCCCCTTCCTCACCCGGCTCCCAAGTGCGATCGGCTTCATCGTCATCATCATCATCACCGAGTTGTGGCTGTACGTCACTGATGTTCGTGGATTCGTCAACAGTGTCTGGCGCAGGAGCTGGAACGCTCGCAGCACCCACGACACTGTCCACATCACTATTTGTCTGCCTAGCTAAAGAAGCCACCTCCATTTCTTGGCTGGGCAGTAGCTGCTGACTGTCCTCCTGTATCTGATCGTCCTCCTCACTAAAGAGTGGAGCTGAACCCAAAGCATAGGATACGTCGCTGGGGGAGGGAACGGCGTAGGACAGAGGCAATGGGAGGACAGGGACTGCTCTCGGGGCATGCCAACTCAGGGTTGTGTCAGAGGAACCTACCGACCCTAGACTGGGGGTCTCAGATGTAAATTGTGATGATGTTGTTGATGAGCGCGTCAGCCAATCTACCACGGCAGATGCGTTACTGGTGGAGACCCGACCGCTAGCAGATACTGGCAGATTAGGTCTCTCAGCGTGACTCCTGCTGCTACTGGCCCCCAGTCTGATGCGAGCTCTGCCTGCGGAATCTTGGCCTCTGCCACTCCTCTTTTCACTTTCAGGCACTTGTCTGCCCGACATAGTCTAACTGGCGTGGTAGTAGGTGATATTTAAAAAAACCCCGGGCAGCGGTGGGTCTATATGAAACAGAATATAATGCACACCAAAAGTGAGCAGTAACACTCAGCCTCCAACAGGCCTGCTTAGTGTAAATAAGAGCTGCTTAGTGTAAATAAAGAGGGGTATGCTATGTTACAGAATGGGATGCCTCAACAGAAGTGCACCTGGCAGGCAGCAGTAAGCCTATGCCCAGCAAAAGTGTCTTTATCAGGGCTAATTTCAATTATAATAAGTGCAAATGGTTATATGGTCTTAAACAGAGGCTGCTGTAGTCACAGAATGGGATGCCCCCAAAAAAGATCCAGTAGTGCTATGCCCAGCAAAAGTGTCTTTATCAGGCCTAATTTCAAATATAATAAGAGCAAATGGTTATATGGTCTTTAACAGAGGCTGCTATAGTCACAGAATGGGATGCCCTTGCAGGGTCCAGTAGTGCTATGCCCAGCAAAAGTGTCTTTATCAGGCTAATTTCAATTATAATAAGAGCAAATGGTTATATGGTCTTAAACAGAGGCTGCTATAGTCACAGAATGGGATGCCCTTGCAGGGTCCAGTAGTGCTATGCCCAGCAAAAGTGTCTTTATCAGGCTAATTTCAAATATAATAAGAGCAAATGGTTATATGGTCTTTAACAGAGGCTGCTATAGTCACAGAATGGGATGCCCTTGCAGGGTCCAGTAGTGCTATGCCCAGCAAAAGTGTCTTTATCAGGCCTAATTTCTATGAGAATAAGTGCAAATGGTTATTATGCTATTAAATAGAGGCTGGTGTTGTCACAGAATGGGATGCCACAAAAACCAGAGAGCATGCCCAGCAAAAGTGTCTTTATCAGGCCTAATTTCTATGAGAATAAGTGCAAATGGTTATTATGCTATTAAATAGAGGCTGGTGTTGTCACAGAATGGGATGCCACAAAAACCAGAGAGCATGCACAGCAAAAGTGTCTTTATCAGGCTAATTTCAATTATAATAAGAGCAAATGGTTATATGGTCTTTAACAGAGGCTGCTATAGTCACAGAATGGGATGCCCTTGCAGGGTCCAGTAGTGCTATGCCCAGCAAAAGTGTCTTTATCAGGCTAATTTCAAATATAATAAGAGCAAATGGTTATATGGTCTTTAACAGAGGCTGCTATAGTCACAGAATGGGATGCCCTTGCAGGGTCCAGTAGTGCTATGCCCAGCAAAAGTGTCTTTATCAGGCCTAATTTCTATGAGAATAAGTGCAAATGGTTATTATGCTATTAAATAGAGGCTGGTGTTGTCACAGAATGGGATGCCACAAAAACCAGAGAGCATGCACAGCAAAAGTGTCTTTATCAGGCCTAATTTCTATGAGAATAAGTGCAAATGGTTATTATGCTATTAAATAGAGGCTGGTGTCACAGAATGGGATGCCACAAAAACCAGAGAGCATGCACAGCAAAAGTGTCTTTATCAGGCCTAATTTCTATGAGAATAAGTGCAAATGGTTATTATGCTATTAAATAGAGGCTGGTGTAGTCACAGAATGGGATGCCACAAAAACCAGAGAGCATGCACAGCAAAAGTGTCTTTATCAGGCCTGATTTCTATGAGAATAAGTGCAAATGGTTATTATGCTATTAAATAGAGGCTGGTGTAGTCACAGAATGGGATGCCACAAAAACCAGAGAGCATGCACAGCAAAAGTGTCTTTATCAGGCCTGATTTCTATGAGAATAAGTGCAAATGGTTATTATGCTATTAAATAGAGGCTGGTGTAGTCACAGAATGGGATGCCTCACAGCAGACTTAAGATCAGTTCAGTATATATGCACAGTTAGTATAAGCAGCCTGAAAACGCTAACAAAGCAGGCTGGATGAAAAAAAAAAAAAAAAAAACTGACAGCCTCCGATTTTCCCTTCCTTTCCCTGTTTTTCGCTTACTTTCTGTCTGTCTCCAGCCTGTCTCCAGCCTGTCTCCAGCCTGTCTCCAGCCTGTCTCCAGCCTGTCTCCAGCCTGTCTCCAGCCTGTCTCCAGCCTGTCTCCAGCCTGTCTCCAGCCTGTCTCCAGCCTGTCTCCAGCCTGTCCCCAGCCTGTCCCCAGCCTGTCTCCAGCCTGTCCCTGTCTGTCTCCAGCCTGTCCCTGTCTGTCTCCAGCCTGTCCCTGTCTGTCTCCAGCCTGTCCCTGTCTGTCTCCAGCCTGTCCCTGTCTGTCTCCAGCCTGTCCCTGTCTGTCTCCAGCCTGTCCCTGTCTGTCTCCAGCCTGTCCCTGTCTGTCTCCAGCCTGTCCCTGTCTGTCTCCAGCCTGTCCCTGTCTGTCTCCAGCCTGTCCCTGTCTGTCTCCAGCCTGTCCCTGTCTGTCTCCAGCCTGTCCCTGTCTGTCTCCAGCCTGTCCCTGTCTGTCTCCAGCCTGTCCCTGTCTGTCTCCAGCCTGTCCCTGTCTGTCTCCAGCCTGTCCCTGTCTGTCTCCAGCCTGTCCCTGTCTGTCTCCAGCCTGTCCCTGTCTGTCTCCAGCCTGTCCCTGTCTGTCTCCAGCCTGTCCCTGTCTGTCTCCAGCCTGTCCCTGTCTGTCTCCAGCCTGTCCCTGTCTGTCTCCAGCCTGTCCCTGTCTGTCTCCTGCCTGTCCCTGCCTGTCCCTGCCTGTCCCTGCCTGTCCCTGCCTGTCCCTGCCTGTCCCTGCCTGTCCCTGCCTGTCTAACTGTCTGTCTCTCCCTCAGCTACACAGCGTTCTGTCTCTCACGAATGCAATAGAGAAATGAGGCTGGAAAGCAAGATGGCCGGCCTTAAATACCGCTGTGACGTCACCGGGCTTGCTGGCTGCTGATAGGCTGCATGTGACTGTCCCAGCTTGCACTGGCGCGGGGTTGATGTCTGGACATGTCCCGTCCGCCATCTTAGAATGCCTGTAATGTAAATGAATGGATGTTAAAGGAAAACTTCGAGCGATCGAATCGCGGGGAAATTCGGATTCGATCCGAATTTTTCCTGAAATTCGGATCGAATCCGGGTTCGTCCGGATCGATTCGCTCATCCCTACCGAGCATGCCGCCAGCCACGTCCCCACTAGCCTCTAGCCGGGGAAATGCCCGCGTCGGCTTTTCACAAATGCATGCACACAGCTGGCTGAAGTTAAAGCATAGTATGGAGAACCCAAATTGAATTGTGCCAGGGAGAGCGAATCAGGCGGCCCTTAAGTCTTTTAGACCGTTTTTTGCTCCACTTTAATATAAAAATGTCTGGTCTGGCACTCCTGTCATGATGTAGCCCTGTGCAGGTGCACAATCTGCACATTCCAAAGGTGGGATATTATCTTTTAGTACTGGGACCACCTACAGATGCAGCCTTTTTTAAAACTCCACTTGGTGCACTCTTACATCTCAAATGCTTTTAAATGGCTTCTCTGTGAAATATCACAGTGGGCCGGGTTGTGATGTGTCAGATAAGGATTGCTACATCTGTACATGTCTAGTAGCAGGTTGTACCCTTAGGAGGTCAGACAGTTGGTTCTTTAAAGTGGACCAACACCCAGGATTTTGACTATCCTGGGTTTTGGTCCACTTCGGCTGAGGGCACCCCGATCGGGGGTGCCCCGCTGTGTGAAACCCCCCAGAAAGCCCCAAAAACTCACCTCTCCCCGCTCCCACGTGACCGCTGCTGCCAATCCCCGCCGATGGACAAGCGGAAGGGCAGCGACGGACAAGAGAGCGCGCCCGCTGCCGCCTCCCACGCGTCACTCTTACAGGGCGCGCGCCCGCGCCGGCCATTCACAAACGGGAGGCGCCGCTGGATCGAGGATCAGGTAGGGATTTAGGGATTTCTGGGGGGTTTCACACAGCCGTCAGGGGGCTGATCGGTCCGGGAATCTTATAGATTCCCGGGCCGATCACGGGAGGGTGTTGGTCCACTTATTATGCAATTACTGCTCAAAAAAAATCTAAAAACATAAAACCGTTTTCATGCCACATCTCCCCTACCCTCTAGCTGAGTTTCGTACACCCACCAGGTATTTCTAAATGGCTGGCGTGGGTACATGGTGGAAAGGTGGAGTGGCTAGAATGGCCGGGCTCTATTCAGCTTACTAGCCAATCTGACGTCACCAATACACACTGATGTACCAGTAATAGGCCAAGTAGTTCATAATTTCTGATGCAAGAAAGCCCTACTTTTTAAATACACACTAGCAAGTTGGTATTGGGAACAGAGAAGCCTTCCAAATAAAAATCAGCTAGTTTGTAATGCCGATAGCTCAGAAACATGCCCAGTTTATGTCCTGTAAGCGGGCAAACAATCAGCAGTGACGGACAACGGATTTGAACGGCAAAAACGGCTTTTATTCAGCAAAGTTCAGTAGATAGTTCAAAAGATTGCAGCATAAATGCAGTAAGCAAAAAGGGTTACTTCACCAACCAAATAGTCCTGGGCTGGGTACTCCAGCAAGCTGATCAATTCCAGTCCACTTTACAGGGCGTATCAGCTCTCTGCTCAATGTCCAGTGCTATCCTTCACCACGGTGCAGCTCAGCCTGGGCTCACTCCAACAGGCTGGTCATAGATCAAGGAAAGGCCGTGTGCTCTCTTCTTATACAGGCTTCCCCTGTAATCAGCGTGCACACTTGTGGAGGCCTTAGAACATGTAACAACCCCTTAGGGAATTAGGGAAGTGACCTGGGTCCTGAAAACCCGGCCCGGATTGTGCTTTATACAGCCAAGCAGGGGAGAAATAGACATTTTGATACAATTTACCACAGTCCTTAAAGTGGACCAACACCCAGGATTTTGACTATCCTGGGTTTTGGTCCACTTCAGTGGGGCACCCCAATCGGCGGTGCCCCGCTGTGTGAAACCCCGCCAGAAAACCCCAAAAACTCACCTCTCCCCGCTCCCACGTGACCGCTGCAGCCAATCCCCGCCGATGGACAAGCGTGAGGCAGCGACGGACAAGAGAGCGCGCCCGCCGCTGTCTCCCACGCGTCACTCTTACAGGGCGCGCGGCCATTCACAAACGGCCGGCGCGGGTGCGCGTCCTGCTAGAGGGACGCGCGGGAGGGGGCGGCGGGCGCTGCTGGATCGAGGAGCAGGTAGGGATTTAGGGGTTTCTGGGGGGTTTCACACAGCGGGGTGCCCCGCAGTCAGGGAGCTGATCGGTCCGGGAATCTTATAGATTCCCGGGCCGATCATGGGAGGGGGTTGGTCCACTTTAAATACTAAACTGTAACCTTACATTTGTCTTGTATATGTTTTGTTGTTTCAGACTAGAAATTGGGTTAAAGGCCAGTCCCTTAGTTATATACAGATATTATAGCACTAATAACACTATATTAATATCTAGAGCTTTGGCAGCATAAGCAAAGCATAATTTGACTCAGCAAAGTATAGTGGAACTCAACAGGAAGTATTATATTTCCTGAATTTCTACACTATAAATAATCGCAATGAAGGATATTTTCTTACACTTGAAAACAACACAGTTAATCAGGGACCTACAGGATCCACAAGTCTATGGAAAAAAAGCATTCCCTGCTAAGGTCACTTGGCTGCTTACCAATTTAATATTTTTTTATCTAACGCAGAACAAAACCCACCAGCGGCCGTCCTGGAATCTAAAAAATTCTCTCTGTACCACTATGTGAAACTCCCCCAGTTTGCCCATAAAAACTGAGCATAACACACTCAAATGGCACACGCGTAGGCTCTCGTCCAATGAGAGCTGTCTGCTGTGACTATGTCATTCGGCAGGTGGCTCCCTATCTGAATGGCTGGAGCGGGAGCGCTTGCACAATGCCAGGGATGCAGGGAACAAAGCCCAGGTTTTGTTCCATTTTAAAGCAGACCAAAAGTCGCAAAATAAAAAACGGCCCCATGGACTTACCTTCCCTGTCACAGGTCCAGATGTTCCTGCAGCATACAGCACACCGGCCAAACATCCACAGCTTCCAAATCCCGCACACATGCGTTGTTTACCAGTTGGGAGGTGGGAGTTCTGGTACACGAAGGAGGGCCCATAACCAAACCACGTCTTCAACTGAGCTTCCAAAGGTAAAAAAATGTGCAGTTCTATCACAGGACAGGACACATCTGAAGGCCTTAGGCCCAAAAACGTATCAGGCGCTGGAGTTCCAATAGATAAAAGAGGATGGATGTGCTACATACACTTACAGGCTACTTGAGGCAATGATCCAGCAAGAAGGTGGGGTTAAATACGCCTTTATAGGGCAGACAGAGGTGGTAAACACATGAGACACCATAAAGACAACCAGGCAGGAAACACCACACAGACAACACAGGAGCCAGAAAAATACAAAAGCTAGACACATGCATAACTTTGAGTGGACACAGCAGGCCAAACACAGCTGTTTCAAAGACTTGTTGATGTCAGTCCTCACATTAACTGCCTAAATTAGAAGTGATTATTATCATAATAATATCATTGATCTCAAACATTATCCAACATTAATTCCACATTATACACCATCCAATGATACCCTTACTTAAAGTGGACCAAAACCCAGGATTTTGACTGTATTGGGTTTTGGTCCTTCCCCCCCGGGCACCCTGATCGGGGACACCCCGCTGTGTGAAACCCCCAGATCGCTGATGCCAACTCACCTCTTCCCGGTTCTATGGCGCATGTGCGGCCGCTCATCCAATCAGCGCTTGGAGACGTTGACATCACGTCGTCTAAGCTCCAAGCACGCTGGCCGCCGCATCCCCCGCTTCCCTCTAACAGGGAGCGTGCCCGTGCCGGCCATTCACAAATTCCTGGCCCGCCCTGCGAGAAGGATAGCAGGGATGCGGCTAACGCATGCACCGTTGGACCGGGAAACAAGGTAAGTGTATGGGGGGGTTTCACACAGTGGGGCATCACGATTTTGGATGTCCCAGGGGGAGGGAATAGATCGGCGTGGGTTTTGGTCCACTTTAAAGAACCACACAAGGTCAAAAAGCAAAGCATGTACATGGGAGCTCTGTTTATTTCATTTAATTTCTCAGCATACAGCGACCTACTATAGATCTATATGAATGTGACAGAGAGTGTCTGTGACTATGCTGGATATCACTAACTTCTACAATAATATCTCCTATTTCGAGTCAATATTTATTCTCTTTAGATTCAAGTCACAGTTCTCAAAACTCTCAATTTTTCTGCTATTCACAAAAAAATCAGAGGACTTCCCCATAATACCCTGCGCAATCCATTAAGTAAGTAACAATGGGAAAATGTGTCACCTATCTGGGTCACATCCTCGGGTAAATAAACCTGAGATGTCTTCATCAAACATTTTAGAGCTAGCTGAGAGAATAAAACTGCTGTACGCTGTGCTGTAAACAGATTATTGCAAACAGCAGCCAGAGCCACACTTGCAGTCAGCATAACAGGGAAAACAGAGCCTGGAGGGTGGTATAGTCTAGTGTGATACTTCTTGCAGGCAGTGGCTTCAAAATCTATAACAGTAGCATTGCCTTGATGAAGCAATGCATTTTAAGTTATTCCAAATTTAATTTCCTAAAATTGAAAGTCATAGAAAATATTTATATCTGTATATCTGTGTCAGCCAAACTATAAAAATGTGCCACCCCAGAATGTGTGCTTCACTTCTATGTCTGGTGCCATCCTATAATGGGAGCAAAGCCAACTCATTGTGAGGGGTAGGGGCAGGTAGCAACCACTGAGCCACCAATAATGTTTGAACTCACTTTTAAGTGGGGAAATATAACTCACGTGTACCGACACTCCCGCTCTGCTGACTGGGCTGTCACAGCCGGCGGGAGGCAAGAAGATGGATGAGCAGTGACTGAAGCCTGCCCGCTGTCCCCGCTGCCTCCCCACAGCCGACTCCCCGCTGCTGCCACTGCTTCTTCTGGGGACACAGGCACACACAAACACCTGGCTCCATGCAGCGGGTGGGAGTGGCTTGGACGGCGGGGAGGCAGCGGGGACAGTGGGCAGGTCCGCCCACTGCTCCTCTATCTTCTGGCCTTCCGGCAGCTGTGGCAGCGGAATAGGGGGGTGAGAATCCCACACTGCCTATAGGGAATGGGAGGGGGGGAATGCCACACTGCCTATAGGGAATGGGAGGGTGATGACACACTGCCTATATGGGGAATGGGATGGGGGTGGTGTCAAACTGCCTATGAGAACTGCCCCCGAATGCCACATTGCCTATAGGGAATGGGAGGGGGAAATGCCACACTGCCTATAGGGAATGGGAGGGGGGAATGCCACACTACCTATAGGGAATGGGAGGGGGGAATGCCACACTGCCTATAGGGAATGGGAGGGGGGATTGCCACACTGCCTATGGGAATGGAATGGAGGTAATGCCACACTGCCTATATGGGGAATGGGATGGGGGTGGTGCCAAACTGTCTACGTGAATGGGATGGGAGGAATGCCCCACTGTCTACTGCTTCTTTTTAAAGGGACTGAACAGCAGAATTTGCTAAGTCTTTTCAAAGAAGCTGATCATTAACCCATATCTGAGTGTGTCCCCCTCCCACGTGTCCCAAGATTTCTTAAAGAGAACACTCTCCATTGCATCAGAGATTTTAGGGACAGATTATAGTCCGCAGTGTAACCTTAATCAAATATAGTGACAAAGGTTAGACCTTCAGTGTCAAGGTAAATACGAAACAAAAAGACAGAAAGCCTAATTCAACTTGGTGTAACAATAGATACGGTAATGGACTTCCATAAACAGTGGTACGAAGTAAGGAATATTGTTTCCACACATTGGTGAATTTTGAGCACGGACCCTGTGTTATCTACTTTTGTGGGCCCAAGAGCGATGTTGACAGCTAGACGTGCCCCTAATCTCAGGGACAAGCTGTACAGGAGCCACTTTACACCAGCAAAGACGTGGCTCTCTAAGCTGCCTGTAAATGGATGTGTCCCATGTGGAAACTGCTCAATTTGCAGATTCATAGATAAAACAAATCTGGTGACTAATCTACAAACGGGACAACAATTTAAAGTTTCACAATTTGTTAATTGCAGGACACGCTCGGTTATATACCAATTAAGGTGTGGATGCCCAAAGGCTTATATAGGAGAGACGCAAAATGCCCTCTGTACCCGAATTCAGGCCCATGTTTCCAATATTCGGTTGGAACAAAGGGATACTGCGGCAGGTAAGACTATCTCACCCGTTGCTCGCCATTTTTTGGAATACCACGGAGGGGATTTCTCAACCCTACGTGTGGTAGGGGTGGAAAAAGTTAATTTGGGCCCCAGAGGTGGGGACCTAAAAAGACTGCTCCTACAGAGGGAGCTACGCTGGATTTTCCAGCTGGACACAAGGTCCCCACAGGGACTAAATGAAGAGTGGTCCTTCTCTCCCATTTTGGGTTGAGTAGGGGTTTAAAACATATTTATCCTCCTGGCATTCACCTTGTGAAGTATATACATCTGTCTTTTTGGATAGGATAATCTTGTAGACCTTATTTATTTTTAAGTATCTTATCACTCAGCGGTTAAGGTTATACACATGAGATAGGTTTGTGTGTTGGGAACTTGAGCTTGTAGCCAAGTTTCCCGCCATTATATGCACTTTGGTTAGTTTGGTTCACGGTAGTTTTCGTTTTTGTTGCACATTTTTGTGTCTATAGGCCAGCGAGGGATCCATCTTGGGATATATGGATCTCGAATGGCAGATGCTGGCCTAATTTCCCCTTTTCACATTATTGGTTTGTTATATTGTAACACTTTTTGATTTGATTTTTTCCTTTAAGTCTTCAGATTTTAAGATCCCCATGAGAATTGAAGGAGAATGGTCAGTGGTAGAATGAACATCAAAGTACAACCCTGTGGGGGATGAAGGGAGCCTCTAACATCTACCACCCAAACCCGCTTTTCCAATAACAGCAAGCCATTGGCCCTTGTGTACCTTCTATAATGGATATGGATCAAATGTAAAAGGAAGAGTCAAGCGGGACTTGCCGTTGGAATCCCTATTGATGATGATTGCTTTGGTCAGGATAACAAAAATTGCCAGATGTGAAGCAGTAACTATTCTACTGAGTCTTGCTGGGTCTATTTGGAATTAAGTCCCTGATGATTCATGATTTTATCCCCTCTCGGTCGTGGTGGGTCCACTCACCTATTGGACTTGATTGGCCCGGGGGGTGGGTGGAGTCACTATGATCCAGAGGGGTTCATTAACAGAAACGTCTGATATTGAATGAGTTGGACAAACTAACAGTTGGAAATACATGAGGCCGGTATTTAAACCTCAGTCCAGTCATGGACAGTTGTGCATAATGTTTTGAATAGGAGGGATATAGGGTGTTTGAAACCATGGGCATATATTTTCTTGTGTAGCAATTAGAAAAAGTACATATACAAAAAAATGCCTCTCCAAGACAAAAGATTGAATGGACCTTAATATGGCCCTTCTTGGAGTAGCTACTCAAATCCTTATAATGGGTTCATTAAATACTTATGACATATAGTCCTCATTCCCACGCACTTATTTATTTATTCATAAATATAACTTTGATATATAATTAGGATTAGTTTGTAGTTTTATGTACTGTTTATGTGTTGTTATTTGTAGGTCCCTCTTGTACGTGCCCCCAACCGGACAGCTCCCTAATTGGAGACGGTGATGTTCCGCGTTCCCCTTGTGTGATCTGCGGCTGGGCTCCTTTGTAGTGGGGGGGGGGGGGAGTGGGGCCGCTGCTCATGGTTTCCATGACGGCGCCCCTGTCCACCCCTGCCTGGCTGCGGACATGGAGGTGGTGGGTGGGACTGTCAATGGCAGCCCCGCTGATTAAGCCCATGTTGGCGGCCCCACTGATTGTTGCTACGGGGCGGCTGCGTCCATGACTACGGGCGCGCTGCCCGTAGTGTCATTTCCGGCTGTGACTATGTGTTAGTCACTTCTGGCCATGGCTGCATGCTGCGCCTGCACGTCTGCTCCACCTGGATGCGGCGTGGCGCGGCGCCGAATGCGGGACGGGGGCGGTTATAAAAGGTGAGCTTTATTTAGTTATCTCCTCGTCCAAGCAAGAAGCGGTTTAGCTGACCGCGAAGCGCAGGTGGATTACCCGCACTGTCCTTTGTGTCCCTCCCCGGTTGCTGCTCTTTTTGGATAGCTAAGTATTATTTGTGCACTTTGGTTGATTTGATTCTGTTTTTGTTTATGTGTCACATGATTTAGCACGCTGCACTTTAAACGTTCTTGTCTGTATATAAGCATTATATAGAAATATTATTACAAATACTTTGTGCAACACAATTATTGGTACATTTAAATTTTGAATGTTATTATGCTAATTATGAACGGTTTTGTGGAGTTAGGCTGTGAATAAATTATAAGTGATTGTTTTTTTGTGCCGGCACAAAGACATTTAAATTTAAATATTTTTTATATTTACTGTGTGGTTTTATGGTTTCACACATTATTTGGATAGTTTTTAGGATCATTTTGTGAGCAAGCAGCTATTTTGAATATCATGGGTTATTTAGAGGTAAATATTATACATAGGCCAGTGTGTGGGTATTTTTAATGTGTTTGTATTGTTGGTTTTAAATGTTTTGTCTAAACATTTTTTGAATAAATTTTGGTTAGATTTTTCATTGGTTGTGCTTCCTTATTGGTGATTCCTGGGGAGTATACACCCCAGAATCTACCTATATTATAATAGATAGTAAACAGAGTACACATGATTTAAACAAACACATCTTTAAGAGTAGTTAGAGACATTGACAGGTCTCTGTTTCTCAATTAATCAGCACAGAGAACTCAATTCAGCATAAGACCATACATCTCTTATAAAACCCCAGTCAGCAAATTAAAGCTTCCAATTTAACCATGTCAAACCAACTAGCATTACAAAGGGAAAACACAGGGCAGACATACACAAGACAAGACTGGATGGTCTGGGCCCTAGTACAGACAACAACAGAACTGGGCCCCAGTGAAGACAATGGGAGTGCAGACAACAGCACAGACAGTAAAGGACCGTGGGTCGGGGCAAACAATAGCATAGACACCGGAAGGGCTGTAAGAACAACACAGACAGCTGGGCCAGCCCAGCACAGACAGCACAGACAATGGAAGGGCAGTGGGCAGGGCCAGATTATGAGGGGGGCGCACGGGGCGCAAGTCCACCACTTGCCCTACAAAGGGGGCCTCCACCAACCTTTGGGTTATAGTCTGGTCCAGGAGGCTTTTCAGTCTTTGGCCTGATGGGCCGCAGGGCCAGCAACACAGCTATCGGTGGCAGTTGGGGCCCCCCTGTGCCTGGGCCAGTCTGCAGCCAAAGCCACCACAGGGCTGGACGGAGAGTCTGGAGCAGCAAAGCCACCGTCAGCAACTGTCACTGCACATAAGCCACCAAGCACAGCCTCTTGCAGCTCAATGCAGGGAACTGTTTTCTGCTGGACCAGCTGGGCGACTACACCACCCCCCACCCAGAATGGCAAAGCAGGAGTTCCCGAGCAGCACGCACCCGCACAAGGGTATCCAGGTGCCAGACAACCACCAATCAGTTACTTGACTGGACTGTTATTTTATACTGTATCTGGGGCCTCCACCAGATTTTGTGCCCAGGGGCCTCCACCACACTTAATCCGGCCCTGGCAGTGGGCCCAGCAGAGACAATAGCACAAATAATGGAAGGTCTGTGGGTCCTGCACAGACAGCACAGACAATGGAAGGGCCGTGGGCCCAGCACAAACAATCTTGTTGCAGCTCTGTTAAATTGAATTTTAGTGCAACCTGTCAGGTGGTTTCTACCACCCTGGATGCTGTCTCTGAAGAGGTATTTCTGTTCATCTATACTGCTGGCACCCTCCTCTATGTATGTGACATAGGTCCTGATTGCCCCATGAATCAGTTCTTTATTTATTTAGCAAATCGTGTTTGGGTAAAGTATAGATGAGAGCAGATCGGTTTGGAATACATATCAGTCTGCAGCTTTGCAAAGAACCACCAGATAGGGTCTTGCATACAACTTTTTTGGGAACTCCTGTCTTAAAAGAGAATTAAAGAGTGAGGTTATTTCATGTTGGTGGTCATGTGACCTTCCAGCTCGTACCCACAATAAGATTAGATGATTAATGTCAAAGTCGTGGAGGGGGCATTTTTTTATTGGCTGGGTTGACCATTAATTGAATGCATATGTTTAGACTTGGTAACATGAGGTCCAATATGCTTTACAACTTCACATGCTGACTGAATATATTCACCTGATTTACTGTAGAAATAATTTTAAAGTGGACCTCCAGTCAAAAATGACTAAAGAGCAGCTTACCTGCTTACCAGCTTTACCTAGGGAATTCTGACTTGGGATCCACATTTGGGTAAAAAGTAAAAGGAAACTAAAAGTGGGGATAAAGAGAAGTATGGGGGAGCATGGATTGGGTGTGCCATCTGCCCCTTATGGCCCAGGAACGGCTTGCTATTTGCCTGCTTTTTTATCATTGCATACATAGTATTACAGAATACTTATGTGAGAGGTTACAAGGAATTAAGTTGAGATATGAATCACATCAAAGTATTTAACTAGTGTTCTATTCTCTTATTTTTTTCATTTTATAAGAGTACTGCTCAATCACTCTCTTGAGTAGGGAAAAGGGAGATATGAGTTTCTGTCAACTTATTTTGCTGTTTTTATGTGTCCTATTGTTCTTTAGCAGACTACGTGATCTCCGGCGGCCAATGGTAGGGTCGGATTTCACAGCAGGAATGAGGAGCAGGTAAGAATACTTGCATTGCATAGGTGTATACTTGGGGAGTTATCAGCAATCAGTATGCCCATGAACCCATCCACGGACCAACACCTATTTGGTGTTGGTCCACTTCACCACAAAACATATACCATAATGCATAATCACAATACACGGGGCAGTGTAAACGCATGCAAAAACATTTAGTGCATCAAAAGTGGACCAACACCTTGCCAGATCGACCCGGGAATGCCGGTCCAATCCCTCCCCGCGGGGCATACAAAATCGGGATGCCCCGCTGTGTGAAACCCCCAGAAAGCCCAGAAACCTTACCTTGATCCCGATCGCGCTTCTCTCTAGCTGGACACGTGCCCGCGACGGCCATTTGTGAATGGCCGGCGTGGGTGTGCTCCCTGTTAGAGGGAAACGCAAGATGCGGCCGCCAGCATACTCGGAGCCGCTGTGGTTGGACGCCGCTTGGACGCGCATACCACAGCGGCTCCGAGCGCGCTGATTGGACGAGCGGCCACACATGCACCGTAGGAGCGGGGTGAGGTGAGTTTTTACGAGTGATCAGGGGGGTTTCACATAGCGGGGCACCCCCAATCGGGGTGCGCCAGGGAAGTGAACCAAGACCCAGGATAGTCAAAATCCTGGGTGTTGGTTTACTTTAAGAGTTGAAATCAGTTGCATGGTGTTGTGGTTTGTATTTGTATGTCCTTCCCGCAGGCTGAATACCAGCATGTGCAGATCATCCTGATTAATGTTTCTGCTGTATTTAGTATCCTACAAAAGTTAAAGCCATGTCACAGATGTGATTTTGGCAGGTTTAGGAAAAATTGTATTTGCCCTTGAAAAAGAGTAATTTGACTCCATGAAGCTATAGATAGGATATGTGTAACTAGGCAGCTTTTATCAACATTTCACAGAAAACTGGGGTCACCACAACAGAAGCTCAGGTCACATAATACCATGCAGCTGCTCAGGTAAATCCACCTTCATACAAAACGTTAACAATATTTAGCATAGAGTATGCAGCCTTGATTTCAAGTAGTCTAAAGGGGATGTTCCTCTCCAGTTAGTTGATCTCTTGAGGTGCAATTAGATATCTAAGAATGTTTTCACTGATAAACAGAATTAAAAGACGTGGCCAGATCTTTAAAGCAAACTCAGCATCAAACAGTCAGCCCTTTTATTGTAAAATTGGACTTCAAGCGGATCACAAAAAACAGTTTGGTATTAAAAATTTGCGTGACGGCATCAGGAGATGTTACTTATACTTCCGTATTAGGAAATGCAGGATATGTATATTCCCTTACTGAACAGGATATTTTTGATCATACAATTTTTCTTTTACAGGGGAGAACTGTCTGTCTCGTGAGCCAGTCACCGATGGATAAATAGATAATTGTTACTAAGGCCTCGATTCATCAACAGTTGAAAAAAAGTCTCATGGTAGTAAAAAAATCATTTCATGAGAAAAAGCCTGAGAATTTCACTGTTGATGAATCACCAGATATGAAGACAATAAAAGTCAATGGTACTTTTTACTACAGTGTAAAAAGGAGTTAAAAGTTCACTGCTTTTGTCAGGAGTAAATAAGTGTCTTTGACTAATCACTAACTAGTGATTCATCAACAGTGATCCTGATCAGGGTGCCCCGGGGGAAAGGACCAAAACCTAGGATAGTCAAAATCCTGGGTTTTGGTCCGCTTTAGGTGTGATTGGTGAGTTTTACTAAATTTACTGGAGTTTGCAGCTATGACAAGTTATGACACAAGATGGCGCCATGACCAACACTTAACTTTAAATTATATGCTGTGCTGTATTTCCTGTGTTCGGTTGCTCTCTGGTACTTCCTTTTTCCTGTCTGTGCTTAGCCACCATGTAAGGGGACATTCTCTTTCATGTTCCAGTAAAGCCAGTTTCTCTTATACCACTAACTAATCCACTGCACCCAGCACTCAAACTCTGCTATACCCTCTGTTTGCTGACATGTTTATACATACATGCAGTATGTACAGTGAGCCCATACCCACATACAGTGAGTGTTTACATTTTTATTGTCTTTTAATTTTCATCCTAGTAATACCCATGGGAGGGGTCAATCAATGAATCATTTGCAAAAATGACCACCCTACCCAAAATAAAAAATAGTTATGACTTATAGTTATGAAATTATATTTTAGTTGTCAGTGAATAATAACAAAAATGATACAATATGGCCTTTTAAAAGAGTTTCTGCTTAATTGTTAATTTATGTTATCACTAAAAGCTGCTAAATAGAAACAGGCAGAAGTATAACTCTAAATGTTTACTGCCCATGTGTTTTAGCCATGATAAGAAAACCCACATCATCATTTGTGTGATAAGACAATTTACACTTTGGAAATCACCATATAAATAACACTTACAGGCTATAGCAACCCAAGCTTGTAAATCATGCAATGCTTATAGAGCTCACTGCACACATGCTAGATTGTCACTAGATTACAAGTGTTTACTGTAATATTTTTATTTAAATTTTTTTTAATGCATAGATGGCCATTGTATGCTAGCGCACACATAGGAATTCATCCTCCGCATTTAACCCATCCGTGCAGTCAGTGTACACATGCCCAGAGCGGTGGGCTGCCCTAATTACAGCGCCCGGGGAGAAGTTGCGGGGTTTAGGTGCCTTGCTCAAGAGCACTTCAGTCATGTCCCAGAAGCGGGATTCAAACTCTTGGGACATATATATTATATTTCAGGTATATTATAAAACCATTAGTAATAGGTACTGGCCAGCCACTATACTGAATTCTGGAACGGCACAGTATGAAAAATAAAGATAAAATATAAAGACATGTATTTACTTCAAGCCCACCCTCTGCAAGGCATATGATGCTTCCAAAATCAGCTTTGGTGAGCTGGTGGGGGTTGGCAGTTGTTTGCAATCCATATTCCAGTGCGGGGGCATTGTTGGTGGGCCTAACCATGGTGCTTGAGTATAGGCTGAACAGAGATAAGTATTGTCCTTTAAAGAAATGTACATTATGCTGTTTTTTACTTATTATTTCAACATCTTACAGTCCAACTCTAGCCAAAGCTCCCTTTCCCCTACTTTGATATACAATGTACATAAACTCCCTTTTGGGGATATGACACCCCTTCCACAATAGAAAGAGATTTAGGTTAAACTGGACCAACAGCCTTGAATAGTTAAAAAAGAAACTCCCCAAAACTCACTTCCCCCTCTGCATGCATGATACTGGGGCATTGTCAGCACTTACATTTGCTCCTGCATCCCCTTAAAGCTGAAAAATTGCTTTTGATCATGGCTATATTGAAGCCCCCGGGAGGCTTTTTTCCTTTCAAAGCATCCCAGCCATGCTGCCTGGATTTAACCAACGTAACCCATAATGCACATTGACAGGAAACCCAGCAGCACTTCCTCCATGCAAGCCACTGGCAGAACCCTAGGATGGCACTGGAGGGGAAAATTGACCATGACAGGATTTCTTTTTGTGCAGAAATCTGAATTGCCCTGGGGAGGAATGCATATGAGCACTGTTTCCTGAAAGGGTGATGGTCTGGTAGCACAGCAAAGTTGTCAGGGTAAGAAGAAGTTGAATTAGACCTGAATATTTGGCCCACCTCCTGACTTGATGTAATCCATTCCCTGTGGCTCTAACTGGAGCTCTTCTCTATTCTGCATTGTCAAACAAATACTCACCCAGTGAAAAGATAGCCAGTCAATGATTGGTGGTTTTATTCCAGCCATGATCTTCTATGGAGAGTGTTGGCCCTGCTGACCTTACAGTTAATGAAACATATACAGTAGCTATAGTGTGTATGGGAGGGCCATGCCAGACACTGCGTCAGTGCATACCCTCTATGATGCACCAAGATGTGTGTATTGATTGACAACCAGACCTGGAGGAATGTGCTGCAGGTGCAGAGGTAAGTATGCTTTTTCAAGCAGAAGCTACCCTAGACTCTCTATTATCTCTGTGTCTGCAGGTCTGGTAAACTGAAATGCTCACAGGCAATAATAGCATGCCACCCAGGGCCGGCTGCAGGACTATGTAGACCCTTGGGCAAAAGTGTCAGTAGGCCCCTTGCAGTGTTTCATGACTAGATGAATGTCTAGCTATTTGCCTATGATTTTACCTACTAATTGAAATTCATCCTACTGATAGATTTGCCAAATTACAAGAAAAAAAAGCAATTCTGTGAGTACTCACCTGTAGAATTGTTTTTGTTCTTGCATGGCACGGCCCGCTTCGGTATTTATAACAGTTGGGTTATTCCGCCACAAGATGGCGCAGTGGTACTGCAGAAAGCTGTGGCTTAACCATAGAGTTCCCCAGCGTAGACAAGCAGTGAGACAAGAAGCTGGGAGAGAAGAAAGTAAAAAATGTGAAAAAGTTAAAAAAACCCAATTACCTTGGTTCAATCACCATAAAGAGGCAACCAAGAATAACGATAACAAGGGTGGGGTTAAGTGGGCCGTGTCATGCAAGAACAAAAACAATTCTACAGGTGAGTACTCACAGAATTGCTTTTTTCTTTATTGCATGGCACGGCCCGCTTCGGTATTCATAACAGGGACATCCAAAAGCAGTGTCCAGAGTAGGGTGGGATCCCCAAAGAGTAACGGCCAGTAGTTCAAGTCACTACCACCTGAAGTACCTTGCTGCCAAAAGCAGCATCCGTTGAGGCCTTAACAGCAACCTTGTAAAACTTTGAAAAAGTATGAACAGAAGACCAAGTAGCGGCCTTGCACACTTGTTCAACAGAAGCTTGGTGCTGAAAAGCCCAAGAGGCACCAATAGCACGAGTGGAATGAGCAGTAATCCTAAAGGGAGGTTCCTTTCCCTTAGCAGAATAGGCTTGAACCACCGCCTGACGGATCCACTTGCTGATAGTGGATTTAGCCAGAGGCAAATACTTTCTAGGTCCAGAAGTGAGAACAAAAAGAGCTTCCTGAAAGTCTCAGTAGAGACCAAATAAAACTTCAGAGCCCTGACCACATCCAGAGAATGCAGAGTCCGCTCCTTGGAATTAGCAGGATTAGGACACAATGAAGGCAAGACAATGTCCTGATTGAGATGAAAGGCAGACACAACTTTTGGCAGGAAACCACCTTATCCTGATGTCTCTCAAAATAAGGAGGTTTGATGGAAAGTACCGCTAGCTCAGAAACTTGCCTTACAGAAGTGATAGCCACCAGAAAGGCTACCTTAAGAGTCAAAAATACAATTCTGTGATTACTCACCTTGTAGAATTGGTATTATAAGTATGCAGCACGTCCTGCTCCAGATAATAATTCATAACAGATGGGATTACCTCCAACAGAGGGCGCTAGACTGCAGAGATGGCAAAAAGAGGCCCCTCTCGGCCCATATATACCCGGGACTTCCCACAAATTCCCCAGTATAGAAAAGCAGTAAGGAGAACCAGGAGGAGCCAATGATAATTAACAATGTTAACAAGGATAGCAATCGCCATACAGAGGATCCAAGATAATGCAAACAGGGTGGGGTGGAGCAGGACGTGCTGTATACTTATAATACCAATTCTACAAGGTGAGTAATCACAGAATTGTATTATTCTAAGTATGCAGCACGTCCTGCTCCAGATAATAATTCATAACAGATGGGACATCCAATAGCAGTGTCCGTAAACAGGGTGGGATCCCAAAGCAACAACGCGCAGTTCAAACCACTGCCGCCTGCAGAACTTTGCGGCCAAAAAAGAATCCGCTAAGGCCCGAACATCAACCTTGTAAAGCTTGGAAAAGGTATAAACAGAAGACCAAGTAGCAGCCTTACAAACTTGTTCAACAGAAGCCTGGTGCTGGAAGGCCCAGGAGGCCCCAACAGCACGGGTAGAATGAGCAGTAACACAGAAAGGAGGATCATTTCCCCTAGCAGAATAGGCGCTAAAAATGGCCTGACAAATCCATTTGCTAATAGTAGACTTAGCAGGTGCCAGGCCCTTCTTGGGGCCCGAAGGAACCACAAACAAGGCATCAGTCTTTCTAAAAGGTGCAGTAGCCACCAAGTAGTACTTTAAATTCCTGACCACATCCAGGGAATGCAAGGCCCTCTCCTTGGAATTACCAGGATTAGGGCACAAAGAAGGAAGCACAATGTCCAGATTGAGATGGAAGGCAGAGACAACCTTAGGCAAGAATTCAGGTTTAAATCTGAAAACCACCTTGTCCTGGTGTCTCTCAAAGTAGGGGGCCTGAATAGAAAGGGCCGCCAACTCCGAAACACGCCTGACCGAGGTGATAGCCACCAAAAAGGCAACTTTAAGGGTATAGACAGAGCAGCCTCATGCACAGGCTCAAAAGGAGGGCCCTGAAAGGGCAGACAAAACCAAATTCAAGTCCCAAACTGGCAACAGAGGTTTGCGAGGGGGGCGCACATAAGCAACCCCCTGGAAGAAAGTCTTGACCAGAGGATGTTGAGCGAAAGATCTCTGGAAGAAAACAGCCAAGGCAGAAACGTGAACCTTGAGCGTGCTGAGCTGAAGTCCCAGATCCAAACTATGCTGGAGGAACTCCAGAATCCTAGGAATGGAAAACACCCGACAAGACTCACACCAGTCAATGTAGGCCCGCCAGATCCTATAGTAGATGGTAGAAGAGGATTTCTTCCTAGCCCTGATTAGAGTGTTAACCACAGACTCAGAAAACCCCTCATCCCTTAAGATGGAGGTTTCAGCAGCCAGGCCGTCAAAGCCAGCATTTGTAAATTGGGATGGCAAAGCTGCCCTTGAGTGAGAAGGTCCGGGACCAGGGGCAGAGCGTACTGATCTACTGCCAGTTGAACGATATCTGCGAACCACACCTGTCTTGGCCACCGGGGGGCCACCAGGATTGCTGGCACCCTTTCCTGAGCCAGCTTGCACAGAACCCTGCCCAGCAAGGGGAATGGAGGAAAAAGATACAGGAGATGGAACCCCTGCCAGGATAGAGTCAGAGCATCCACCGCAAGGGCCAGGGGATCCTGGGACAGAGAGACAAAGATTGGAAGCTTGTGATTGTGGCGGGACGCAAACAAATCCACATCCGGTACCCCCCCCCAACAGTGACATAAGGACAGGAAGACCTCTTTGCTGAGAGACCATTCCTCCAGGCGAGAGGTCCCCCTGCTCAGGGAGTCCGCCTCCAAATTCTCCACCCCAGGAATGTACACTGCTGAGATGGAAGGAACATTGTCCTCTGCCCAGGACAGAATCATGGACACCTTCTTGAGGGCACTCTTACTCCGAATCCCTCCCTGATGATTGATGTAGGCAACCGCCGTCTGGTTGTCTGAGCGAACTTGGACCAGCCGGCCCTGAAGGTGAGGAGTCAACTGGGCCAGTACCAACCGAACCACCCTCAGTTCCAGGACGTTGATGGGGGAATGGGCCTCCTGAGGGCCCCACAGCCCCTGGAATTGTAGGGTGCTCCAGAAGCTCCCCCAACCTGACAGACTGGCATCCGTGGTGACCGTCTACCAACAGGGGGCCAGAAAGGATCTTCCCCCCAACAGGTTCCTCGAGTCCAGCCACCACAAGAGGGACCGCTGGACCAGAGGGGACAGAACGAAAGCCTGATCCAGAGACAGGGGACTCTTGTCCCAGACTGATAGGAGATGGAGTTGAAGAAGTCTCATGTAAAACTGTGCATATGGAACTGCCTCGAAGCAGGACACCATCTGCCCCACTAGCTGCATCCCCTGCCAGATGTAGGGATGAGGGCATGACAGCAGGGAGTGAACCAGAGCTTGCAGAGAGTCCCCCTTCTGTTGAGGAAGAAAGATCCTGGCCTGAACAGTATCCAGATTCATGCCCAGGAAGGAAGTCACCCGAGATGGGGATAGGGAAGATTTGGGGTGATTGATCACCCAGCCGAATGACTCCAGAACCGTCACCACCCACTGGGTATCCAATACCGCCTGCTGGAAGGACTGCGAAGTGATGAGAAGGTCGTCCAGATAGGGAAGAATGCAAATGCCCTGAGCCCTGAGGAGAGCCATGACACCCGCCAGCACCTCGGTGAAGACCCTGGGGCCGAAGTGAGACCGAAGGGCAGCGCCACAAATTGGTAGTGCTGGTCCGCCAGGGCAAACCTGAGGAATCTCTGATGCCCTGGGAGGACTGGAACATGAAGGTAAGCATCCTTGATGTCTATGGAGGTCATGAAGTCTCCCAGACGCAACGAACTGATAGCGGAGCGCAGGGTCTCCATGCGAAAGTGCCTGGTCCTGATGAACTTGTTGAGCAGCTTTAAGTCCAGAATGGGTCTGACAGACCCATGCCTTTTAGGAACTAGAATAGAGAAATCTTGGAGGAGGCCATGCAGCGAACTCTAGCTTGTAGCCGGAGGACACAACCTCCAGAATTCACCTGTCTGAGACCTGTTGTCTCCAGACACGAGCGAAGAGCCGCAGCCGTCCCCCCACCCGGATGGGTGAGGGCGCCCCTTCATGGCTGAGGAGGCTTGGCAACAGATTTGGGCTTGGACCCCCAGGAAGATCCGGAGTGGGCACGACCCCTGCCCCTGCCCCAGAAGTCTCCCCTAGGGCCAGCAAAGGAGACCCCTCTCCCGGGCCGGGACCCTCGGTAGGAGGGAACAAAGGCCCCCGAACCCCAAAAGGGCCGCAACTGCTTCTTATGTTGAGGCAACTTACCCCCCTTGGCAAACAGGTCCAAGCGATCACCAAATAAGCGCAGCCCCTTTAAGGGGAGTCCCGTGAGGGCCTTCTTAGCAGCGTTATCAGCTAACCACTGGCGCAGCCAAACAGAGCGGCGTATAGCAACCACCAATGCAGAACTACACATCCTAATGGTGTAATCTAAAACAGAGAGGACTTATGCAATGAACATTTCACACTGTGACAAGGCCCTGAGCTTGGCACTAGCAGTATCATCAGGAGCGCCTTCCAACAGACCCTTGAGGAGAGACCTGATAGCAACAGCAGTAATAGCAGAAGCACAGTCAGGGCGCAAGGCAGACCCCACACAGGCAAAGGCATGGGAAGCCAGCTGATTAATGCGCCGTTCCTCACTATCCTTAAGAGTAGTGGAATCAGGGGAATGGACCACAGAAGTGTTGGACAACCCCAATACTGGTGCATCCACTTCTGGAGGGGTTGACCAACATTTAACCACATCAGCGGGAAAGGGGTACCTTTTATCTCAGCCCTTGGGGATTCCCGGGAGCCGGCCGGGAAGCTCCCATTCTTTGAGGACAAGATTATTGAAATGGGCCTGTTCTCGAAATTCCAGATGTGGTTTAGCAGTACTGAAAAGTCCCCCCTGTAACTTGGGAGCCGCAGCAGGAAGGGAGATAGAAAGCACATCAAAATCTGAGATAACATTCTATTGGTATCATCAGCTCAGTGCCATAGTCAGCACCACTGAAATGCTGATCATCAGATAACTCTGAGTCAGAGAACAATTCCCCCTCCTCAAGTGGGGTATAGTCAGACAAATCAAGAAAGTTCTACATCTCCATAGGAAAGGCAGACGCACCCGGCGCCACATGCCGCCTTTTAGCTAGGGCCTTACGGGCTGCAGAGCTAGCAATCAGCCTCTCAATGTTAGCCAACCTGGAAGACACATCAGGTTGAGACTCCCCACTAGTATTTAGCTCACTGGGAGTTAATCAGGCGAGGGGGAGTGGGTGAGGGCATAGTGGGCACAGGCCCAGTCACAGGTAGCCCAGAATGCAGCGCAAGGGCCTACTGGGTGCAGGGTACACAGACCCGCACATCATCACTCACAGGGGATGCCCCACACACTACACACAGCCAGGCTTGTCCCGAGGGGACCCCTAGCACAATATCCTGTGAAGCCTCCATATGGTGATTAAGGTGGCACAACTGGCCAGAAGGAATTACGCCATATAAGCAACCCAGGATGCCCCAAATGTCCATAGGGAAGTGGGAGGATTTACCACTTTTGGCCTCTAATAAAGTTGAGGAAACTAATAAAGGGGCCAGGACCGGGAGAAACCTCTTTAATACAGTGTTCTCCCATCTGAAAGACATAATAAAAAAGCACCCATAAACACAACAACAGTGGTACAATGGATAGCAAACAATAAAGCCCGCAAGGACACTCACAGACCACGTTAAGGGGGCCAGCAGACACTCCAAGAGGAAGGCAAGATGGCGCTGGAGAGACCTCGAGGGGCGGGCCGCATGAGGGGACAACGCAGAAAGCGCGCCCTATAGGCCACGCCCCCTCCGCAAGGCACACGCAATTGGCCTGCATCAGCAGCCAATAGGAGGGCCAGGAAAATTGATAGTGATGCCGCCACTGACCGTGGAGGCCACAGGGCGCGCGTGTCAGCGGCGGCAAATTCAAATGAAGACAGGGTGCAGAGCCCTGAAAGGGAATCATAGTAAAAAGCAATAAAGTCTATAAACTAACATGCACCCCCCCCCCCCCCCCCCGAAAGAACAAGGAGAGAGAGGGGGGATAATGGAAGACCCCACTAAAGACCAGGGCATGGGAGGGCAAAGGCGGACGTGGGCATCCCAACTCAGGTTCACCATAACCTGCACCGCCTATCCTTTGATAGGGGATTGCGGCCGGAGCTAAGCTCCCTAGCAGAGCACCAGTGATAGGTGCCGCCTACCATCACCCGACCAGCGCAGCCAAAGCTGGGAGGCATAAGAAAAAGGTGGAATGGGTGGAAATAGTCCTACAGGGCCAAGGGCTGCTAAGCCTGGCTCACCTGCGAGAAGAGAAGCCATCTTCTGACCTTCGCAGCCGACTGCAGAGAAGGAACAGGGGAATTTGTGGGCGGTCCCGGGTATATATGGACCGGGAGGGGCCTCTTTTTGCCATCTCTGCAGTCTAGCGCCCTCTGGCTCAAAGGGAGGCCCTTGCAGAGCAGACAACACCAGATTCAAATCCCAGACTGGTAGCAAAGGCTTATCGGGTGGACGCACATGAGAAACACCCTGGCCTTTAGGGTACTAAGTTGAAGGCCCAGATCCAAACCATGTTGTAAGAATTCCAGAATCCTGGGAATAGAAAACACCCGACAGGGAAGAGACTTGGACTCACACCAGGCAATGTAAGCATGCCAGACCCTGTAATAGATAAAGGACGAGGACTTCTTCTTACCCCGAATCATGGTATCAACAACAGAAGCAGGCAACCCCTTTTCCATCAATATGGAGGTTTCAGCAGCCAAGCCGTTAAAGCCAGAGTTTGTAAATTGAGATGGCGTAGCTGCCTCTGTGTGAGAAGATCTGGATCCTTGGGCAAGACGTGCCTGTCTACTGCCAACCGCACAACGTCTGCGAACCAAACTCTTCTTGGCCAACAAGGGGCCACCAGTATGGCTGGTACCCGCTCCTGGGCTATCTTGCGCATGACCCTGCCCAGGAGAGGAAACGGAGGGAACACATAGAGAAGCGGAAACTCCGTCCAAGGTATTGCCAAGGCATCCGTGGCGAAGGCTAGAGGATCCTGAGACAGAGAGACAAATCTGGGAAGTTTGTGATTGTGACGGGACGCAAACAGGTCCACATCTGGCTGACCCCAGCGGTGACAGAGGGAGAGAAACACCCGGTTGTTGAGAGACCACTTCCCCAGATGAGACGTCCCCCTGCTCAGGGAGTCCGCTACCTGGTTCTCCACCCCTGGGATGTAGACCGCTGAGATGCAGGGAACATGCTGTTCCGCCCAAGACAGAATCAGGGACACTTCCTTGAAGGCTCGCTTGCTCCGAGTCCCTCCCTGTCTGAGCAGATCTGAACAGCCCGACCCCGAAGGTGAGAGGATAGGCAAGAAAGAACCAACCTGATCGCCCTCAGTTCCAGGACGTTGATGGAAGCATGGGCCTCTTGTGGGCCCCACCGACCCTGGAACCTCAGGGACTTCCAGAAGCCTCCCCAGCTGGTCAGACTGGCATCTGTGGTGACCATTTCCCAGCACAGGGAAGAAGGTTCCTTGAGTCCAGCCACCACGAGACAGACTGTGTGGCCAGGGGAGTCAAAACAAATTCCTGATCCAGGGACACAGGGTCCAGATCCCAAACTGACAAGAGATGCAACTGAAGAGGTCTCATCTGAAACTGAGCAAAGAGGACTGCCTCAAAGCAGGACACCATCAGGCCCACCAACTGCATCCCCTGACGGATGGAGGGATGAGAACATGACAGCAGAGCCCGAGCCTGCAGCTGAAGACCCTCCACCTTCTGCTGAGGAAGGAACACCTTGACCTAAGGTATCCAGAGTCATGCCCAGAAAGGACTTCACCAAGGACAGGAACAGAGAAGACTTGGGATAGTTGATCACCCAGCCGAAAGACTCCAGAGTGGATGTCACCATTTGAGTGTCCCGCTCGGCCTGAGGAAAAGACTCGGCCACAATCAGGTCCAGGTAAGGAATGATGAGGATGCCCTGGTTCCTTAGCAGAGCCATCACTCCCGCCAGCACCTTGGTGAACACCCGAGGTGCCGAGGTGATACCGAAGGGTAGAGCCACAAACTGGTAATGCTGATCCTGCAGCTCGAACCTCGAAATCTCTGATGACCTGGGAAGATAGGCACATGAAGATATGCATCCTTGATGTCCACAGTGCTGATGAAGTCGCCCGGGCGAAGGGTACTGACAGCAGAGCGCAGCATCTCCATGCGAAAATGCTGGAATCTGACAAATTTGTTGAGACCCTTCAGATCCAGAATGGGCCTCAGAGAGCCGTCCTTTTTGGGGACCGTGAAAAGATTGGAATAGTACCCCTAACCTCTTTCTTGATGAGGCACCAAACAAATGAACCGCCAGAAGCAACCCTTGAGCGGACAGGGGGTTTAAAGACATCCGGGATCTGATGAATCTTGGGGGGGGGGCTAGGCTGCAAACTCTGTCTTGTAACCGGAGGACACTACCTCCTGAATCCACAGGTCTGAAACATGAAGCCTCCAGACGTGAGCAAAGACCTGAAGCCGCCCCCCCAGGGTGAGGGCGCCCCTTCATGCCTGAGGGGGCTTGGGAGAGGGTTTGGGCTTAGGATTCCAGGAGAGACCGGGACGACCACGGGTTCTGCCACGGCGCCAAGAATCTCTGCGACCACTGGAGAGGAGGGAGCCACGGCCCCCTCTGGGAATGCGAAAGGAAGGGAGAGGGGGCAGAGGACCCCCCAAAGGGCAGAGACTGCCTCCTACGCTGAGGCAGCCTCCCATCCTTGGCTAGAACATCAAGACGTTCCCCAAATAGTCGCAGCCCCACGAAAGGGAGGCCAGTGAGAGCTTTCTTAGCCGCAGCGTCAGCTGCCCACTGGCGCAACCAGACAGAGCAGCGCATAGCCACCAAGAGCGCAGAGGTCCTACCACACAGCCCCACAGCATCATCCATGGCAGTAAGGATAAAGGCCACAAAATCAGAGCAAAGTAAGAGAGTCCTATATTCCTCCCGCACACTACCAGCTGTTGCGCCATCAATGAGACACTTGAGCAGCTTCTTAAGGGCAATAGCTATAATGGCGGCAGCACATACAGGGCGCAAGCCAGCCCCCACACAGGTAAAAGCATGGCAGGCCACTTGATCCATGCGCCGATCCTCACCGTCCCTCAGAGTGGTAGTGTCAGGGGAAGGCATGACCGAAGTATTGGACAAGCACTAGCACGGGAGTGTCCACCTCAGGGGGAAATGACCACCTCTTAACAAGATCAAAAGGAAAGGGATACCTTTTATCCAAACCCTTGGGCACAGCAGGCAACTTGTTAGGTTGTTCCCATTCTTTAAGCACCAAGGTGGTAAAATGTTCCTGCTCAGGGAACTCTAGACGCTGTTTACCAGGGCAAAAAAGCTCCCCCTGCTTTCTTTTAGCTACCTCAGGGGCAGCAATGTGCAAAATTTCAAAAATATGTGACAGCAGATTATCAGTGTCCTCAGGGTACCATGATTCCTCTCCGGACGCAGACCCAGGGTCACTATCGCAACCCTCCTGCTGGTTCCCAGAGGAGTCAGAGTCCTGGGAGAGCTCCCCCATCTCAAGGGGGTGACAGCCACCAAGATCATCAATCCCCAAATACATCTCAGTAAGGGGAGTAGGCCTGGGGTCCAGGTGTCTCTTCTTGCCAGAGGCCTTCCTAGGAGCATTGCTGGAAAGCTGCTTTTCAATGTTAGCCACCCGCAGAGCCAAATCAGAATGTGACTCCCTGCCAACATTCCCCTCACTGGGGCCCAATTGCAGGAGCGGGGGAGTAGGTGAAGCCAAGTGAGGCGCAGAGCTGGGAAGCGAAGCAGGCAAACCAGCTTGAAGCGCAAGGACACTTTCAGCGCACGGCATGCACTCCATGACTGTTACTCACAGGGGATACCCCACACATGGAACACAGCCGGGCCCCCAAGCACGCTATCCGCAGAAGCCTCCATATGATGATTAACACAGGTGCAATAGGCCAGCAGTGGGTACAGGCTTAAGACAGAAGCCACCCGGGATGCCCTCCCACGAGATGCCCCCAGAAGTCATTAAAGGGGGAATGAGGGGGAGGAAGGAGTGGAGCCAGGAGAAACCACAACCCAATGGTATCCCGCCTGAAAGACATAAGTAAAAACACACATGAGCATCCCGCAGCAAATATACCCCAAATCAATAAAAAAAAACCCAAGGGGGACTCACGGACCAAAGGCACCGCGGGGGCACACAGGCACAGACCGCTGGATAAGGCGACCCGCTGGAGGAAGCAGCGCTGCAGCCAGGAAGGGATAAAATCCAGACGCGCAGCTTGTCCAAAATGGCGCCAGGCAGAGATACCTCGAGGGGCGGGCCGCGGGGTGAACGACGCGATACGCATCATCACCCGGTCCCCCCCCCCCCCCGGAGAGCTCGAAAAACGGCGCTCACGTGACCCGGCCAACGCCATGACAAAGCAAAATCACCTCAGGTTATAGCGCCCACAGCCGCGAAACGCAGTACAAAGCGGCGCGGCAGCTAAAAACACCAGAAAATACACCAAAAACTTCACAAACACCACAGATTTCACCGCTCACCGCTACCACCCACCCCCCTTCCCCCCCTCAACTAAGCCAGAGGGGGGTAAGAGAGAGAGACGAGAAGGCAGCGGCGAGCGGCCATGGCCGGGGAGGACGGGAGGGGGGGCACGGGGGGGACCCAAAAGGAAAATAAGGGGACACAGTTCCCAAACTACTAACCCCCCCAGAAGTCAGGACAGAAACTCTGCATCCCTATTAGGCTCACCATAAAGCCTATGGCTGGCTACCCTTTGTGTTACAGGGTCTGCGTCTTGGAGCTGCGCTCCAGGAGCACTTGACCCTAGTGCTCTTCTACCTTCACCCGATCTGTCAGCCGAGGCTGGGAGGCAGTGAGGGTCCAGAAACTGATAGAAATAGACATGCAGGGCCGCAGGCTTGGTTGCCCCGCTCACCTGCGCAAGAGAGAGAGCCATCTTCTATCTTCGCAGTTCCACTGCAGAGGAAACACTGGGGAACTCTACGGTTAAGCCCGTTTTTATAGGGAGCCGGAACATGCCACAGCTTTCTGCAGTACCACTGCACCTTGTGGTGGAATAACCCAACTGTTATGAATACCGAAGCGGGCCGTGCCATGAAATAAAGAAAATGCTTACATCTCCATCATTTTCCTTTCCTGGTGTTTTCTCATTGATAGCCAGGGGAGTAGCTAGGGGGGGGGCATGTGCCTCGGGTTCAGCAGGTCAGGGGGGAGCCAAATGGGGGCCTGAGCACAGATGGGGGGGCGCCATTTCTAATCTTTGCCCCGGGAGCCAGAAAGACTAAGGGTAATTTTCTAGCCACCTGTACACTTGAAGGTTTGTGCAGCTGCTCGTATGAAAACGAACATTCGAGAAACTAATGGATGACCCACTGGCAGTTCTTCCTATGCTGATACTACACAACCCAGGGTCCTGTAGTAGGGCTTCATGGGAGAGAGTGAAGCAATTTGCTGCTGGGAACAGGTGTGCCACATGACCACCATGTGAAGTGGGCCTTCCCAAGGTACATTGGCTCTGGAATCTAACCAGGTAAGCCCAGTACTGTACCCAATGGCATCTATCTATTCCAGCAGTAGCCTGCAGGGTGACAGCTTGATTTAGATTCCTAAGAAGGGTTACTTTTGCTGGAAAAAATGAACTTTTATAACATATTGACCTGCCAGTATCGGGTTGTAATTTTTGTGTCTAGGAACACTGCCAAAATGTTACGTAAGTTTAGAGCATCATATAATTCACTTATTATCGCCTTTTCACAGAAGGACTCAGAACTGACAAGTTCTCTACAGGAAAAAAACATCAATACTATAGCCAAAAGCTATGTCTATAGGTACCTAGTGTGAACAAAGGAGGCAAGAAGAGAACACATTCCTATTGTGATATCAGATCAGCTTTTGTTCTATCCATAATGAGCGCTGGATTCAGTTCCTCATCTGCATTGTACATAACATACAAGCACACAGCACTCTGGGAATAAAATCTAATTAATATTGTTATCACCATCATTTAGTAACAAAGGGTCAGCAAATACGTAAGCAAGTAATTATGATCAAATTTATGTAAAGTTAATGGGATTTGGCTGGGTAGATCATAAAAAGTTTCTGCTGAAAAATATGGCTTGATGTAGAACACCAGGAAACACACAATTACACTGAGAAGTACATTAGATGCACCCCAGGAGGATTCCAGATACATCAGCTGCTGGTACAAAATGTTGCTTTTAGGTTACAGAAGTAATAAGGCTGGTTAAGGAGTTAATTGAATAACACCTCCAGATCAAATAACATCAGGCTTGCTACACAAACCTTTCTAAAGGTCATGGAAATTAATCATTTTCTGCTACCTTGGTTTCAGGTCTGAAACTTGAAAGGATAAGCTAAGATGTTAGAGAGCTTTGTATAATGAAAACCCAGCTAAAGAACATTACTCAGGGCAGCTGGGGCATACAATGGTCTGACTACTAGTTAAGAAAAACCCTCCTAAAGGAACCTTCTCTGGGCAGCAGCTCGGAACAAGAAACATACAATGTTCATCATGGCCTGATGCCTACAAATTGTGGGATTACCTGGGTAACCAAAAGTCACCCAGTTCAGTAGGGGCACATATTAGAATGTGTCCATCCAAGTTCGCTCTTGTCTCATGGGGCTTTTTCAGACAGGGTTTCACACTGGGGAAGAGCCAGACTTATATTGGAAGACGCTCTACATAAGACTACAGGATGATGCCCATCAGGACAAAACTGGTTGTGTGCCCTCCAGGAGACCCCAACCCTAAAAATAAATAAAAATAAATATATATAAAATTGTGGCTCATCATGGTCCGGCGGACAGAAGAGATTTTGAAATTATTGGTATATCTGTATTTCCATTCTATAGTTCCTCTTTTTTCTTAGGCAGCAAAGCATCTACTAATTTTCCATGTCTCCAAGGATTATTAAAAGACCTTTGTCCGAACTATATCACAAAAATAATTTTCTACAGTATCTATACCCAGGGCTAGATTAAGTGTAGTGGAGGCTCCTGGGCACAAAATCTGCTGGAGGCCCCTGATACAGTATTTTTCCTTTAAAATAATAGTCCAGCCAAGTAACTGAGTCCCTTGTGCCACCGTTGTGCGGGTGTGTGCTGCCCGGGCACTCCTGCATTGCCATGTTTTGCCTACGCATGTTTGCAGCTTTACAACCAGGCAAATGGGTGGACAGGTGACAGTGTGTTCACCTGAAGTGAAGGTGTACGAAGCAAGGCACATGGTGTGGCACACACTAATGGTGGATGCCTGGTTTTCAAAGTCAGACAAGGTTGGGGTCCTCTATATCTGAGCCCAGATGGCAGTGGATTGAAAAATACTGACCAGGTTGTAAGTGGATCCCCAATCATTTTCTCCCCTAGTTTTGAGTCGGTGTAAAAATATTGATGAATGGTGGACTGGGGGCACCATGGATCTTTCCTGCCATTTTGGTGGTTCTCTGCAGGCATAGCTTGTCCCTCCTGCTCGCACTCCCAATCCAGACTGCCATCGAAGAACACATTACCGAATTAAATAACCACAGTGTAAAAATTCACCAACAATTTGTTGGGCAATTCATTGCTGAGCTTTTTTAAGAACAAAGTCAATTTGCCTGTCCCAAAAAAGGCAAGTAGATGCCTTCAGTAGATGCACTGTCTGCCAGCTATGTTGCAAATAATTTGATGACACAATAAACATTTGATACCACCAACAATAGTGGATAATCCAGTTTTTATGTGACACCTCCATTACCTTCTAATTGCAAACTAGCAAAATAGCAAGAAGTACACAACAAACAAGAAACTTTGGAAATTCCAGATATACCGGCCTCACCAGCCACCATTGAAAAGAAACCTCTCTGGCATCTCCATACACACTGAACCTGTATGTATGAAAACACTGGCCTGAAAATGTCCTCAAAACATTACCTCCAGCAATGTAGTTTCTTATTAGACAACAGAGGTGAAGTGACTACTATACAATGTGGCACTGCACGGGCAATAGAACAGCATGTTATGTGTATGACTGAGCTATGAGTGATGTGCAGACAGGGACAGGCTTATTTCTGGGGCCCTATGCAAAGTTGTGTCTGGGGTTCTAATCAAAGACATTTGTATAGCAAAATACAATATTAACGCACCTTGTCAGGGATGTAGCCGCGTCCGCTCATGCACTGTGGGAGCTCAGAGGGTTTCACACAGAGGGGCATCCCGGTATTGTCCATCCATGCTATAGGGAATTTTTCAGGAATCGCCCATATGACCGTCCGATTTCTAATCCCTGTGGCATCTCAAACTAGGATGCCCCACTGTGTGAAACCATTAAATTGTCGCACCCACTCACCTAACCATGTTTCAGTGATGTATGCATAGGTCATAGCCGCATACTTGGGGCATCCATTTGTGATTGTCCGCCCTGGGCACGCCCCCAGTTAGAGGTGTAGGGGGATGCAACCAATGGCCCTCTCTGCACTATTCAGCTCGATAGCTGCTGTGATGTCACAGCATCTTACATAACTGAATAGAGCTGAGTGCACTGATTCTGCAGCAGTTGGTTCATGTAAGTGTACAGTGGCTTCTCATCTGCTACACACTCTGCATTGTGTTAAATGGCACCCCGCAAAACTGTCCAACGAGTGCAGTTATTTATTTTTTAAACAGAATGTGGCCCTGTCCCTGTCTCTGGGGGTCACCTGGCAGGAGGGGCATCCATGCATTTGCATTGTTTGCATGGGGTTTAAAGTGGTCCAAAACCCGGTCCTACAGTGCCCCCCGGTCCTACAGTGCATGTGCAGCTTCTCGTCCAGTCAGCATGCTCGGATCTGCTTACACCCCTTCGCCCAGGAGCTCGTATAAGGCAGCCGCATCCCCCGATACCCTTTAACAGGGAGCATGCCTGTGCTGGCCATCCACAAATGCCTAGCGCAGACACGCACCCTGCTAAAGGTATGGTGGTGCATCCCGCTGTTCATGCATGCGCTGTTGTACCGGAACAAAGGTGAGTTTCCGGGCGACCTCGGGGGTTTTACACAGCAGGGCATCCTGAATCTGGAGTCTCATCGACATTGATTAAGGTGGTCCCATGGATGCTTATTTAGGTTCAAGTTTGGAGAATTAAGAAGCCCTGATAGTCTTGGTTTTCCAACCTCTGTTTGACATTTATAGCCTTGTGACATATTGCATTATTTTGCTGATAGATCCCATCAGGGAAGACAACCAGCAGGTATAAATGCATATGATCTGTAAGGATGGATTCATACTTAAATCCGTTTCTTCCTCATGTGTGAGTTGGACCAAAAAGTGCAACAAAAACCCAGAACCTTATGCTGCCACAACCAGCTTGTGTTTTTCCAGCAATGGGTTTATGGTGTTTGTCGTCTGACATGCCACTGTCCAACCAATTGATGAAGCAAAAAATGTCACTCATAGGAGAAGGCAAGACTTTGCCAATCAGCCGAGGGCCAATTCCAATACTGCCAAGTTCTCTATGACCACATCAATGGCACGTGGTGCTCCACTGTTTGCACACTGGTTGTTTAGAGTGGTACTATTCGTCCACTCACTTTTTCATGTTCAATTGATGTAGACAGTCATCTATGCCACTGTTTCTCAACCTGTGGTATACGTACCACAGGGGCTACACAGCAGGGTTCAGGGACACACCAACAAGGGGTGTCTGATTGGTCTGTTTTATTATTTTAACAGTGAGTTGTTATCCTTGCTTGCTTTAAAAGTACTACAAGGCCCGTGGCATACTTATTTTGGTAGTATTCATAAGTTATCACTCCCTTGGGGGGTACTTGGTTGGAACTTCTTGTCACTAGGTGGTACTTGGCGTAAAAAGGTTGAGAACCACTGATCTATGCAGCCCAAAATCATACATGGAAATAAGGTAGGTATTTTTTAACCTTTGTTTTGGTATGAATTTCGACCTAGAGATATGTGTCCCTACTCCCTACCTTTTTTTCTATATGCAGCATTTGTACTATTGTTTAGTAACATTACACAACAGACCACAATATATAAATGCTGCATGACATGTGTTAAATTATATCACCTTCAAATAACAATCTTGTAGAAATTAAAATCAAATATGATAAAAAAAACATTCAAAAATGTTCATGGGGCATCCTTATTTTTCACAAAATATCAAAAAGTTTTTTTATATACAAAGCAACAATACGCAATGACTGCTCAAAACTGTGATGTAACATTTTCTACATGTAGACACAACATATGTCCAGTGTAACACAGAAGCAATTCTGAGAGCGTGAACTCAACAACACAAGAACAAACCCCCAACAGTCAAATATTTTGACGGTAAATAACATTAAAGGCTCTGTCCAGGCCAAAATAAAAAATGGCTATAATGACCTTTTGTCTCAACCTGGCTGTAACTTACTTGGTCCCCAAATCAGGTACCCAGGCCTCCATGCATACCCTGGAGTGCAGTGCTAACATGTGGCTAGTGGACGGTGGTCAGGCACCCAAGAAATCCCAGGGAGCGTACACACAGCATAACTGATTTTCAGAGACGTGTTTCTAAACACACAGGGGAACAACTTGAGGGGGTGCAACCACACTGGGGACCAGAAGATCAGGGGGGGCCATCATTGTTGCTCCTCCACCTTATAAATCATATTTGTGCTCACTTGCCATCATTTAGAGAAATGAAACACCATAGGGTCGATTCATGGTTGGTGAGGAATTGTTGAGGAGAGCCAAACAGGAGGTCAAAAAACAGAGAGAGCTTTAGGAAATGATAAATGGATATCTGGGGAAAACAATACTTACTGTGCAAGGCCTACACTATATGCAAAGCCACTTCCATAGTTTCTTGCATCACAAGCTGAACTCTCCAAATATGAGCAACATTCCTTACTGCACATACACACTCTTTCATTAGAGCTGCTGACCCTATTCTGGAATAAACTATCAAAGCAGGGCCTTACTTTTTGAGAAGATTGTCAGCAATAGCAGCATCCTTGTTTCTCATTATTTCTTACAGTATTCACAGCCACACGATTCTGTTTGTCAGCTGATTAGTAATCTACTTACAAATCCACCCTTCTGTACATTTCTTCTCCTGAAAAGTCGAGGTGTTGCTGCCAGAATTCTCCAGTACCTATTTTGAATGGGGACGTTAACGTGGATGGAAACACTTTTAACCCCCCCCCCCCCCCGCAGCCCCCCACCGCCTGGGGGCCTTGGACGATGCTGTTCTCTCAAAGGTGACCAGTTTTTTTTTTCTTACATTTTTTTTCTCCGCCAAAGCCACAGCCAGCAGCACTTTTAAGAACGTTGATTGACCAATATCAAAAGTGCCATAGCAGCGCGAGCCAGTCACATTCCCGGCCTAGTACTCGGACTCGTCTGATCCCACATTCAGTACTTCAGAAAGGCTGGGTGCAGAAGTACAGCCGCAGGGAAGTCAGGGATGCGGCGGCCGCTGATCAGAGTGTTGCAGAACCCACTTGAAAAGGTGAGTTTACCGAAGACCCAGAGGGTGTCACACAACGGGGCATCCCAGTATAATCTGGCACCCAGCCCTGGGGTCTTTTAGACTCCAGGGTCATGCTGTACGGGTTTTCATCCGCATTAAAGTGGACCAATCACCATGATTTCAGCTATCCTGGGGGCATCCAGATGCAGGGTGTCCCCCTATTTAAAACCCCCCAGATCGCCCACTTTCCCTCACCTTTCCCCCTCCCCACGGCGCATGGATTCGTCCAATCAGCGCTTTATGCGGTGTATAGGAATGCGCGCCATAAAGCAGCTAATTGAACATCACACCAGCACCTGTATCCCCGGCTCCTGTGTGGAGGGCGTGCTCCCACGAGTCTCGCCTATCTGGCTGGGCACGGGGAGCACAAACAGCTGCAGAGAAGCCAGGCATGCAGCACCGGCAAAGACATCATCGATTACCAGCACCCCAGGGGTGTCACACAGCGGGTATAGGATGTCCCCCAGTGCAGGCTAGCTCCTGGTCCTGAAATCTTTTAGATTCCAGGCCAGTCGCAGGGGGTGATTGGTCTGCTTTTAAAGGGATTGTCCATGCAAAACTTCAACTGCCAGATATTTTTTGTGTCAAATGTCCTCAATATGCTAAGCTGATATTTTGTTTTTGTTTGTTCTTATGTTGCAAATGTGTGTTTTATGGAAGCGGTTTTCACTACCCGCAGCTTGTTGCTATTAGCAACTGCACACTAGACCTGTACACACAGAACACTGCTGCTGGGCATGTGTAAGGTTGAGTGAGCTCCCTCACCTCAGCAGCGGCCATAGAAGTGTTCTGTGTGTAAAGGGCTCCCTTCTCTCTTCTTGGTGCACAGACTTGGTGTACAGTTGGCATTAGCGACAGATTGCAGGTAGTGAAAACTGCTTCCAAAAAACACACATTGGCTAACAGAAGAAAAAATTAAAAAAATACAAGATAAGCTCAGCACATTGAGGATGTCAATTTGGCACAAAAAAAGCCATCAAAGGTAGCCTTTCCCTTAAACTTTATAATGCATTAAAAGTTCTTTCTCATGTATGTTTTCTGTAAGATCTGTTTCCATTCTAGTGTATATATTATCTACTCCATATTATTTAGAGCTCCTATGGACATGGATAACTTTCCTATTACATTTTGTAGCCAATGGAGTTGCTTTTATTGTTCTATTATTATATGGTTTTTGTTTGCACTCTATTACTTACTGTACTACCCTTTTTGTATTTACTACTATGCAAAGCGCCATGGAATATGAAAGTGCTACATACATAAAAACTTTATAATGCATTTCAAGTTCTTGTCCATGTTTTCTAGAAGAACGATTTCCATTCTATTGTAAATATTATCTTCCGTAGAAGCCAGAAAAAATTCTTTAGACAGCAAGGACCTAGAAGCAGAGTTCTCTTTTCTATGGTATACTGTAGTCACTGGATATGTTTACAGTATGTTGTATTATTATATGATGTTATGTCAGCATTTCATGTACACTACTGCTTTTGTTTGTGAATACTAGTTTCCAAGAGCCATGGTATATGATGGTGCTATATAAAGAAGGCTTTGACATAGTGGTGCCTGTAACAGGGAAGAAGCATGACAGCTAGGCAACAAATATTTTTAGAAGATGAGTAATGACAATTAATGTGTTTTTAAAGCAAACATAAAAACATAGTAATTGAATGAAAAAACCCACCAGCCATATCCTCCAAAAGAGACGCTGCGCTTTCTTCGGAACATCTTTGCAGTTACAGCTTGCCTGGCGTCTCTAGCAACAGCCTCTGCACTTGTACCGGGCACAGAGAGATGAGGAGAGGGGAGAAGGAGGAGGAGGGGGGCAAACAGCTGCAGCTGATGGTGAGGCTCTGCCTGGCCACTGCCGGTGCTGCTGCTGCTGCGTTTCACAATGACAACAGACGCCAGTTCTCAGTTGGTTTCCTGTGTTGTGCTCCTGTCTGCCAAATGCTGGACCTCTCTCACCAAAGAAACTCTTCACTAGTGAGGTGGAGTCCTGCCGGGCCTCTGATTATTTCTTCCCACTGTTCAACCTCTTTTACAAATGTGTGTACTATAAACACGTGCTAACTGAAAAACGTTACCAGTGCTTCCCCTATTGTAGAGGAACTGCAAGTTCCAGCATGGCTTATTTATACCTTCTGCTATTAGCTACACATGGAATTTTTTAAAATATATTTAGCAATTACCATGCTTGTGATTCAAGTATTAGGCAGTGGTAATCATTACAAAAAACACCCCCTCCCCCTTTACAAATGAAAGTGACATTTGCAAAAAGGGCATTTTAGAGTGAAAAATAAACTAGAAGTATTTTTTTTTTACACTTGGTGCTGGATTGACCTCTAGCTAGACAATGGCAGGGAACATGGCGTTTTACTCCAAAATGAAATTAATACACTTTTTGCCCCTGATGCTGGACTGATCCCTTTCAGTTAAAGTGGACCAACACCCAGGGGTGATCGGCCCGGGAATCTATAAGATTCCCGGGCCGATCACCTCACTCACCGCGGGACATCCGAGATCGGGATGTCCCGCGGGGTGAAACCCCCCCAAAAAACCCCAAACTCCTTACCTGATCCGCCGCCTCCCGCGCGCCCCTCTAGACGTGCGGCGCGGGCGCGCGCACGCCGAGAGTGACGCGCGGGAGGCGGCGGCGGACGTGCTGTCTTGGACGCCGCTGTCACCCGCTTGGACGTCGGCGAGGATTGGATGGCGCGGTCACGTGGGAGCGGGGAGAGGTGAGTTTTTGGGGGTTTCTGGGGGGTTTCAGAGAGCGGGACACCCCCGATCGGGGTGCCCCGCCGAAGTGGACCAAAACCCAGGATAGTCAAAATCCTGGGTGTTGGTCCACTAAGAGGAGTAAATCTAAAAACAAATCAAATTCTGTCCCAATTTCAAGTTGAAAGAAGCATTTCCAAACACTAAACACCTAAAAGGCTTAAAGTATTTGTGCAGTCTCACCCTCTCCCCAGCTGAATGCAGCGCTTCAGCTTGTAAACCTCACTGTAGACTGGCTATGGGCACCTACTTTCCGGCCAAACAGCTACTCCCCTCACATCCAGTCCCCAGTCAGCTTAGCACAGCAAGGATGGAATTGAGCAGGGACATCTAGAGCAGCACTGGAGGCTGACATCATGCTGGACGCATACCCCCCAATTGTCCCAGGACTGTCCCGATTCTTCACATTTCGTCCCGTGCCCGGCGGCGCATGCAGTTGTCCCGTGCTGTAATGTCCCACGCCGTCGCCCAGGGGGTTGCCGCGGCCTCTCAGACACCCACTGCCGCTGGCTCCGAGTAAGAGCGCTTAGCTGAACACTCTGGGCCAGTGGCAGCGGACGTCTGAGAGGCGGGGAGTCTGGGAGGCAGGTTTTTTTTTTCACTTCTTTAATTTCATTGGTGGTTCAGTGGGTGGGGGCGGGACTCCAGGAAGGAACCTATTACTGCTGCTAAGCTGGAGGTGGGCGGGACTCCAGGAAGGAGCCTCGCTGGGGATCGCAGAGGAGGGGAAATTGTTGAACTGGTGAGTATGTGTTTGTGTCTGTATCTGTGTATGTGTGTGTTTGTGTCTGTCTGTCTGTGTGTCTACGTGTGTTTGTGTCTGTCTGTTTGTCTATGTGTGTGTGTCTGTGTATGTGTGTTTATGTGTGTCTGTCTGTGTGCCTATGTGTGTGTTTGTGTCTGTCTGTGTGTCTATATGTGTGTGTTTGTGTCTGTCTGTGTGTCTATATGTGTGTGTTTGTGTCTGTCTGTGTGTCTATATGTGTGTATTTGTGTCTGTCTGTGTGTCTATATGTGTGTGTTTGTGTCTGTCTGTGTGTCTATGTGTGTTTGTGTCTGTCTGTGTGTCTATGTGTGTGTGTCTGTCTGTCTGTCTGTGTGCCTATGTGTGTGTTTGTGCCTGTCTGTTGGCCTGATGCAGAGCCTCCTCGTTCAGCTATCCCGTGCGTTTTCCCGTTGTTTTTGGGCTGTGATCGGGTCAGGAAAGGGTGCTACGTTGCTTTTTGTGTGCGTGTATGCGCTCAGGTGTTTGTTCAGGCGCCTTTCCGATTGACGGCTCGCAAGAGGCTGAACGGACGGGCCGTTGATTGTTCCGTTTTTTAATTGATTCAGAGCCTTGATTTCCGATTGAAACAAGCCCAATTTAACGAGGGCTACGCGGCCTGGTTCTTTTGAGCATGGCAGGTCCAAAAAACATTAAGGAAAAAACTTAGCAAAAAATTAACCCTAAAAATGGACCAAAAAAAAAACCCCTAGATAAGCACAACATACTTACAAGGCAAAACTGATGATGTTTTTCATTCACAGATCAAAGAAAAGGGCAGCAAGAATATTGAAGAGCCGGCTTCAACTTTTTAGAGTTTTTAAAACCCAAAATACATTTTTATTAGTTTAAAAAAAAAAGGTTCATAAAAAAAAAAAAAAAAAAAAAATGGTGTGGTGTGTTCTCTTTCCTGGCACTGTACATTCTCAGGACATAATCATACAATTACATGTCCAAAAAGGTACGTAATATGGGACAAGGAATAGGAAGAAGAAGGAGAACAGATTAAGGTATGCATTAAACATAGGGAAGCAGAAAAATAAGAACAGATTAAGGTAAGCATTAAACACAGGGAAGAAGAAAAAGAAGAAGGAGAACAGAAGAAGGTAAGCATTAAACACAGGGAGGAGGAAGAAGAAGAAGGATAGTAGTTTAAGGTAAGTATTGGTGTTGGTAAAAGTGTCAGTTTGATGTATGAGGGAAGCTTGAGGGAGGACTAGGGATGTGCGCTTGCGTGGACACAGATTGTCCACAGGAAATCCATGGAAATGTAAGTATACATGGAAAAACAATCGGAATCGGGGTGAAAACGGAAACAGATGGCAAGAAGGTACGTTTGGAAACGCATTAAAAAGGAGCCAAAAACGGATCGTCCGTGTGAACGGCAACGGAACCCACGACTACGCGGAAAGCACCCGAGAGGGGAAAAAACACTTCCCGAATGAAGACACATAAACGGATCAGTAATGGAGCTCTCCCGACGGCGGCTCTGAATCACACTTGAACCCTGAGACAAACGGATGGAAAACGGGCCATAGGAAAAACAGAACAAAATAAGGTCAGTTCTGGGGAGGCTCTGCATCAGGCCATGTGTATCTATAAGTGTGTGTTTGTGTCTGTCTGTGTGTCTATGTGTGTGCGTTTGTGTCTGTCTGTGTGTGTGTGTGTCTGTGTATGTGTGTCTGTGTGTGTGTGTGTGTGTGTGTGTGTGTGTGTGTGTGTGTGTGTGTGTCTGTGTCGCCCCTAACTGGTTGTAATGAGGGATGCCCCTCACTGGCTGCAATGAGAGATGCCCTATTTAATTCTTAGGTGGTGTTTCCCTTTAAAGTGGACCAAAACCCAGCTGGATCGGTATTCCCTCCCCACGGGGCATCCAAAATGGGGATGCCCCGCTGTGTAAAACCCCCCCAGGCCACCCTCTACACTTACCTGAATCCCGGTCCAACGGAGCATGCGCGGGCCGCATCTCACACTTCTCTCTAGCAGGGAAGATTTGTGAAGATTTGTGAATAGGCGTCGCTTAGACACGCTGATTGGACGAGCGGCGGCGCATGTGCTGTAGGACCGCGGTGAGGTGAGTTGGCTGTGGCGATCAAGGGGGTTTCAAACATGGGGCACCCCAGATCAAGGTGTCCCAGGGGGAGTGGACCAGAACCCAGGATAGTCAAAATCCGCAGTGAGGTGAGCTGGCTGCAGCGATCGGGGGGTTTCACAAAGTGGGGCACTCCCCGGATTAAGGTTCCCCGGGGGGAGTGGACCAAAACCCAGGATAGTCAAAATCCTGGATATTGGTCCACTTTAAGGGCGTGGCTTTTTGTGTCCCTCTTTACGGCTTTCAAAAGTTGGGAGGTATGTGGACGTGCTGCAGAAATGTGAGTTTCCCCCACTGCTGCCCTCCTCTCCCTGTGCCCCCTCCTGCCCCATGTGTACCATCCCCATACTGATGCCCCCTCTGTCCCCTGATGAGCACAGACTCCACCGGCAGCCGCATCCCCGGCTTCTCTACAGCTGTGCGCTCTTCTGCGCCCCGGCCTTCCTGAGTGGCTGGATGCGTGTGCCTGAACAGTGGATGTGGCCAGCCAGCTTTCTTACAATTCCTTCTTCCTTGCTCGCACAGCGCATGCCAACCCCCAGCATCCTTGCACTGCACACACCCCACCAGGCAAATCTAAATGGCTGGTGGCAGGTCTGTGCAGTGGCCATGGGGACGTACACGTCAATGAATGATAATTTGAAGAGGCCTTCACATGTGCCATGGGAGAAAGGTCAGCAATGCAACCGTGAAGTTGGCCAAAACCCGTCTTGGTCAGCATCTCAGATTTTGGTCTGCTTTAAAGTAAAAGCAATAATACAGACATGATAAAGACGGGAGGCTTTTGTGCTCTGTTTGCAAGCTGGACACTTGATAAACACTTGACAGAACCACAAGAAACAGGAAGTAGATAAGGAACCATATTAAAATAAAATTGTTCTAAATGTTGCTGATTCTGACGTTTCTTTACCAACTATTAGTGAGATTTCTGGGTCAGATTGTCTACCCAGAATTGATACAGATACTGATTTATGACAGAAGTGCCACATCGGTGCAAATTAGAGTAGTAAAAAAATAAATAAAATATATTTTTTTGACACTTGTGCATGTTGCTGCACTACAAGAAGCACATTTTTTCACAAAAAAGAGGCCCTACAGCCACTCGGTCCTTTGGCACTCCCCGTGTAAAAGAGCACAGCAAGCCAAAGTGGCCCAGCAGCTGTCTATGACCTTCACAGAGCATGCTCAAGGCTCATAAAGCTGCTCCATGACATGCCTTTTACAGCTCAGCCTTCCCCCAGAAATGAAAGCAAACAAATCAGTTTCGCCTATAATAGTCTAACTACACTATTTAATGGTTCCTATTCACTATCAGGGCCTACTCCACTGACATGGCTCAAATTTTTCCTACTTTGAGTGTTGCCCATGGTTTCCACCCGTCACACATGTGCAGACTATCTTCCAATCAGAATAGATTGAGGGGCATATTAATGCCAATCTTTAAGGAATTAATTCCTGGGCCACCACGCGCTGGCTGATCCCCATCTCTGTGCACCCAATGCCAATGATTAATATATGCATGTGGGCAGTGGGCTCGTGCTGCCAGATGTGTGCACATCCGCTATGGGAGGGAGGAAAGAGGTAAGACTTGTGACCATCCCACGGGTTTCACACAGGGGGAAATCATGGATCCTCCATGGGGAGGCCAGCTGCTGGTGGGTTCCACTTTAAAGGTATTCCTGGGCATCCCAAACCCCTGCAATCTTCCCCCAAATTAACTAAACATTCAGTTTTCGCCTCCCCCCCAATCATAGACATTGGCAGCCAGCTTTTACCTTATTCACGCGCTCTTTCTTCATGCTCGGCCACCCCACCCCCTATCTTTCCGCTCGCTTTCATTCCTCCTGCCTGCCCGCCCCACCTACTGCCTTTCCTCCCTCCCGCCCACTGTCATTCCTCCCTCCCGCCCCGCCCGCTTTGTTTACAAGCTGTCATTCCCTCAGTCCCGCCCGCTGTCATTACCTCCCTCCCGCCCCGCCCGCTGTCTTTCCTCCCACCTACACGCCTGGCCTCGGGGTCCGAAAACCTAGCGTCCGCGGTCCGTGGGTTAAGTACCCCTGCTATACACGGTCACCCACCTGTAGAGCTGCACGGTGACCGCATCCTCCTCCTCCTGCACCCGATGGTAGCGAACCTCCGTGCGGGTAGCCTCAGGGCCCGGTACCATTTGAGTCCCCGGGGGTTGGGGACCACTGCTTTATAGGATCAAGCTTGTGGGCTGTCGGGTAAGTAATTTATAAGTTTAGACCAAGGGTTCCCAACCCTCTCCCTCAAGGTCCACCAACAGGTTATGTTTTATCAATCTCTACACAGACGCACAGCTGAAATCATTAGTGCAACAGCAGAACCTCTCACAAAAAGACAATTCTGTGACTACTCACCTGTAGAATTGCTTTTACTATGCATGGCACGGCCTGCTTCACAAAATCATAACATCTGGGATTCCACCACAAGGTGGCGCAGTGGCGCTGCAGAAGAGTTGTGGCTCTGCCCGCTACCATATTAAAATGGAATCATCATAGACTTGTCCAGTAGTTGACAAGCAGTGATACAAGAACCGGGAACAAATAAGATAACAACCCTAACTAGATTGGAACAATCACCATAAAGATGCAACCAAGAACAACGTAACAAGGGTGGGGTGAAGCAGGCCGTGCCATGCATAGTAAAAGAAATTCTACAGGTGAGTACTCACAGAATTGTCTTTTACCTAGTGCTTGGCACGGCCTGCTTCACAAAATCATAACATCTGGGACATCCAAAAGCAGTGTCCATAAAGTAGGGTGGGATCCCCAAAAGGAAAGTAACAACAGACGGTTTAGACCACCACCGCCTGGAGTACCTTGCGGCCAAAAGCAGCATCAGCTGAGGCCTTAACATCAACTTTGTAAAACTTGGAAAAAGTATGAACAGAAGACCAAGCTGCAGCCTTACAAACCTGTTCAACAGAAGCTTGGTGCTGAAAAGCCCAAGACACACCGATAGCACGAGTAGAATGAGCAGTAACCCTAAAAGGGGGAACCTTCCCCTTAGTAGAATAGGCCTGCTCCACCGCCTGACGGATCCACTTGCTGATAGTGGATTTACCCGGAGGCCGACCCTTTCCTAGGTCCAGCAGGAAGAACAAAAAGTGCGTCAGACTTCCTGAAAGACTCAGTAGCAACCAAATAAAACTTCAGGGCCCTGACAACATCCAGAGAATGAAGCGTCCACTCCTTGGAATTAGCAGGATTAGGACACAGAGAAGGCAAAACAATGTCCTGATTGAGATGAAAAACAGACACAAGCCGAAACATCACCTTATCCCGATGCCGCTCAAAATAAGGAGGTTTGATGGAAAGAGCAGCCAGCTCAGAGACTCGCCTAACCGAGGTAATGGCCACCAGGAAGGCCACCCTAAGAGTCATAATGGGCAACGCAGCCCCACTGATAGGCTCAAAAGGAGGACCCTGCAAAGCAGACAACACCAAATTTAGATCCCAAACCGGTAGCATGGGTTTACGTGGTGGACGCACATGAGTAACTCCCTGAAAGAAAGTCTTGACCAACCAGTGATTGGCAAAAGACCTTTGGAAGAAAATTGCCAGGGCTGACACCTGTCCCTTGAGGGTTACTAAGTTGAAGGCCCGAATCCAGGCCATGTTGCAAAAAATCCAGAATCCTGGGAATAGAAAACACCCTACAAGGCAGAGACTTAGACTCACACCAGGCAATGTAAGCATGCCAAATCCTATAGTAGATAAAGGACGAGGACTTCTACCTAGCCCTAATCATGGTATCAACAACAGAGGCCGGCAAACCCTTATCCATCAAGATGGAGGTTTCAGCAGCCAAGCCGTTAAAGCCAGCGTTTGTAAATTGGGATAGCACAACCGTCCTTGAGTGAGCAGATCTGGATCCTTGGGCAGGACATACTGATCCACTGCCAACTGCACGATGTCTGCGAACCACAACCTCCTTGGACAGCAGGGGGCCACCAGAATGGCTGGTACCCCTTCCTGGGCTATCTTGCGCAGCACCCTGCCCAGCAGAGGAAGGGGAGGGAACACATAAAGGAGCCAAAACTCCGTCCAAGACATTGCTAGCGCATCCGTGGCGCCGGCCAGAGGGTCCTGTGACAGGGAGACAAACCTGGGAAGCTAGTGATTGTGGCGGGACGCAATCTCATTGGGGGAACCGAGACATCCCCCTGCTCAGGGAGTCTGCCTCCAGGTTCTCCACCCCCGGAATGTAAACCGCCGAGATGCAAGGCACATTTTCTTCCGCCCAAGACAGTATCAGGGACACTTCCTTGAAGGCTCGCTTGCTCCGAGTCCCTCCCTGATGATTGATGTAGGCAACTGCCGTCTGGTTGTCCGAGCGGATCTGAACAGCCCGACCCAGAAGTTGTGAGGTCAGGTGAGCAATAACCAACCTGATCGCCCTCAGTTCCAGAACATTAATGGAAGCATGGGACTCCTGGGGGTCCCATTGACCCTGGAACTGCAGAGACTTCCAAAAGACCCCCCAACCTGTCAGACGGGCATCTGTGGTGACAGTCCACCCAACGCTGGGGCAGAAAAGTCCTGCCCACTAGAAGGTTCCTTGAGTCCAGCCACAACAAGAGGGACTGTCTGGCCAGGGGGGACAGAGCAAACTTCTGATCCAGGGACACAGGGTGCAACTGAAGAGGCCTCATGTGAAACTGAGCAAAGGGGACCCCCTCAAAGCAGGATACCATCAGACCCACTAACTGCATCCCCTGCTGGATGGAGGGATGGGGACACGAGAGCAGAGCCCAAGCCTGCTTCTGAAGGCCCCCCACTTTCAGCTGGGGTAGGAAAACCTTGACCTGAGAGGTATCCAGAGTCATGCCCAGAAAGGACCTCACCAAAGACGGAGACAGTGAAGACTCGGGATAGTTGATCACCCAGCCGAAGGACTCGAGAATGGAGGTCACCACCTGAGTAGCCCTCTTGGCCAGCCGAAGAGACTGAGCCGCAAGCAGAATGTAGTCCAGTTAAGGAAGGATGCAAATGCCTTGATGCCGCAGCAGAGCCATCACGCCCGCCAGCACCTTGGTGAACACCTGAGGCACCGAGGTGATACCGAAGGGTAAGGCCACAAATTGGTAATGCTGATCCTCTAGAGCAAACCTGAGAAATCTCTGATGACCCAGGAAGACTGGCACATGAAGATAAGCGAAGGGAACTGACAGCCGAACGAAGAGTTTCCATGAGAAAGTGCTTGAACCTGACAAACCTATTGAGACCCTTCAAGTCCAGGATTGGCCTCAGGAACCTGTCCTTTTTGGGGACCGTGAACAAATTGGAGTAGAAATCCTGACCCCGTTCCTGGGAAGGCACCGGGCAAATGACTCCTGAGTCCAGCAGACGTTGAACCGCAAGGCGCAACCCCTGAGCTGACAGAGGGTTGTGAGGCATCCGGTATCTGAGGAATCTGGGATCTGGGGGGGGCCAGGCTGAAAACTCTATCTTGTAACCGGAGGACACCACCTCCTGAATCCACCGGTCTGAGACGCGGAGCCTCCAGACGTGAGCAAAGAGCCGAAGCCGTCCCCCACCTGGATGGGTGAGGGCGCCTCCTCATGCCTGACGAGGCTTGGGAGAAGGTTTGGGCTTGGGGTCCCATGAGAGACCGGGACGACCACGGGATCTGCCACCGCCCCAAGACCCCCTGTGGGCACCTGAAAAGAAGGACCCTCGACCTCTTCTGGGGGTACGAAAGGAGGAGACTGAAGCAGATGGCCCCCGAAAAGGCAGAGGCTGCCTCCTACACTGAGGCATCCTACCATCCTTGGCTAAAACATCCAGGCGCTCACCAAAGAGCCGCAGCCCCACAAAGGGGAGTTCAGTGAGAGCCTTCTTAGCAGCAGCGTCAGCTGCCCACTGACGCAACCAAACACAGCGGCGCATAGTCACCAAGAGGGCAGAGGCCCTACCACTCAGCCGTACTACATCATCCATGGCAGTAAGAATAAAGGCAACAAAATCAGAGCACAGCAAAAGGGTCCTATACTCAGCCCTTCCAGCTGTAGTGCCAGCAAGGAGATGATTGATCAGTCTCTTAAGAGCAATAGCAGTTATGGCAGCGGCAAAGGACGGAAGCAAACCAGCCCCCACAAAGGCAAAGGTATGGCAGGCCAGCTGATCCATACGCCGGTCCTCGCTGTCCCGCAGTGTAGTAGTGTCAGGGGAAGGCATAACAGAAGTGTTAGACAATCCAAGAACAGGCGCGTCTACCTCGGGGGGACCCGACCATCGCTTAACCAAATCAGCAGGAAAGGGATACTTCTTATCCAAACCTTTAGGTACCGCGGGCAATCTACTAGGGCATTCCCACTCCTTGAGCACCATATTAGTGAAATGACTCTGCTCAGGGAACTCCAGTGTCACGCTCCCGGAACCTCAATTACCACTTGGACAACTCCAGCTCTCTTGGTAAGGGCCTCAACCCCCAATCTCCGCAGCCAGCTTCACCTATAGGAGCCCCCGCTTGCCGAGACGCAGAACACGCCTGCTCGGGATCGGTTGCCCCCAGGACTTTATGGCTCAAAGGATGAGGTCTTACGGTACAGAGTGCTGGAGAGCCCGCGGCTGGAAGTGGAATCGGGTAGCCGGTATGTGAGCGTAAGGATGGCAGTCCAATAGACAGGCAAGGGTCGGCAACTGGAGTGGAGATCGAGGATGGTCAAACAAGCGAGGGTCGGCAACAGGAACGGAGATCAAGGATGGTCAAACTGGCAAGGGTCGGCAACAGGAGTGGAGATCGAGGATGGTCGAACTGGCAAGGGTCGGCAACAGGAGTGGAGATCGAGGATGGTCAAACAAGCGAGGGTCGGCAACAGGAACGGAGATCAAGGATAGTCAAACAAGCGAGGGTCGGCAACAGGAACGGAGATCAAGGATAGTCAAAAAACAGGCAAGGTCGGCAACAGGAATCAGGATCAAAAACGAGGATAAACAGCTACAAGGGTCTAGGCGCTATAACAGGCAATGACAGACTGACTGGGTTGAGGTTAAATAGGGAACAGACATGATTGGCCAAGGAGAGACAGTGTAGTGATTGGTGCAACCAGGAACTTCAAACAGATTGGACATGGGGGGGAACCGCCCAGAACACAAGGGCCTCTGATTGGCCCAGTGTCAGTGGGGAGGTCCCACTAATGCAGCTGGGGCTTTAATACATCATTTAACCTTCCTCCGGCGGCCGCGCTGAGAGCAGCGCCGCCGGAGGGAATAAACTGAACGTGCTCGCGCACGCGCGCGAGCACGAGAAGCGACGCCGGAGCCGCCGAGTGAGCAGGGAGGCGCGTGCGCGCCAGCCTGCACAGAAGCCGCCGCCCGCCGCGGCCGCCGGACAGGTGGCTGCGCAGCGGGAGCGGGCGGCTGAGGACCCGGGACGACGCTGGAACGGGGAACCGGTAAGGAGGTAATGACATTACCCCCCCCCTCACGAGGGGCCTCCGGACCCTCACCCGGCTTCCCCGGGTTGTCACGGTGAAATTTCCGTACAAGAGCCCTGGCATGGACATCACAAGAAGACACCCAGCACCTCTCCTCAGGACCGTAACCAACCCAATCAATTAAGTATTGTAACGTATTGCGAACCCTACGCGAATCCAAAATCTTGTTCACTTCATATTCTTGCACATTATCCACTAAAACAGGAGGAGGACCAGCAGGAGAAGAGTTTTTAGCTGGTTTCAACAGAGAAACATGAAATGAGTCGGAAATCTTCATAGTAGAAGGAAGCCGTACTTTATAGGTAACATTATTAAGTTTCCTGATGATAGGGTAAGGACCAATAAATTTAGGACCCAATTTATAAGAAGGCTGACGGAGAGCGATATTCCTAGTGGAAACCCAAACAAGGTCTCCACACTGAAGGATAGGTTCCTGAGACCTGCGACGATCAGCAAACCTTTTATATTTAACGCGCATAGTTTCTAAATTTTCCTTGACGCGTGCCCAAACCTCTTTCCGTTTCTGAAGCCACTCTTCTAAGACCGGAAAATCAGAAGGTGCTGCAGAAATAGAAGAAGCTCTAGGATGCTTTCCATAATTACAAAAAAACGGGGATACTTTGGTACTGTCACTTGGCGCATTATTATACGCGAACTCTGCAAAGTCAATAAATTCCGACCACTGCTCCTGAGTGTCAGAGATGTAACATCTTAAATATTGTTCTAAGCTTTGATTTGTTCTTTCAGTCTGCCCATTAGACTGGGGATGGTACGCGGAAGACAAAGAAACCTGAATCCCCAAATGTGAACAAAAATTTTTCCAAAATTGTGATATAAATTGCACACCCCGATCGGAAACAATATTTACTGGAATACCATGAAGACGAAAAATATGCGAGATGAACAAGCGCGAAAGTTCCGGAGCCGAGGGTAGCTTGGGTAAAGCAATAAAATGAGCCATCTTACTAAATCTATCAACGACTACCCAAATCACAGTGTTCCCATGCGAGAGGGGTAAATCAACAATAAAATCCATCGAGATGTGAGACCACGGTTCTTTAGGGATCTCAAGCGGAATCAGATACCCACTAGGGGCCTTGTGTACCCCTTTACTTCGTGCACAAACAGGACATGCGTCGATAAGGGTAGTGATATCACGTCTCATAGAAGGCCACCATACATGACGTCGAGCTAAAATAAAAGTTTTACGAATTCCCAGATGCCCGGCAGTTTTGGCGTCGTGGAATTCGCGGATTACGTCGGAACGCAAATGCGGTGGCACAAATTGACGTCCTGCTGGTACATTTACAGGGGAATCATCTTGGAACGGCGCAAGAACATTAGAAAGATCGGGGAGTAGGGCCCCGACCACACAACCTGCAGGTAAAATAGGTTCCCCAAAATCTCCTCGATCTTTACACTCACCGAACATACGCGATAGAGCATCGGCTTTAGTATTTCTTACACCCGGTTTAAAAGTAATAATAAAATTGAAACGTGAAAAAAATAATGCCCAACGGGCCTGTCGAGAATTCAACCTCTTGGCGGAGCCTATATACTCAAGATTTTTATGATCGGTATATACAGTGATAGGATGCAGAGAGCCCTCTAACCAGTGACGCCATTCATCAAATGCCAGTTTAATAGCTAATAGTTCCCTATTGCCAACATCATAATTTTGTTCCGCGGTATTAAATTTCCGAGAGAAATAGGCACATGGATGCATACGTTCAGGAGATCCAGAGAATTGCGATAAAACAGCCCCCACACCCAATTCCGACGCATCAACCTCAACAATAAAAGGTTTGTTGACGTCAGGGTGCACTAAAACTGGCGCCGAAGTAAAAGCCTGTTTTAGGACACGGAAGGCTTCAATAGCTGATGGTGACCAGTTAACAGTGAACGCGGCTTTGCGGGTGAGATTGGTGAGAGGTGCAACGATACTAGAAAAACCCTTGATAAAGCGTCGATAGAAATTGGCAAACCCTAAAAAGCGTTGTAATTCTTTTAAGGATTTGGGTTGCACCCAATCCCGTACTGCCGAAACTTTTCCCCCATCCATCTCCAACCCCTGACTAGAAATAATATATCCCAAGAAGGGAACGGAGGCGACCTCAAACATACACTTAGAAATTTTAGCGTATAAGTTATTCTCTCTCAACTTCTGGAGGACCAGTTTTACATGTTGCCTGTGTTCGGAAAGGTTCTTAGAGTAAATGAGGATGTCATCCAAGTAAACCACAACGAAGTTACCCAAAAAGTCACGAAACACGTCATTTACGAAGTCTTGAAAGACCGCAGGAGCATTACAAAGGCCAAAAGGCATCACTAAATATTCGTAATGGCCATCCTTAACATTGAACGCCGTTTTCCATTCATCCCCTTGCCGAATACGGATCAGGTTGTAGGCCCCCTTTAGATCTAGTTTAGAAAAAATTCGAGCCCCAACTACCTGATTAAATAAATCACCTATTAAGGGAAGAGGATAACGATTTTTAATAGTGATCTTATTCAAGGCTCTATAATCTATGCAAGGCCTTAAACCCCCATCCTTCTTCTCCACAAAAAAGAAGCCGGCACCCGCCGGTGAAGTAGATGGGCGGATAAAGCCTTTACTCAGATTTTCAGAAATATATTCTTTCATGGCCTGCTCTTCAGCTCGATTCAGATTATAGATTTTGCCCCTAGGAGGAATGGTTCCAGGAAGTAGGTCGATGGGACAGTCATAGGGTCTGTGTGGGGGAAGATTGTCAGCGGACCGCTCAGAAAAGACGTCTGCCCAATCTATATAAGGCAGAGGCAGTTCTTGGGGCGAAATCTGCACACTCTTAAGGATGGTGGAGAAGCAATGTGATCTGCAGAAATTACTCCACTTAATCAGATCACCGGACTGCCAATTGAATACGGGGTTATGGAGCTTTAGCCATGGGTATCCCAAAACTACTGGTGTTTCCGGACAATCAAACACCAGAAATTCTATAAGTTCAGTATGAGATGAGCCGGCCACCAATCTGAGAGGGGGGGTCTTGTGACTGACCGGCCCTCCCAGGATGGCCTTCCCGTTGATGGCCAAAACCTGAAGAGACTTTTCTAGAGGTACCAGTGGAACTCCCAGGATGGAGACTATGTTCCGATCCAGGAAGTTACCTGCAGCTCCACTATCAACAAACGCAGATACTGCCTGTTTGGAAGGACCCCAGAAAAGCTCTGTAGGGATTAACATCTTATCATGGTGAGGGTAATGCTTCAATTCACCTAGGTCAGCACCCTCTTCCTGACCTAGGCAAGAAAGTTTCCCGCCGGATATCCCTTATTTGGGCAAGACCTGGCAAAATGCCCCGGGGACCCACAGTAGAGACAAAGACCCAAAGACCGTCTTCGTTGTTTCTCGTCCTGAGAAAGACGGGCTCTGCCAACCTGCATTGGCTCCTCTTGAGAGGGAGAGGAGGAGTTTACCCCACCAGAAGTTGAAGGGCTGGGAGTTTGTGAAGGTCTAAAGGGCGTAGTAGCTCTAACCCTTTCCCTGGCTCTCTCCCTAAGACGCCTATCGATCCTGATGGAGACCTGCATAAGCTGGTCTAAATCTTTTGGAGTAGGAAAGTTGACCAGGGCATCTTTAATATTTTCGGACAGCCCCAAACGGTATTGGCTACACAGGGCTGGATTATTCCAGGTAGATTCTACTGCCCAGCGCCGGAACTCAGCGCTGTAGTCCTCGGCGGAATTCCGACCCTGCTTCAAGGCCCGAAGCCTGTTTTCCGCCGTGGACTGACGATCTGGATCCGCATACAACACTCCCATAGCAGAAAAAAAAGATGTCACGGAGTGTAAGGCAGGATCTTCAGGGGGCAAGCTGAAAGCCCATGACTGGGGATCTCCTTGTAACAAAGAAATAATTAAACCCACCCGTTGGGTTTCTGTGCCAGAAGATAAAGGCCGCAGCCTAAAGTAGAGTTCACACGAATTCTTGAAATTTGAGAAGCCGGCCCGGTCTCCAAAGAACTTTTCGGGCAAAGGAACCTTAGGCTCAGGAATATGAGGTGATACAGCGGGTGTTGAAGTCTGGCGGGTTTCTTGGTTGGCCACCCTCTGGGCAAGTTGATTGATAGCGGTGGCCATCGCCTGCACTTGCTGTACCAGGTCTTCCATAATGATATTTTTGGGCCTGTTATAATGTCACGCTCCCGGAACCTCAATTACCACTTGGACAACTCCAGCTCTCTTGGTAAGGGCCTCAACCCCCAATCTCCGCAGCCAGCTTCACCTATAGGAGCCCCCGCTTGCCGAGACGCAGAACACGCCTGCTCGGGATCGGTTGCCCCCAGGACTTTATGGCTCAAAGGATGAGGTCTTACGGTACAGAGTGCTGGAGAGCCCGCGGCTGGAAGTGGAATCGGGTAGCCGGTATGTGAGCGTAAGGATGGCAGTCCAATAGACAGGCAAGGGTCGGCAACTGGAGTGGAGATCGAGGATGGTCAAACAAGCGAGGGTCGGCAACAGGAACGGAGATCAAGGATGGTCAAACTGGCAAGGGTCGGCAACAGGAGTGGAGATCGAGGATGGTCGAACTGGCAAGGGTCGGCAACAGGAGTGGAGATCGAGGATGGTCAAACAAGCGAGGGTCGGCAACAGGAACGGAGATCAAGGATAGTCAAACAAGCGAGGGTCGGCAACAGGAACGGAGATCAAGGATAGTCAAAAAACAGGCAAGGTCGGCAACAGGAATCAGGATCAAAAACGAGGATAAACAGCTACAAGGGTCTAGGCGCTATAACAGGCAATGACAGACTGACTGGGTTGAGGTTAAATAGGGAACAGACATGATTGGCCAAGGAGAGACAGTGTAGTGATTGGTGCAACCAGGAACTTCAAACAGATTGGACATGGGGGGGAACCGCCCAGAACACAAGGGCCTCTGATTGGCCCAGTGTCAGTGGGGAGGTCCCACTAATGCAGCTGGGGCTTTAATACATCATTTAACCTTCCTCCGGCGGCCGCGCTGAGAGCAGCGCCGCCGGAGGGAATAAACTGAACGTGCTCGCGCACGCGCGCGAGCACGAGAAGCGACGCCGGAGCCGCCGAGTGAGCAGGGAGGCGCGTGCGCGCCAGCCTGCACAGAAGCCGCCGCCCGCCGCGGCCGCCGGACAGGTGGCTGCGCAGCGGGAGCGGGCGGCTGAGGACCCGGGACGACGCTGGAACGGGGAACCGGTAAGGAGGTAATGACATCCAGACACTGCTTAATGGTACGAAAAAGCTCACCCTGCTTCCTCTTAGCCACCTCAGGGGGGGCAATGTGTAAAATCTCAAAAATGTGAGACAACAGATTAGCGGTGTCCTCAAGAAACCAGGAATCCTCAGACTCAGACCCAGAGTCACTGTCGCGGCCCACCTGCTGGTCCCCAGAGGAATCAGAGCCTGGGAAAAGCTCCCCCTCCTCCAGGGAATAACGTTCATCAAAAAGATCAATTTGCTCCTGCTCCTCAGTAAACAGTGCAGCCGAGGAAGTCAGGTGCTGCTTCTTGCTAGAGGCCTTACGCTGAACAGGCCTGGCAAGCTTTCCTTCAATGCTGGCCACACAAAGAGCCAAATCAGATTGTGACCCCTTCCTAGAGTCCCCCTCACTGGGGGCTAAGTGCAGGCGCGGCGGGGTAGGCGATGCCGAAGGGGGCGCAGAGCTTGGTAAAGAAGCAGGCAGCCCAGACTGAAGCAAAAGGACAGCCTGGGCGCACGGCCCACACACCGTGACGTCATTACTGATAGGGGATACCCCACACATGGAACACAACCGGGATTGTCCCGAAGGACCCCCGAGCACGTTATCCCCAGAAGCCTCCATATGGTGATTAATACAGGCGCAATATGCCAGCACAGGGTAAAGGCTAATAAAAGCCACCCGGGATGCCCCCCCCCGAGGGATGCCCCCAGAATCAGTAAGGGGAGATGAAGGGGGGGAGTAAGGAGCAGGACCGGGAGAAACCACAACCCACGAGTGTCCCGCCTGAAAGACATAAGTAAACGTACATAAGTATCCCGCAGCCCATGCCCCAAGGATAACCAAAAACCCCAGAGGGGACTCACGGACCAAGCAGGACAAGGATCGCCAGACCAGGAGGAAGCGACGCAGGCAGAAATCACCGCCGCAGCCCAGGGATGAAGAGAGCCCCAGACACGCAGCAGAAGTAAGATGGCGCCGACGGAGGAACCTTGAGGGGCGGGCCGCGGGAGAACTACACAATACGTGTCATCCACTGGCCCCGCCCCCCGAAGAGCACGAAAACGGCACTCACGTGACCTCGCCAACGTCCTCCCCACAGTGAAAAAAACGCCTCACAAATATAGCGCCGCCCGCCACAGAGCTCAGTACAAAGCGGAGGCGGTGGCAAAAGCATACAAAAACAGACTAAAAACACACACACTACCACCCCCCCCCCCCCCCGAACACCCGTCGGAGAGAGAAGGGGGGGGGGAGAGCGAGCAGGCAGCGGCAAAGCCCAGGCCAGTGGGAGGGGGGGGACCCCGAACATAGAAAAAACATGTCCAAAAACACTCACCCCCTCAGAACTCCACATCCCTAGTAGGCTCACCATAAAGCCTATGACCGGCTACCCTTTGTGGTACAGGGTCTGCGGCTTGGAGCAGCGCTCTTTGAGCAATTGACCCCAGTGCTCCGCTACCTTCACCCGATCCGACAGCCGAGGCTGGGAGGCACAGAGGGTCTGGAAACGGGTGGAAATAGATATGCAGGGCCGCAGGCATGGTTGCCCCGCACACCTGCACATAGAGAGAGAGCCATCTTCTATCTTCGCAGTAAGCACTGCAGAGAACAACTGGGATAAGTCTATGGTGATTCCATTTTTATATGGTACCGGGCGGAGCCACAACTCTTCTGCAGTGCCACTGCGCCACCCCCCAGATGTTATGATTTTGTGAAGCAAGCCATGCCATGCACTAGGAAAACAGGACCTGTTGGTGGGCTTTGGGGAGGAGGGTTGAGGAACACTGGTTTAGACAATCCCTTTAACCCAGACAAACAGCCTTCCACAGTTGTAAAAAAAACTTCTGAAACCTGAAATGTTCGAAATCGCTTTTCTTCCTGGTCACAACCAACTTGCAGGACCTGGGAAGCCGCTTCCTTTCCCAGCATCACAGCTGTGCTGCTGCCAGTATACTTTAAGTTTATTATCATGTCACTCAGTCATTGCCTGTGATAGCGCCCTGCTGGGTGTTATAGTGCCACTGCTAGTATATTTTTATCTGTTGCCAACCTTTCTTTGCCTGACCATTCTTCTGACCGCTGCCTGGACCAATGCCTGCCTCTCTGACCTGAAAACCATTTCATCCTCTGTTCCACAAACCCTCTGACCCCCCGGCTTGACCCTTGGCTTGACCCTACTCTTGCTTGGTGCCCTTGGTGCCACATATTGTGAGGACTGTCCTTCTGTATGCCATTACAAAGCAGCAGGTATTTCAAGCTTCTGCTGCCTCTGAAGCACTGTTTACTGATGAGTGCTGTGCAACCCTGGATGGTTCAGATGGCCACCATGTCTAACAATTCTGGTATGTCAGTAAGCAATTGGCAGAGTCTTGTTTTGGACTGGAATCGGGGGAGAAAGCAGGTAGCCCCTTCAAGTGTGAAAATGACCATGGCAAAGTAAATTGAGTTTCCGTCTGACCTCGTTCTTTGTTCAACAAAAGAACTGTGCATTTTGTAGCAAAATCAACTTCATGCATGACAGTACACCATTTTATGATGCAAATAATACATCTAGGTCATTGGCTGCTATTGGCATATAAGGAGAGAAACCCATAGTGTGCCCATCTTCCTCCCTTGACCTCAACCCTATTGAGAACCTTTGGAATGTCATCAAGCAATATGTGAGGGTGAGGGTAAGTATGAGATATATAACGGTGGGAGGCAGCTCACATCAAAACAACAGTCCTGTGAGGCTATTCTGCAAATATATTCAAGCAGAACCTCTCAAAAAACTCACAACTCCAATGGATACAAGAATTGTGAAGGCAATATCAAAGGTCTCCTGTGTTAACATGTAACTAGGCCTGCTAAACCGGACCTTTACCCTGAATAAGAGCATATCTTATATGTTTCCCACACTGTACATACAGTATGCCTGCATTAAAAATCATCCTAACTGCATCTACTGCATTTTCTGAGCCTTTAAACCCATGGCCCATGGAGTCTCAGGCTGCCTGCAAACAGGAAGTCTTCTGACTATGCCGCTCTGCGTTCTGGGATTGCTGACATTTTGCGGACCCCAGCTCTGCTCTGTCTGTGCAAAGCACAGCTATAACCCGCCCCCTGTACTTTTGCTCCCCTCTCCTTTTCTCAGTATGTGATGCTTCTGAGGTAAGATGGTGGAGTCCGTATCCTAGAGTCCTGAACAGGGTTGCAGCCCAGTGGGGGAGAGAATAATTAGCCACTTGAAACTTTAAATATATTAATTTTAGATGCTGGGGAATAGCTTTCTAAGGGGTTGAGCTTTTCATTAATTGATGCTGAAGGTCTGGTTTAAGAAGCTTTTGAATTAACTTTTGATTTCAGTAAACATAACCTGTTAATGCAGAATATTCAACAAATGACCATTTTCAGACTAAAAAAAACCATTGAAACTGATGGGCACTATCATTAGGAACTTTTTGTTTTATTTTTTGCTGGCTTTTTCACAATTGCGTAATCATTTGCAAAGGTACATTTTGAATATTTTCATTTGTAAAGAGATTTGTTCAATAACATGGTTGATGACTGATCTTTGCATCTACCATTTAGAGAAATCAGAGAAAAATACCATTTTGTGATTACTCACCTGTAAAATGGGTATTATAAGTACATCACACACCCCGCTTCAGATAGTCATTACACTTGGGTTATACCGACCTGTAGAGGGCGATCTTGCAGAGATGTCATGAAAAAAAAAGGAGCCCCTCCCGGTCCATAAATACCTGGGACCTCCCACTCACTCCCCAGTATTAAGACAGCAGAAAAGGGACCAGGAAGAGCCAAAATAACCAGTAACAGTAAAAATGTTCACCATAGAAAGGATCCAGAATACCAAAGGGCGGGGTGTGTGACATACTTATAATACCCATTTTACAGGTGAGTAATCACAAAATGGTATTATTCTAAGTATGTCACACACCCCGCTTCAGATAGTCATTACACTTGGGACATCCAATAGCAGTGTCCATAAAGGGCGGGGATCCAAAGCAAGGCAATAATGCACAAACTTAAACCACTGCAGCTTGCAGAACTTTGCGGCCAAAAACAGCCTCCGCTGAGGCCCGCACATCAACCTTGTAACTTGGAAAAAGTGTGAACGGAAGACCAAGTAGCAGCCTTACAAACTTTTACTAATTTACTAATGGAAGACTTGGCGGGAGCCAAACCTTTCCTAGGCCCGGAGGGCACCACAAAAAGGGCGTCAGTCCTACGAAAAGAAGAAATAGCCACCAAATAGTACTTCACACAGAGAACCACATCCAGAGAATGCAAAACCCTCTCCTTGTCATTGCTGGGCTTAGGACACAAGGAGGGTAGAACAATGCCCTGATTAAGATGAAAGGCAGAAACCACCTTAGGAAGGAAATCTGGCTTGAAGCGGAAAACAACCTTGTCCTGATGCCTCTCAAAGTACAGGGCCTTATGGACAAAGCCGCCAACTCCGATACACGCCGAACGGAAGTGATGGCAACCAAAAACGCAACCTTCTGAGTAAGCGTAGAAAGAGCAATATCCTGCAAAGGTTCAAAAGGAGGACCCTGAAAAGCAGAAAGAACCAAATTCAAATCCCAAACTGGGAGCAAAGGCTTCCTAGGAGGCCGCACATGCGTAACCCCCTGGAAAAAGGTGTTAACCAGAGGATGAAGAGCAAAAGACCTTTGAAAGAAAACTGACAGGGCAGAAACGTGCCCTTTCAACGTACTAGGCTGCAACCCCAGGTCGAGACCATGTTGCAGAAATTCCAAAACCCTAAGGATAGAAAACACCCTGCAAGGCAAGGCCCGGACCTCACACCAATCAATATAAGACCTCCAAATCCTATAGTAGATGGCAGAGGAAGACTTCTTTCTAGCACTAACCAGAGTCTGAATAACAGCATCAGAAAGACCTTCCTCCTTCAAGGTGGAGGTTTCATCAGCCACGCCATCAAAGCCAGCGTTGGTAAATTGGGGTAGAGTAGTTGACCCTGAGTGAGCAGATCCAGCAGAAGGGGCAGATCTAACTGATCCGCTGCCAACCTTACCACGTCTGAACCAGACCTGTCTTGGCCATCTTGGAGCCACCAAGATTGCTGACGCACCCTCTAGGGCCAGCTTGTGCACCACCTTGCCCACCATGGGAAACGGAGGGAACAGGTACAGAAACCCCAGTTCAGAGACATGGCATACACTGCCAGAGCCAGCGGATCCCGTGAGAGAGACACAAATGCCGGAAGCTTGTGATTGTGACGAGAGGCAAAGAGGTCCACCTCCGAAGTCCCCCACCGGTGGAAAAGCGACCGAAACACCTTGGGGCTGAGAGACCATTCCCACCTGCTCAGGGAGTCCGCCTCCGTGTTCTCCACTCCCGGAATGTACACCGCCGAGATGCAAGGGACATTGCTCTCTGCCCAAGCCAGGATCAAGGACACTTCCTTGAGGAAATGCCTGCTGCGAGTCCCTCCCTGGTGATTGATGTAGGCGACCGACGTCCGATTGTCCGACCGAACTTGAACCGGCAAACCCTGTAACTGATGAGTCAAGCGACCCAGAACCAACCTGATGGCTCTCAGCTCCAGAACATTGATGGGATTGTGAGCCTCCTGAGGCCCCCACAGTCCCTGAAACTGAAGATCCTTCCAAACCCCCCCCCCAACCTGACAGGCTGGCATCCGTGGTGTCTGTCTCCCAACAAGGGGTCAGAAAGGATCTGCCCCTCATCAGATTGCTTGGTTCCAGCCACCACCGAAGGGAATGTCGAACCCGGGGGGACATCAGAAAAGACTGATCCAATGACAGCAGAGACCTGTCCCAGGCTGCCAAGAGATGGAGCTGGAGCGTCCTCGTGTGAAACTGGGCAAAGGGAACCGCCTCGAACGAAGCCACCATCAATCCCACCAGTCTCATCCCCAGCCGGATGGACGGACGAGGGATGGATAGAAGAAGCTGAGTCAATTCCTGAATCAATAGAACCTTAGGCCGGGGGAGGAACACCCTGGACTGAGAAGTATCCAGAGACATTCCCAGGAACGACACCACCCTGGATGGAGAGAGGAAGGAATCTCTCCAGAGTGGCTACCACAGTCCTGGTATCTAGCTCCGCCTGGCTGAGAGAGGATGCCATAATGAGAAGATTGTCCAGATAAGGCACGATGCGGATACCCTGGGCACTGAGAAGGGCCATCACCCCCGGCAGCACCTTGGTGAAAACCCTTGGAGCCGAGGTAAGGCCAAACGGAAGAGCCACAAACTGAAAATGCCGATCTTCCACCACGAACCTGAGAAATCTCTGATGTGCCGGGAAGATTGGAACATGCAGATAAGCTTGCTTGATGTCTATGGACATCATGAAGTCCTCCTGACGAAGCGAATTTATGGCTGAGCGCAGAGTTTCCATGCGGAACTTCCTGGGACGGATAAACACATTGAGAAACTTCAGATCCAGGATGGGACGAATTGAGCCATTCTTTTTGGGCACCGTGAACAGATTGAAATAGTATCCCAGGCCCCGGTCCGAGAGAGGCACCGGGCAGATGACAGCCATGTCCAGGAGATCTTTTACTGCCGCCCGGAGCCCCTGCGCGGCCAGAGGATCCAAGGGCACCCGAGACCTGAAGAATCTGGGAGGAGGCCGGATCTCGAACTCCAGCCTGTAACCGGAAGACACCACTTCCTGAATCCATCTGTCCGAGACCTCCTGGTCCCAGACCTGGGAGAAGAGTCGCAGCCGCCCCCCCCCCCCCCCCACCCGCGAGGGTGAGGGCGCCCCCTCATTGCTGAGCCGGCTTGGCAACGGCTTTGGGCTTGGAGCCCCAGCTGTGACCTGGACGGGCACGTCCTCTTCCCCTGTTCCAGGAATCACCTCTGGAGGAGAAGACAGCCAATCCCCGTCCAGCTCTGGCCTCACGAAAGGAAGGGGTAAAGGAAGCCGCCCCCCGAAAGGGGCGGCGTTGCTTCTTTCGCTGAGGTAACCTACCTCCTTTTGCGACCGAATCCAATTTTTCTCCAAAGAGCCGCAACCCCACAAAGGGAAGAGCCGTAAGTGACTTTTTGGACTCAAAGTCAGCCGCCCACTGGCGCAACCAAACCGACCCCCAAATAGCCACCAGCAAGGCCGAAGTTCTACTACACATCACCATGGTGTCATCCAGGGCGGCTAGCACAAAAACAATTCGCACCGCTTAAGGGCGGTGAACTCATCACTAGCCGGGTCAAGCCTGGAGGTAGACAACAGGTCCCTGACAACCGACCTAGAAGCGCTGAAGCACAAACAGGCCGCAAGGCCGACCCGACACTGGCAAAACCGTGACAAGCCATCTGGTCAATGCGTTTGTCCTCACCGTCCTTGAGAGTAGAACAGTCAGAAGAATGCAAAACAGAGGTGCTAGACAACCCCTTAACAGGGGCGTCCACCTCGGGAGGGGACGACCAGCGCTTCACCGCATCCAGCATTTCTTATCCCAACCCGGAGGGACACCCAGAAGCCGAGTAGGCCTCTCCCATTCCTTGAGAATAATGCCATTGAAATGCCTTTGATTAGGGAATTCTAAGCGCGGCTTAGCCTCCTCAAACAACTCCCCCTTCTGTGGAAGAGTCACTTCAGGAGGAGAAATTGCCAGAACCTCAAACATATGAGCCAGGACCTTAGGGGTATCCAAAGAATCCCCCTGACCCCGCTCGGCATCGGTGCCAACAAACTGCTGATCGTCAGAACCATCCGACTCCTCAAATAGCTCCCCGTCCTCTAGCGGAGGGTAATCAGACCAGTCCAGTGAATCAAACTCCTCAAAATCAGAAGAAGTGCTTTCTCTTAGCCGGGGCCTTTCTGGCAACGGCGCTAGAAAATAATTTTTCAAGATTGGACAATCTGGCACACACCTCAGATTGCGACTCCCCACTCGTGACAACATCACACGGGGTACGGATCAGGCGGGGAGGGGTAGGAGAAGGGACCGGCGGCGCAGAACCAGACGCATGGGATCCGGACTGCCGCGTAATAGTCTGCTGTGCACATGGTATGCAAAGGAAAACATCATCCCCTGTAAGGGATCCCCCACACCCCAAACACTGCCGGGGTTGCCCTGAGGGGAGCCCGAGCCCGATATCCTGGGAAGCCTCCATATGGTGATTTTATCGCTAGTCGCAATACCCAAGGGAATTACGCAATATAAGCGACCCAGGATGCCCCTTCTGTGTCCCGAGTGGGAGGATTTATAGGGAGTTCTTAAATTAACCAGGGACCCTGGACCGGGAGGACCCTTTAAGATCCAACAAGGGTCCGCCTGGAATAGAAAAGGGGACTGTCACACATATGTCACACAATGCAGGGCACATAACAGAAGGGCCAAGGCACACATACATATAAGTAGGAATGTATAAATCAATATCGCGCTGACAAGCAGCTGCACAGGCAAAGAAGACTGGAGCCCACTGGGCGCTTACTGAATGGCGTCCTGCACGAGGCGGAGGGACAAGGCAGCCAAGATGAAGAGGGGCGGGCCGGCGCGGATCGCGCGCTGTGCCCGACCCCGCCCCTCTCTGCTGACAACAGGCGGCTCCCGGCCAGTGACCGGGCTCCGCAGCGGCACCAGCAGCACGGGGGGAGGGAGGGGGCGGACCGCAGGATCGCGCCTCGCGCCCGGCCCCACCCCCCCCGAAACCGCACCGGAGGGGAAGAAGCTCCCCCGAAGACTGACAGTGACGGCCGGCAGCGCCGCAAACTGCCAGCCCGGCTATGGAAGCATAAATCACGGGCACCACACACACGCAGAACGTAGCACACAATCATGCACTCAAAAGAGGGACTAAGCGAAAAGGGGGATAAGCGCCCCCCCCCCCCAGCAGTAGGGAACGATGGGTGACCCCAAGGGTGTAAGGGCAAGGACAGGGCATCCCAACCAGGATCAGCAACCCGGAATACCGCTTACCCCTTAGTATGGGGTCTCACGGTGGAGCATAGCTCCTAAAGCACCTTAAGGTGCCGTCTACCTTTGCCAGGACCCGCAGCCTAGGCTGGGAGGCTCTATACTAAAAAGGGGGATAACAGTAGGTCCAGGCAGAAATAGACCGAAAGAGGGGGGCCGGGAGTTACCCCGGCTACCTGCAAGGAGGAGACATCCATCTTCTGACTTGCTCGCCGTCTGCAGAGATGAACGGCGGGGAATGAGTGGGAGGTCCTAGGTATTTATGGACCGGGAGGGGCTCCCTTTTTTTCATGACATCTCTGCAAGATCGCCCTCTACAGGTCGGTATAACCCAAGTGTAATGACTATCTGAAGTGGGGTGTGTGACATACTTAGAATATATAATTTGCATAATAATTGGGAACGTAGTGTAATTGGTTTGGCAGGTAGGTCCTCATACAACATAGTTGTTAAATGTTGGTGATCCTATGTATCAAAATATGAGCATGTGTGGCCTACTTTATGACCCCCATACATGTTGTGATCTGGGCATGCAGCAATCATTATGTTCCATAACTTATTCATTTGATATGCATATATACCAAATCAGGATGCCCCGTTGTGTGAAACCCCCCAGTTCGCCCCATACACTTACCTTTCCCGGGCCAAGTGCGCACGAGCGAGCCGTGGCCACATCCCCGCTATCCCTCTAGAAGGTTATGTGCCCGCGCCAGGCATTTGTGAATGGCCAGCATGGGCCAATTAGATGACGTGACGTCAGCGGCTCCGAGCGTCGATTGGACAAGCGGCCGTGTGTGCGCCGCAGGACTAGGAAGCGGTTAGTTGGCTTCATCGATCTGGGGGGGTTTCACGCAGTGGGGCACCCCCTGATCAATTTTGGTCCACTTTAATCAATAGGCCATATATTTTGGACAAGTGGAAACGTTGCAATGTTCCTGCATGTCGTGGATTGATCAAACAAGGGATCAGGCTAGAGAGGACACACTTTATCATATTTTTTCATACCAGACAGGAACCATTCGCAAAATTAAAATAGATAAAAGCTGTAAATGAGCATCCTCTGAACACGTTTTCGCTTTAGTTTAGCATGGTCAGATCTGATAGGATTGTTGTGTTGTGCTGCCTTGCTGTGTATTTTGTACAGTTCTGAATAATCAGTCTTTGTTTGTGGAATGTGCTGTATAGACAGATAGCAGCATTTCCTCTGCACTTGATTAAAAAAGGCTGCTGCCAACTTGTGTCAGTGGTGTGAGCTGGAAAAAGGGAAATCTGTTGCGCTGCAGCTAGCAAAGCAGTTTACCTGCTATATAGCTTTAGTGTAATCAGCTTGTTTTCAAAGCCTTCAAGCCGATGGCCACCCGCCAGTTGTGAACGTCAGAGCTCAATTGCTAACACAAGAGTTTCTCTGGCTTTTGCTGTATGGACCTGTAAATATAACCAGCTAATCTGAAGCTAGAACCTCTAATAAGGGAACCAGTCAATTTTGTAAATGCAAGTGTGGGCCGAAAAATGGCAAATGAAGTTTAATACAGAGAAATGTAAGGTTATGCACATGGGAAGGAGCAATTTGTGCAACAATTACACACCAAAAAGGAAAACACTGGGTAAAACTACAATGGAAAAGAGGTTTTAGTTAACAATCAATGCCAGGCGGCATATACAAAGGCAAACAGGATCATGGGGTGCATCAAGAGTGGCATAGATCGCCATGACCAGAGCATCATTTTACCTTTTACCCTCTAAGTCACTGGTCAGACCCCATATGAAATATTGTGTACAGCTTTGGGTACTAGTACATAAGAAAGACATATAAAAGCTGGAGCATGTTTAATGTCGGGCATCTAAATCAATAAATAGAATGCAGGGACTAGCGTACCCTGTAATAATGTCAAAATTAGGCCTATTTATATATATCTGGGCTTGAATACAAGGATCTGTTCCATGACCTGAACTGTAACCATTAGTAAGTTACTCAACCCAGCACCCCTGTACCTGACCCCACTCTATCCTCCAAGCCAAGAAACCCCTTAGTGCTGGAGGACACTGGGATTCAAGCTTAATCAGGATGCTGAGGGCTGCTGATAGGCTGACTGGGCCAATAATATCTTGCCTCCGTTTTTTGGCCCCAGTCCGCCACTGCCCATGTGCCACTTACATCACTGGAAAAGTGAGGTGTTGTTGTAATCTTCCTGCACACTGCCTCTTATAGGGGATTGGTGGGATTCTGCACATTTGGCTCGATTCAGAGACAGATACGTCTGGACTTTCGCATGTGTCTGTGTATGGCATTTTTTTTTGTTTTTACGTTACTTTTTCCATGCGTATGTTTGTTCCCACTAATGCGTATATGCGCTTTCGAGGTACGGTTCAAAATCTGATCATTTGCATTAGTTCGGATCATTTTCGGATCAAAATCTGATATTTTGCGTTAGTTCAGATAAGTTTCGTTATTGGGATGGGCTTGCATTTGATTCAGAGACCTGATTGCCGAGGGACCACCGCCCTATAAAACGGTTTCATTTGCGATCCACTTACGGGACCATTTTTGCCTCGGATTGCTTGACCATGTATTGCGGCTTTGTTGAGGAATATGAGCGCCTTCAGCTCCAAGGCATTGTATGTGTCAGCATGGCCGAGGCCAGATTGCACCGGCGACGCATGCATATCGATCGCATGCATGACGTTGAGCTGTTCGAGCTCACCCGACTTAATCGCGCTTCCCTTCATAAGTTGTATAGTGAGCTGCGGCCATGGTAAGCCCGCACCACAAGGAAGGGGCAAGCCATTTCAGGTATGACCAAGATGCTTGGCTGCCTGCAATTTTTGGCGGCTCATTCCAGAGGCTGGGTGCCCTCTCCATGGGGATGTTCCAGCCTACGCTGAGCCGCGCGTTATCCAAGTTTTTGGATGGCATGGCTACCATTAGTCCAAAATATATTTCCTTTCCGGATGACATGGTAGCCTGGAACGCGCTTAAGTTGGGTTTTTTTTATATCGCCGACATGCCCAACGTCATGGGTGTGATCGATTGCACCCACGTTGCATTGGTCCCTCCCGCAGCCGACGAGTACATCTATAGGTTAGTTAATTAGTTCATTTTGTTATATTGTTTGGCCAAACGGTATTGTAACTATCTATTAATCCCTCCTTTTAAAGTGTCCCTGTGAACCAGTTTACAATGTATCTATTAATCCTTCCTTCTTAAGTGTCCCTGTGAACCAGTTTACAATGCATCTATTAATCCTTCCTTCTTAAGTGTCCCTGTGAACCAGTTTACAATGTATCTATTAATCCCTCCTTCTTAAGTGTCCCTGTGAACCAGTTTACAATGTATCTATTAATCACTCCTTCTAAAGTGTCCCTGTGAAACAGTTTACAATGTATACCTTAATCCCTCCTACTAAAGTGTCCCTGTGAACCAGTTTACAATGTATTTATTAATCCCTCCTTCTAAAGTGTTCCTGGGAAACAGTTTACAATGTATCTATTAATCACTCCTTCTAAAGTGTCCCTGGGAAACAGTTTACAATGCATACCTTCATCAATTTTTTTCATGTAGGCCTTATCAAACTATTTTAATGTTGACCTTAATTAGTCATTAGAATGTTAATCTTTCTTTTCTCCCACCTACATATAATCTTGGTTATTTAAACTACTTATGTACTTTGTTAATGTTATTTGGATTGTACAACATGCTTTTTTGAATGTGTTAGGAGTTAGTGTTTGAGTAGTTTACCTTGGCTTGCTTTAATTTTTTTTTTGCAGGAACCGCAAGATGGGACACTCACTGAATGTCCAAGCAGCAGTTGGGCCGGACATGCAGTTCCTTAGTGTCCTCGCCGGGTATCCAGGCTCATACCATGATGCTTACATCTTGCGGAGCTCCGGATTATTCCGTTGGTTTGAGTCTGGAGAATTTGCCTGTTATTGTGAGATTGGGGGTATTCTGCACACTGCCTGTTATAGGGGGATTGGGGGGATTCTGCACAATGCCTGTTATAGTGGGATTGTGTACATTCTGCACACTGCCTGTTATGGGGGGGTTGGGGAGGATCCTTCCACACTGCTTGTTATTAGGGGATATGGGGGGGTTCTGCCAAACTGCCTGTTATAGGTTGGATTCTGCACACAGCCTGTTATAGGGGGGTTGTAGGGATTCTGCCACACTGCCTGTAAAAGGATGATTGGGTGGATTCTTCACACTGCTTTTTATATGAGGGATTGGGGGGATGCCACAGTATCAGTTATGGGGTGATTGGGGGATTCTGCCACACTGTTTGTTATAGGGGGTTCCTGCCACACTGTCTGTTATAGGGGGATTGGGAGGATTCTGCTACACTGTCTATTATAGGGGGACTGGGAAGGGGGTTCTACCACATTGTCTTTAATGGGGTAATTGGGGGGATTCTGCATACAGCCTGATATGTGGTGATTGGGGTGGGGGGGGGATTTTGCTCATGGCTGTTAAAAAGTTCCATTTTATTTTGCCTTTACACCATTTTATTTTGCCTTTACACCAAAGCATTTTTTTCATTACAGAATGACACAAGCTTAAAAATGAAAAAAAAACATCCACTTTATACGCCACAAATGGGCTAAAACTTGCGGAGAACAGTCTATGAATCTATAAGACTCTCATTGATTTCCCTCCCCCTGGGGGTTCCAGAATCAGGATTTCCCACTGTGTGAACCCCCCAGGTCGCCCAGAATACTCACCCTCATCCCCGGACCAACGGCTGATAATTGCTGCTAGTCCAAAGCTGTGTGTCTTATCTGATCATCGCGTCTGTGCAGCGTGGGAATCCATCTCATGAGACAATCAGATAAGAGACACATTGCCGGACCAGCAGTGATCTGCAGAAGACAAAAAATAAGTACACCATTTAATTTTTTTAATTAGCTGGACAATCACAATAAGCACTAGTTCCAATAACACAGTACCCGAATATGGAATCAAAATTTTCAACATAATCCCTTGTGACTTCAACATACATATTCCACTTCACCTTTAGTGTTTGGATGCCCTCAGAGCAGAAGGAGATATGTTGCTCCTGCAGGAACCCTGCTACATCAGAAAACCATTGCCCAAAATTATTCGGGGTATACAAGAGAAAGTAATCACTGGGACCCAGCTCCGGATTGTAGGGTGGATGGTTAAGCTTCGTAAAGCCACCTTCCCTAAAAGCAGTTTGTGGTTTGCGAGCCCTTTGAACTGTCATTTTGTTGTGAATCAGCAATGCACCTGCCTACAACTTCCCACTGCTTTCTTTTAGATTACCTCATGTAATGTTGAAGTAGGTGTCTCCAGTAATTGTTGTCTTGTATGACATCAATTTTAGGAGTAAACACCTCCTTTATCCAAAAACAAACTGTTGCCGAAACCTTTCCCGCCGACTGCCGCACACAAAATTTCCCCTTGTGCTTCCTTTGCATGGACTTATTTGGTCTCAGGATTATGATGGTGGACCCATGTTTCATAACCTGTAGAAATAGCATTCTCCTGGATTTTCTCTAAGCATGTATACATTATTTTGGCTAAATTGCCGGCAACATGTTTTTTTTCTCAGGCACTAAGATTCATGGCACCCACAAGGAAATTACATAATCAAAATATCCTGAATGATACTGGAAACCATGCCAACTAAAATAGATTAAATATAAATGACTTTGACCTGGCGATCTTCCAAAATCATGGCCTTCCACTTTGCCTCACCATGAACAGGGTTTATATTCAGCTGATTCCCTACCCCATTTAAAATGCTGGGCCAGAAACCTTACTTGAAGGTAGGAAGGTGCATCATCACCATATACAGCAATCATCCTCCCATTGATTTCTTTAGGCTTCTTTTCTTCCTTTGTAAAGAAACGTAATCATGGAACAGCGATTTTTCTTTGTAGACCCACCTACTACACTTGTCATTCTGTCACTTCCAATGCCTTCATCAGCCTGCTATTGTGTGTGTGCATGTCCAGACATGTCTCAACCTGCAAAGACAAGCTCAGCTCCCACACACACAGAACATTCTGGGGTACAAAACTTTTTGAACCCCCCTCATACATTCCCCATCCAGCAGTACCAATCCTTGATTCCCCCTTAACACCTTCAAGGGGCTGTCCAATGAAGCAGAGAACCCTGGACCACTTAAAAAAGAACCAAAATAGAAAAACAGACAACAAATCACCTTAGAGAGGACCTATCCTCCTTAAAAAAGTGTATGGCTGATTGGCAACAATTGTCTCGATTCAGAGACACATTCGTCTGGACTTCCGTAGCTGTCTGTGAAAGTTTTTGTGGGTGTTTGTCATTTTTTTGTTTTTTTTCTTCCATTTGTCATTCGAACGTTCGGGAAAATGCGTATATGCGCTTTGGAAGAAGGAAAGCAAATCGGATGCGGTTATACCAATAATTTAATTTACATTTTTTAACAGGGACCACACGTGCCACAACTGAGTGTCAGGGTCCTTCAGCTGGTGGGGGAGATGCAGGAGCTGCGTGACTCGTTGGGGACCACAGATGAAGAATAATGTTCTGTGGTCTGCCATTGCTATGTATTTAGTTTTTTATAGTTGTTAAAATTTTACATTTTCAAAATATTTTTATATTTTATATTTTATGATGAAAAAAATAATAAAAGTTTCAGTGTCATTTCATTTACAAAATACATTAACACAAAACTAATGGGCCCAGAAATATTTAAAGATGATTATTCACATGACCAAGAAGTGGTTTGGGTAAGTTTTAGGGGCCTAAAATGGAAGAAGAACCTAACCGGGAAGTGGTTTGGGTAAGTTTTAAGTTTGGGTATTATGAGTATACAGTACGTCCTGCTCCAGATATAGTACTTACTATCGGTATTACTCCGCCAGATGGCGCTGGACTGCAGGGACATCTAAAACACCCAGGGACCTCCCACAAATCCCCAGCATTGAAAAGCAGTTAACGAGAAGCCGGGAGAATAAAAACAACCCAAACTAGAAACTGTAACAATGATAACAATCACCATACAGGGGATCCAAGATAATTCAAAACCAAGGGTGGGGTGGAGCAGGACCTACTGTATACTCATAATACAAATTCTACAGGTGAGTAATCACAGAATTGTATTATTCTTAGTATACAGTACGTCCTGCTCCAGATATAGTACTTACTATCGGGACATCCAATAGCAGTGTCCATAAAGTAGGGTGGGATCCCCAAAGTTAACAGCAGACAATTTAAACCACTGCCACCTGCAGAAACTTTCGGCCAAAAGCAGCATCAGCTGATGCCCTAACATCAACCTTGTAAAACTTTGAAAAGGTATGAACAGAAGACCAAGTAGCGGCCTTGCAAACTTGTTCAACAGAAGCCTGGGGCTGAAACGCCCAAGAAGCACCAATGGCACGAGTAGAATTAGCAGTAAGGCAGAAGGGAGGATTCTTCCCCTTAGCAGAATAGGCCTGAATCACAGCCTGACGGATCCATTTGCTGATAGTGGACTTGGCAGGAGCCAAACCCTTCCTAGGACCAGAAGGGGCCACAAAAAGAGCATCAGTCTTTCTGAAAGGTGCAGTAGCCACCAGATAGTACTTCAGACACCTAACCACATCCAAAGAATGCAAGACCCTCTCCTTAGCATTACTGAATGGAAAGTGCCACCTAACAGAGGTGATAGCCAACAGAAAAACAACCTTGAGAATAAAAATGGCCAGGGAAGCATCCGGCACAGGTTCAAAAGGAGCACCCTGCAAGGCTGACAAAACCAAGTTCAAATCCCAAACAGGCACCATAGTCTTACGTGGGGGACGCACGAGTCACCCCCTGGAAAAAAGTCCTAATCAGAGAATGCTGAGCAAAGGACTTCTGGAAGAAAACAGCCAGGGCAGAAACCTGACCATTTAGAGTACTAAGTTGGAGCCCCATCTCCAACCCATGCTGTAGGAACTCCAGAATCCTGGGAATAGAGAACACACAACAGGGAAGAGACTTAGACTCACACCAGTCAATGTAAGCACGCCAAACCCTGTAATAAATAGAAGAAGAAGACTTCTTCCTAGTCTTTATCAAGATATCCACAACCGAGGAAGACAGCCCCTTCTCCATCAAGATGGAGGTTTCAGCAGCCAGGCCGTCAAAGCCAGAGTTTGTAAATTGGGATGGCGTAGTGAGCCCTGAGTGAGCAGATCTGGCACCACGGGCAGAGTGTACTGATCTACTGCCAGCTGCACCACGTCTGCGAAGCACATTCTTCTTGGCCACCTGGGAGCCACCAGAATTGCAGGCACCCCCTCCAGAGCAATCTTGCGCAGAACCCTGCCAAGCAGGGGTAATGGAGGGAAGACATACAGAAACAAAGTCCTGCCATGACATTGCTAGAGCATCCGTGGTCAAGGCCAGAGGATCCTGGGATAGGGAGGCAAAGGCCAGTAGCTTGTGACGGGACGCAAACAGATCCACATCTGGTTGGCCCCAACGGTGACACAGAGATTGGAACACCCTGCTGCATAGGGGCCACTCTCCCTGGCGAGAGGTCCCCCTGCTCAGAGAGTCTACCAGAAGATTTTCCACCGCCGGGATGTACACAGCTGATATGCAGGGAACATTGGTCTCCGCCCAGGTCAGGATCAGAGACACTTCCTGGAGGGCCCCCTTGCTCCGGGTCCCTACCTGATGATTGATGTAGGCAACTGCCATCTGGTTGTCCGAGCGCTCCTGAACAGGCAGGCCCCGAAGGTGAGTAGTCAACCGAGCCAGAACTAACCTGATCGCCCGCAGTTCCGAGACATTGATAGGTGTGTGGGCCTCCTGAGGGCCCCACCTCCCCTGGAACCGCAGGGACTTCCAGAAACCCTCCCAACCTGACAGACTGGCATCCGTGGTGACCATCTCCCAGTAAGGGGTAAGAAAGGATCTGCCCCCCAACAGGTTCCTTGAGTCCATCCATCACAAGAGGGACCTCCTGGACAGGGGGGAGAGCACACAGGGACGCTGGGTCCTTGTCCCACACTGAGAAGAGGTGGAGTTGCAGAGGCCTCAAGTGGAACTGAGCATAAGGGACCGCCTCGAAGCATGCCACCATCAGGCCCACCAGCTGCATTCCCTGTCTGATGGAGGGATGACGACAAGATAGCAGGAACTAGACCTGCGCAATCAGACTGTCCACCTTCTGTTGAGGAAGGAAAATCCTTGCCTGAACTGTATCCAGATTCATTCCTAGGAATGGAGTCATCAAGGAGGGGGACAGTGAAGCCGTGGGGTGGTTGGTCACTCATCCAAATGACTCCAGGGTGGACACCACTAGCTGAGTATCCAATTCTGCCTGATGTAGAGATTGGGAAATTATGAGAATGTCGTCCAGATAGGTCATTAAATCCCCTGGGTGCAGGGAACTGATGGCAGAGCGCAGAGTTTCCATGCGAAAGCGCCTGCTCCTGAGAAATTTGTTGAGGATCTTCAAGTCCAGGATGGGCCTGACTGAACCATCTTTTTTGGGAACAGTGAATAGGTTGGAATAGAAGCCCTTGCCCTTTTCTCTTAAAAGGGACCTTGCAGATGACCCCCAGCTCCAGGAGGCCTTGCACTGCCTGCACAAGCTCCTGAGCTGACACAGGGTCCTGGGGAATCCGGGATCTGATGAATCTTGGGGGCGGCCAGGCAGCAAACTCTATCTTGTAACTGGAGGACACTACCTCCTGAATCCACCGGTCTGAGACATGAAGCCTCCAGACGTGAGCGAAGTGCTGAAGCCATCCCCCCACCCGGATGGGTAAGGGCGCCCCACCATGCCTGAGGGGGCTTGGGAGAGGATTTAGCCTTGGGACCCCAGGAGGAGCCAGGACGTCCACGTCCTCTGCCCCTACCCCAGAAATCTCCCCGGGCCCCAGTAAAGGAAACCCCCCTCTAGCACCACGGTAGGGGGAGGAGATTGAGCCCTAACCCCGAAAGGGCCGAGACTGCCGCCTGCACTGGGGTAACCTGCCTCCCTTAGCAAAAAGGTCCAGGCAGTCCCCAAACAGGCGTAGTCCTTTGAAGGGAAAAACAGTGAGGGCCTTCTTGGAAGTGTTGTCAGCAGCCCACTGGCATAGCCAAACCGAGCGGCGTATAGCCACCACAAGGGCAGATGTCCTGGCACACATTCTAATTGTGTCATCCAAGGCAGAGAGGACAAAATTTACAAAAACATCACAACTGGAGAGTGCATTAAACACCTCACAAGGCAAATCATCAGGGGCACTATCAAGTATACTCCTGATAAGGGTCTAGTGGCCACAGCGGTAATGGCAGAAGCACAGACCGGGTGCAGCGCCGTCCCCGCACATGCAAAAGCATGGGACGCCAGCTGGTCAATGCGCCGGTCCTCAGCATCCCTCAGGGTAGTAGAGTCAGGGGAATGCAGAGGTGTTAGATAGCCCTAGGACTGGGGCATCCACCTTGGGAGGGGATGACAACACTTTACCACATCAGCAGGAAAGGGATACTTCCTATCCCAACTCTTAGGTACCCCGGGAAGTCTACTGGGGCGCTCCCATTCCTTGAGCACCAGGTTATTGAAATGCGCTTGCTCAGGAAATTCCAAACGTGACTTAGCGGTATGGATAAGCTCCCCCCCTGCCGCAACAGGGAAATGGACAGAACCTCAAAAATCTGGGTCAGCAACCTGTCAGTGTCATCCAGGGCCCAGGGGTCAGAGCCAGAAACGTCATGGCCCCTTGGCCTCTCATCAGATGACCCTGTGTCAGAGAAAAGCTCTCCTTCGTCCGTAGGGGTATAGCCACCACAATGCCAGAACTCCTCAGTTTCCATAGGAAAAAGAGTGACATTAGGCGTTATGTGCCGCTTTTTAGCAGGGGCCTTACGCGCCAAGGTATCAACTTCTCAACAGTAGCCAGTCTAGAAGACACATCAGGCTGAGAATCCCCACTTGTATGCAACTCAGTAGGAGTGAGATTTAAGCTTGGGGGAGTAGGTGAAGTGAAACAAGGTGCAGGGCCAGCCACTGGAAGGCCAGATTGTAGCGCCAGCACTTGCTCAGCACAGGGTACACAGACCCGCGCCTTGTCAGCGTCAACATGAGACTTCCCACACGCTACACACAGCCGGGCTTGTCCCGAAGGAACCCCGGTCACATTATCCTGAGATGCCTCCATATGGTGATTATAGCGGCACTATATGCCGATAGGGATTAATGCTATACAGCAACCCTGGATGCCCCAATAACCCGCTAGGGAAGTGGGAATAATTACACTAGCCCTCACAAGTTAACCAACTAACAGAGGGCCGGGAGAAGCCAATGGATTTGCCCGCCTGAAAGACATAATAAAAGGGGCCGTAAGCAGACAGTAATAAAAGGGTGGTAATAAAGCCGCCTGCGAGGGCACTTATGGACCGCGGTAGGTAGGGGTTCCTTCACGCATAAGCCACCCAAGCAGACAAAATGGCGTTGGTATACCTCGAGGGGCGGGCCGCAACAGCAATGACGCGGAACTCGGCAGAGACAGGCCCCGCCCCCCGAAGAGCACAAAGCCAACAAGTGACAAACAGCCAATGACAGCGCGGAAGCGACTGAGGAAATGCCGCCGCCAAGCGCGGATAATATGTGACAAAAAAGGCGCGGCGGCGGCGGCGGCAGTTTTAAATATAGATATAGTAAGGCAAGTCAGCACGGCGGCTGACACAAGCAGAGTGAATTAAATCATAAGGCCAATACATGTGAATACATAGCATACACACAGACACAACCCCCCCCCCCCCCTCTTTTCCCCCCGAAGGCTACATGGAGAACGAGGGAGGACAGTGGCCACTAAAATAGGGCTGCCGATAGACAGGGGCAAGGGGCAATAGTGCGGGAGGGGCATCCCATAGAGGCTCACCATAAGCCTGAACCGCCTACCCTTTGGTGGGGGGATTGCGGTGGAGCAGCGCTCCTAAGCACCTAACAGCGGTGCTGCCTACCATCACCCGACCAGTGCAGCCAAGGCTGGGAGGCATATTACTAATGGAACAGGTGGGAATAGTCCTACAGGGCCGCAGGCAAATAGCCCCGCTCACCTGCGAGTAGAGAGAGCCATTTCTCGTCCTTCGCAGTCTAGACTGCAGAGAAAATCTGGGGATTTGTGGGAGGTCCCTGGGTATTTGAGGGGCCGGGAGGAGCCTGTTTTCGATGTCTCTGCAGTCCAGCGCCATCTGGCGGAGTAATACCGATAGTAAGTACTATATCTGGAGCAGGAAGTACTGTATACTAAGAATAGGGAAGATGGAGGATAGTGCTAAGTGATTTAGCTAAACATTGTAGTAGAAGTGAGGGTGGCAAATAATATGTAGGCGAGCACTTTAATGAGTTAAGTTTGTAGTGCGCAGGCGCCAGATCGTAAGGATTTACGTCCGGACGATTATTTATTGAAAAGGGAAAACCGAATCTATCGGGAAACGTAAAGGATTCGTGGAAGGAGACGATGGAAAAAGGGCAAAATCGAAAGCCGACATTTTAACATGAGAAAATGAAACAGAAAAGTCACGCTGGAAAATGACATCCTCGTACTCGTACTCTGGCATACGAACGGACGGAAACTTTACAGAAGGATTGCAATGCATGTATAGAATCGCTCGCACACTCATACGAGAGCAGGAAAATTTGAAAAAAATATGAAATCGGCACAAAAACGTAAGTCTTTTTTTGTCTCTCTGAATCAAGCCTAATATACCAACTATTAAGCAGCTTTGATATACACAGGACCAGATTAGGGGTGGTGGAAGCTCCTGGCCAGAAAACCTGGTGGAAGCCCCTGATATAGTAATTTTTTTGTTTAAAGTAATAGTTCAGTGCAAATTACAAAATGTTGGTCCCCCCCTTGACCCCGCCTGTCACATTGCCACCTGTCACTCAGTCTGAGACAATCCCCTCGATTCAAAGAGCAAAAGTTAAGTGATTTCGTATCGAGAATCGTAAGTTTGGGTGGGTGTTTGTCATTTTTTCTGGTTTTTTTGGCCATTTCGTATTCGCACGATCGTTCGCGCATAGACGTATATGAACATACGCATTTCGTACGAGAATCGTATAATTTGCGTTAGTTCGTGTGTTTTTCCCGTCCAAATCGTATTATTTGCGTCCGATCCTATTTTTTACGTCCTTCACATGGGCTTGCGCCCAATTCAGAGAGGTGATTGCTAATTGTTTTGAAGCCCATTAAAGAGCTGCTTTACGAAATGTTTGCCGGCAGCTATTTGGCCTCGGGAGTAGGATGGAGCGGAGCGAGTTTGTGGCACATCAAGGGCTTATGCTTTTTGGCATTGAGTTGATCGAGATGTCTGAGAGCAGATTGCCCCTGCGTCGTCGCATGAACATCGATAGCATGAATGATGTTGAGCTGTTCGAGCTGACCAGGCTTAATCGCGCTTCCCTCCATAAATTATATAGTGAGCTGCGGCCATGGTTAGCCCGCACCACAAGGAAGGGGCATGCAATTTCAGGTATGACCAAGATGCTTGGCTGCCTGCAATTTTTGGCGAACGGCTCGTTCCAGAGGCTGGGTGCCCTCTCCGTGGGGATGTCACAGCCTACGCTGAGCCGCGCACTATCTAAATTTTTGGAAGGCATGGCTGCCATAACTCAAAAATATATTTATTTTCCTGATGATATGGCAGCCAGAAACGCCATTAAGCTTGGGTTTTATAATGTGGCCGACATGCCCAACGTTATTGGTGCAATTGACTGCACACATGTGGCACTCGTACCTAGGGCAGCCGACGAGTATATATATAGGTATTGAGATTGGTTATTATGTTGCCCAACGTGTCATGTAACCTGTTTTCCTTTGCGCCAGCATATTTGTTTATCCCTCATTTGTGTAGCTGCTTTATCTCGGCTTTTCATTAGTCTTTCCCAATAGAGTGCAGACATGTTTTGTGGTTAATTTATTAGTTTGGGTCAAATATCAATTACCCTTTTTGTATGTTTTTGCCTTAAGGAATCGTAAAATGGGACACTCACTTAATGTCCAGGCCGTGGTTGGTCCGGATATGCGGTTTATGAGTGTCCTTGCCGGCTACCCCGGATCGTCCCACGACTCCTATATCCTCCGGCGATCTGGGTTGTTTCGGAGATTTGAGGCAGGTGAATTTTCGGGGGCATGGCTGCTTGGTAAGTGTGTCCTATTTGTGTGTTATTAAATGTGGCATTAATCTTGTATTTGTTGATATGTTTTTTAAGGATAAATTTACAGAAGCGTACAACTGCATTTTTCTTGGCTCATATATTAGGAACTTACCCTAAAAATCCTTGTCTCGCTGTGGCCTTCAGAATGTTTTCCCTTTAGTTAGGATGTCTGTAAGTTCCTTGTGCCTAAATATATTGGTTTGGAGTTTATACCCAAGGATCTTTTGACCTTTGGCTCCTTTGGGACTATTGGTCTTTAAATGTCAAAGTGGACTTAAACTGCATACATTGTAGTTTCCAGAGAAATGTGGATAGGGATCTTTGACCTTTGGCTCCTTTGGGACTATTGGTCGTTAAATGTCAAAGTGGACTTAAACTGCATACATTGTAGTTTCCAGAGAAATGTGGATAGTCCCTCCGCAGCATCCTAATTGTAACATGTCTGAAAACTACAAATATATGTAAAATACAAATACCCTTGGCCGTGCAGATGTTTGTTAATTAATTGGTATCTAGAAGTGCCATTTTTATTTAGGTGATACCTTAGTGCAATTTTTGGGGGCCCTAATGTGCCCTGTATTTTTTTGGGAACACTTTACCTTACATCATTATGATATCTGTGAAATTTTGGGTGTTGGTTGTGTTGCCTTTTTAATTTTGATTACATTTAATTCTCTGTTTAAGGTGATTCCGGGTACCCACTTCTACCCTGGCTCATGACGCCTGTGCTGCGGCCCCAGGATGCCTCTCAGGAAGCGTATAACCGTGCGCATCGCAAGACCCGGGCTGTTGTGGAGAGGGCCTTTGGTCTGCTGAAGACACGTTTTCGTTGCCTTGACCATACTGGGGGGGCCCTGCAATATGATCCCAAGAAAGTGATCGACATTATAATGGCATGTGCTGTTTTGCACAATTTTGCCATCATGGAACGTGTCCCACGTTATGTGGACAGCCTGCCCTCTTCAGCCGTCGAGGATGAAGCCGAGAATTTTGAGGGGCCCCCCAGTGAGTCTGGCCAATCTGTTCGAGCCAACCTGATCAGCCAGCATTTTAGTTAACTTTTTTCCCTGTCTCACCATTCTGTATGTCTGTGTTATCCTTTTGGAAACATATGTTGTTTTGCCCTAATGTGGCATTACCTCTAAGTAAAACATTTCGACCTTAATTGTTGCCTAATGTATTTCATGTAGTTTCCTTAGCTTTCGCTGTGCATTGTTACACCTCTTCCAACCAAAATTATCTGGTTTAGGCCAAGCTGTTAAAAAAGTCTTCCCACTAAAAACGCCACAAGTATTGGAAGTGAAATTTTTGTTTTACTTAGCAAATGAAAAATTATAGTGGTTAACAGAAATCAGTCCACATACATCTGTGGTAACAAATGGATAACATTAAAAAAAACATCGAGCACATCTACACCTGGAAGTGAGTGGCACAACCAAACAAGGACACCCAGTCCAAAGGCCAGCCTAGTCCAGTCATTAATATTGCCTGTGCCCAGGGATATTTGGGCATGGCCATAATGTCACACAAACATGTCTGCAAACAGGAGGAGCACCAACCAAATACATAGGTAAAGCCATAAGTGGCCAGATAAACTCCACATAGACCTATGGCATTGGCTAGTGGCCTTAAGCATTACTCTAAGGAGCTATATGGGAGCAAATACAAAACACAACCTGCCAGAGCAACACAAAATGGATTGTTTGAAACCTCAAAGGACAAGTAAATACAGTGGGGGTTAAGAGAAAAGATGTCCCACACACCCATGGCTTAATAGGGTGGCTGCCCATAATACCCAGGTGGAGGTCCAGGTGGAGGTCCATGGGAATGGGACCTAGCCTGGGCCATGGCAGCATTGTGAATTTGAAACTGCTCCACAATGTTTCTCTGCATATTGGTCATCTCAGCCATGGCTGACTGGATGCCATTACTTGCATTGGCCACGTTGCTGTTGAGGGTACGCAACTCCGCGAGGATGCCCTGTAGACTGGTATGGATGTTCACCATGTCGGCATGCCTTTGCTCACGCTCTGTAACGAGCTGGGCGTCATAAGAGTCCCTTTGTTGGGTCCATAATTGAAGCAGGGCACTCTGCCTCCCCTGGGAAATTGTGGGGCGGCGTAATGGCGTCCGCCGCACAATTACCCTGGCTCTTGGGCGTGCCCTGCCGCGTGGTGTCGTACCCTCAACAGCAACCGGCCTGCTTTGCAAATCCTCAGCAGCAGAGTGAACACTGGGGACTGTAGTGTCAGTCTCCCCATGTGCAAGCACAATGGATGGAGATTCACTCTGCTGCTGAGGATTGGCCAGAGAAACATTATCGAGCAGTTCCAAATTGGGACCCAGGGGGAGTTCATCCGACGTGCCCTGTACGGAGACATCATCATCTTCCTCCATGTCCTGGATCTCTTCCATGAGTGTGCGGGTCTGTAGGGACATATCAAAAAAAAAAAGGCTAAGTTTGCGTCCCAATTTAGGATTTCAACAGTTTAACACATTCTTAAGCACTTGTTAGTATTTATGCTACTAAATTAACTTACCGAAAATCTCTGATCTGGGCTCCGATGCTGTACGGACCTGGTAGGCATAACCAAACTGGGGGGTGAGTTTACCCTTGCTGAGGGATCATGCTGGGCTGAAGAAGAGAAAAAAATACCACGTAAACACACACACATAACCTTTTTTTTGATAGGTAATCAAATATAGCTCTATTTGTAATATTATTCAACTCTAGAGCAATGGTGACCTTTGTTCAAACCCACGCAAGTTTACATAGGTGCAATGGCTCGGACAAACTGCTAAGTGACCTCAGTTCTAAGTCATGAAGTGTACCCAGTCAGCATCCAACTTTCAAGGCACATTTTTGGATTTAGCCTACCATTCGCTAGGTCCGGGGTACTCAAACAATTGTTTGAAACGCCCATTTAAAGGTATGTGGTGAGAGGTGAATGTCTGGCCATGGTGCTGACGCAGGGGGTGTCTAGTTAAAAATAAAGACACTGGTGGAGGGGCTGGAGATTTCTAAGTGCCAACTAATAAAGGCTGCTTGCCCTTGCTGGGCTGGATGGGCCAGAGCTGAGGGGACAGGGATTGGATGTCTAAAGGGGGGAGTTAACGTATTGATGGTGATGGGATGGATGGAGCCAATCTGTTACAAATGTATGGGGCTTATGTGGGGGGGGGGCATGGGGGGACTGTGGCACATGGGCCAGAGCAGGGGCAGCGGGACACGATTGTGGCCAGTGAAAATTTAAATAAGTTACTGTGTACCTTGCAATGCCACTTCCTGTGCAGTACTTCATATTGCAATGCTATGTTTCAGGGAGCCATGACATTGGGCAGGAGACCAACCACTACATGGCCGATCAAGGGGGCAGCTCTGAGCACGTCAACACAGAAGTAACTGAGTGCAGGGCTGTCTGGGCAGGGGTCCTTGAATGTGGTGGCAAGGCCCGCATTGGGACCCCGGGCCGCCAGTTGAGTCTCGCTGCTCTTGGTCACATATGTTTGTGGGTGGCTAATTAAATTGTTAACTCAAACACAACTCACACAACCAAAAGGCAACCCATACATAATGATGTGTGTTTTGTGATTGATTCAAAATATCTCACTTATCTTGCGAAACTTCATGACTTTAACAATCCAATTGGACATTTGATCTTTGCCATAATGGCTGTGGGCCTAAATGTGTGATTCCCAGGGACCAAAAGAGGACACAAACAGCCACAGTAGTGCGAGGCCAAGCAAGGCAAACCATAGGGGCATCCCGTTATCTTGTTACTAGTGAACTGTAGATTATTTAGCAAACAGGCAAACATGCAGATTTAAGAGTACTCACCGTGGGTACGGGTCGGGGAGTCTGTGTCCCTTAGACCAGCATGTCCACCGACCGCGACCGGATGGAGAAGTCCAAGCACAATCTCCTCAGCAGGGGTAAACTCCAATTTAGATGGAAAGCCACCTCCAGTTTTCATGCTGAAAAGAGAAAATCGTTTGGTACTCAGAAAAGGGGCATACAGCACATCCCAAACATTATATTTAGCGAAAACATTTATTTACCTGTAATTATGCCTTTTAATTTCTTTTTGCCGTACAGCATACTTCAGATCAGAGATTTTCTTCTGAATTTGGGACACATCTTTCCTCTCTTCCCCCGCTGCATTTACTTGTCGGAGGATGGTTTCAAACAATTCCATCTTGCGCTGCTTGGTGGTGTGTTTGGATTTGCTCCCATATAGCTCGTCATAGTATAATGTAAGGCCACTAGCCAATGCCATATTTTGGTCATGGGAGAATCTCCCACTCAACTGGCCGCGGCGCAATGTGCGGCCAGATGGTTGGCTTGGCTGCTCCTCCATGTGTGCAGACACATGTGGTGACATTATGGCCTGGGGCTGGGTAGGGGAATGGCCGGATTGGTGGCTTCCCAATGACTGGACTGGACTGGCCAAGGGACTGGGTGTTCTTGCGTGGCTGGCCACCGAACTTCCAGGTGTAGATGTGGTCATGGTTGCAATTCGGGGCCCTCTTGGGGGGCTAGGTTCCCGGCTGGTGCCAGGTCGGGGGCTCTGTTCCCGGCTGGTGCCAGGTCGGGGGCTTCTGGCCCTGGATGGGGTTCGGGCCCTGTAGGGGCTTCTGGCCCTGGATGGGGTTCTTCTGGCCCTGGATGGGGTTCGGGCCCTGTAGGGGCTTCTGGCCCTGGATGGGGTTCTTCTGGCCCTGGATGGGGTTCGGGCCCTGTAGGGGCTTCTGGCCCTGGATGGGGTTCTTCTGGCCCTGGATGGGGTTCGGGCCCTGTAGGGGCTTCTGGCCCTGGATGGGGTTCTTCTGGCCCTGGATGGGGTTCGGGCCCTGTAGGGGCTTCTGGCCCTGGATGGGGTTCTTCTGGCCCTGGATGGGGTTCGGGCCCTGTAGGGGCTTCTGGCCCTGGCTGGGCTTCTGGCCCTGGATGGGGTTCTTCTGGCCCTGGATGGGGTTCGGGCCCTGTAGGGGCTTCTGGCCCTGGATGGGGTTCTTCTGGCCCTGGATGGGGTTCGGGCCCTGTAGGGGCTTCTGGCCCTGGCTGGGCTTCTGGCCCTGGATGGGGTTCTTCTGGCCCTGGATGGGGTTCGGGCCCTGTAGGGGCTTCTGGCCCTGGATGGGGTTCTTCTGGCCCTGGATGGGCTTCGGGCCCTGCTGCGGGGCATGGGTTTCCGAACTGCCCTACTTGAAGGCATGGCCGGTGTGGTCTCACTTGTGCTGCCTGTTCTGGGGGCAGAGGTGGTGGGTGCTGCAGTTGCCAGCTTCTTGGCTGCAGGGGCACGGGGCTTGGGGCCCCTTTTTTTGAGGATCCCTTGGTGGGGCCGAGGTGGGAGTCTTGCCTCTCAGTTTTCGGCCAGCTTGCTGGGACCTTGTGGTGGGGCCCTCCGCGGTCTTGCTTGCCTGGGGTCGCTTGCTCATCGCCTTTTTTGGTGCCATCGTACAGAAATGCTCAAAGAGAATGAGCTTGGGGGGAAAGGACCTTTAAATAATGAGCCCAGCGTGTGACGCCTATGCGCACGACTACGCGCTCGTACGAACGTACGTTCGAGCGGAACCAGGAAACCGCTGGGGTTTCACTTATCTGCTGCCTGGAAGAAGACTAAAGATGGCGCCCACTATCTTCACCCGTCAACAGGAAGAGATCCTCATGCTGGTAAGTGGCTGCCTGTGCATTTTAATAGAATAGTCAATGATGGCCTAAATGTAAATGATGCGTTGGGAACTAGTTTGGGGTCTCTTAATGTTTAATCACTGGCTCCTCACACTTCATCCTCAAGGGCCGAGCCTGGCCACGTTTTCACCTGTCTATGCTGATGTCCTAATTCGGCCAATTGCTCCGGCTTAGCAACAGTTAATTAACCTGTGGAGTAGCGGGGCGAGCTGTCAAACCTGGCCTGTCTCGGACCTTGATGCGGATGTTTGTGGAACACTGTTTTCCTAAGCCATAAAAACACAACGGGAAGCCACACACGTGGTCCAAAAGCCTAAGCATTAGGCTACATCTTGGATGTTTAAAACATCCTAACATGCCATAGATGCAGGTGGCCTGATTCTTGATGTTGGCTATTATCTGTATGTACATGGTGTGTGATACATATAACATAAGACCAGACTGTCAATCACAGTCAACGTCCTCTTTAAGGCACTCCCCAAAAATGGCGGCCATTCGAAATGTGTGTGTTAAGGACATTAAATACTCAACTTGTGATGCAACACATATGGGTCTGTGTGTAAAAGTAAAAGCTCTGTGTCCATTATGTTTTTCAGATCATGCTTCAGCGCCGGTATGACTTCGCGCCCAATGTGTGCGAGAAAAGGGACATCGCCCGGGAGATCATCGCCGAGATCCACCGTGTGACCAGCACCACCTTCACTCACACCCAGATAATGCAGCATTGGTCGGACCTGAAGCGTCTGCACATGCCCCGGGTGCGGAGGTTTTTTGGGATCCATTTCCCAAGTAAGTACCAAGCAATTGCATGTTATATGTTCCAAATGTCTAAGTTATGCCTTTATTTATAATGACTTTTCTTTGGTAGTGTTGGAAATGGATTTCAGAATTCGCCGCACCCGGAGACGTACAGGCCGACCAGTGCTGCATGACTCTGCATCTGTGAGTGAAGGTGGTGGATCTCCCGGGCGACGGACCTACCCCTCCTCTGTGGCCTCCTCAGACCAGCCCCTGGACCTTACCACAGAGGAGGGGCCAAGGCGCGTGGGCGTGGAGTCATACCTGGCCACGCATGGGGAAGGCTCTGGTATGTCACTCTTCATGTATAGGCACAAAGATATACATGTCAGGCCAAAAACTAAGTTATCCTTTATTATGTATTTGTAGAAGCTTCAGGAGCGGGTGAGATAGTGGAGGAGGAGGCAGCAGAGATGCTTGAAGTCGATCCTGGCGAAGGTGAGTGATGTCAGCCAGACTGGGAGCCAGATATGTTGGGGATAGTGACTCTCTACAAATACTAACCAAATGTCACATGTTTCTCCAGGGACTTCTTCACAGCAGAGCCAGGACCAAGGGCAGCCTGTTGGCCCCAACCAGCCATCTGTCGGCCACCAACTCCGTAAGTCTCCATGGCCTGATTCAGATTAATGTTTTGTAAGCTAATAACACACACATAACTAAAGGCGTAGCCAATGTGTAGTTAACACTTTCATGTGGCCACTTCTTTAGCTTAAAGCGGACCCTAACTCGTATTAAGAACATAGCTAATAATTAGGCAACACACTGTACCTACAGATTGGAAACATAGAAAAACAGACTTCAGCCATCTAATGCATGTTAGGAGCGTGAAAACAGCCCATATTGCGGAATATGGAAGGCGCAATATTTACAGGCAGCATGGGATACAGATTGTAAAAAGTAAGGTCCTGGCATGCATTGTGGGATTGATGACCTTTCCCTCAACCCAGCTATGCTCTGGATTGTCAACGCACCACTGTAACGTACTCCCCTGTACTTTATCCAACTCTCCACTCCTCATTAATTGTTAGGCTTCAGAGTTCAGATGGCGGCGCTGCAAGCCATAAACGTCAAAACTGTACTTTGATCTGGTGCATAATCATTTAGAAATAGGTATTGGTTGTCATTAAATAATGTTGAAGGTCCGGTTTAAGGAGTTTAAATACTTACCTGTTGGAAATGCATTAACTTTAGCCCTTGGAAGAATGACATATGTCATGCATTTACATGTATTGGATTAACCACAAATCTATTTACAGCATACCAACCGGTCTGGTACTCCTATTTAGGTTTTTTTCTCTATTGCTTACAGGGATTATGCCAAAAACCAAGGCAGAGAAAAAAAAAAGGATCCAGGAGTTGGTGGCCGAGCTGCTGGCCATACAGGCGACGTTGGGGCCAACAGATGAAGAAGAGGAGGATGAATAGTGCCCTTGGTCCTGGCTACTTTGTTAAAATTGTTTTATACATTTTACTGTATTTTATAAAAATTTTATATGTTTTAAATGTTCTACACAAAATTTTACTTACAAAAAAGAAAAAAAAACAAAAAAAAAAAAGTTTCCCAGATAACTATTTAAGTAACAAAAGTTAGTAAAAAAACTAACTACAAATTTTTAAAATTTATAATAAATATAGGAAATTTTAAAAAATTAATATTGAAATAAAAAAATATTTTAAGCTTTCATAAATGTGTCTTTTCTAATATGCGCAACAAAAAACAACTACACACAAAATTACATACACACTAAAAAAAATAAAGACAGATGTACATTATGTGGTTTGGTGACGTTTTATGGACCGAGAAATGAAGTTGGATGCAGGCGCTACGGGGTTTAGGTAAGTTTGAGGGACCGAGAAATGAAGGTGGATGCAGGCGCTAAGGGGTTTAGGTAAGTTTTATGGACCGAGAAATGAAGTTGGATGCAGGCGCTACGGGGTTGAGGTAAGTTTAAGGGACCGAGAAATGAAGTTGGATGCAGGCGCTACGGGGTTTAGGTAAGTTTGAGGGACCGAGAAATGAAGTTGGATGCAGGCGCTACGGGGTTGAGGTAAGTTTAAGGGACCGAGAAATGAAGTTGGATGCAGGCGCTACGGGGTTTAGGTAAGTTTGAGGGACCGAGAAATGAAGGTGGATGCAGGCGCTAAGGGGTTTAGGTAAGTTTTATGGACCGAGAAATGAAGTTGGATGCAGGCGCTACGGGGTTGAGGTAAGTTTAAGGGACCGAGAAATGAAGTTGGATGCAGGCGCTACGGGGTTTAGGTAAGTTTGAGGGACCGAGAAATGAAGGTGGATGCAGGCGCTAAGGGGTTTAGGTAAGTTTTATGGACCGAGAAATGAAGTTGGATGCAGGCGCTAAGGGGTTTAGGTAAGTTTTATGGACCGAGAAATGAAGTTGGATGCAGGCGCTAAGGGGTTTAGGTAAGTTTTATGGACCGAGAAATGAAGTTGGATGCAGGCGCTACGGGGTTGAGGTAAGTTTAAGGGACCGAGAAATGAAGTTGGATGCAGGCGCTAAGGGGTTTAGGTAAGTTTGAGGGACCGAGAAATGAAGTTGGATGCAGGCGCTAAGGGGTTTAGGTAAGTTTTATGGACCGAGAAATGAAGTTGGATGCAGGCGCTAAGGGGTTTAGGTAAGTTTTATGGACCGAGAAATGAAGTTGGATGCAGGCGCTACGGGGTTTAGGTAAGTTTGAGGGACCGAGAAATGAAGGTGGATGCAGGCGCTAAGGGGTTTAGGTAAGTTTTATGGACCGAGAAATGAAGTTGGATGCAGGCGCTACGGGGTTGAGGTAAGTTTAAGGGACCGAGAAATGAAGTTGGATGCAGGCGCTACGGGGTTTAGGTAAGTTTGAGGGACCGAGAAATGAAGTTGGATGCAGGCGCTACGGGGTTGAGGTAAGTTTAAGGGACCGAGAAATGAAGTTGGATGCAGGCGCTACGGGGTTTAGGTAAGTTTGAGGGACCGAGAAATGAAGGTGGATGCAGGCGCTAAGGGGTTTAGGTAAGTTTTATGGACCGAGAAATGAAGTTGGATGCAGGCGCTACGGGGTTGAGGTAAGTTTAAGGGACCGAGAAATGAAGTTGGATGCAGGCGCTACGGGGTTTAGGTAAGTTTGAGGGACCGAGAAATGAAGTTGGATGCAGGCGCTACGGGGTTGAGGTAAGTTTAAGGGACCGAGAAATGAAGTTGGATGCAGGCGCTACGGGGTTTAGGTAAGTTTGAGGGACCGAGAAATGAAGGTGGATGCAGGCGCTAAGGGGTTTAGGTAAGTTTTATGGACCGAGAAATGAAGTTGGATGCAGGCGCTACGGGGTTGAGGTAAGTTTAAGGGACCGAGAAATGAAGTTGGATGCAGGCGCTACGGGGTTTAGGTAAGTTTGAGGGACCGAGAAATGAAGGTGGATGCAGGCGCTAAGGGGTTTAGGTAAGTTTTATGGACCGAGAAATGAAGTTGGATGCAGGCGCTAAGGGGTTTAGGTAAGTTTTATGGACCGAGAAATGAAGTTGGATGCAGGCGCTAAGGGGTTTAGGTAAGTTTTATGGACCGAGAAATGAAGTTGGATGCAGGCGCTACGGGGTTTAGGTAAGTTTTATGGACCGAGAAATGAAGTTGGATGCAGGCGCTAAGGGGTTTAGGTAAGTTTAAGGGACCGAGAAATGAAGTTGGATGCAGCCGCTACGGGGTTTATGTAAGTTTCTGGTTGAGGGTGCGCATGCGCAAGATCTTATAAACATACGAACGCACGAATCTAAGAGGCCAAAAACCAATGAAAACCAGAGGCAAACGCAAGTAATTGGAAGAGCTGGACGATGGAAGCCGCCGACAAAACAGGCTGCCGCCGCAACAGGTGAGCACATGAACGTGATTTTTACGATTGCCAACTGACTGAGGCAAGTTCGGGAGATATCATACGAACGGACGTATCTTTTAGGATAGAAACGTATTTGCTTATTGAATCACTCGCAAGTTCATACGAACGCACGAGCGGACGTAAAAAATAGGATGATCGTGAGCAAAATCCAAGCTGTTACATGTTTCTTTGAATCAACCCAAATCTGTAGAATCCTGCTGCCGAACCTTTACTTCCCCACATCTGCTGGACTAAGCGGTCAGACTTTCTGTTGGCTTATTTCCGTTGCTCCCTCTATGGAGTGCAAGCTATCAGCATTTCTGTTATGCCCTTCAATGACCACATTCCTGGCCCCCTGCACACTCCTTGCCTGGCTAGAAAAGGCCTTGTCCCACTGCTGCTGATCCTGGCCCCATCATTGCTAGCTCGGCTATGGAAGCTGCTCCTGGGCATGTAAGCAGAAGTCCCTCTCTACCTTTACTGTGAGTCTGATGTTTACTGCTTTACTGATGCAGACATGCCGCCTCTGGCAACTTGCCCTCCCTGGCCTCCTGATGACCAGAATGAGCAAGTGCTGGAGGCCCCCTTGACATAGCAAATAGTGGTGGCCCAGGGGCCCTACCTATAACCTGTCCCGGGTAAGCTTCATTTATAGTATTTTGTAAATACCCACATTTAAGAATGTCTTTCTGAATTTGCCCTGAGGCAGTGTTAATCTGATCAATAGAGATATAAACAATAGTGTAGAAGTCATTGTGGGTCAAATGTATTTCTGAAACTGCAGCACTAGAGCTGAGCTTCTAAGTTCAATCAGGAAATTCCACCCGAAGTCTTGCCGAAGGCTGTGGTTTCACCTCCACCACCACTGCCACATTTACTATTTTAGTTTAAGGGCAATGAATATTTTCAGTATAACTTCACAGTACAAGAGAATGGTTAAAATCAATGATACATCACATAAAGTTTTGATACTGCAGTTATTATGCAACCGGCAGCATCCTGAAAACAAATGGAGCTCATTTAAAAGGGAACATCTTTTGAAAGAAAGAGGAAATAGTGACACATGATCCAGAGCTATGACCGAATGTGCTCCCATTCCTTACGCAGATAAACCAATAAATAATTTTCATTACCTTCCCCAATCCTCGGTTTGACCTTTCAGTATAAATTAAAAGGTTCCAGCCTTAAAATCACGTTATTAACTATATAATACATAAAAAAAATATATATATATATATATATATATATATATATATATATATATATATATATAAAAATAAACCAGGCCACCAGTTAATAATAACTGGAGGTCTGACCCCCCAAACCCATCATTGCACTGAGAATAACAGGAAACCATGCATAGCTACTTACCCAGTCCAGGTTCCCCCTCTGTCTGGCGCTCAGCATGACGGCCAGCAGCCGATCAAGGGCACTTGAAAGATTGCCCGTTATAGATCTCCGCACAGATAAGCCCACTGGTCAAGTGGGTGACATGGTACCAGCTGCTTGAGGGGAAACACAGAAGCAGGTCAGGAGTAATGTCCTATCTCAGGCATACTATTCATGTGGTAAGGCATCCCAAATCAAGTAGTCAAAGCGCTTTTTGGTGTACGAGATTCTGCCCTTCGATTGTTCAGCAAAATTGATCACATGTTTAAAGTGGACCAACAGCCAGGATTTTCACTATCCTGGGTGTTGGTCCACTTCCGCGGGACACCCCAATCGGAAAGCCCCTAAAATCTTACCTTATCAGCGATGGACAAGCGACAGATCCGCCGCCGCCGCCTCTCGCGCGTCCCTCTTACAGGGCTAGAGGGACGCGCGGGAGGCGGAGGCGGCTTATCCGTCGCTTGTCCGTCGCAGATAAGGTACGTTTTTAGGGGCTTTCTGGGGGGTTTCACAAAGCGGGGCATCACGATTTCGGATGCCCCGCGGGGAGGGAGCTGATCGGCCCAGGAATCTTATAGATTCCCGGGCCGATCAGGGGTGGGTGTTGGTCCACTTTAAAGAGTACCAAAATCCGTGATTTCAACTATCCCAGGTGTTGGTCCAGGTGTCGTCCGCACATGTGCTGTGGGATCACAGAAAATATTAAAACCAGACTGTGAGGTTTCACACAGCAGGGCATCCCAAACCCAAATACTCCTTGGGAAGGAAATCAACTGGCCCTAGAGTCTTATACAAATTGGCAACATCCAGTGCCTCCAGTCACAGCATCTGGAGCATGCCCCATACCATTCACTACAAGAGGTGGTGTACCAGCCCTCAGCATAACCCCTCCACTGCACTGAATGTAATGGCTGCAATCAATGTAGCTGACACAGTGGGAGAGAGATCTGTCGTCAAGGAGATGGCCATTCCCCAGGAAATGTAGACCAGTGAAGGATGGATGGGAACTTGGCACCCCATGGGATTTCACACACCAGAACTGGACAGAACAGTTGCAGGGGGACAAAAGCCAAGCTTTTTTTCATTTATGCCCAGGCAGGTATTGTGACAGGTGTGGTTATGGTCCCCCTTAGCTATTCAGCCCACTGTGATTTCTTCTTGTGCTCCCTATGGCCAGTCTGCAACTGTCTGTACCATTGGTGGTGCAATGGGTTAGTCAGCAGTTGGTTTGTATAACTAAGAGCCACAGATGGCAGCTTCCGGTTTGAATAGTACAGTTTAGCCACAGTTATTCTACTGAGCCAAGGAAAGATGGAATGGAAATCAATGCTATAAAACCTATTAATGGATATTCCTATAGGTCAACTCCAAATCATTTTCAGCTTTACAGTAGATGTAATGACCCTTGAAGTATTCTGAGATAAAGGGATATCAAATATGTACACACAAAGAACAACTCTATAATATATATATATATTATATCCTTGGCTTAATCATTATTGAACTACATATAAGATCTGCCGTCTCTTCTAAGCCCCGAATCTGGTATTACAATCCATGTGTCTGATCCCCTATCTCCTTCAGCTCATACATCAAAGGCTGCGAAAGTACCAGTGAATGATGTGCTATCTATTTCAAAATAACAAGAACACATTTATTCCTTTTATATAGACAGATATGATCTGGAGGACACTTTTCAATACATGTTTAAACACCACAATTTTAATGGAAATACTACATTTTCCTCTTAGTGAAACTTGGATATTTATAATTTACAAGTAGGGCCTGTCTTAGCTTAACCCTTTCAGTGCCAAGCACGTAGATTCTACGTGCTCGCTTCTACTCCACTTAAGTGCCAAGCACGTAGAAACTACGTGCCTGACGTTCCCCCCTGCTAGTTAAAAAATAGAAAAAAGCAATTCTGTTAGTACTCACCTCTTGCATGGCACGGCCTGCTTCGATATTCATACCAGTTGGGTTATTCCGCCACAAGGTGGCGCAGTGGTACTGCAGAAAGCTGTGGCATCTCCCGCCCCCTATAAAAACGGGATTAGCCATATAGTTCCCAGCGTAGACGGGAGAGAATAAAGGTAAAAAATGTAAAAAAACGGTAAAAAAAAAAACCAATTAACTTGGAACAATCACCATGAAGAGGCAACCAAGAATAACGATAACAAGGGTGGGTCGAAGCAGGCCGTGCCATGCAAGAACAAAAACAATTCTGCAGGTGAGTACTCACAGAATTGCTTTTATCTTTATTGCATGGCACGGCCTGCTTCTGTATTCATAACAGTTGGGACATCCAAAAGTAGGGTGGGATCCCCAATGAGTAACAGCCGGCAGTTCAAGTCACTACCGCCTGAAGCACCTTGCGGCCAAAAGCAGCATCTGCTGAGGCCTTAACATCAACCTTGTAAAACTTGGAAAAAGTATGAACAGAAGACTAAGTAGCGGCCTTGTAAACTTGTTCCAACAGAAGCCTGGTGCTGAAAAGCCCAAGAAGCACCAATAACACGAGTGGAATGAGCAGTAATTCTAAAGGGAGGTTCCTTTCCCTTACCAGAATAGGCTTGAACCACCGCCTGACGGATCCACTTGCTGATAGTGGATTTAGCCAGAGGCAAACCCTTCATAGGTCCAGAAGTGAGAACAAAAAGAGCATCAGATTTCCTGAAAGGCTCAGTAGCGACCAAATAAAACTTCAGAGCCCTGACCACATACAGAGAATGCAGTGTCCGCTCCTTGGAATTAGCAGGATTAGGACACAATGAAGGCAAGACAATGTCCTAATTGAGATGAAAGGCAGACACCACCTTAGGCAAGAAATCCGGCTTAAGCCGAAACACCACCTTATCCTGATGCCTCTCAAAATAAGGAGGTTTGATGGAAAGCACCGCCAGCTCAGAGACTCGCCTTACAGAAGTGATAGCCACCAAAAAGGCTACCTTAAGAGTCAGAATGGGCAAAGCAGCCCCACGGATAGGCTCAAAGATAGGACCCTGCAGAGCAGACAACACCAGATTCAAGTCCCAGACCGGTAGCATAGGCTTACGAGGTGGACGCACATGAGTAACCCCCCTGAAAAAAGTTTTAACCAACCGGAGGATCTTTGGGAAAAAATTGCCAGAGCTGAAACATGGCCTTTGAGGGTACTTAGTTGAAGGCCAGAATCCAAACCATGTTGCAAAAATTCCAGAATCCTGGGAATGGAAAAAACCTGACAGGGAAGAGACTTGGACTTACACCAGGCAATGAAAGCATGCCAGACCCTCTAATAGATAAAGGACGAGGACTTCTTCCTAGCCCGAATCATGGTATCCACAACAGAGGCAGGAAACCCCTTCTCTGTCAAGATGTAGGTTTCAGCAGCCAAACCGTTAAAGCCAGCGTTTGTAAATTGGGATGGCGTAGCTGTCCCTGAATGAGAAGATCTGGATCCCTGGGCAAGACGTACTGGTCTACTGCCAACTGCACAACATCTGCAAACCACACCCTTTTTGGCCAACAGGGGGCAAGCAGGATGGCTGACAGCCCCTCCTGGGCAATCTTGCGCATGACCCTGCCCAGTAGAGGGAGCGGAGGGAACACATAGGGAAGCCGAAACTCCGTCCAAGGCATTGCCAGTGTATTTGGGGCAAAGGCCAGAGGATCCTGTGACAGGGAGATAAACCTGGGAAGTTTGTGATTGTGACGGGACGCAAACAGGTCCACATCCGGCTGATCCCAGCGGTGACACAGGGAGAGAAACACCTGGTAGTTGAGGGACCATTCCCCCAGACGAGACCTCCCCCTGCTCAGGAAGTCCGCCACCTGGTTCTCCACCCTCGGAATGTATACCGCTGAGATGCAGGAGACATTCTGTTCCGCCCAAGACAGTATCAGAGACACTTCTTTGAAGGCTCGCTTGCTCCGAGTCCCTCCCTGATGATTGATGTAGGCAACCGCCGTCTGGTTGTCTGAGGGGATCTGAACAGCCCGACCCCGAAGGTGTGTGGTCAGGTGGGACAGAACCAACCTGATCGCCCTCAGTTCCAGGACATTGCTAGGAGCATGGGCCTCCTGGGGGCCCCAACAACCCTGGAACTGTTGGGAATTCTAAAAGCCCCCCCCAGCCCATCACACTGGCATCCGTGGTGACAGTCTCCCAGCACGGGGGCAGGAAGGTCCTGCCCACCAGAAGATTCCTTCAGTCCAGCTACCACGAAAGGGATGCCTGGCCAGAGGAGACAGATCAAATTCCTGATCCAGGGACACAGGGTCCCGATCCCAAACTGACAAGAGGTGTAACTGAAGAGGTCTCATGTGAAACTGAGCAAAGGCGACCGCCTCGAAGCAGGACACCATCAGGCCCACCAACTGCATCCCCAGACAGATGGAGGGATAAGGACACAAGAGCAGAGCCTGTTCCTGCTTCTGAAAGCCCTTCACCTTCTGTTGAGGAAGGAACACCTTGACCTGAGAGGTATCCAGTGTCATGCCCAGAAAGGACCTCACCAAGGACAGAGACAGTGAAGACTTGGGAAAATTGATCACCCAGCCGAAGGACTCCAGAGTGGAGATCACCGCCTGGGTGTCCTGTTCGGCCTGATGAAAGGACTGAGCCACAATGAGGATGTCGTCCAGGTAGGGAAGGATGCGAATGCCCCGGGTTCGCAGCAGAGCCATCACTCCCGCCAGCACCTTGGTGAACACCCGAGGCGCCGAGGTGATACCTAATGGTAAGGCCACAAACTGGTAATGCTGATCCTCCAGCACGAACCTCAGAAATCTCTGATGACCTGGGAAGATAGGCACATGAAGATAAGCATCCTTGATGTCCACGGTGGTCATGAAGTCGCCCGGGCGAAGGGTACTGACAGCAGAGCGTAGCGTCTCCATGCGAAAATGTTTGAATCTGACAAACTTGTTGAGGCCCTTCAAGTCCAGAATGGGCCTCAGAGAGCCGTCCTTTTTGGGGACCGTGAAGAGATTGGAATAGTACCCCTGACTCTGTTCTTGATGGGGCACCGGACAAATGACCCCTGACTGGAGCAGGCATTGAACCGCCGAAAGTAACTCTGGAGCTGACAGGGGGTTTAAAGACATCCGGGATCTGATGAATCTTGGGGGCAGCCAGGCAGCAAACTCTATCTTGTAACCGGAGGACACCACCTCCTGAATCCACCGGTCTGAAACGTGGAGCCTTCAGACGTGAGCAAAGAGCCGAAGGCGTCCCCCCACCCGGATGGGTGAGGGCGCCCCCTCATGCCTGGGGGGCCTTGGAAGGAGGTTTGGGCTTGGAACCCCAGGAGAGACCGGGACGTCCACAGGATCTTCCATGGCCCCAAGAATCTCTGCGGCTACCTGAGAAGAGGGAGCCACGACCTCCTCTGGAAGAACGAAGGGAGGGGAGGGAGATAGAGGTCCCCCGAAAAGGTGGGGGCTGCCTCCTACACTGAGGCAGCCTGCCGTCCTTGGCCAAAACATCAAGACGCTCACCAAAGAGCCGCAGCCCTGCAAAGGGGAGCCCAGTGAGAGCCTTCTTAGCAGCAGCATCAGCTGCCTACTGACGTAACCAAACAGAGAGGCGCATAGCCACCAAAAGTGCAGAGGCCCAACCGCCCAGCCTCACAACATCATCCACGGCAGTAAGGATAAATACAACAAAATCAGAGCAAAGCAAGAGGGCCCTATAATCCTCCCTCCTGCTACCAGCCATAGCGCCATGGCACGCTTGAACAGTTTCTTAAGGGCAATAGCAGTAATGGCAGCAGCACAGGCCAGGCGCAGTCCAGCCCCCACACAAGTAAAAGTATGGCAGGCCAGCTGAAACATGCGCCGGTCCTCGCTGTCCTTCAGAGTGGTAGTGTTAGGGAAAGGCATGACCGAAGAATTAGACAGGCCTAGTACGGGAATGTCCACCTCAGGGGGACAGGACCAACGCTTTACTAGATCAGCAGGAAAGGGATACCTCTTATCCAATTCCTTGGGCACAGCGGGCAGCCTGTTAGGGCGTTCCCACTCCCTAAGCACAATAGAAGTGAAATGGCCCTGCTCAGGGAATTCCAGACGCTGTTTACCAGGACGAAAAAGCTCACCCTGCTTTCTTTTAGCCACCTCAGGGGGAGCAATGTGCAAGATTTCAAAAATTTGTGACAGCAGATTGTCAGTGTCCTCAGGGTACCATGATTCCTCCCCAGATGCAGACCCAGGGTCACTAATGCAACCCTCCTGCTGGTCCCCAGAGGAGTCAGAGTCCTGGAACAGTTCCCCTTCCTCTAGGGAATAAAGTCCACCAGTGGCATCAAATTCCTCATACTCCTCAGTGGAGCATCAGGGTGTGGAAGTCAAGTGCCGCTTCTTGCCAGAAGCCTTCCTAAGAATAGGCTTGGCAAGCTGCTTCTCAATGTTGGCCACACAAAGTGCCAGATCAGACCCCTGCTAGCATCCCCCTGACTGGGAGCTTATTGCAGCAGTGGGGGGGGGGGAGTAGGTGATGCCGAAGGGGGCGCAGAGCTGGGAAGCGATGCAGGCAAACCAAGCTGGAGCACAAGGACACTATGAGCGCACGCCACGCACACCGTGACATCATTGCTGATAGGGGATACCCCGCACATGGAACACAGCCGGGATTGACCGAAGGACCCCCCGAGCACGCTATCCCCAGAAGCCTCCATATGGTGTTTAACACAGGCGCAATAGGCCAGCGCTGGGTAAAGGCTAATACAAAAGCCACCCGGGATGCCCTCCCACGGGATGTCCCCAGATCAGCAAAGGGTGGGGGGGATGAGGGGGGAGGAAGGAGTAGAGCCGGGAGAAACCACAACCCACTGGTATCCCGTCTGAAAGACATAAGAAAAGACGACACATGAGCATCCCGCAACACATGCCCCATGAGACCAATAGAAAAAACCCAAGGGGGACTCACGTACCAAGGACACCGCAGGGTCACCAAGGCACAGACCGTAGGATGAAGCGACACACTGGAGGAAACAGTGCTGCAGCCCGGAAGAGAGAAATCCAGAAGCGCAGCTAATCAAAAATGGCGCCGGCAGAGGTACCTCGAGGGGCGGGCCGCAGAGGGACGACGCGATACGCATCATCCCCCGGCCCCGCTCCCCCGAAAAGCGCGAAAACGGCACCCACGTGACCCTGCCGGGGCCATGACAAAGCAAAAACGCCACAAGAAATAGCGGCCACAGCCGCGGAGCGCAGTACAAAGCGGCTCTTGACCCTAGTGCTCTTCTACCCTCTCACCCGATCTGCCAGCCAAGGTTGGAAGGCAGTGAGGGTCCAGAAACGTGTGGAAATAGACTTGCAGGGCCGCAGGCTTGGTTGCCCCGCTCACCTGCGCAAGAGAGAGAGCCATCTTCTAACTTCGCAGTTCCACTGCAGAGGAAACACTGGGAGCTCTATGGTTAATCCCGTTTTTATAGGGGGCCGGGAGATGCCACAGCTTTCTGCAGTACCACTGCGCCACCTTGTGGCGGAATAACCCAACTGTTATGAATACCGAAGAAGGCCGTGCCATGCAATAAAGAAAAAATAAACACTTACCTCTGGTATGTGTGTAACGCTGGGGGTCCCCTCTTCCTGGGGGGGGGCATCCGATCCCTTCCCTTGTCGTCCTCCGTCTTCAGTGTGGATGGTAGTTGTATTTTATTTGTAAATGTTATAAAGTACTTGTTTCAGTTAGGGGGGGTCTCCTGGGCAGGAACGGGGGGCTACCGATAAATATGTGGTACCGTTCGGTAGAAATGGGGCTTTCACATGCAATATGGTTTTCTTTAATAAAATACATTTTTTATTTAAAATAAAGGAGGCAATTTTCTAAAAAAAAATTATTCATTTATTTAATTTTACTTAATAATATTGTAAAAAACAGAATAAAATTTACAAACAAGACATTTCATGTTAAAGCCTAAACTCTGCTGCAAAAAATATATATATAATTTTTCTGAAATTTCCAGCAAAAATGGCGCAAAACATGGCGCAAAATGGGGAAAAATGACGTGTCAACAGAGGGTGACAAAATCTCAAGTAGGCTGGCAATTAAAAGGGTTAAAAGTAGCTATGCATGTTGGGTATTGTTCTGTTCGGGGACCTTGCGCTTTCAGACTTAGCTTGTTTTGTTCTTGTTTGTATATTTATATTTTAGGAAAAGGTAATTTTTATTCAGCTTTTTTATACATTTTTTAGAGAAACTCTGCGCAACCAAAGAATTCTTTGAGGGATTAATTCCAGAAAGATGAGCCCACTACAACAAGCTGGGTACGCGTAGAAAGCTTAACATGTTTACTTTCAGGGGATATATGGTATGTTGGGGGTATTCCAAATGTAAAGGGTTGTTTTGGCTGAAAAATCTCAAGGTGCGCACTTTGTCTGCAGAGCTGAAATTTTCAAGTAAAATTACCGTTACGCACATGCTTTACTTTGGGGTGTTTGCCAACTCTTCCCTTGACAGTAGCTATGCATGTTGGGTATTGTTCTGTTCGGGGGATGTTGCCTTTTGAGATTAAACTTGTTTTTTCTTGTTTGTATATAGTTTTTCTAGGAAAATGTGGCTTTGATTCTGCTTTTTTATCCTTTTTTTTAGGGAAACTCTTTGCAACCAAAGAATACATTGAGGGATTACTTCCAGAAAGCTATGGCCACATCAACAAGCCTGGTACACCTAGAAAGCTTGAGGTGTGTACTTCCAGAGAATATATAGTTTGTTGGGGGTATTTCAAATGTAAAGGGTTGTTTTTCTGGAAAAACTGCAAGGTGCGCTTAGAGCATAGCATAGTTGTATTTTATCTGAAAATCCCCTAAAGCTCTGTTTCAGTTTAGGGGAGTCTCCTGGGCAGGAAAGGGTGTCTACCAATACATGTGGTACTGCTGTAACCGGGAGAAATTGGGATTTCACACGCAATAAGATTTTATTGACAAACTTAAATTTTTCTCGATTTAACCCTTTGTAGTGTGGATGGTAGTTGTATTTTATTTGTAAATGTTATAAAGTACTTGTTTCAGTTAGGGGGTCTCCTGGGCAGGAACGGGGGGCTACCGATAAATATGTGGTACCGTTCGGTAGAAATGGGGCTTTCACATGCAATACGATTTTATATTTAAAATAAAGGAGGCAATTTAAAAAAAAAATTTATTTATTTATTTTTTTTTTACTTAATAATACTGTAAAAACAGAATACAATTTACAAACAAGACATTTCATGTTAAAGCCTAAACTCTGCTGCAATATATATATTATATATATATTATATATTTTTCTGAAAATTCCAGCAAAAATGGCGCAAAACATGGTGCAAAATGGGGAAAAATTACCTGTCAACAGAGGGTGACAAAATCTTAAGTAGGCTGGCACCTACAAAGTTTGAGGTGTGTACTTCCAAAAAATATATAGTTTGTTGGGGGGTATTTCAAATGTAAAGGGTTGTTTTTCTTGAAAAACTGCAAGGTGCACTTAGCGCATAGCATAGTTGTATTTTATCTGAAAATCCCCTAAAGCTCTGTTTCAGTTTGGGGGAGTCTACCAATACATATGTGGTACTGCTGTAACCGGGAGAAATTGGGATTTCACACGCAATAAGATTTTATTGACAAACTTACATTTTATTACAAAAAAAACACTACAAATTGTAAAAAAATGATTTTTTTATTTTTTTGCACATATTTCACCCAAAAATATTGAGAATACACCTAAAAAATGACAAACAAAACATTTCATGTTAAAGCCCAGACTGTGCTGAAAAAAAACAATATATCATTTTCCTGGGAAATCCCTGGAAATCCCTTCAAAAATCACATTTGAACATGGGGAGCGCAAAATAGTGCAAAATGGTTTGGCAACAAAGGGTGACAAAAACTCCAGGTATGCTGCCACTTAAAGGGTTAAAGGGGCACTATCGCGAAAAATGGCCCAATGATAAAAATCCAAATAATTATGCTGGATGGCGGGAGGAGGGGTCACTCATAGACCTGGAATTAAGAAATATCCAGCCAGGCTTGTTTTTAATATTTTAATGATGGAATCAGGGTCTGTCACCCCCTGATAGACTAAACCTGTCACCCCTGGAATTTTTTCCTGCCATGAGAGAATAAACCACAAGCTTGGCCTCGAGTTTTTTCAGTTTTTCAGTTCGGTTGTTTAAGTGATCCCTCCTCTAATTAGCAGACGTGTTTATACTGATTTTTATAATTACACCATTTTGCAATAGTGCTCCTTTAAGTGGTGTCCTGTGCATTTCAGGATGACACACTCCTCCCATGAAACAGAAATATAGAGACACAAAGCAATGACCTAATTAATAGTCTTACATTTCCATCGCTAGAGGAGAATTAGCACAATTATGTTTATAGGGTACAAAGTATAATGAAATAAAACACAAACTGGGTGGATTAGCAGTAGTTTCTAGACGTACAGCTGCAGAAACCATAATTACATGAAAAGCTGTATTAAAGACGGTGTATGATGAAATAATGTATTTAAACATCCATATAAACAAATCGGCTAATGAGAGGAGGGGTCACTTATACACCGAAATTAATAGAACTGCTGCCAGGCTTGTGGTATTCTTCAACAGAAGAAAACCACATCCAGAGGTGACATTGAGTGTATCAGGGTGATAGAACCTGTCACCCCTAATTTCCTATGTTTCTCAATTAAAAAAAGAAATAAGCCTGGCTGGATATTTCTTGATGTCAGGTGTATAAGTGACCTCCCCATATCAGCATATTTATATTGATTATATGGATTTTTATCACTGGGCCTTCAATGCGGACCAACACCCAGTGCGGCGCGGGCATCCAGAAGGTGCAAGTAGGTCAGGGCACCGCCAGTGATTTAGGCCATAGGACCTCACCTCTAACAAGCACCTCACCTCTAGCACCTCACCTCTAGATATTGGGCTCAGTCATAGGGAGGGGCAGTGCCAGCTTCTAAGGAAGAGTTACAACAATATACATGGGTATGGGACTGCAGTAGCACCACAAGGATGGGTGAGGAGAAGGCATTCTCCCTAATGAAGAGAAGGTCCCAGCACAGCAATCTTCATAAAACAAAACATCTAATATGTCTGCTTAAACAAAATTACATGAATTACCAGCAGTTCCCCAAATGGCAAAACTCCAAGTGCAAACGTATAGGTAAAACATTTTAAACATTCCCCCTAATGTCATCCCTGTCATAGAATAAACCAACAGACATGTGCTGATAGCCTAGGCATATAAACTTACGGTTTTCATATGACAGCTGATTCTCTCTTGTTATTTTTTCGTAATTACATTTTAATCATATTTTTTCATATAACATACATACATTTTAGGAAATAGAAATAATACAGATTGCATCATGCTATTGATTGTCCCGTAAAAACAAGTGAATCTTTTGGACACTTAGTAATGGTTTGCAGGCATTGAAAAGAGTATTCGAGACCCAAATATAACAGTATTGGATGGGAAAAGAAGTCCGATAGTAGGGGGTCTGTTTGAAGAGGGACCAGCGAGGGTCCTCCAGTCCAAGTGCCAGTAGCCTGGCTTGAGAGCCCAATGGTTTCATTTTAATTTATGTGAATATATATTTAAGAGAAGTGAATGAGCAGAGTAACATTTTTGTGTAAAAAGACTTTACAATATTACAATGTACAGCAAATTGTCTCATGGGAAGAAACAAAGCATTCTAGGCTTAATTTCATGCTTGTACAGTATCAGACTGGCCTACCATCTGGCCCCAGTCACTGACCCAGGGTCACTATCAGTGATGTACTTATTTATGTTGTTTAAGCATTACACTTTATATTGTGCAACAATGATCTCATATTACTTCTAAATAGGTGAGCTCCAAGAATGATTACCTATGGTCACAACAAGAATGATTTCCTCTGGTCGGCCCCAAAAATAATTTGCTTTGGTCGGTCCCAAGTATGATTTCTTTTGGTCGGCCCTAAGAATGAATTTCTCTGGTCTACTGAAGACTCTGTGCTTGCCTGACCCCGTGAGTTGGAAAATCTAAAGATTAAAGTGTGTAGAGGTGATATAAAAGGAAGAAAGCAAAAGGCCTTGACCAAAGTAGGGGGTTACCTATAATGTTGACCTCTAATTTAAACTCTAACTATCGCATCTCCCATCCTGAATCAGATGATAGGGTTTGATTTTTTTTTAATCTTAGGTCTGCTTTAAATGCTATATGGAGATTAGTGAGTAAATGTTTTGAGCAGCCAAGTTGATGAGAGCCTTATAGGAAGGGGTTACATTTATTGTGATTGTTGAGATCCTGGTTTTTGGCAGCCAGTGAAAATGCTGACAGAAAACTTTTGGAAGAAACACCATTCCAGGTTTTAGCTTTCTGAAAACTATCTAATCTTTTGTACTTTGTTGCCACCTAAAGGTTAGTTATAGCCACCGAATTTGAATTAGATTCAGTATTATACAGATTTATTTCCTAATCAGCAAAGCTGCTAGTTTATATCATTCATGCCAATGCGTATTTACCAATAATATTTATGTAAAAGATACATTTTGTCTGTAGTCTGATTTGGGTATGAATATCTATCTGCTTTATGCATCTGTTTGCCACCTTTGATACCAGCATTAGTTTATCCTCAACACATTCCCTGTTTGCCAAACATAAGACCTCTTGTGAAAAGTTTTAAAAGACAATAAGGACTGACTGCCACTTCTTTGCCCCTGGAGCGTTCCAATTTGGGATGCCCCGCCGTGTAAACCAGCCCCTCCTCAGCCCATAATCTTACATCTTTTGAGGAGCACTAAGGGGGTTATTTAAGAAGAGATAGCGCCAGGTAGCAGCACGTAGTGGCAGGCAGCGTCTGGTGAACGCCGGGCGCTGTACGCAAAACATTTAAGAAAGTGAATCTGGCGAGTGCCTCTAACAGCGCCATGTAGCATCCGATGTATTATTACAGGCGACTCAGTGTATAGCGCTGGCACTCTAGGTTCCTGAGCGCCATGTAGTACCTGTCGCTCTGTAGCGCTCTCCCATACATTTCAATGGGGTTTCATTAGTTGTGTAAAAACAGCGTGTTTGGCAATTTACATTTTTTTTTTTTGCTCAAACTTCTCCTGGCTGCAAACAAACACTTTTAGAAACTTTTTTGACTTTTAATATTTTTATGCAGAATTGTATTTACAGGTCTGGCACTAAAGTGTTATTGTTACAGCGTAAAAACAATGTCATCCCATGTGTTTTCACTTTGTTACTGGTGGATATGTGTTCAAAAACAGACTTTAATCACACAGCATCTGGCGGTCTATGCTAAGGCGCCCAGCTTTAGAGCGCCAACGCTCTGTGTGTCTAGTGTTTTGTTAAATATGGTATGGGGCGCCGAGTGCTGGACACACTGAGCTGGCGCTACCTCTCTCTCGCTGCAACACTGTACTGGTGTTAGAGCGCCCAACACACATCACATTCATCAATGCTGGCCAGGTTACTAGAGCTCTGTTACAGCGCCTGATACCCGCTTACAGCGTCTACTACTGGTCGCTCTGCACTTTATATAATTTATGGATATTTTGGCACATGCACTTTATGGCACTATTGAGGGTTAGGGAGTAGAGGTTTTTATCACATTTTCTGATGGGCTATAGGAGTCATTGGGCACCACTCCTCTGGTGTTGAGCCATACTGTATATATGTTTTTTAAAAGATTTTTAACATTGTCTATGTATGTAGTCTGCCTTGGATAATAAAGATTTGTGATAAATTGCCTTTTTAAATTAATTAGTGGTGCAGTTTTTCTTACTGGCATATTTGAGGGATTTGGGCATCCCCCAAAATTCTTTGGGTTTTTTTTTTACATCTTCTGAGAGCGCACAGTGCATGCACAGACACAAATACACAGCTCAGCTAAGTGCGGCAAAGCTTTACTACACACCCCGCAATATCCCTTGTGGGGTATGGGGGTGCAAATGAGCAGGGAATGACAGGCCTGTGCATGCACCATAGAAATGCAGGAGAGGTAAGCCATCAAGCCAGGGGGGTTCACACAGTGGAGCATAAGAAATTGGGGTGCCGCAGGGATAAGAATCGCATGGATTTTGGTCTTCTTTTACCACCGCTCACACGCACACACCATGCCTGTTGCCTGCAACTATTTACTGGGTGTGTGCTGAATGAAAACAAACAGAAGTGTTATTAAATCCTTTAACATCAACATACAATATAGCTACATAATTTTCAACCTGTCTGTTCCATAGTTTAGCTCCCCATAAAACCACACCATTTTAATTTATTTATTTATTTTTTTTTAATGCATAGATGGCCATTGTATGCTTACGCACACATAGGAATTTATCCTCCGCATTTAACCCATCCGTGCAGTGAGTGTACACATGATCGGAGCAGTGGGCTGCCCTAATTACGGCACCCGGGGAGCATTTGCAGGGTTAGGTGCCTTGCTCAAGAGCACTTCAGTCATGTCCCAGGACAGGGATTCGAACCTGCCACCCTCCGGACACAAGTACGCTCCCCTTACCTCTAGGCCACAACTGCCCAACGGCAGGGTTTTATGGATTGCATTTGTTTATCAGGCTTCCCTCCAGCTGTTACAGTTACTTGGGACATCTAGTCAGTCTCACACTAACTATACAATGCTGTATAAACATGAAAAATGAAAAACTTGTCCCTTAATAAGGAAACTCCATGACATAATAAGATACAACAATAATACACACATTGAAGCAGACACCATGGGTATATCCACAGTGGGGATTGCTCCCTAAATGTTAGTAATGGGAAATAATGATTATTGTGCCAGCTGCTGGCAGTGCTGGCACTAGAAGTGTCCTCACTCATGGGAGCCCGTGGCCATCTCTTTGTAGCCCTGACTGGGGCCAATTTAATATGCCGCACTGCTGCTGCTGCTGAGGAGGGGGATCGGGCTGAAGTAAGTTACAGCAGCTTCCTGCTGCTGCACCCTTAGGTGAAGCAGGTTGAAGCTTTTCCATGTTCGGGCCAGAGGTCGAACTCAAACATGGACTTCTGGCTGAAAAGTTCAGTACGAACCCGAACTTTGTGGTTCAGGATTGCCCATCTCTATCAATGATGAAAATCACAAAAGGAAAGAAATGTAACAAATATAGCACAATCTTATTCTCACATAAAGCCCCTATATGGTAATTTGTTTAGCAAAATATTGTTTATATAATAAATATAATAAATAGCTGAAACTAGTAGCAAATTCATTATGACCAAAAAGCATAGACATGGTACAATGTGCCTGTAATGCTCATCGTGGACAAAAACTGGAGACAAAAACTCACTCAGTTTGTGGAGTTCTTGGACTGAATCGATCTTAACCAGCAGTGGAAGATAGATTTGGCAGGTGCCCTGGTTGTGATCCTTCTGTTGGTGCAGAAAGCAAAGGTTCACAAGCTGTAAGATGTGTCTAGGTTGTTGCAGGCAGCATAAGTTCACAAGCGGTAAATCAGGTCAGTTTAGGTTTATGGTTTGGTAACTAACCAGGTTCTGCACAAAAAAAGCAGACAAAAGCCAAGTCAGTCACAACAAGGTCAAAGAACCAGAAGCTACGAGCAAAGTGACAAACATATCTACCCACCACTTCCCTTTTGCGGGTTAACCAGCTAGTTGCCACAGCACAAGCATAAATAGGTAAAACAAATTTAAAGTGACTAGTACTATTCAACCTGGCAAAAGACACGGCAAAGTGAAACAAGTGAAACCAGTACGTCTCCTAATCCAGTGATACAGCAACCAGTTGCAATACAAAAACTAAAAACAATACATGGCAACCAATAGCAAATTTAAAACTATACATAGCAAACCAGAACTTTGCACACTTAACTCTATACACAGCAAACCAGAACACTATATTCACTATATATAAGGGTAGCTCCACAGACAAGGGCTCAGGACACCTGATTGTAGGAATAATAGCAGAGGGACTGAGTGACTGGATGAGCAGATGCAAGTGCGTGACCAAGCGCAATGCGGGCAAGACAGGAGAATGGCTATCGCAAAGGGCATGAAAACAATGGAGCACTGAGCCTGGACAGTGAAGCCAATTCAAAAGCTGCTAATTGATGCAGCTGAGCTGCAATCAGACTTGCTGGCGAACACTAGAGATGAGCGAACTTTTGAAAAGTTCGATTCGGCCGATTCGCCGAATTTCACAAAGAAATTCGGGTTCGGCCGAATCGAACTTTTACGAAGTTCCCCATCAAAAATGCCGGCATGGTGGGAGCGGGCCGGCCGGCTCCCACCATGCCGGCATTTAAAAAACAAAAAAAAAAAAAAAAAGCATTTTTGCCGGCATGGTGGGAGCGGGCCGGCCGGCCCGCTCCCACCATGCCGGCATTGAGGGTCGCCTCTGATGACGCGCCCTCAGATGACAGCTGAGAGCGGCGCCGGCCTCCACGCTCCGGACCTGCAGGTAAGTGTTTGCTTTTTTTTTAAATGCCGGCATGGTGGGAGCGGGCCGGCCGGTTCCGCTGACAGCGGAGCGGGCCGGCCCGCTCCCACCATGCCGGCAAAAATGCTTTTTTTTTTTTTTTTTTTTTTTAAATGCCGGCATGGTGGGAGCGGGCCGGCCGGTTCCGCTGTCAGCGCGGAACAGGCCGGCCCGCTCCCACCATGCCGGCAAAAATGCTTTTTTTTTTTTCTTTTGTTTTTTAAATGCCGGCATGCCGGCCCGCTCCCACCATGCCGGCTTTTTTTTTTTAATTTCAGGAAAAATTCGATCGGCACGAACCACAAAATATTCGGGTTCGTGCCGAATCGAATATTTCCTGAAATTCGGAGCGAATTCCGGTTCGTCCGAACCGGTTCACTCATCTCTAGCGAACACCATTACACAACATCTCCTAAACAGGGAGGTACAGTGCCGCCAGCAGGTGACTAATGAATATAACAGCCGGGAGCCAGAATCTACTTTAATACCCTATTTCTCTAAACATAAGATTTTGTTTTTATTTTTCCTCCAAAAGATGCACTAGGGCTCATTATATGATGTCTTATTTTGCCATAAACAATAACCTATCTTAAGTACTGTCATGTTTATCGGCATTTCAGCTACTCTCTTCCTCATTCCAGTGCATGCAAGTGTAGCACTTGGCTACCCCTGGTGACCGGAAGCAGTCACAATGCTCTAATATTAGGCCAGTTACCTGGAAAGGCCTGGTGCTCAACTGACCTGTGCCATAGGACATAAGGGGGACTAAGGACCACCCACAATTTTTTAAACTAAGTGCGATCATTTTGGGGTCTGTTTTTTTAATGAAGGGTCTATTGGTCCTGTTGCCATTCTATAATCAATTGATTTTACTTTTTTTTTACATAGTTATTTTTTGGGGGGGAAACAGGGAATATACTACCAGAAACATTCTTTAGTAGGATCAAGGCCCCATTTAGAATCCCAAGGCCACTGAGAGCTGTGGAGTAATCCAGGGAGGGGTCAGAAGGAATCACTGTGTCAAAACCTTGGCTGTAGAAGCAGGACCAAACTTAATAAATAATGTTGCCATTCCTAGACTGGGTTAGACAACCTGTGGGTAGCTAGACCAAGGGACATTTTCTTTTAGACCATAGACGTAACCTACATTTCTTGAACTATTGGCACTGAAATAGTTAAAGGCACCGTAAACCCAACTGCAATAATAAGGCAGGAAGCAGCTCACCTAATGCCTGGCTCATGTGTCTCTCCTGCATTTCCTGCAGCACAGGGTAGAAGCAGTAGCAGGGTTCCAAAATGTGCCTCTGCTTTGAATTTTGATTCCTCCAGAACCAAGTAAGTAAGTAAGTACATTGCACGTCCCAACTTTGGGAAATCATAAAAGACAATTCTGTGAGTACTCACCTGTAGAATTGTTTTTGTTCTTGCATGGCACGGCCTGCTTCAGTGTTCATAACAGTTAGGTTATTCCGCCACAAGGTGGCGCAGTGTACTGCAGAAGAGCTTTGGCATCTCCCGGCCCCCTATAAAAACGGGATTAACCATAGAGTTCCCAGCGTAGACAAGCTGTGAGACAAGAAGCCGGGAGAGAATAAAGGTAAAAAATGTAAAAAAAAACAACTTGGAACAATCACCATAAAGAGGCAACCAAGAATAACGATAACAAGGGTGGGGTGAAGCAGGCCGTGCCATGCAAGAACAAAAACAATTCTACAGGTGAGTACTCACAGAATTGTCTTTTTCTTATTGCATGGCACGGCCTGCTTCAGTATTCATAACAGTTGGGTCATCCAAAAGCAGTGTCCAAAAGTAGGGTGGGATCCCCAATGAGTAATGGCCGGCAGTTCAAGTCACTACCGCCTGAAGTTCCTTGCGGCCAAAAGCACCATCCGCTGAGGCCTTAACATCAACCTTGTAAAACTTGGAAAAAGTATGAACAGAAGACCAAGTAGCGGCCTTGCAAACTTGTTCAACAGAAGCTTGGTGCTGAAAAGCACAAGAGGCACCAATAGCACGAGTGGAATGAGCAGTAACCCTAAATGGAGGTTCCTTCCCCTTAGCAGAATAGGCTTGTACCACCGCCTGATGGATCCACTTGCTGATAGTGGATTTAGCCGGAGGCAAACCCTTCCTAGGTCCAGATGTGAGAACAAAAAGAGCATCAGATTTCCTGAAAGGTTCAGTAGCGACAAAATAAAACTTCAGAGCCCTGACCAAATCCAAAGAATGCAGTGTCCGCTCCTTGGAATTAGCAGGATTAGGACACAAGGAAGGCAAAACAATGTCCTGATTGAGATGAAAGGCAGACACGACCTTAGGCAAGAGATCCGGCTTAAGCCGAAACACCACCTTATCCTGATGCCTCTCAAAATAAGCAGGTTTGATGGAAAGCGCCGCCAGTTCAGAAACTCGCCTGACAGAAGTAATAGCCACAAAAAAGGCTACCTTAAGAGTCAGAACGGGCAAGGCAGCCCCACGAATAGGCTCAAAGGGAGGACCCTGCAGAGAAGACAACACCAGATTCAAGTCCCAGACTGGTAGCATCGGCTTACGAGGTGGACGCACATGAGTAACACCCTGGAAAAAGGTTTTAACCAACCGGTGATTGGCAAAGGATCTTTGGAAAAAAATTGCCAGAGCTGAAACATGGCCCTTGAGGGTACTAAGTTGAAGGCCGGAATCCAAACCATGTTGCAAAAATTCCAGAATCCTGGGGATGGAAAAAACCCGACAGGGAAGAGACTTGGACTCACACCAGGCAATGTAAGCATGCCAGACCCTGTAATAGATAAAGGACGAGGACTTTTTCCTAGCCCGAATCATGGTATCCACAACAGAGGCAGGCAACCCCTTTTCCATCAAGATGTAGTTTTCTGCAGCCAAGCCGTTAAAGCCAGCGTTTGTACATTGGGATGGCGTAGCTGCCCCTGAGTGAGAAGATCTGGATCCTTGGGCAAGACGTACTGATCTACTGCCAACTGCACGACATCTGCAAACCACACCCTTCTTGGCCAACAGGGGGCCACCAGGATGGCTGGCACTCCCTCCTGGGCTATCTTGCGCATGACCTTGCCCAGTAGAGGTAACGGAGGAAACACATAGAGAAGCCGAAACTCCGTCCAAGGCATTGTCAGTTCATCCGTGGCGAAGGCCAGAGGATCCTGTGACAGGGAGACAAACTTGGGAAGTTTGTGATTGTGACAGGACGCAAACAGGTCCACATCCGGCTGACCCCAGTGGTGACACAGGGAGAGAAACACCTGGTTGTTGAGGGACCATTCCCCCAGACGAGACGTCTCCCTGCTCAGGGAGTCCGCCACCTGGTTCTCCACCCCCAGAATGTATACCGCTGAGATTCAGGGAACATTCTGTTCCGCCCAAGACAGTTATAGGGACACTTCTTTGAAGGCTCGCTTGCTCCGAGTCCCTCCCTGATGGTTGATGTAGGCAACCGCCGTCTGGTTGTCTGAGCGAATCTGCACAGCCCGACCCGAAGGTGTGTGGTCAGCTGAGAAAGAACCAACCTGATCGCCCTCAGTTCCAGGACATTGATGGGAGCATGGGCCTCCTGGGGGCCCCACTGACCCTGGAACTTCAGACTTTCAAAGGCCCCCCCAGCCTGTCAGACTGGCATCTGTGGTGACCGTCTTCCAGCACGGGGGTAGGAAAGTCCTGCCCACCAGAAGGTTCCTTGAGCCCAGCCACCACGAAAGGGACTGCCTGACCAGAGGAGACAGAGCAAATTCCTGATCCAGGGACACATAGTCCCGATCCCAGATTGACAAGAGGTGAAACTGAAGAGGTCTCATGTGAAACTGAGCAAAGGGGACCGCCTCAAAGCAGGACACCATCAGGCCCACCAACTGCATCCCCAGATGGATGGAGGGATGAGGACACAAGAACAGAGTCCGTGCCTGCTTCTGAAGGCCCTCCACCTTCTGCTGAGGAAGGAACACCTTGACTTGAGAGGTATCCAGTGTCATGCCCAGAAAGGACCTCACCAAGGACGGGGACAGTGAAGACTTGGGATAGTTGACCACCCAGCAGAAGGACTCCAGAGTGGATGTCACCACCCGGGTGTCCTGCTCGGCCTGATGAAAGGACTGGGCCACAATAAGGATGTCGTCCAGGAAGGACGCGAATGCCCTGGTTCCGTAGCAGAGCCATCACCCCCGCCAGCACCTCGGTGAACACCCGAGGCGCCGAGGTGATACCAAAGGGTAAAGTTACAAACTGGTAATGCTGATTCTCCAGCGTGAACCTCAGAAATCTCTGATGACCTGGGAAGATAGGCACATGAAGTCGCCCTGATAGCCGAGTGAAGCGTCTCCATGCAAAAATGCTTGAATCTGACAAACTTGTTGAGGCCCTTCAAGTTCAGGATGGGCCTCAGAGAACCGTCCTTTTTGGGGACCGTGAAAAGATTGGAATAGTACCCCTGACCCTTTTCTTGAGTAGGCACCAGACAAATGACCCCTGACTCCAGCAGGCATTGAACCGCCGAAAGCAACCCTGGAGCTGACAGGGGGTTTAAAGACATCCGGGATCTGATGACTCTTGGGGGCGGCCAGGCTGCAAACTCTATCTTGTAACTGGAGGACACCACCTCCTGAATCCACCGGTCTGAGACGTGGTGCCTCCAGACGTGAGCAAAGAGCCGAAGCCGTGCCCCCACCCGGATGGGTGAGGGCGGCCCCTCATGCCTGAGGGGCCTTGGGAGGGGGTTTGGGCTTAGAACGCCAGGAGAGACCGGGAAGACCACGGGATCTGCCACAGCCCCAAGAATCTCTGCGGCTACCTGAGAAGAGGGAGCCATGACCTCCTCTGGGAGTACGAAGGGAGGTGAGGGAGACAGAGGTCCCCCGAAAGGGCTGGTGCTGCCTCCTATGCTGAGGCAGTCTGCCATCCTTGGCTTAAACATCAAGGCGCTCACCAAAGAGCCACAGCCCCGCAAAGGGGAGCCTAGTGAGAGCCTTCTTAGCTCTCCTTCTTCTCTGACGCAACCAAACAGAGCGGCGCATAGCCACCAAAAGAGCAGAGGCCCTACTGCCCAGCCTCACAGTATCATCCATGGCAGTAAGGATAAATGTAACAAAATAGAGCAAAGCAAGAGGGCCCTGTAATCCTCCCTCCTCCTACCAGCCATAGCGCCATCACAAAGACGCTTGAGCAGTTTCTTAAGGGCAATAGCTGTAATGGCAGCAGCACAGGCTGGCCGCAGTCCAGCCCCCACACAAGTAAAAGCATGGCAGGCCAGCTGATCCATGCGCCGGTCCTCGCTGTCCCTCAGAGTGGTAGTGTCAGGGGAAGGCATGACCGGGGTATTGGACAGACCTAGCACAGGAGCATCCACCTCAGGGGGACATGACTACCGCTTTACTAGATCAGCAGGAAAGGGATATCTCCTATCCAAGCCCTTGGGCACAGCGGGCAGCCTGTTAGGACGTTCCCACTCCTTAAGCACTATAGTAGTGAAATGTCCCTGCTCAGGAAACTCAAGACGCTGTTTATCAGGGCGAAAGAGCCCACCCTGCTTTTTTTTAGCCACCTTAGGGGGAGCAATGTGCAAAATTTAAAAAATGTGAGACAGCAGATTATCAGTGTCCTCAGGGTACCATGATTCCTCCCTGGATGCAGACCCAGGGTCACTATCGCAACCCTCCTGCTGGTCCCCAGAGGAGTCAGAGTCCTGGAACAGTTCCCCTTCCTCTAGGGAATAACGTCCACCAGTGGCATTAAACTTCTCATACTCCTCTGTGGAGCTTGAGGGAGTGGAAGTCAGGTGCCGCTTCTTGCCAGAGGCCTTCCCAGGAACAGGCCCGGCAAGCTGCCTCTCAATGTTGGCCACACGAAGTGCCAGATCAGACTGTGACCTCCTGCTATTATCCCCCTCACTGGGGGCCAATTGCAGGAGTGGGGGGGTAGGTGACCCCGAAGGAGGCGCAGAGCTGGGAAGCGATGCAGGCAAACCAGATTGGAGCGCAAGGACACTTTAGGTGCACGGCACACACACCCTGACACTGTCACTCACAGGGGATACCCCACACATGGCACACAGCCGGGATTGCCCCGAAGGACCCCCAAGCACGCTATCCCTAGAAGCCTCCATATGTTGATTAACACAGGCGCAATAGGCCAGCACTGGGTAAAGGCTAATACAAAAGCCACCCGGGATGCCCTCCCACGGGATGCCCCCAGAAGTCAGTAAAGGGGGGGTGAGGGGGAGGAAGGAGTAGAGCCGGGAGAAACCACAACCCACTGGTATCCCGCCTGAAAGACATAAGTAAAAACGACACATGAACATGCCGCAGCACATGCCCCACGAGACCAAACCCCCCCCCCCCCCCAAGGGGGATTCACGGACCAAGGAAATCGCAGGATCACCAAGCCTCAGACTGCTGGATGAAGCGACACACAACCGTGCTGAGTCCCTTTATTCACGCTTTGCGGGAGGCTTCTCACAACGAATATGCAGAATATATATATAAGTAAATCTTCACAGCCATAATCGATTAGGTCTTAGGGTGTTAATGGGAGAATTATAATGTTAAAACTTTAACTGTGGCCTGTTTCACAAACCTCATGGACTCTGCTCTCCCGATGACCTGCTGTCCCTTTTATACCTTCTCTGCAATTGTTCTCTGGAGCTAAGCAAAAACTTAGGGGGTTATTTAAGAAACGCCAACGCCAGGTATGTGAAAACCATATATATGTAAGTCAATCTGGTGACAGCCTCTAATAGCGTCATGTAGCGTCACATGTATTACTAGCAGTGGCGCAGTGTAAAGTGCTGGAGCTGTATGTTCAGGAGCGCCATGTAGCACCTGTCGCTCAGTAGCGCTCTCCCATAAATTTCAATGGTGTTTTATTTGGTTGTGTATAAATAGTGTTTTCCTAAAGTAATGTTCTAAATTTTTGGTTCAAATCATGGTGTGGCCTGCCCAGTAACCAAACACTTTTATTGTGATTTTGTTTTTTTATTTATGCAGAATTGTATATGCAGGTCTGCCATTGCAGTGACATTGTCACAGTGTTAAAACAACGTCATTCCATGTGTTTTCGTTCTGGTGCTGGCGTATATGTATTTAGAAACAGACTTTTATCACATAGCTTCTGGCACTCGATGCTAGAGTGCCGGCGCTGCTTGTGTGTAGTTTTTTCTTAAATATGGGATTCAGCACAGAGTGGCGGACGCACTTAACTGGCGCTACCTATCGCTCGCTGCAGCGTTCGGAGCTTTGACCTCGGGACACCACCTAGCGTTCTCCATTGGCTTCTACAGCGCTCTCCAGACATCACATTTATCACTGCTGGACAGTATAGTACAGCGCCACTTGTCCAGCCACTAAACTAGGTTATAGTGCCAAAACCCGCTTGCAGCAACCACTTGCGGATGCTCTAAGCGCCGCTACATAGATGCTCACATGGCAATACGTGGCACTGGTCTTTAATTAGCCTCTTAGACTTTCAGGTCAGTCCAAAGTTATTCCCTATTGAAAATAGATGCCGCATACACCTGATATATTAAAACAACTTACAAATTAATAAAACACATATGACTAAGGCAATGACGGCACTAAAACAGACATATATATATATATATAAATAATAACTAATACATGACAAATAAATGTTCTCCAGAAGGAAATAAAAGGCAAATACTGTTTGCAAGTCCCAATTCATTCAGGACTGAAAGTGCTTAAAAAAGTGCAAAATACAATAAACTCACTTAAGAGGTGAAGGCGGTGTCATAATTGTCCTGCACAGCGTCTAACACCATAACAAGCTTTTATCAATGACAGCAACAAGGGATATGTGTCACATACCCACCAAGCCAGCTCACCACACATGACTTCCTTTATAAACCATACACTGCCAATGTCAAAAGTATCAAGTGGTTTCAATAATGTAACTCGACTGGGTGCAATTAATAAAGTAGCACCAACAAAACCATACCATTCCAAATGCTGCACAGTTCAGCTATTTAGCGACCTGAATGTAGTCTATACACCTATATAGGCTGTGCAACACATTATACTCAACTGCAATAATAATTTGGAGTTGAGCTTTAACCATTTCCGTGCTACGCAAATATTATATTTTACATGCAGCAAGCAAGTTATAGCGTCCCAGAGCTTTAATTGCCTTCCTTGTCTGTAGGTAGAAGTGTTAGTTGAAAGGGAGGATATAAAATGCATTCCCTGCATATTCCCCGATTCCAGAAAGAAAAAACACTTGCAGCATGATTCCAATTAACACAGTATTCAAATCAATATACAGGGAGAGAAAGCTGTCAGATGGAAATATTACTGGACCGTGACACAGCTGTCTGTTTAGCCACCATGTTGGCTGCTTTTTATCTGTCCAGCACAATATTTCTAAGCATGTTTCATGTCTGTATTACTCATGAAACATCACTCATTAAATTGTCCCCCAGTTCTAGCACAGGCTAATACTTTTGTACTGGGTTCTAAGCCGGCAATCATAGACTTTAGAAGATTCAAACTCAAATACACAGTGGACCAAAATTAAAAACTTGGACAAAGTTGCTGGCCGACCTTGACTTTTAAAAAAAAAATGTCTACAATTAAGAACGTTTTTAGTTCTCATTATATATAACAATGAACCTTTTTACATGAAGACAAACTTAAAGTTATCCTATAGCCAGAAAAGACGTGTATGTCATCACCTTTTATCCCCAGCCCAGTGTATTTTGACTATCCGGGGTTTAACTTCTTGCCTCCGGGCATCCAGCTCATCTAAATGGCTGGAGGAAGAAGCATGGCACAGTCCAGAGATGGCCGTGATGTGGCCGCATATTTTTACATTGACGAGGAACCCTCTGGAAGAGGTGAGTTTTGTGCCAGCCATATCGGTTTTGCATAGCGGGGCATCCTTGCTTGAGATGCCCCAGGGAAAGGCCAGCAGAAGCTAAAAAGTTCCAGGGCTGGCCTTGTCGGGTCTTGTTCCAAGGCTATCATGTTGCATCATGGTGCACAACAACACAGCAATGGAGGTCTATCTTCTTTAGCAGCAAGTCCCGCTTTTGTCTTAGATGCAATGATATCCCAAGATGTGCATGTGCAATGCCATGAAGAGGCCTTCACAAGAGAAAGTCACAATGGTTACGGGCTGGCCTTAATGTGGTAGGAGCGACTGTCAGTGTGGGAGAAAAGTTGAGCATAGCTTTTTTTTTCAATCTGGCTGAAAATTTACTTTAACTCTGATTTTCTAGGCTTGTTGTCTTGGGTGAATATTTCTGGATGCAAACCCTCGAGGAATTCACTGGTTGCAAAATAAAAAACACATTTTCCTAACATATTATTATGCAAACAAGAAAAGACAGGCTAAATCTTAAAACTCCTCTAAACATAACAATACCCAACATGCATTGGTAATTTTATCCCTTTAACTGTCAGCCTGCTTAACATTTTGTCACCCTCTGGTGCCAGGCCACTTTTCATAATTTTGTGTTTAACTGTGGTTTTTCAGACATTTTCAGAAAAATGATATATTGTTTTACTTAGTAAGAGTTTGGGCGTTAATATAAAATGTCTTGCTTAGAATTTTTTCTGTGCTTTCATAATTTTTTTGGTTGAAAAATGTTAAATAAAATTTAAAGTTTGTCGTGTGTTTTTAATAAAAACATTTCTTCATTCTTTCAAGAAAACCATATTGCATGTAAAAGCCTCCATTCTTCCCTATTACAATAGTGCTCTTACAACCAATGTCGGATATTTCTAGCAGCATGACATGTCGCATTGTCTGGAAGATCCCATCCATGTCGCATGACATGTCGCATTGGCTGGAAGATCCCATCCACCCCAGAGAGGACAATCATCATGCATGGGTTTCCATTCTTGCAGTTTAAAAAGGGGTTGAAAGTGTTTCACACATGGATGAGTGGGCCCAGATGTTGTCCAAAAAAACAGTCTACAAATCACAGCACTGCCACCACCAGCTTGTGTTCTTCATAGATCTCTGATGTTTCTCACCTGATGCCAACATCCATCTGTTCGATGAAGCAGAATACGTGACCCATAAGAGAAGGCAACCCTTTGCCTACAAGTGGAGGTCTAATTCTGATACTACTATGAAAGAGAAGTCTTCAACCAAACAGCTTTGTTAGCAGAAGTGCAGTGATCATCAGTCTGCTTCGAAGCCCTATACATAGCAGGGTTGGCCGAACCGTTGTTTTAGACATTCACTGTAGCATGTTGATCTTTGCTCATGCACTTTCGTAGAGAAAGTTTACCTCTCACATAAATGTCCCATGGTGCTCCACTGCTTCCGCTTAGTCACAGCGATAATTTAGTCTACTCATGATACACTTTCACCGCAGCATTATGTGAACAGTTTACAAATTGCAGTTTTTAGAAAAAAATCACCCTTGCCCCTATGGGAATTGTTTAAGGGGAGAATTGAAACACCACACACCAGACTGATTGAAAGCAAAATGATGATTATTTAGGTAAGTATTTAGCAATGATTTAAATAAACAAGGTGATTGAATCAAATCCTAATTATAATACTTCACTAAAACAGGATTCAAATAAAATTCAAGCATTTGGCTAAATATAGAATTAATTAAAACTAATATATTAATGAAAAATGAATTTAACTGTTCTATATGTTAAAACTATATTCACAATACAACTACTGCACACTTTTAAAATAAAAACACATTCTTGAGAAAACCTATTCATCTTCAATTGTTATTTAACTTGATTCTAAATGCAGGAATGCCAACCTGACCCATGCAGGCTGATTTTTCCCCAGTCCTGCACTTTACAGTGATCATTTACCTCAACAAATCTGGACTTAGACATTTAGAACAATATTAAAAAAAATGTTTTTCCACCACCAAACCAGGCCAACCTGGCATTTTTGAGATCGGAGATTGGCTGATCTTAAGAATGCTGGTTGATGTGATCCAGCTGCTGGCCGTGCACCAGGGATTCGACCGCTGGCATAGACAGTGCCTTGAGAGCCACCAGTAAATGTGAGGCACCCAGGGTGTTTCACACAACTAGGCACCCTGATTTTGCATTCCCTGGGGGCAGGATAGCAGAGATAGGATACAGTTGGAGGATATTATAATATGCATGCAGTAGGTTTCAGATAAAGGGTAGTCATAGGTTAAACATGGAAGTATAGCAATCTGCATAGATGACTCATAGGTATAAAAATAGTTTTCTGAAAAAAGGGTATTGTCACATTTATAGATGCCACTAGTTTTAAGAAATTTCTAAGATTTAAGCAGAGACATTGAGATATGCAGGTTACGTGATGGAGGGCATAGCTCTATACCAGGGGTTCCCAACATTTTTTCATCAAGTACCACTTTCCATTTTCTGATTACATCAAGTACCCCCTGGGTGGTGTGTGACCATTGTTAGTCACCTAAAACCATAATCAACACATTCAAAACATTTAAAGCGAATGACCATTTAAAGTGTGTGAATCACACAAAAATGGGTCGGTTTTTCAGTTATGGTGCAAATCATGCTTAAGTGAAGTATAGATAGCAGCAGATTGGTTGGGGTTGGGGTACAGGTGCAGGACAAGTCTGCAGCCTTGTTTAGCACCATCTGATAGGATCTTAAGTACCACCGGAGGTACTAGCACCACCTGTCGGGAACCCTTGCTGTATACTATTGCCCTTATTCATCAAGCGATAGCGCCAGGTAGTGTCTGACGAGCGCCAGGTAGCGGCAGCTAACGGCGACTACCGACTCAAGTACGCCCGGCGGCGGTCACAATGACGCATTTATCAAGCAAAATGAGGCTAGCGCCGGCGAGAGCGACGGCTAGCGCGGCATTCATCATGAAGCCGCCTGGACCGAACAGCGCCGCTGCAAATTCCCTCACAGCGCCAGGTATGAGCTGTCGCTCCCTGGCGATGTCCAATGCATTTCAATGGAGCAATCTATAATAATTCATGATTAATTGGTAATATTTTTTTTTTTTTTTTTTTTAATGTCAAAAAATCGGAGAACACTTCTGCAATGTTAGGATTTATTTTTAAGTAAAAAAAAAAAAAATATGTGCAGAATTGATCTAACAGGTCTGAGATTAATGTATTCATATAACAAAATGATTCTAAAAACATGTATAATGTTACTTTCAAAAAATATGGTTGTTTAGGGGTTAAAAACTAGTTAATACAGATCGCCGCAAGCGCTCTGGGGTTTAAACAAGGAATGGACAGCGACAGCACATTCGGAGCGTGATTTTTTGATGAATATGAAGCTAGCCGTTCGCTCTGGCCATTCGTTGTCAGGCGCTCACATACAACGCTGGACCTGTGAAACAGCGACACCCCAGCCCGTATTCAACATTACCGCACACCGACTGAGTCGCTGTCATCAAGCTAATGCCGGCCAAGCACAGCGAATACTGGCTGGCGCTGAAAAAATCACGCTACAGTCGCTCATCTGTCGCTACCTGGCGCTATTGATGAATCGGCCTCCCCGTCTGCTTCTCAGCAGCTGCGCATTGCATTACAACTAGGAAGCAAACAAGATATTTCCATTGGAAAGTAGACTGAAGAAAGCTCATTGATATGGAAAGCCCCTTTACCACCTATGCTCATAGCAATAGCAGATGAAAATGAGCTTTACACAGCAAGTTTTCTCTTATTAACCAATAACCTTAGGGTAGATAATCATTGCAAAAATTCTCCAAGCTATTTCTATAAAGCTTTTATAGTATCTGCTCCCATAACAACAACATACACACTTAAAATTACTCCTTTGGGGCCGGGGAGAAGTGTATCCATTAGAATCTGATAGAGCCCTGACGCAATCGAAGCTGCAGACAAATAGCAGTGAGAGCCCTCTGGTGTGTAATTGTTGTTCTGTGTCTGGGGATAACATCATACACAATCATGTCTCAATAGTTTTTCTCAACCAAAATAATACTAAAAAAAGATAAGACAAGCAGTGCTTATTGCATTGATTGTCTATGTTACACCAGAGGCAATACAGTGACTAAGGTTATAAGGTCCTGGTGCAAATATAAAACTGAAGCCCCAGGAATACTGTCTGATTACAGTAATTCAATTTCTTTGAGTTAGGTTTTTTAGTTGACCGACCCTTTAAGGTTTTTTTTTTATTTATATACCCCCATCATGATGACCATTTTTTGTACTTAGTAGTGACCTGATCCTGCAGTGTCTGGGAGCAGTTTAGCAAGGCGGGTCCAAATGCTATGAGAAGTGACATTTCTGCTGATGAGGAACCTTTCGTCTTGCATACAATCCCCTCAGTGACACAGCTCCCTCCAGTGAAAGGGGGACCACAGAGGAAGAGGACAGAAGGGCA